>LR990669.1:11501474-12113425 GCA_905147715.2 Xestia xanthographa | reverse complement strand
ATTGTGAATGTTTTCTTGGTATTTATCTAATTTCCTGTTGGTATCGTATGACTGGCCTCGTCATACTGAGTCAGAACATGAGAATATAGAGATGAAGGATGCTGTTTACTAATAGAACTTTAACGTTAATGGATAGATTTTAAGATCAAAAGTTTTGGTCGAAACTTTTTCAGTTCTTTCTTACAAAAACTTGAAATATCTTATAACATGTTATTATTAAAATAAAACAGAAATCACGTACACACAAACTAAAATTATCGATCAATCATCAACTTCAACTTTGAAATTACGTAAGCAACACAAATAAGTATTGGCACCTAATATTATTTTTTATGATAGCCTTAAGCACTTGTTTACTTATACGCTTCCTACACGCCACACTTATAGGAGTATGTAATAAACTAATAATCATCAACTCAACAACACGAGACAAATCGATACAAGCAAGCTTATAAACCTAATGAATAGTCGATTATTCAAGAAGTCTAATCGATTATCGGCTTTAGAAAGTAATAAGTGTCTAATTCAGAATAAGTTACTATGTTTATTGTGAAACGAAAACCAAGTCACAATAATCGTTAGTTACAAAGATTATAACTAAAGCGTAGTCGATTTCTTTCTAAACTAAAAAATCAATCATCCTTACTCACAGACGGATCATAAAGAATCATTCCCGTTCTATTTTCAAAACAGAAATTTGAATATGAACCGAAAGCTACATTCGAACGCTCCCCGTGTTTGTAATTCGTCCGTTTGAAAATGGAACTTGTTGTTCTTATTATGAATGCGTTAAGGATGCGCAAGAGCATGCGTCTGACGGTTTAGTAACTGATGCATTAATGCCTCGAATGATCTCTTACGTTTTTTTGTTCGACGCCCGGAGATTGGTCATTACACATCTGAATATGTGTTCTCCACAAAAAGTTGGATCACGATTCAGTAAAAAGTCGAAACGAGTCTTGTGATGTAAGTAGATAGCAAACGTGCTCTTTATGTTATTAGAATTTGAAGTTTCCGGATTGATTTGAAAGTTTTAACGGGCCGAAACTATTTGGTGGAGAGCAAATTGATTTTATTGTGTTTCTTGGGTGTGGTTTCTCTTAGAATCTAAGCTTTTGATCTTGTTACATTTACCAACAGAAAGCTTTCTTTACAGAGGAAACTGCAACAATGAAATTTGCACTACAAGCTTTGAAATTGGACTCTCTTCTTTTTTTATCGTGTCATCGTGTGGTTATTGCTTAAACTGGTAACAGAGTTTTTATGCCGCCCCCGAGCCTCTGACTTGGCTTCACATAACGTCGAGAAAATCTTTCTGGCATGCTGGTTTCCGCATGATATTTTCCTTCACCGAAGCAAGTGATACTAAATAATTGAACTGCAAATTAAGTTGCACATGAAATTTCATACAATGTAAGTTGAAACTCAAATTTTCTTCGTCAGAAGCTTTCAAATAGCCTCCTAAATGAATCGATCATCAAAACATTCAAAATATGTTGCGCCATATCGTTTGTCGCCGTCCTCTGTCCTCATAATTAAACGTTCACATATTCCTTAAACACGAGAATTAACCCCAATTGAGGGACCGCTCTATTTAAATTACTCGTTACACTATTCAGCTTTCTGGAAGCATGAGACACGTCACTAATCTATATCGCAGCTGCCAGATGTAAGTACTTTAGTCGATTTTTGTGTTGACATCACTGTTTTGTTGTTCTTTTTTCTTTTAAATGATTTATTTGGAGTGGTAACATTGTTGATTAAAATGGCCAATAAATTGAAAAGTTTATGTCTTTATTATTGCTGTTGTTTTATTGTGTGGAATATATTTTTTTGTTTTTATGTAATTGGATGAGCCTAAAAAAATAATTGAATTGCCACCTGTTAGAATGTTTCCGAAATCCAGTAACAGAAGTTATTTTTTTGCAAACATTAAACTAAATGTTAGGCTTCTCATAAAATTGGTAGGCGTGGGAGATTAAACTACATTTTTTTAAATATAAAAGTAAATCGCGCTATAAAATCGTAGTATCTAAATAATTACCAATAAAAATTCCGATTCAAAAAAACCTTCATCTTGTTCAGTAGCGCGGGTTAGCAAAAATTATACTTAAATGTTATTTTATAAATAACGCATTTTAATTAGAGTCAGAGCGGAGAAAGAAGTTCAACACCGCGTTTCCTGTTTTTGAAAGACTCACTTTATACTTTATAGCTCTTTTTTTGTTAGCAACCGGAATAACAAGATGGATTTCCGTTTTCGTAATGCACAACTACAATAATAATTTCGCATTAAAATAAACTCGCTATTGTGCCTTTGTGGGCTATAAAATTATCATAAGCGAAACACACAAGTAATAATCTCATATTTGAGCCCGTCCCGTCCGCCATCTTTAAAAACAATGAACGTTATTGTCTCTTCTTAATTCCATTTTTGAAAAAATAATCCATTTCGCATTTCATCGCGAGTGCCTCATTGATTACTTTTGCACAACACAAAAGGAAGCTTATGTGCTTACAAATACTGTCGTTGTCCGCTTGCAGTATGAAAGCGCAGCTGTGTTCTTGAAAATATTTGCTTAAAGAAAACTGGATCTTATCTAAAGGGTTGAAGGGTGAAAATGGTCCGCTAATTGGTTTACGGGAATTGCATACATGAAGAGCGGAAAGGCGATACTGTAAGAAAGGGATGTTGAGAATGCACGATTTTGCAATGTGTCCGTTTATTATGATAATTATGCGACGACAAAATCGAATTATTTTGATACAAAGTATAATAATAATATTTGTCTTGTTTGTTGGTGTTGATTTTATTGGACACGTGTTTACATTAAAGATGAAAATGAATAAATTACCTTTATTTTTATCTGTAACGGAGTAGATAACGCAAATTAATGTAGGTTTATGTGTCGGCTTTTTTAATTTATAGACTGCATTTGCATTTTTATTGGCAGTTACATAAAAATCGGCATTCGAAAAATGAAACAAGACTTGTCTTGTGTCATTATGTATTTGCAAGTGAGAGTAACTTTTGGGTGATCTAACAATGAATTACTTACATTTTTGTTCAGCTCTTATTAGTTTTAAATATTTCTCTACGTAGAGCATTTTCTTAAAGTATAATTAATTCATAAGTAGGAGGAGCTCGTGGTTAAATAATAACAGCCGCTCGGGTCGATCGTTAGGTTAAGCTGTGCTTGCCTAGGTTGGTCTGTGGATGGTTGACCACCCATTACATACCGAGTTTTGCTCCGTGCCTCGAAAAGCACGTTAAGCCGTTGGTCCCGGCTGTCATTTGTAGATCTTTGACAGTAGTTAGGTAGTCAGAGTCCCAAAAGGTCTGACAACCAGTCTTACCAAGGGGGGGGGGGGTGTTACCCGGTACTAACTGGGTTGTGGAGGTCAGATAGGCAGTCGCTCCATGTAAAATACTGGTATTCAGCTGCATCCGGTTAGACTGGAAGCCGACTCCATCATAGTTAGGAAAAGGCTAGGCAGGTGATGATTATTAATTCGTAAGTGAGTGTATAAAGCCCATACATAAAAGAACTTAGAACTGAGTTACCTTACTTCACTGAGAGATCTTTTGTTTTTAAGGTTTGATTGCGGGCCCCGGTTGTCCGCTGTAGATATGGGTCTTGCCAAATGTGGTACCCTCGATCAATCCCAAACAGAATGATGCCAGTGTGGATATACTCCACCTCCAGTCCTGCCTATCCTTCACAACCATTTGCACCTTTCAGAATTTACTACAACTACTACTACAACAGCCCATAACATCCACTGCTGGACATAAGCCTCTCCCATGATGGGAGGAATTTGCCGTAATCTCCACGCTTGGCAGGCGGATTAGAGATGGATGGATGGATTTGGATTCAGGATTTAATCGAAGCAAATGGAGCCGTTCAGGTGCCTACATACTGGTCTAACATAATTTGAGTTTTACCGACACGTAAATAAGGACACTGAAAGGTCTAATTAAATATCTACTAACCGTTAAGCCGCTAATTAAGTAGACATTGGAAGAATAATTTTTCAATGAAAATCCAAAACAGGCTGGTTAAACGTGGGCATATAACTTCTCTCTCTGTCTACCTCTTCGGAGGATACTGTCATAACGTTAACAACAACAACAGCCCATAACGTCCACTGCTGAACATAAGCCTCTCCCATGATGGGAGGAATTTGCCGTAATCTCCACGCTTGGCAGGCGGATTGGAGATCGCAGTGATGAAAGACTAACAGAAAACGCTGCTGCCCATTCTCTGGTCTACGGAGGCACAAGGTGTTCTGCCTCAGACATAACGTTAATGTCAAAGAAAAACAATTCACACTTAACACCACTAACTCGATCACCAACCAAAATCATTCAACAACTAAACTTAAATGTTATCACATCACTTCAGAAATAGTTATGAATCTCGTTCTGTCAACAGACTTATAAGTTTGTCAAACACAAGGCACTAAGTACTAATTTTAAACAAACAACTCATTCAATTCAAATTAAACAGCCCATCGAACCTTAATACTGTACAGAAATCCAGAAAAACGCATAAAAACTTATAATAATTTCCATATCTGTAGGTAATCAATTTATAAATTGCCTATTTGCAACCTTATGTGGTTAATATACCCCTTAAAAGGTAGTTACTTGACGTGACAGACAGGTAGACAGCCTATACTATGCTTAAGAACTGAAAACTTGAGTACTGTTTAATATAAATGGCCGCCATACCAATATTACTTACTTTATGTAAGTAGTTAGTAAGAAATTGATCTTAGTATTTTTGCTTATCGATAAAAACGTAATTGGACTGAACCGAGTTCTAAGTAAGTCATTTCTTAGCAAATTTTGTTGTTAACGAGTGATTATAAGTAATTGAACTTTGTGAATATACAAATTGTTGTAAAGGATATGATTATTAGAAAAAAACGTGATAGAAAGTTCGAAAGGATTAAGGGGTGGACTACGAAAGGAGAATGGCGAGGTTGGACCCACGTAATTTAAAAATCAAAGGAGTTCCGTTCACGGTCTACTTCAAAATATTAATTATAGTAAACAGTTTATATCAGAGTTCAATATAAAAAAATATAGGGTTACTAGATGGTGAAGCTCGTGGCTAAATAAAACAGCCTAAACAGCCTCTCGGGTCGATCTTTAGGTTAAGCCGTGCTTGCCTAGGTTGGTCTGTGGATGGGTGACCACTCTTACATACCGAGTTTCCTCCGTGCCTCGGAAAGCACGTTAAGCTGTTGGTCCCAACTGTCATTATTTTGTCCATTTTTGACAGTCGTTACAGGTGGCCAGTCAGTGGCCCAAAAAGTCTGACAACCAGTCTTACCAAAGTGGTATCGTATTACCAAGTATGAACTGGGTTGTGGAGGTCAGATAGGCAGTCGCTCCATGTAAAATACTGGTACTCAGCTGCATCCGGTTAGACTGGAAGCCGACCCCAAAATAGTTGGGAAAAGGCTAGGCAGATGATTGAGTTACTAGATGATGGGTATTAAAAGTTACGAATGATTTTAATTTATATAAAAATAAGTCATCGTGCAGTTTCCGAACGCAACGTTTGACATTTACCTTTTACAACTGAGAAAAGTGTCAAATTCATCTGTGGACATAGTCTGTAGATCATTCTATTGTTTGTTTGTGTTCAACGGCTACGTGGAATACGGATGAAAGCTATTTTAAGCCATTCTATTAGTAAATAATAACCAATGAGTCCGTGCCTTAAGTTAGGTTATAATCTTCTACCTTTCATATCCTTTTTCTCCCAACTTCTACAACCTACTTTCCATTTGCTTTTTTGTTAGTCTGAAGTCGTTCTTTAACTATTCGTAAGTTTCCACAATGTACGCTACCCATATCACTGGATCCCGAATTACATGCAATCTCGCCATTCTCCTTTAAATGTTCTCCTGAAATAGTCATTCAATGGGATTAAATGAACTAAGAGGGTTGTATTGATGAGTTTAATGATTATAACTCATAAAGCTATATTTGTTACGATTGCTAATCATGTTTTAATCAACATACAACCTGGTACAGACGGAAATTACGTAAGGAAGTTAAATTAAGGAATCATAAGAATTCTATAAGGTCCTAGAATTGATACTTATTTTATTATTAAAAAAAAGTTTTCATCACAAGATTTCCTGCGGCGAATTTTCCCAATTTTCATTTCATCTAATCGATTTTTGACATTCACTACACACATAGATTAAAAACTTTATTATAACAAGACTTTACTTTCAGAAAGATGTAACATGGTGGTAATTATTCCAAGCTTTTTAATGAACATCAGAGAAACATCAACTCTTATGTGAAAAGCTTACCTACGTGTCTTGTAATCTTGCTAAGTTCTACAATAAAGATACTATCTATGATGACTGTAAAAAAATCGTGTAAACATTTACATTTTACAAAACAGTCTATTAAGATTAAAATCATAATATATTCTAAATCAACTTGGCTCTATTTCCAGTCTTATAGATGCCTGAACTACTCAATTGCTATCTAAGCCCTAGAACCTAATAAGGGGGGTTTCTGGGTTAAGCTTGCCTTTGTACATAAGCTATATAATTGCATTTTTTTATGTATACTCGTTTTTTGTGTGCTATAAATAATAAGAATAATAAAAGAGAATCCAAAGAGTATCCAATATGATACTAATTGTTTATTGGTGATGTAATGTAGTGTAATGATCTACGAATGGTAGAGCCTAACTTGATACAACTAAACTTTTTTTTAATGTATGTTTGTTTTTTGTGTGCAATAAAGAATAAGACAATCGTACTTATCTGTCCAATTCGTCATAGTTGCATAAGTTTTTATTATTATATATTATTTTGTAGTTTATATTTGTGTTATATATTTTGTCTTGTATGTATGTAAGTATATTTTTATATTGTATGTTATATTTAAATTCTTTAAGTACTTGCTTTAAGTTTTTATGTATTCTATTTTCTCATCTTTTACACACTATGTCTACATCTCTTTTTATCTACTCTCCTTTCGCAGGTATGCTGGAAGAGATTTCTTTAGAAATAAGCATCACCTTTGTACCTATTTTTCTATTCCTTTCTTCTTTTCTGTATTTAGTGTGTACATACATCGTTAAATAAATAAATAAATAAATAAGAATAATAAAAGAGAATCCAAAGAGTATCTAATAAGATACTAATTGTCTATTGGTGATGTAATGTAGTGTAATGATATACGAATGGTAGAGCCTAACCTAACTTGTAAGTTTGTGAACTTTTGTCTATCTCCCCGTTACTAATGTCATGACAGCTGTTAATATTTTAAGTGATACGACACTAATTATTAAAACTAAGTATTGGAAGCAAACTTTACCACTTGTACACATAGTCAATATTGATCCATGATCATATTGTTTCCTGTCTATATTTTTAGTGGAATAACTGAACTTATTAGACTTTTAGAAGATATCTTTAGTAATAGACAAATCTATATGTTTTTCTATCGCCTTGTAAAGCTTAGTCCTTACGAATTGTTTGGATCCGATAATAAACAAAGTTACACCAATCATTCGTAAAACAATCGAATTTCGAAATACGCATTCGGTCGGGTAACGTCGGAACTTTTTGAAAATCGACCACTTTTATCGATATCGTTTATACGTTCGATATTTGAATGAATCACGTGACATGAGTCAGGTCCATTGTTCGTACACAATACTTACCTACGTCGACTCGAGTAAATTAGGAAATGTATTTTTTATTGGAAAGCCACTCGGAATTACAATGGAGGTTAATATATATGACACACGTACGAGTTTCCAGTAAGCGGCGTGATAGTATTCGAACGTTCGAACCTTATCGTTCGCTGTCTATGGCCGCCCATTGATGTTTTAAAAAGAACTTCACGAGTGTTGCCCACTAAAAATATTAATTAATAACCATTTTGTCCGGACTTATTTTTAGATGCAGCTGAAATTCATAATGCTAGATGTTAAATTGTTTGTTGACTTACATTAACATAATTATAACTTCCTCTTACATTTGCATGTTGTTTATCTTGCGTAAACTCAAACATTTCCCGTTTCGCATTGTTTTACTCAGAAGTTAAAGAAAAAAAAAAACTTTTATTTATATAACAATCACGTTCGGCTCACATTGATTGTGCTCGTGGCTGGTGACGTCACCTCCGCTGCCTGATAAGGGCCACTTCCGGTCAAAATCCTGACCGATGGTAGAATGAATGACTGACCGAATGAACGGAACGAACGACCTTATTCAAAAATTGAGGACGAATTTTTCTCATACTACATTTTTGGAGGCTGGTATTATTTGTAATGCAACTGACGTTTGGCGAAGTGTTGCATAAAATAATAATTAAATTCATAATTTATGATTTGTCAACCATATATCACGCGGGCACTGGATAATAAATTCATATAGACATATAGGGTTAAAATAATTATGACTAATATAAGCGCAACTTGTGTGTATTTCATCAAGTTAGTCTGTGCTTACATTTAATTGCTGACAAAATCGAATAACGAATGATTACAATTTCTGTTTGAACAGGTAATAAAGTTTTGTCAGTTATTGTCAATTTAGTAAAAGCTACCTGATGATTGATCGACCAGCTTTAATGATATTGTTAATATTGTCATTAAAGCTTGTCTTTGGGTTCAAAATCTTTGGTAAGTAGTAGAATAGTCTAAGATCCCTTACTGAACGACCTTCACCGAGCTGGTTAATGGATGAAAAGTATTTTATATCAAATGAAAAATGTCAATAAATATATTGAAAAGCCGTGTGGTATCCGGCAGAGTAGAATAGAACCAGCCCATTACACTCACGGGTGTCGTATAAGGCGACTAATGTCTGAAGCAGAACACCTTGCGCCTCCGTAGACCAGAAAATGGGCAGCAGCGTTTTCTGTTAGGCCTTCATCACTGCGATCTCCAATCCGCCTGCCAAGCGTGGAGATTACGGCAAATTCCTCCCATCATGGGAGAGGCTTATGTCCAGCAGTGGACGTTATGGGCTGATGTAGTGTAGTAATATTGAAAATGGGTTGACTAAAAATTTCAGTCCAGAATATGATTAATTAACAATTTAAAAATTATATTTTCAAACATTTCTCTGGTTTGGTTATTAGACAAATTCCATACCAATTGAAAGTATGAAGCCCACAGAACATGCAAACGTTAGTTTTCATATTGTATAGGCTATAGAATATGCAAAAGTTATGAAGCATATTAGTCTGGTAAATGAGTGCTCAAAAGGGGTATGTGGTTGGAAAAGTCAAAAGCAGAAAATCTGACTTATGAACTTCGTTTGGACTAGTTAGAAGATAAACATATTATTTATTTTTTTTTAAATATTGGGGATAGATAAAAAATTTGAAAAGCAAAGTTGAAGAAAATTTTATGAGGTTTTATTATGTAGTACAACAAAATTTTATACGACGCATCGTTTTCGAGATATAAGCAAAAAACCAAAAAACGGGACCTTTGCAGACTATATAGAATTTGCAAACGTTAGGTTAACCTAACGTTTGCATATTCTACAGTCTTCATACTTTCGATTGGTATGGAATTTGTCTATTATTATTGTCTGGCTTGGCCAGTGAAATGTTAAAAAAAAGACTGGACTGATTTTTTTTATTCAGGGTTGGTTAAATCTCATGTAGAGCCAAGCTTAGAGAAGCTTGGCACACCCTAACTCTACAAGGCTAACTTCACAAACTCTACACCTTAGTCAAAATATGTGGCTTGGCCATTTCGCTACATTCACATGGGCGTAAAGTGTAAATGTATCCACTGTTCATTACTTTCTGTTATACAATAGTTCGTGTAGTAACGAAACGGCCAAGCCACATAATTATTTAAGATGTAGAGTTTGTAAAATTAGACCTTGTAAAAGAGTTTGGGCGTCTAGAGTTAGAAGCTTGGCTCTACATGAGATCTGATAACTTTTTGACAGTGCATGTCATATGGTCTCGTCTTGGCAACATTTAACATGAAAATGTTTTTGATGGGATTTCATTTATTTTTATAAGTTGCTTGTGACAATTTTTTTATGTTTTTTTGGGTGTAGGTATTTCTTGCACGTCAGAGACGCCAGGAGTCCGTATATCAATTTTCAGAACGCTATCTGATCAATTTTCAGACCTCTAGCGTTAAAATTGCGGAAGTCTCATACAAACTTCCATACTCTTGTTTAAAGGGTTGGGGGATAAAAATTACAAGTTTTATATTTTTTTTGTTTTTTTTTTTATATTTTTTTTCAGCTTTCTAGGATATTAGGAAATACCTTAAGTATTTTGATGATCATCAGTCAGTGACGAAATCAGAGTTTTTTTTAGATATCAATAGAAACTAAAGTATAGGAGCTATGCAATTAAAACTTTATTATGTTTAATAAGTCCGCTATTGACAACATATCCCGAGAGTTTTGTTTATCTAGTATAATCCTAACCCAAGTTATAAGGGTTCAAAAAAACGATGACGCGCTTCGAGAAAAGGTCGGTAGTGCCCATGCGCTTCGCTTGGCTTGTCTTGGCGGGGCACTCCCGTGCCCCCAGATTCACTATAGCAAGACTGGTTGTCAGACTTTCGGGCCACGGACTAGTAGTCCGTACTGGAGTACTGGTAAGTAATTCCTGTCAAAGATCTTCAAATGACAGCCGAGACTAACGGATTTACGTGGAGATCACGCTTACAAAAAACAGAGTTTTTTTTTTTTCAAATAATGATGACTATTGTCTAAATAGTGGTGGCGGCCCTGACTAGAGCAGCCGTGGCCCAGTGGTGGCGGCCCCGACTTACGAACAGTAAGTCGTGGGTTCGAACCCAGACAGACACATAACTTTGTGTAATTTATGTCATCACCGTTGCTCTCAAAACGGTGAAGGAAAACGGCGTGAGGAAACCGGCATATCCTAGAACCAAAAAAATCGAAGACATGTGACATCTACCAATCCGTACTGGGCCTGCGTGGTGGATTATAGCCCATTCCCTCTCATAGAGAGGAGGCCTGTGTCCCAGCAGTGGGAACATTAATAGGCTGATGATGATGATGATCATGATTGTCTAAATCTGTTAGTTTAGAAAACCTCAAATATACAATAATTACAGCCTTAATAAAAATTTAGACGTTTTCGTTTAGGTTTTTATAAATATAAGGTCGTGTCCATTTAAGAATCCACTTTTAAATCTTTCCATTGCAATAACAAGCAATTAATATCTATGTGAGGGAAAAAACCTCGTTATACGTCATTTTACAAAACACGTAAAATTCACACTTTTTCAATAAGTAAGTAATAGGAATCCACAAACACAAGAATATTATAAAAACAAACAGAACGAATACATTTTTGGATTTTCCTCATTCTAATATAGCGTGTTTCCGAGAATTGTCGCAAAAACCGCGGAATTTTAATAAAAACTTATAAGGCTTTATTTTGATTTGATTATGAGGTTCCGTATAATCTAATTTGAATCTGTTTGTTAAGGAGAAGTATCTTAACTATTTTTTTCATTTGAAAGCATTGAGCTATTACCTACTACTACGTATAGAGAAGACAGCGCGAACAAAATCTGTGCTCCGGTTCACTCAGTCACCCTCGCCCGCCCCGCACTTATTTATTATTTATTTTGTTCGCGCTGTCTTCTCTATACGTAGTAGTAATAGCTCAATGTTTGCAAGGTAATGTTGCTATTTAGCCGTGTGGTATCCGGCAGAGTAGAATAGAACCAACCCATTACACTCACGGGTGTCGTACAAGGCGACTAATTGTCTGAGGCAGAACACCTTGCGCCTCCGTAGACCAGAGAATGGGCAGCAGCGTTTTCTGTTAGTCTTACATCACTGCGATCTCCAATCCGCCTGCCGAGCGTGAAGATTACGGCAAATTCCTCCCATCATGGGAGAGGCTTATGTCCAGCAGTGGACGTTATGGGCTGTTGTTGTTGTTGTTGTTGTTGCTATTTCTCAGCATCATCTGCTAGCCTTTCTCCCAATTACGCTGGGGTCGGCTTCCAGTCTAACCGGATGCAGCTGAGTACCAGTATTTTTCATGGAGCGACTGCCTATCTGACCTTCAGAGCCCAGTAACTAGGTAATATGAATGGGGTTGGCGCAACATGTCTTTTTGTCACATCGTTTCGAAATCTGCAGGCATATTTTTGAAGTGAAAACTTCTTTAGGCGCGTTGAGCACTTTTTGAGTTTAAGGAAAAACATTGAACTCATCGTCACGTAACGTATAAACGTGCGGTCACGCTTCGTAGCACTCGTAGCATCCGCTACGGCGTAGCAACACATAAGCATGCGCGGGGCATAACCAGTGCTACGACTGGGGCGGGGCCTGTGTACTTTTTGTTTTTTGTGTAATTTGCGTTTATGTAGTCGATGCTTAGTAGGCAAATAATAAATAATACAGATTATTAGATTAGTCTTTACTGTTAGTTTGTGTAAAGAACACATTTTGACTGACCAACAAGAGTTAAGCGAATTTATAACATCATTCCTTTTTTTTTGACATGGTAACTAAATTATTTCTTGGTTTAGGTATTTAGTGCCCAATTAACAAGTCGAGCAAGATTTGTGTACAAAAAAATTTAGTTGGTAAGATTTTTCCAAGGATTTACATTGTACCTACAATAAAAACAAAAAGTGATTTAGATATTTTTCATCGCATAAGTCTTACTGTCGACTACAATGTTTCTTTCAACAAATTAAGTGCTTGCCAAACAAAATCATTGTGCCTTGCCAAAATAATCTTTAAACTTTCGATATAGACTGAATTGAATTTCTAGCGTCGTAATTCTGTATTCGATATTTTAGGCTGTATTTTCCTAGACGAGATATCTAGCAAACGAAATAAACAGAAATAGCTACTTTTCTAAAATAAGAAAATCTTTGCCTAATTTAAACTATTTTGGAATCAGTTTTTAAACTGGAATGGTCACTAACATTTTCATTAACACTGAATACTGAATGTTTACTAATACTGTTTGTTACTGTTAAATATCAGGAACTCTAAACAAATACTTAGTTAACATGGTAAATAGCCCGTTTAAGTGTTAATGATAATATTCTGGACCTAATTTAAATGTGACTAGAATTTCTGAGAGGGCAACAATTACCCTTAAAAATACCAGAGCGATTAATTAAAAAATCGTTTTATTAAGATGTCCTGAATTAGCATAATTTTTTAGATCAATCGCATTCTAAGTTATCAAAAACACCTCTAATTTATTTGTGACAAATTTTTGACATTGATTATCGCTGTGATTACAGGAATTGTCCTTCAGTTACTTTGCTTGATGTGACTTTATTTTGTAGTCCTTTAACAATACTTAGATTTTCTTTAGATTCGAGATTATTTTCGTAAAAAATGCAAACTATAAATATGTTTAACTTTAAATCAATGAAATGATTAAATGATTTTCTGCATGTCAAACTATCTTACGGATCCCTATAAAACTGACGATATTTGTTCATAAGGAGTTATTTAATTTTAAGTATTTTATTTTACGTATGTTTAAGTTTTAATGTCATGCAAATAAATATTAACATAGTATTGAGTAAGCTTGTTAGTTTAAACGAAATATTATGTGTTTGTATAAGAAGAAATAATTGATTACAGGATATTGATTTGTAAAATGTAAAAATCAAATCGTGATGTAAAGTAAAAATCTGCAAAGTAGATTCTATAATTTCTAGTATTTATTGCGGCATGATTGAATATTAATTACAAATAAGATCAAAGTTAATTACTTATACAGGGTGTAAACAGACTTATCACGAAGCCGTCAACCAAGAATTCTATACATCATAATAAGTAACTTTACGCCAAAAATATTGCTTGACTTGACTTTTTTTGGCGTGAAAAATCACGTTTTATAGTAAAACTCAATGTACCGCACTCAATGATATTCTATTACACATATATGTTGTAAGCGCGCAATCGTGAAGACGAGCCAATTGGCCTGTTTTTCCTTTATTCTGCGTCACTGCGTGTATGTGAGCTGGTTCTCCCCCGCGGCACACTTTTTTCTGTGGTTTTGTAGGTGTATAACATATCTGTTTATTAGAATATCATTGACCGCACTGAAAACATTGTGCTGTTGGATGGATTTAATAGTACGGGGGTCGTGGATGTGTTTAAAGTAAAAATCTTACATTAAAAACATGTAGGTACTTTGGTATTTAAAAAAAAACTTGTGGAAAAGTTGGAACTTTGACCCCCAATACCTCCGTAACCAGACGGTTCGTTCCCATGTATAGTCTAGAACAAAAAAAAAACCGCAAAGACAGTGAGAACAAGTACAAGGCTTCGTTTAGAGTCTTTTTACACCCTTTATACATCAGCTGTATTTAATATTTACCAACTTGAAACGGTACAACAACAACAGCCCATAACGTCCACTGCTGGACATAAGCCTCTCCCATGAGGGGAGGAATTTGCCGTAATCTCCACACTTGGCAGGCGGATTGGAGATCGCAGTGATGAAAGACTAACAGAAAACGCTGCTGCCCATTCTCTGGTCTACGGAGGCGCAAGGTGTTCTGCCTCAGACATTAGTCGCCTTTTACGACACCCGTGAGTGTAATGGGTTGGTTCTATTCTACTCTGCCGGATACCACACGGCTATGTTTGACACTGCACCGTAAACTCAAAAGCTCGAGGTACAAGTCCATAGCTTATTTATATCGAATTAGTTTCTATCAGTATAAGATTTATTCGTTTTTAGGCAATCAATTATCAGACATAATTAATTTGATAAACGATTATAAACATAATTATTTTGATTTGTTGATAACCCAAACTATAATTGGGTTTCGTGTAACGAGAATGCATTCCTATAAAATGGCTACCTACCGAGGTAGCCATTTTATAGGAATGCATTCTCGTTACACCAAACCTTTACTTATTTAGTGTTAATTTTTGTTCATAATTAAACAACAATAAGAATATCCCTTACTTCGTCTTTCATCTATACTATATACTATAATATTATAAAGCTGAAGAGTTTGTTTGTTTGTTTGAACGCGCTAATCTCAGGAACTACTGGTTGGAATTGAAAAAATATTTTTGTGTTGGATAGCCCATTTATTGAGGAAGGTTATAGGCTATATAATATCACGCTACGACCAAAAGGAGCGGAGCATAAATGAAAAATATTGCAAAAACGGGGAAAAATGTATTTCTTTTGTTAGCTTTTTCTCTCTTATGTGACGCAGACGAAGTTGCGTGGGTCAGCTAGTGTCTAATATTTGCTTATTGGTAAGTACCGCATATCGAGGTCGATTCGTAGATGGGTGGCTATCTCTAACATACTGAGTTCCCTTCCAAGTCTCTGAAAGCACGTAAAGCAGTCGCAAGCACGGAGTCTGACAACCAGTCTTACCAGTATCGGATTACCCAGTACTAACTGGGTTGTGGAGGTTAGATAGGCAGTCGTTCCATGTAAAATACTGATATTCAGTTGCATCCGGTTAGACTGGAAGCCGACCCCAACATAGTTGGGAAAAGGCTAGGCAGATGATGAACTAAATATTCAAACAAATAATTTGTAATAAACAAAACTTTTAGTTATGTATTATCTTACCTTGATGTTGTTTCTTTATCTAACTTTTTATATTTCTGATAATAACAATACTGAGACAGATATAAATTGCAACCTTGTTATTTAAATAATGATAGCTATTGATATATTCTTGCTGCTAATTAATATCGATTAATTATGTAATTACACTGTCGTTTATGTCTGCCTTTCAAAGATATTTAAAATTTGAAGCTGCTATCTGTATCATGTCAACTATAGACTATATTACAATAGTCATAATACATAAACCTACAGTTATTAAAAGAATCGTAGTCAATAAAGAAATAAAAACAAAAACAAAATCGTGCTGAACCAATTTTTCGTTCAAAATCCGCGCGGCTATTCTGAAAGTTAAGTTAAAACGCCCTGCTAACTTTGTAGCGGGAAGCTTTCAAATATCTTGGTTGTATCTCAATTATTTTTTCGTGAATAAATTGAAAAAGATCAATGTCAACGTTTGTTCTTATTTTAAAAAACAAACAGACGTTTTAAAACGAAAACAAGTGAAGTGCAATCAATGCGAAAGTTCGGAATCTTTCAGGCTGTAGTCCGAGCAGTACATCAATAAATTAGAGAATTACTATACCTACACACATTTAATAATATTTGAGATACTATATGAAGTTATCGGAAGAAACATCATTCAAAATATGTGATCCCATAATTTTCAAGTTATGAAATAGGTACCTAAATATAAGGAGTAAATGTTGCCGTTGTTTGATTCTTCTTCGTTTGTGGACTGTTTTAGGTCGGTTTGCAATAAGAGTCCCAGCTTGGCACAGTCAAAACTAATTAATCACAATTTTTACACGAACACAATGTCTTACTTAGTCGCAGCGTATTAGGAAGAGAGAATGAACGATTCAGAGACGAAAAAGCTCTTCAATACAGACTAATAATATTAAATATCATAGACAACTTGTGTTGCTAGCAACAGCCGTGACGGCTGACAGTAGAGAACGGAAAAAGAAAACGTGTTGCACCGACCCCAATGTAGAATAGGACAAAGGCTGGAAGAATGGTGATGATGATGATGATGAAACATACAATTTGTGACACACTACACTACACTGACTGCACCCGGTTGGCTCGTTCAAGTAAATAACGGTTTTGTTCGCATTGTCTCGTCTATCTTAAGTATTTTTAAATATCTGGTTAAATTATATTTACATCAGAAATGGACGAGGCCTTTGCCCAGCAGTGGGACAGAATAGGCTAATAAACAAAAACATCATCATCATCTGCCTAGCCTTTTCCCAACTATGTTGGGGTCGGCTTCCAGTTTTACCGGATGTAGCTGAATACAAGTATAATATTTTATATGGAGCGACTGCCTATCTGACCTCCATAACCCACCGGGTAATACGATACCCCTTGGTAAGACTGGTTGTCAGACTTTTTGGGCCACTGACTACCTAACGACTGTTAAAGATGTACAAATGACAGCCGGGACCAACGGCTTACGGGTGCTTCCGAGGCACAGAGGAAACTCGGTATGTAATGGGCGGTCACCCATCCACAGACCAACCTAGGCAAGCACGGCTTAACCTAAAGATCAACCCGAGCGGCTGTTATTATTTAGCCACGGGCTCATCCAATTCCTAACAAAATATAACATACAAAAATCAATTGTCAGGAACCTAAATACATATATCAACCAACTACATCGCATGAAACGGAAATCGTACCCGCTACAGCGTCGGTCTGAGCTTGATCTTCTAACCACACGACCTATGACCCTTGGTACTTTGATACTAGATGTTCTTCAGTATCTGATCTTGATATTGAGATAAGGGAAAAAATGCACGTTCCAGCATCTTGAGATATGTATCTTTTGTATGTTCATGCTGTGAGAAAGGGGTTGGCAGACGGAATTTAAAAGAGATTGGGAATCTTAAAGAGTTGTGTGTTATGGTGTATTTTTGTTTTAGTCGATTAAATTCAAATTTATACACTGTTATGACTTTCACGGTTTTTCGCTACTATTCCCGCGATCATGATGCTTGCAACAGCGTCGAAATATCGGGAGCTCATTAATAAAGAAAACCACGGAAATTATCCCGTAACTACTTTAAGTGTAGTTCAAAAATATATTTGGTAAATTAGTACTTAATAGAATGTGCTGTTATTTGCTGAAATAAACTTACACTGTCAATGGGCTGTCTTCTGTGATGATCAATTATTGTGAGCTCCCGATATTACGACGCTGTTGCAAGCGCCATGAGGAAGATATCCCGTAAGTGACAGTGTAAGGTTAGTTATAAGCCGTGAAAGGTTAAAACAGTGTTTGCTTAATTACCAAAGAACACTAAATTAGTACCAGAGTGCTTTAATTAAAGGCTTGTGTTAAGAAAATTGAAACTTTTATAGAAGTATTTGTGACAGAGTTGAGTTGTTCCAATTATAAATAAGTAACTTAATTGTTTATTACCCGACTACTTTTTACATTATATTATGATGATGAAGAATTCATGTGAAGCTTATTTATTTTAAAAGTGATCATGGTTCAGTCAATTTTTAATTTCGATTGATGATTACAATATTTAAGAGACTCAATGTGTTATTTTATTAAATACCAAAAGATTAATTAAACACGTATACTATGTATTAATGTAAAGTATCTTTTAATAAAAATTTAAGGTTTTTTAAAGTCACATTCTTTTTCTGGAGAACTTTAAAAATATTTTCCATTCATGAAAAGATTAGTTAAACCTTTAATGATAACGCTCCTATTATACTGTATTATTTTGTAACACATTTAATAAACAATAAACAAGTTGTTATTATAAAATTAGAATTGAAACAAAAATCTTACCTTAATTTAGGACATCCAAACTTGAAAGAAACTTGATAAAACAACGCGGTGGTCATGCACAATGTCACTTCTGTTTATCACCATAAATCCGTAGTGTCACACACACACTGACCACAGTTTGACAACACAGTTTATATAACAAATCTATGTATTTCCTACTAAAACTTCTATTTACAGTCACCTGAAATAAAAAGTTTCAATGCTAACTTCGCGAGAAGTCCAAACTAACAAAATAATCGTCCGAAACACGAAAAATGTAACAGCCGCGCGCGAATTACTCACGCGACTGAAAAAATTGCCACATCTGCGTAAGACTCGGAAACTAAATCAAAATACTGGCTAGGAGAGGGACGAGTCAACTCAGGCCCCACCCTTCCCCCACCACCGGCCGATACGCAAAAACATTCATAAAAACCACGCTCGACTCCTCCGCGAAATTATCAATTGTTTATATCACGGCAAAAATGTAAACCCAAACGGATTCATCTCGACAAAGCCCTAGATTAAGCAAAACATTAAACAATTAAAGAGTCACACAATAGAATTCCGACAATGTCGAAATATTTAAAACAATACACGGTTTAATATGTACGAATCATAATAATAAACACGGCCGCGTTACTGTGTTATCGAAAATAATCGATTCTTCGAATGCGTTTCGGTGGATTATTTTTAAAGATGGAAACCTTAGTGCGGGTTGTCGGCGCGAGTTTTCCCGCGCTCCTGGAAACGCGCGTGACGTCACAGTGCTAGAGGTGCGACCGCGCGCTGCAGCCGCCCGGCCACGAATAAGTCGCGGCGCGCCCGCCGTCTCCGCTCGGCGTTTTTTTCTGCCAAAAAACTAAGAAAGGGTCTTTAGTTTAGGGTTAACTGTATGGCCGACAATGCGGATGATTTTTTGTAAAGTCTTTTGAAACTGGAGCGTGTTTAAAATACGCGCTTTGACCTTCGACATATCGGTGTGTCGCTTAGCGCAACACTCAGGCATTGTCTTACATTGCGTTTTTTGTTTAAGCTTCGATAACATCTGTTCGGTTGTAACTTGCAAGTTGGTAACGCAATGGATAGGACAAAGCTCTAAGTTTCGTAATTGTAGACCTTTAACATCTAAGTTAGTAGCGCTTAGTTTCTCAACTTAAAGTTTTTGTTTAAATTTTTTGTCGAAGTTATAAGAGGATATAAGTATTTAATGATATTATAATAACGTACGAGGGCACTGGCCAGTGGCCACTGTTTCACTTGTCGGTTAATAATTTAAGAAGTAATTTTATACCGAATAATTTAATGTCAGACGTTGAGAGGTACAACTCTAATTCGAACCACGTCAAAAGTTTATTCTAAGAAAGATTAGACTTTTCAAATATAAAAATTATAAATTTATTTTCTCGTGTTTTTAATCATGTCTAATAGTAGGTAAATAGTAAATAACCAGTACATAACCCTTGATTATGATATTTATATCGGCTTCTTATTTATATTAAACTTTGCAAAGATGGTAAGCGTAGTATAAAAACCACTTTATTTATAGCTTTATAGGTTTCCGACTAATTAAGAGAGAGAGAGAGAGTAGAGACATTAAAATACACCACACCTGTTTTCGACGTGGGGTTAGGTAGAGATACATCCATATATATTTTCATCGTATTATGTTCTAAGTAAGAGATAGAGAAGATTTTGAACCAAACGGAAATAAGCGAAGAAAAGCTGAGCACTACAGTAAGCATTACAGTAAGTCAGGTAAGTACCAAAAAGTTTATGTAAATCAATATCAAAAGTCATTAATTCAAATTAAGGTGAACGCACACTTATCAGAGCCGAAGGAAACGAAAGAGCCGAAAGAATAGAATTTTAGAATTACTTGTACGAAATCCTACAAAACCTCGCACACTAATTATCCGCGTCGAATCGGACGAATAGATAACGTTCTACGGATGAGAAAATGTTTCTTTCGGCGCGGATAAGTGTGCGTTTACCTTTAGGCTGATAATCAGAACTTTCTGAAAGTCAAAGTTAACAAGAGACAGTCCTATATAACGCCCGCCTTTCACCACTTCCTAGGAGGGAAGAGCAAGTGGCGGACCAAACTCTCCAGCAATCTGTGGAAAGGCGTTTTGGGATTAGGAAACCGCTTTAAAAGGATTACCTTTGTTTTGGTGCGTGGATGGGTGACCACCCATAACATAACGAGTTTCCTCCGTGCTTCGGAAAGCACGTAGAGCCGTTGGTCCCGGCTGTCAATCGTAGATCTTTGACATTTGTTACAGCTAGTCAATGGCCCAAAAATCTGACAACTAGTGTCACTAGGGCGTATCGTTGTACCCAATACTATCTGGGTTGTGGAGGTCAGATCCTCCAGTCTCAGTCGCTCTATCTCTGCTTTTGATAAGCGTGATTTCCACGTAAATCCATTAGTCCCGACTGTCATTTGAAGATCTTTGATAGGCATTACTGGTAGTCCGTGGACCGAAAGTCTGACAACCAGTCCTGCCATGGTGTATCGTATTACCCAGTACTAACTGGGTGATACTGTGCAAGTCAGAGAGGCAGTCGCTCTATGTAAAATACTGGTATTCAGCTGCATCCGGTTAGACTGGAAGCCGACCCCAACATAGGAAAAGGCTAGACTGATGATGACCCTTGTTTGCACTTTATATTTGATTGGCAAATTATATGTGAATAGCAACTAAGTAAGTACCTTATTTGGGAATCTTACCTAATGACTTCAATTGTCAAGATGACTCATGATTGGACAAAACATCTCAGCGTCATAACATTGTTTTGACAAACGGACAGATACACAAACATGTGTGAGATTTAGATGCTGGGAATGGAATGAAACTGACCTATTAGTATCTACTAATTTACTTACGATCTGCAGAGGTCATTTGCATGTAATCATCGCAGAAAAAAAACAGTTTTTGAAGACAATGTTCATGACAATAAGATCATTCGCAGGAGTGACCCTGAAATACTTTCGATCTTTAGTAAGACTGCAGTAGGAATAAATCTAAGTCTGTTGGAAGGAAAACCAATCTCCATTCGTGCTACCCAGCACGAATGGAGATTGGTTTTTCATCTCATTGTCGTGAAAGTTGAGACAGATAAGGAAATCATCGTCCTGGATGACGTGGGTATAGGTGTAAACACCCTTATTGAAGCCGAAAGGCACTTGTATCACCATATTGCGATAATATGTTTGTTCTAGATCTAGACCATACTAGGGAGAAGTTTCCCTAGTATGGTCTAAGAAGGTCTAAGTTAAGTACGAAGATATTGGGGGTTGTAGTTCCAACTTTTTCACAACATTAAAAAAAAAACAAGTTTTTAATATTATAACTTTACTTGAAATACCTGCAACCCCCTTAACTATTCAATGCATCGATCAGCACAATATTTTGAGTGCGGTTCTTTTCATCCTACTGTAAAACGTGATTTTTCACCCCAAAAAAGTCGTTTCGCAGTAATTTTTGCGTAGAGTTACTTTGTTTGATGTACAAAATGCTTGGTTAACGGTTTCGTGGTCCGTTATACCCTGTATACATAATGGGATGGGAATGATGGGATGTGTACTCAGCAATCAAATTGGTAACAGTTGTTAAAGTTTACGTAATGACCAAAATCTTCGACTACCACTAAAGGCAATATTGATCAAGAGTTATTATATCCAGAAAATATTTGGGTTCGTATTATTAGAAACCATGCCATGCTTTCTGGACCCATGCTTGGACCATTTTCTAATTCAGGTAGGTAAATTAACTGTGAATGGTAAAACATAATTTTAAGTTCTCTTGGATTATGTTAATGAGTTGAAACCTAACGTTTTAAGAATTTTGTTCTAGCAGTAAAATTCACTTCTGTTTTTTTTGGTAACCGAACGCCAAGTTTTGTTTATCATTCGACATTTTCACTGTATGTGGCTAGTAACACAACATCGTACAAAGACAACATAAAAACAATATTTTCCCTACTGACTAGCTTAAATTTTTAAGGGGCAGCAGACCCCCTCTCTTAGACTCTGGGGAGACTCGGAAACATTATGGTATGTATATCAATAATTATGCAACAAAATACCTCAAATGTTGTGAGAAAAGTTTTGAGTATGAATGTGGATGGGTATATGAGTAGAGGAAGAGTAAAGAAACGATGGATGGACTGTGTGAAGGATGATATGGTGAGAAAGGAGGTGTCTGATGAGATGACGAGTGATAGAGAAGTCTGGCCGTGTGGTATCCGGCAGAGTAGAATAGAACCAACCCATTACACTCACGGGTGTCGTATAAGGCGACTAATGTCTGAGGTAGAACACCTTGCGCTCCGTAGACCAGAGAATGGGCAGCGGCGTTTTCTGTTAGTCTTTCATCACTGCGATTTCCAATCCGCCTGCCAAGCGTGGAGATTACGGCAAATTCCTCACATCATGGGAGAGGCTTATGTCCAGCAGTGGACGTTATGGGCTGTTGTAGTAGTGTAGTAGAGAAGTGTGGAAGACGGAGACATCGACCCCAATTTGATGAGGATAAGGTCAAAAAAATGATGACGATGCAATGCAGTAAAATACCTCAAAAAACGATCTCTCCCGATTGTCCCACTTCGCTGTGAGCTGACGATTCAGCATGCTCTATTGCTCGCCACTCAAGCTTCCTCTATCCTTGTTTATTATTCTTTTCGACCGCATTAGAGCTGGGTTTGGCTGCGATCCATCTTGTCCATCCATCTTCCCTTTATTGCCGTTTGATATCTTTAGTTGACACTCTTAGATAGACTATTAGACATTGTTCTTTATCCTGGTTACTTTTGGGTTTATTTTTAAATTGGTTACAGTTTAAAACATCATTTTATCAGTAATTAATGTTAACAAGCAAGAATTTTTGAAAAATTAGAACGCTTGCCTGAGGATTTGATCACTGATTGGTGTGAGCAGCATTTCTTCTTTTTTTTCTTTTTTCCACACTTGAAAGGTCATTCCTTTCTGCCTATTAAATTCAGTTTTACATAATCTATAAATTTGATTCATAACACCTTTGCGTCATTTACGGTTAGTCTTATTCAGTAACAGTGCTATTTGATGTTTTATGAAATGCAAAACTAGAAAAAAATGACGACAATCTATTTTTGATTTTTTCAAAATTGGAATATTAGGATCCATAGACAAAATTTTCATTTGATTTTATTGCTCATCATTTAATAGAACGTTTTGTTTGTTTACAGAGAAAAGCACATGAATAATATTTGTTCCCGGAAATCGCGCTTCAATTTAAATCCGTACACACACGAAACACAATACATTAAAACCTAATCAAGCAAAAACAAAAACACAATAAGTACACCAACGTAATTGCGTCGCATATCACACAAGTATATAGTTCGATTCCCAGCGCGCGAAATGTCACCGGTTATTTTGGCGCGACTTCGTGCGTCCGTCAGTGCGGGCGCAGAGGATTCTATTGTGATTGGATGCCGTAAGACTAACGGCCGGCCGATGGACGATTTGTAAGATTTTTCAGTAGCGAATTGTGTGGGTTTTTGGGCGGTGGTTTAGCTGATTTATTGGGCAAGTGTGTGGGCAAGTGTTTATATTAATTTGATGCTGTTTACAGTTTTTTTTTTGTAATTTTTACACAGAATGATTTTTGCAAGTACCTACTCTGTATTCTACGGGACTGTTTTCTTATTTGTTTTAATTATTATGGGTTACTCGCTTCTAGCCGTGGCTTTGTTATGAAATGAAATGAAATGATGTTTATTTTTGCAATTAGGTTTTTAGAAACACTTTTACACGTCATTTTTAAAAACTAGATGGGGCCAGTGTTTCGTACCTGACTACTCTGAGAAGAAACAGCCGACACAAACTCAGAGGTCATAGTCTCTTAGCCTTAGTTTGGTTTGAAATTATCCCACAGGATCATTTTCCCGATTCATGGTCTTCGTGTGTGCCTAACTGTCAAAATTCGCTAAGCTGTCAAAGAGAGGTCTTTAATATATCATGTGGTTAGTACCTAACATGGTGTCAGAGTTTCTATGCCGCCCATGGCTCATGGGCCTCTAACTTCGCTTTACATGTTATCAAGGTAATATCTCTCAGACATACTGGTTTTCTCACGATGTTTTCCTTAACCGAAGCAAGTGATAATAGGGTATATGCATGATTTTTTTTATCACTCTAAACAAAGCGTATTAACATCAGAAATAGCAATGTGAAATTATTTATTTAATATCTTTAAAAAATACTAAGTTATAAGCATTTGAAACTGCTGATTAGACAGAGAGATCCGATACAGCGAATGACGTCATTCGCTGCATCGACGTACAAAATCCATACTAAATTCCGTTTATCTAGAAAGAGATAGAAACTTAAGTTTAAATGGTTATAACTTTTGTGTTGTTTGGCCGATTTATGTCTTGTTTTCGCTATTTGTCATTATTTTTATAGTACTTTAACATTCCGTATCGAAATAAAAAAAAGAAAATGTATGCATATTCCCTCCCTATTATAGATAAATCCAAAAAAATCAGAGGTGTCTTGGTTTCGTACTTGCGACTTTTGACTTGGCAGTTCTAAGGTCAGACCACTAGGTTTTAATTGGTTCTTAACCATATGTAAAATTATTATAGATAGTATGGATTTATTTATTCATGATAAATGTCTACTACAAAATAATGCTCTCTGTTATAATGATGTGTAATTAGGCCAGTATGTAGATGATAGTTTATTTTAGTGACTGAGTTTTCGTCGCACGTAATGTTCGTGGTAAGAATCTAGGAATTGTCTAGTTAGTCAGTCTGCTGGGATTAATAATTATCAGTTTAATAAAATATTTAAAAAAATGGTAACCTACCTCATCATCATCTGCCTAGCCTTTTCCCAAATATGTTGGGGTCGGCTTCCAATCTAACCGGATCCAGCTGAATACCATGGAGCGACTGTCTATCTGACCTCCACAACCCAGTTAGTACAGGGTAATATGATACCCCTTGGTAAAACTGGTTGTCAGACTTTCGGCCCACTGACTACTTAACGACTGTCAAGGATCTACAAATGACAGCCGGGACCAACGGCTTAACGTGATTTCCGAGGCACGGAGGAGCTCGATATGTGATGGGTGGTAGACCCATCTACTCAGACTGACTTCGGCAAGGGTAGTTTAATATTTGATTGACCAATGGCGCTGTTTTTACTTAGCCGCGAATTTGTATACTTAGCTTTGGATAAAGAATTAGCATTACCATTCAACAGGCAATGCTGCCAGTTTCTGGGCACGTTTCCGGATGACAGCGATGTGGAGGAGTAGGTACTTAGACGCGCCTAAGTGCCCAGTTGTTTATTTTGTTTAAGTTTTTATAAATTTGTCCCTTTTTTTGTAAATATTTAGTTTTAAATATTCTATTTATTATGTAGCTTTAATTTATATAAATAAATTAATAAATTTTATTAAACTTATTTTTATGAACACACATTTTTAACGCTCTGTGGTTTCTTTTTAGTAAAACCAACGACAAAAAAAAAGGAGGCGGCTCTCATTAACCAACGAGTAAAAAGGAATAAGTTCTCCATTTACCACGCCTTGTTTAAATTTATTTTCTCTTCGAGCACACTTGCTTTTATAACAGTCCCAATGTTATAAAACTCACGAAAAAAAACGATAAATAATATAAATGATAGAGAGAGAGAGAGTGGGTGAGTGTGTGAGTGTGTGTGTGTGTGAGTGTTTGGTATGAATTGTTATCTCATACCATAAATGCAGAAAACAAAAATTGTGGAATCACTGACAACATAAATTTTGATTAGGTACGTAAGTAATTCACACATTCGTCCTTTGTCTAGCTATTAGAAGAAACAATTTCCGCGAGGATGATCATCATCATCATCATCATTTCAGCCAAAAGACGTCCACTGCTGGACATAGGCCTCCCCCAAGTGTCGCCACATTGACCGGTCTCGTGCGACTCGCATCCAGCGGATTCCTGCAACCTTCACCAGGTCATCGGTCCACCTAGTGGGAGGCCTTCCAACGCAACGTCTTCCGGTTCGCGGTCGCCACTCCAGAACTTTTCGGCCCCATCGGCCATCCGTTCTGCGAGCAATGTGCCCTGCCCACTGCCACTTAAGTTTGGCAATTCTTCGGGCTACGTCGGTAACCTTTGTTCTCTTGCGGATGTCTTCATTTCTGATTCGATCGCGCAAGGAAACTCCGAGCATAGCCCTCTCCATTGCCCTTTGGGTGACTTTAAGCTTCCTGATGAGGCCCATTGTGAGCGACCACGTTTCGGTCCCGTATGTAATCACTAGGATGATAGTGAAACTAAAAGGAATAGCTAGTATTATATAATCTAGGTATAATTAAATAAAATCGTGTCGTTCGTAAAAAGGATCCATCCATGATTCATGATCCATGATTCTAATGATTAACAAACAAATGATTCTGATGAGTGTTGAAAGATATCTTTAATTCACACTTCATTATTAAGTTAAACTCTTTTTGTGGAAGTTCGCGCTACAGTCTCAAAAATTTAATTAGGGTACTGGAAAGTATTTAATTTTAAGAGTACTTAATAAATAAAGTTAATTAAGTATAATAAAATTTCGCGAGGAAATTTCTGAGTATGAATGTGGATGAGTATAAGAGTAGAGGAAGACCAAATAAACAGTAGATGGACTGTGTGAAGGATGACATGGTAAGAAAGTAGGTGTCTGATGACATGACGAGTGATAGAGAAGTGTGGAAGAATTATTATGATGATATTATTTATTTTATTATTATGTAATCCTCGCTGCGGGAGTTGGTGTAAAAAGTTGCATCGTATCGATTTGTACGTTATCCACTGACGTGAGCCGTCATTTTTTTTGTTTCTCTAGCTCGTGTGTATAAATAGTCTGTTTTACTACACAATTAACTAACCAATTTCATTAATAATTAGCAGTTTAAGTCCACAGTTAATCAATAAAAAAAACTGGCCAAGTGTGAGTCGGGCTCGCGTTAGAAGTGTTCCGTAACATTGTAGTAGGGTAGCACCCTTTAATTTTTAATTTATTTTAATTATATATGTTATTAACATAAACGTATTAAATATATCTACTATTTGTTGATTAATAACCACAATTTTTGAGACCATTTGTTTTTTAAGGGCTATAATATATCCCTCAAATGGCTTAGCATGATGCTCCGTTACGTCTAAAATATATTTATTAATTTTGAAGTAAATTAAATGGTAAAGTTGAGGGTTAATGCTATTGTTATTTATCCTATGTGTGACGAAAACACGATTCCATAAACTTTTCTCGATAGAAAAAAAATCCAAAGTTACCTCCAAATCGAACAATAAACCGCTGGTATTCAAAAAGTACTTCAAATTAGATCATGAAACTTTCATACTAACTGAACTAACTATAAAGCAGGTCTTATGTGTTTTATTTTTGTTAGTCCAATCAATAGAATTTTTGTAAATCACAAAAAACCACTTATTTCGCATTATTCAGCCGCAGTGACTGACGTAACAACCGCTTTGTAGTGCAAGCTGATTAGAACTTTATTCTAACATTATTTCAAACGAAGTTTGAACCACCACAAATAGAGTTGCTAATTTTAGGGTTAGAAGGGCCTTAATGTTATTATCAATGATAATTATCGCTTCGGACCCTGGTTCTTGTGCACTTTTAGACGGAGTATCCTAACGAAGAGTGGTTCTTTAACTCGTCCTGCTGACATTAAATGCTTTTTGCGGCGGCGTTGCTATAAAAGAAAAAGATGCTATCAAACTATCTAAAGAAGTACAGTTTGCACACCTATTGAGTATCAAGTAGTATATGACCTGCAACATAACATCAGCTGTCCAATATATTGAATTAACGACAATCTGACAATACAATAAATTCATCAAAACATCACATTTACAAAATTGCTACTACGACGACGACGAGTTATTTTAATTATTAAAAAAGTATGGATTTTGACTCATCTTCCATCACCTACTAATTCTGTGATATTTTATTTTTCCTATTTACATAATTATTTGTGATCAAACTTAAATCTATACTAATATTATCAAGCTGAAGAGTTTGTTTGTTTGTTTGAACGCGCTAATCTCAGGAACTACTGGATGGAATTGAAAAAATATTTTTGTGTTGGATAGCCCATTTATTGAGGAAGGTTATAGGCTATATAACATCACGCTACGACCAAAAGGAGCGGAGCATAAATGAAAGATGTTGCAAAAACGGGGAAAATGTATTCCTTTTGTTAGCTTTTTCTCTCTTATGTGACGCAGACGAAGTTGCGTGGGTCAGCTAGTAATAAAAATATGTACTTAAAAGAAACAATAGGAATAGTGTCCAGAAGGCTGGCAAGATAGCAACGTTGGATAGCAATGCGGATTCTTTGACCAAAAAATTTACTTAAATAGAAGGCAATATAATTATTTTAACAGATTTGATGATCACAGAACCCTTAGCGCTTGAATCTTGAGTCCGGCTTAGAATTCATCAGATTTTTTTAAATTTTATTTCAGGACAATGCTTAAATATTTACCCATAATGTAATTCACAAATTAATTATTGTAGCCTTGCACGCAGTAAACGACGATTTCACAGATAAGAATAAGAATAATTTATTGTTTCGAAAAATACATTCAATTCATTGATTCCTGAAACTCACGCTAGGATTCCCTGTGTCGTGAGATCCAACCTCCTTCGTTCCGTTTACATTTTATTGTTACACAAATTAGTATCCGCTACATTAAATTTCTAAATCTACTCGTAATCTAAAAAACAAAAAAGGATTACATAAAGAAAACAGTTATTGGTTACTTAAGATATTATGTATATTTAGTATGAATGTTGTGTGTGCATGTGTGTGTGTGTGTGTGTGTGTGTGTGTGTGTGCTTGTATGTGTTTGTGCGTGTGTGGTGTGGGGTGAATTAAGAGTTGTGTTGGTGTTGTGACATTGTGTCTGAATGAATGTCTTATACCTTATGTATATGGAAGTTTGTGATTTATAGTTGTGAATATATAATTGTAAACACATTTAAAAATGCATGTGTACCTATCAAGGTGAGATATTATTATTATCTCATCAGTTACCATCGTATGCTAGGCGGTTTTTGTCAGAAAACAATTTTATTCTTAAAGAAAACTTCGAAAAGCATAGACTGCAATTACGGAGAGAACTTTTCAAACTTTTCAACAGTCAGAAATCTCGTATCATCATCTGCCTAGCCTTTTCCCAACTATGTTGGGGTCGACAACCAATCTAACCGGATGCAACTGAATACCAGTATTTTACATGTAACGACTGCCTATCTAACCTGGTACTAGGTAATACGATACCCCTTGGTAAGACTAGTTGCCAGACTTTCTGGCCACTGACTATCTGTAACGACTGTCAAAGATTTATAAATGACAGCCGGGACCAACAGCTTAACGTGCTTTCCGAGGCACGGAGGAAACTCAAATCAAATCATCTTTATTTGTGAACTGTATTGAAATAAAGGTCTTATTCATACATTTTAGTTGAGCTCTATGTCTTACCAATGAAATTGGTGTACAATTAATAATGTTTTTTTAGTAATAAGTCTGGATCTACACAATGAAAATTCGGTATAAAATGAGTGCAAGCAACCTAGGCAAGTGCGACTTAACCTGAAGATTGAAGTATTTGACATTATAATTATATTATTATAACACTAATTATATTAGACATTTTAATTATATTGTTTTAAGACTGTTTTGACATGGTATTGTTAAAATTGTTTGACATTATAATTATATTATTTTAGAACTGTATAATAGTATTTTAAAACTGTTTAGACATGATATTTGTAACTGTTGGGCACTATATTTTGAATTTCTTGGAATGTTATTTAATAATTCACAGTTCTTGTAATTTTATGTAAGTTGCATATATTCAACACAATTTAAATTGTTCACGAATAAATGAAATGAATGATCCGAGCGGCTGTTATTATTATGTCACGAGCTCCACAAATCTACTTATTTATATCGAAAACTTAGCTTCCAAGAGACCCCCAAAAAGTGTCCTTTAACACATAACACAGTATAACTAACCAGTTTTTCTCCAAACCCATCAAAATGAAAACTAATACTACGAAACATTCTTCTGCAAAATACCCGACTTCACAAAAAGCGGTACTAATAAAACATTCTGTTTGGTGTACGTTAAAAACACTTAATTGTTCGACGATTGTCGAAATTAAAAGGTTGATGAACAAGTAATAACTCCCTATACACATAAATGGCACATTTTTCGACGCATCACGTACTGGGTAGGGCTTAGGGCTGTCAAACTATAGGACTGCCGTATCTCAGAAGTATAAGTACCTGAGAGAACGAGCTTTGCTCAGGTAATAATAGAGAAAACTAATTTTCCCCACATACCGACACTAGATAGATTGATTTTACGCCCCGATAAACCTGTTTATAAAAGGCTTGTGTACTGAAAAAAACGAATTAGTCCGTCACTTAGATTTTCAAAAAATATTTGACCCGTATTTTTTCTTCTGTTATAAAATCGTCGTATCTTCGTCAATAGTTTATACTATTGACGAAGATACGACGCTTTTAAAATCTCAATACGTCACGCTGTGGTATAATCGAACACAGGCACTTTATAGATAGATATTTTCATCACAATAGGCTTATCGACTGAAAAAATCTAATTAGTCCGTCACTTAGATTATCAAAAAATATTTGACTCGTATTTTTTATTTTGTTATGTAAACCACAATTGACGAAGATACGACGCTTTTAAAATTCTCAATACGTCCGCCGTGGTATAATTTTTTGTGCGTTTTGACGTCATGAGTCCCCACTCCCGAGTTTTGATGCGTATTATCTTTTCTTTTTTAAATATTCATATTTTTCTTCAATATTCATTGATTTACAATAACAAAAAAATATTTGACCATTATTTTCCAATGCTCTAACTGACGGACTAAATAGATTTGCAATTTATTGGTGGTGGAAACTAGCCTTTTGGAGTTTTTGTGGAAATCGTTATCTAGAGCCATTTTCGAGAACGTGATCACAAATATTGCTCATTTACTTAATAGTATAATATCCTCAGTAACATCATAGGGGAAATAACCGTTTGTGCGTCGAACGCGGATCACGATAATAAAAGTCAAAAATCAGATTAACATAAACTCCCGAAAAGCTCCACTCAATCCTGTTGACAGCCGTTGCAGAAATACTTTGAAAGAGAATGATTATCATTTGTCTAGGTCCTGTGGATTAACAAGAATTTGTGTGTTAAACTACAACTACGTGACTACCTACTGAAAAACCCGACCGGTTTGACCGGATTTTTTTTGGGTCACCAGGAGTCTATAAGTGAGTCCTCCTATTTTTGAATTCGGTTTAAATGTAGCCTATGTTACCCGGGCTTGTTATAACGGACCGATTGACACCATAATCATCAAAATTGGAAGATTTTTACTATTCGGATAATACGGATATCAATATTTTACTATCCGGAATATCCGGATAATGTGGATAACACGGATATTTTTAGTTTTTATTCTAAATAAAACTAATAAACTTTTGAAACACGTTTTAATCAGTCCCTCAAGCAAAATGATAGAGAAATAATAAACTATACCAATATTTCAAGTTACAATCACATAAGAAAACTAGTTCTCTCTCTAAAATTATACAACAAAACACCGATACCGCACAAATCTATTCTTCTCATACTTAAAACAATTCTAATTAAATATGACATCTTACATTTATCACAAAATCCTAATCAAATCAACCTATTTAAAACATAATAATTAAATAAAAATATCACTTTCCTTGGCAAATCAGCTCGATTATTAAACAACATTAATATAAATCAAATAAAAATGAACAAAATATCTCAAAATAATCAAATAACCCTTTATAATAATATAATACTATACAATACAATACAATCCTGAAAATGCGTGCAGTATGGATGTAAGTTTAACTTTAACAAGTGGTCAATATTGTTATTATCTCTGTCACTAAATTGACTTATTGTGTTGTGATTTGTGAAGTGAATAAATAATTGCAAGAGTGATTAACTCTACATTAAAATAATAAATAACGAAATAACAGTTATGTACTTTGCAGATGACAGCTTTTTATTTAATATTTAGTATAGAAATACAACTATCCGTAACATCATCCGGAAAAATCCAGATGATGATGCAAGTAATAATAATAAATAATAATAACTTTATTTCCCAACTACACAGATAGTTGGACTTACAGTTTACAATTTTTAATTAGTAATATAGAACAATTACATTAAACATTTGGATGCTTCAAAAATCTGTACACAATAGATTAAACTCTGTCTCTTAAACTAGGGTATCTTGTATCTTAAGAGACAGTGTAGAGTAAAATCTGGATTTGAAAATCAGCGGATATCCGGATAATCCGAATATCCGGATTGCAAGCCCAAGGTGGAACTATACGTAAATACAAACAAACATACAAACATACAGCTAAAATCATAACCCATTGGCTTCGTCGTAGTCGGGTAAAAAAAGACCATGAATACTTTGTTGAGGAATTCCGCATTTACTGGATTAGTAATTTTATTGTTCATTTAAAATGTATGCTCACCGTAAATACCTATGTTAAGCATGGATTAAGTTAATTACCAAGTGAAAGGTATAGCAAGCATACAAATATGAGAATTATTGGACGCCTGACGCTGTGGCGCCGGAGTGACCAGAATTAGGAGTAGGAGTCGCCGGTTAGATTCTCTGTTGTATTAAATGCGTATAATTTAAGGATAGAGTTTTCGATTTATTAGGTAAAGTTGAAACTTAATAACTGTGGCCCGATGTTCAACCATCGTAGCCGCTGCATCTTCTACCGTTATTTTATTTTTTTTGAAGTAGGTATGTCATGGTGTTACTATACTTATTTCGTAAATATGTTCTTTTAGTATATAGGCACCTTGTTTTTACCCGACTGCGCCAGAAGGAGGGTTATGTTTTTCGAAAGTATGTATGTATAAGTAATTGTTTGGCACGCTCTGTGGCCTGAACGGCTCGATGGATTTTAGCTTGAGAGGTGTTGTTAGATTCGTATTTACTGTGAGAGTGACACTGGGTATATCAAAATAAAATAAAAAGCAAATGGCGGATTTTTGGCGCTAAATTCAAATGTTTGGCACGCTCTGCAGCCTGAACGGCTCGATAAAGGGCTCATCATGAGGTTTTTAAAATGGTATCTAAGTTACTAAAAGTGTAAACAAATAATTAAAAAAAATAGTTTTGCTGCAGTCAATATATCCTGTTTCCTGAACTTGTTTTATTCTTTTCAGTTTTTATTTAAAGTTATTAGTTTATTTTTTGCGCAGTCGGGTTTTTTTTATTTTTTTTTATTATTTTTTTTATCATGTAAATTGTATCATTTAATTGTACCTACTTCTGGTGTTGTGTTATGTCTTTTGTGTGCACTAAATAAATGGTATATCTTTCTATCAAAGTGTTCAACTCATATTCATCATAAGCATCTGTGTAGTTCTTCCAGTCTAACCGGGTGCAGATGAGTTCCAAACTTTGCTCTCTGACCGCCACAAGTCAGTCACATTATTAATGACTAGCTGCTGCCTTGACGAACACTATCAACCGCGTGAAACAATAAAAATATAACTTTCCTATTTCAGTCGGATTTTGTTAACAATTTCAAGGGTTTGATTTTTTATGCAAGGAACCCTATCCATTTTGTAGAATAAAAGTAGCCTAAGTTACATCAACATCAGCTATCTATGAAAATCCTGTCAAAATCGGCCTGCCGTTTTGGAGATTCATCATCATCATCATCAGCCTATTAATGTTCCCACTGCTGGGACACAGGCCTCTCAATGAGAGGGAATGGGCTATAATCCACCACGCAGGCCCAGTGCGGATTGGTAGATGTCACATGTCTTCGAATTTTTGGTTCTAGGACATGCCGGTTTCCTCACGATGTTTTCCTTCACCGTTTTAAGAGCAGCCGAAACAAATAAACAGACAAAAAGTTTAAGAAATGTTTTTTTTTTTTGTTACAAGTTCCTCATGTACTTTTACTAGCTGACCCACGCAACTTCGTCTGCGTCACATAAGAGAGAAAAACTCACAAAAGCAATAAATTTTCCCCGGTTTTGCAAATTTTTCATTTGTCGTAGCGTGATGTTACCTTTCTCGATAAATGCTATCCAACGCAAAAATAATTTTTCAATTCCAACCAGTACTTTCTGAGATTAGCGCGTTCAACCAACCAAACAAGCTGTTCAGCTTTTTAATATTAGTAAAAAATATGCATTCAGTAAAAATCTGTTCTTTTGAAATTACAAACAGTCACCTCAATTTATTTATTTATACATGGTGTTTTTTTTAATATCTCATATCTCTAAGGTTATAAATCATTCTATAAGGTAGCTCTTCGATACCCGCAATTACAGACGCAATTAAAATAACAATGCACCGTACGGTACCCGATCGGGTACGGCTGGGGAAATGATACAAAAGTTATACAAAAAGTCCTACTAAGTTGTAGATTTAGATAATATTTCCTGGTGACTCTTGGTCCTGCCAACCCTGGACAACCCTGGTCGGGCTGTGTGTGTACGTCAGTGATACTCCGCACACAACTTGTTGTCCGTGTTGACAATAAATCATACCAATGTATTTGTGATGCCGATGGCGGCGGACTAGGGATGGGACATGGGACATGATGCGTAATCGAATGTCGATGTTTTAGTGCGAGGTTATTGTAATTTATAATTGTTAGTTAGTGTTGTTTGTTGATTTGTGGTGAGTAGAAATAAGGGTTTGTTGTGTGCTTAAAAAATAAATGTAGCTTTCTAAGCAGGTAAGCTAAAATCATGTTTCTGTTAGATACCGTGTAATAGCAATTCAATATTTTTATAAGTCTTTCCTAATCTGATTTAGATTGCTATTAGACATGCATTTTGCTGTAATCTTTTTAATTAATAAAAACTGAATATACTTAGTGAGATAACACAGTACAGTAAAAAAAAGTTAGTTCTACAATTTTTTTTAAGAAAGTAGAGCGCAATTTTTCTGAAATACTGGTCTTCAAATGTTTGGTAGGTATAGATTTTCAGCGGTTTTCAATGCCATCTAAAAAAATAAACAATCAAAATAAAATTACTGAGGACTGAAACCTCAAATATCTATAATAATATATCAGCATATCGATACCCAAAAAAATCCTAATCTGAAATTGAAACAAACGATAAAATCCACACGTAAGGAACAGGACCACCCCGCCCTATGTTTGTAAGTGTGCGTGCATACTCACGACTCATTGTCCATGTGTGCGTCCGTGTAGCATTTCTTTCTCGTATTGTAATTTATCGGTGTGTAACGAAGTTAATTATTACGATTTTTGTATTAAACGTTGAAAATTATTTTTAGTCTTGCAGATGCAAGATCTGTTACTTTTTTTACAATGAAACTGCATCGTCGAAGCCGTTTTTGCTTCGATATTGTATTATTAATGATAGAATGTTGTTTTATTTCATATTCTTTACTATAATGACGTCTATTTTAATATTAATTCAACGTAGTGGATAACGAGAATTGTTCTTGTTTAATTTTTTGAAATTGTCAAGTATTTTTACGTTCGTTTTGAGGCTCCTTACATAGTTATAGTAATTATGAGGACTCGCGGCCAAATAATAACAGCCGCTCGGGTCGATCTTTATGTTAAGCCGCGCTTGCCTAGGTTGGTCCTTGGATGGGTGACCACACAGTACATACCGAGTTTCCTTTGTCCTTCGGAAAGCACATCTGTCATTTGTAGATCTTTGACAGTCTTTACATCAGTCGCACGAAAGTCTCACAACAAGTCTTACCAAGGGGTATCGTATTGCGCAGTCATAACTGGGTTGTGGAGGTCAGATAGGCAGTCGCTCCATGTAAAATATAGGTATTCAGCTGCATCCAGTTACTCTGGAAGCCGACCCCAACATAATTGGGAAAAGGCTAGGCAGATGATGATTAATAAGTCGAATTGGAAAAAATGCGGTATTTTTTGTCATAACGAGTATAATTTCAAAAGGAATTTTACAATTATAAGGTGTCAAAGCTATTTCGTAATTGATCTAGTTAAATGCGTTTATTCACCCATGAAATTTTAATTGGTTATTTAATCTGAGAAATATGATGTGCAGTTTTGAAAACTATGCCATTTTTTTGTGTCTGAGTAAAAACATTCAACACTTTCAGTAAAACTTGTTGATAAATGACATTCCTTTTTCTATTGGAAGTGGAAGGTGGACACCGGTGCACAAACAGATAACACGTATTCAGCACCTACATCATTCTGAACACCCATTAATTATATTTTTTTATCGATAATTTAAAAAAAAAAACAGCTGTTCCAAACAAATTCACGTTTATGTATTGCACTTTTGTAGGAAACCGCAGATTTTTTAAAAAAATGTTGATGATAAACATTTACATATCTAAGTATTTACAATTTATTATTTGTCTCTCATCTTATTATCGCGTCGTAAATAAAGTCAAGTTTTCCTGCTGATATAATTTATAAATAATAAATAAATTACCTTAATATCGCTATAACATCGAATTATTACATTAGGTATGCAAGTAATAATTCGATGTTTTATCGATCACTTTCAGTTTCGATTTCTTTTTTTTACTTTTTTTAACAAAAGCAAGAAACAGACGTCGTCATCTTCTCACAAGAAAGTCTTAGTTTACCTGCTTAATACTACCATCAATAATAAAAATACAATAACTAAAAAAACTAACCGGATCGAATTTCACAAATACACAGGGTTAACCCTAGTTCACAGTGTCGAGACCTCATCAGGAAATGGGGTCAATTTTTTAGATTTTTTACAAAAAAAAATTGCAAAAAAGAAAAAAATTATGATAGCAATTCTAAAGTGATCTACTTTGATGCTCACTCCGCGTAAAGAGATAACCCTAAAATTGGGGTGAATCGGGGTGAAACGTGGGAAATTTAAAACGGAGGGTAGAAAGAAGGTCGCGAATATAATGAAGTTCTAAGGGTAATCTGCATTAACTTAGATTTTTTTAAAGATTTATCTCCGAGTTCAAATGTCTTCGGGTTCAAACTTTTATTTTTAATTTATGCGCATAAGTATACAACGTAATAGTTTTATATTAATTTTGAACAGTAAAGTGCCTGAGAATCGCGTCTATAAAATTGTGAATTATTGCAAAAATTTACAAAAGTTATCTAATTATTGTCACTGAATCGGATATTTGGATATTTACAGGTACTCGTTAGTTTTGTATCCCTGGCTATTGATACACACATTGACATATTAGTTGTTATAATATTTATATGTCATTATTCCTTACTAGGGATTTAGCCAGTTTAGATACCTACCTACATCTACATAGTTAGGTATTTTAAGATTATCAAGATCAGCGTCACTTAAATATGCCCTTAATTAATTACTAACATACCTACTAAAGTGATTTCAACATAGCTAGCATTGATACCACAGACACCCAAGCTACTTATTAACACGTAGAGAAACTGGTTTTAGTTCTACACGCATAACTTAGTTGTTCAACATCGTCACTTACTATGGGTAAAATATAGTTTTACAATATAAAATTCAAGAAAAACCACAATTTAACCCTTCAAAGGTATTTATGTTTTCTTTTTTAAGAATGAAATTGAATTGACTATAATTTCTTATGTTATTGTATCCAAAATTGATGTATTCAGTAACCCTTAAAAATCAATACAATTAAATTGTTTACAGTTCCGATTGACCTGAGGTCACACACGTCTCAAATTACCTTTAAAAAGAAACCAATTCCCGGATTTCACCATTCAACCCGCAAAAATTCGCAAGCATATCGAATTCTATAACTGACCTCTTTTTGGTTAAAATAGGGCCAAACAATGACCTTAAGAGGTACAAAACGTGTGACTTATGACCCCGGTGACCTTTTTTCTGTTTTTTTTTTTGTTCGCATTGGTCAAAAAGGGGCATCTTGGCCGCGACTCTGATTCACGGACAATAGCTTCTGATTGGTGAAGCAAAAACGCAATCACTAAAGAGGTTATAGAAAAAACTAAAATGTGCGTTTTTTCGACCATTGATTCTAAGAATGCCTAGTTTTTTTTGGTTTGGTCGTGATATCTAGATTAGGTAATAGGATAAAGGATTAAAGTTGCTAGATACTTTTTTTCATTTTAAGAAACCATTTTTAGGCTAATGAACAGTAAGACAAAGATGAATTAAAAGTCAATGATATTTTATTATACAGATATGTTATGAGCGCGCAATCGTGAAGACTCAAAAACGAGCCAATTCGCCTATTTTGCCTTTATTCTGCGTCACTGCGTGTATGTGAGCTGGCTCTCCCCCGCGGCACACTCTTTTCGGTGGTTTTGTAGGTGTATAACATATCTGTTTGTTAGAATATCATTGTTAAAAGTAGAAAAATTGACACCATAATTTTTACTTGGTTAATTAGACTTTTCCTTGGATATGAAACCATCTACCACAAATTTCAATTTAAGATATCCACTGTCTCGTACCTATCTGTGTTATTCAGAGCAATAAATTAAGCTTAAAGATTTTGCAATAAAAAAACCTAATGATATTACACTATTTCACCAAAAACCGTTATAAAACCAACACAAAAAACTCCTACAACAGCACAATATCTATAAAACTCTCAAATTACTGCAAACAGTTATAAATCAAAGTACGAAATATTATTTAAAAAAAAAAACTATCTCACGCGTCTTGCGATCATCTGTTGCCAAAGGGGTTGAACTTCGCGATTTTTTTAAAAACTCACAATAGCGGAACCCCAGCTAAACAGTTAGAAGAAAAAAAAAACGCGGAAGATATCGCCTTTCTGTTAAAAAAGGGAGATTAAAAGACCGTATCTAACTCTTTCCCATGGGTCTTAACCTCGCTGAACTTTTTTTGTCAAAAATTGAGACACCTTTGCCATCTTTCTGTTTTTTTTTTTTTAATGTCAGTTTCTGGTTATTTTCGCGCGTTCGATGCGCAAGGCGAAGGGTCGGGCCCTCGCGTATTGTTGAAACGCGAATGTAGCAGGTGGGTCACATCACATCGTACCCCGCTCGCATTTTAGGGTTTCAATAGATTCTTTTCTTGAATTTTTATTTTAATAATTTAGTTTAGGATTTTTTTTCTATTGTTTTTTTAATTATAGGAGACGCTAACTTATAGAAATTTTTTTAGTGCTTACTTTTTAGTAATTTAAAGATGGAACGCATTGTTACTTCTCATTTTATTTAACTAAAGTAACAGAAACTAAAGTTCAAAGTCATTATAATATTTTAAATTGCCGCTTCGTCATTCAAACATAGTTTTAAGTGGCATTAAACATCCCTTTTCAATAGAAGCCACTTCTGGCCCTTGTGGCCCCATTTGAAGAGATTTTAGCCTTCATTGGAGCTTTTATTGCCATCTGTGTATTATGTTGTAGCAAGATTTATATTTTTTGGTCTAAAGCACAGATACGACTTCTGAACTTCTCCCACGCTGATTAGAAGACAAAACTATAAAGTGTTTTGAGTAAAACTGAAAATAAAAAATAAAAAAAATTGACAATGCATAAAAAAATATATTAGAAAAATAATCTTATTATAAAAATCAAAATAAAATATTTGAACTTAGTCATGAAAGTGTGATACTTTCACACCTATTAACCCTTTTTGATACTTGTAAATATTTTTATTTATATTGGAGAGTTAGTATGTAAATAATGTAAATATTACTGAAAATAAATTATATATTTATAACTTAGCCTAATTAATCATCACTACATATTATAAAACAAAGGCGCCCGCCGCGTCTGTCCCTAAGTATGCGTAGATCTTTAAAACTGCGCAAAGGATTTTGATGCGGGTTTTTTTAATAGATAGAGTGATTCAAGAGGAAGGTTTTAGTACATAATTTGCGACCGGGCGAAGCTGTGGGCATCAGCTAGTTTAATAAAAAAAAAACAAGTTCCAATGAACCATTGAACTAAGAGAGCAGCGGTGGCCCAGTGGTGGCGGCCCCGACTTACGAATAGTAAGTCGTGGGTTCTAACCCAGGCAGGCGTATTACTTTGTGTAATTTATTTCATCACCACTGCTCTCAAAACGGTGAAGGAAAACATCGTGAGGAAACCGGCATGTCCTAGAATCAAAAATTCGAAGACATTTGACATCTACCAATCCGCACTGGGCCCGCGTGGTGGATTATATAGCCCATTCCCTCTCATATAAGAGAGGAGGCCTGTGTCCCAGCTGTGGGAACATTAATAGGCTGATGATGATGATTGAACTAAGCAAAACCTTTGAAAAAAACATGTAAGTAATTTGTCGGTTTCATTAAATATACCCTTGAATATTGTATATTCCTGGTACTTACTACAAATATTTAAGAAACCTTATTATTCATAATACAAATATAAAAAAAACTTTCATAATGCATTCAAAAATCATAATTCATACACAAACTCAAACATTCCAAATGATTACTTTTACAAAATCACAATTCCAAATTCAATTTTATGAACAGAATTTAAAAAAAAAACACGCGCATTCGAGGAATCTTGGAGCTGAAATCGTCGCTCATATTCCGAAAATAATTTCGATTTACTGATTGCGGAGTTGGTCGAAAAAAGTCGTCGATCGAAATAGGCATAATTACGGTTTCGGCTAAGCGGGCGACGCGCGCGCACGAATTTTCCGAAAATTACGCTGCAGCGCAAAAACGGACCGTTTTCGGAAATTCGCCGCGTCCGGTCGCAAATCGGGCCGATGTGAAATGTGCGTTTTTCTAACTGTTTGAACAAGTGTGTGATGCATTTTTGTTCTCTCGTCGTTATAATGAATCATACAAAATATAATGGCTGGAAACAAAGGCATGATGGAATCTTTTAATTGGAAGAAAATGGATTATTTTAAATTGGTTTAGCCTTTTAGCTATTCGTAAGGAGACATTTACTCCCATTACCGTTTTCACGGGCATACCTGAATGAAATAAAAGCATAAACAACATTGTAAAAAGTTTACTTATGCATTCATCTGGGTAGCGCCTAGTGTTACGACCCAATTTGTTCTTAAAAATATTTGTAAGTAGTCACAAAAGTCTGTGACTTCCTATATTTTTAAAATAACTTTATAGGGACTTTTGAAACAAGTCTTAAGTCATTTATTTCAGAACAAAAAAATATATTTTGTAAAATAAAACAGTACTATCCAAACATAATAAAAATAATAAATTAATAAAAAATTAAATAATAAATCATATAAAAAATAAATTAAATTGTGTAAAAAAGAATAAAAACATATCATCCAAATATAATAAAAATAATAATAGATTGTCAAATATAAATAAATATATATACATATGTAAAGGTCCGTAATAATATATGTTGGATATAAAATTTATAATTATACTAGAGATAATACATATTATGTCATTTAATAATCTATGAGTAACACAAAACAAAAACAACGACATCATAAAAGAAAAGACAAACAAAATGCAATATTAAGTGTAAAAACAATTTAAAATAATAACAGTCAACATATATCATTTACAATCTCGAACAATAATATTACGGTTGTCGCTTATCATCTAGGTACTCATCGACGCTGTAACAGCCCAAGTCTTAAATACTTGAAATACAAAATGAAGTAAATTTTTATTTCAAAGCGAAGTAGGTAATATTATGTTGTACATGAGTGAATAAACCATGTTTCTAATTAATGCGTATTTTAACAATACGTTATTGCGTTCCCAGCCCGGCTAGGTCTCGGGCACCTTATCATCGATTCAGCCGATTGAGTTACTACAGGAGGACTTCCTGCCCTCAGGGTAGCTTCCACGGGCACTCACATTACGCAGGTACCGAGGTACTGTTGATTAGATTCTACTATATTCATATTTTTTAGGATATAGAGCTATAAAGTTGTTTGAAAAACTTAACTCAATTCGTAAACTTTGTAAAATAATTCACGATTTCTGGAAACACAAAATACATAGGTATAAAAAAACAACAAAATTTTACGAATTAAATAAAAAGGAAAAAACTATAAACACAAATTATAACAATGGACTGATTATTATTAATTACTTAAAGACAAAATTAAAGAATGTAACGTAAAGTCTGATACCTCTTGCATAGTAATTGAGGTACCTACCTAAGTAGGTACAGCAGTAGGTGTAGGTTCAGGTAGGCGCACTAAGTAGTGCGCAATGAATTCTTGACAAATCTCTAATTCAAAGCTTCAATTGAATAGGTTCCTAGTAAGTTTAACATGAATGACGCACGACAAAAGTATTAAACTGATATTGCTTACGTAACACCTTGAAAAAAAAACTAACAAAGAAATAAATGCAAAGCCACGGCCCTCAAAACTTGATTGTATGCAAAAGACAAGCAATTTATAGACAACCGCCTCATCTACATGACAAAAATGACTTTAAAACACATTCACTTTCGCTGGCTCTATCGCTGTCTCGCTCACTTGAAAGAAAAACTCTGCTATCTCGCTCACACCGCGCGTTTCAAAAATGTACAGCAAAAATTTGGGCGCGCAAAACGCCCGGCATAGTTTTCAAACTGAGATATGTCAGTTTTGTTTAAATTTTGTTAAAATTAATAACGACTCGACGACCAGGCATTTTTGTTCGTCCACACAACGTAGCTTTAATTAGAAATATTTTGGGATTCAGCATTTTTGTTTTTTTATTTTATTTTTTCGGAATGTATTTTATTTTTGTCCGTGTTTTGTTTTATTGGTGAAGGTTACATTGCTTTGTCAAAAACGTGTCGAATATTTTGTGCCAGTCTGAGTTTAATTTTGTTGGTTTTCTTTTTCAATGAAAGCTTTCCGTTCTTTTTTACTGATATTTCAAAGCTCAAATCACTTACATTAACAGTATTTGCGACTTTTTAGATATATTAAATTACGTTATACTTTTCATGTCAGCTATAAAGCAAGTTCTCTGCCTACACCATTTTGGGAGTCTATTCGTTGACAGTGGCTACGAAAGTTCCATTCAAACACCCACGTTACTTCACTACACCCAAATTATGCTCTACTTATATTATCTTCCGAATAAGGCTAAATAAAAACAGCCGCTCGGATCAACCTTCAGGTTAAGCCGCACTTGCCTATGTTGATCTGTGGAGGGATGACCACCCATTATATACCGAGTTTCCTCCGTGCCTCGGAAAACACGTAAAGTCGTTGGTTCCGGCTATCATTTGTAGATCTTTGACAGTGGTTACAGGTAGTCAGTGGCTCGTAAGTCTGACAACCAGTCTTACCAATGGGTATCGTTTTACCCTGTACAAATTGGGTTGTGGAGGTTAGATAGGCAGTCGTTTATACAAAATACTAGTATTCAGCTGCATCCGGTTAGACTTTAAGCCGACACCAACATAGTTGGGATAAGGCTAGGGTGATGATGGTTATCTACAGAATAACTATTTGCACAATTGTTAAGTCCTCACAAATTCTGAGTTTTACTGCATTTTTCAATCCCCGTTACTCGGGAAATGCTAATCGAAACCTCAGACAGTATACGTAGTCAGTTGAAAAAAAATCGAACGAAATTATTTAAAGAAACTATGATATTATTTCAAAGCTTGTTGTCAGGTAAGTTTTTTATAATATTTTGTTATCCAATATCTCACACCAAAAAATACACGTTTCTTACAAAAATCAATCACAAAAGTTCCTTAAACTCAGAATGCCCACATCCACATTGTAACCGAATCTCGTTCCGAAAGAAATCTGTCTTTTTACCCTTTTTCTATCACTTTTTTTTTACCCCACACCCGGCCGTAACGTGACTCTCAAGTTTTGTCAAAATATTACACTGTATAAAGTTTTTTTTAGGTAAAAATTACCCCTTTTTACGTCGCGTTTCTTTTCATCAAAAGGGTTGTGTGACGACATCTGATATTTTTTACGATCTAAGATAACCGTTGTAATGATAACTTTTGTGAGAAGTTCCTTTTTTTACGGTTTTCTCATTTCGCTACATAATAAATGCGAAGAAAGGTCCGGAAGTTAAAGTTTAACTGTACTTATTAAGTATTTTTAATGTGTGATTAGAAATAAAAAATTTTTTGCTGGTAGTTTATTCATAAGGAATTTTTCAGTGGAGGCAAAAATTGTGCCCATAGGCTCACCCTATATTACATAAATAAATTAATAACATGTCTTAGATACTTTTTGTTTTGTAAATATGTAAATACATACTTATTATACTTATCCATGACTCGGAAACAAATGTACATGCTCACACAAACATTTGCTCCTACCAGGACCCTAAGAACGTAAGGCAGCCTCACTATCGCTGCGCCATTCGGTTCGTCAATACAATGGGACTTCAACATAATTGGGGAAATACGGTTGTACTACTAGGTGAACCCCTGCCCAACCTTTCGGGGATTTCAGGCGTGATGTTATACATATTTATTTATAAGGTAAATACACTACACGTGCATATCGTATCGTCAAGAGTGCTATTGAGATTTTCCATCAGGAACTTCTCAGTAGCAGCCGTGGAGGCTTTTGTGCTCAGTTGGCAATAGGACCGCCCCTATTAAATGGAACTTAAACGTAACTGGCGATATGTGGATGTACTAGTACACCTCTACCAAAAACTTCGGGGATTGCACGCGTGATATTATATTAAGTATGTTTATTTATAATTTGAATACACGTGTCGGTCTCAAAGTGTGTTGGGAGTACTTGGATCACTGTACTGTAAAGTACTAAGTACGAAGGTACAATAAAAAGCAGATCAATGCCTCAATTGGAACTCAAGGCCAAAATCTGTTGAATATGGATAGTACCTTAATAGGAAAATAAATAATACTTTGTGAAGTGTGTCTTTTCAAGCTCTAAAATGCCGTCCGAGACACGGCCTCTTCAACAAATTATAAAAACATCCAAATAAGGCAGCCATTTTTCTTTTTCCATACTTTCCGAAGACCGTTATTCTAATCCATATTTCGACCGCCTTCCATATTCGAACTGTTTCTAAATTCAAAAGAGCTAACTAAATCCCTGTTCGGTGCGCGTCGCGTTCTAAATATAAAAAAGTTCTTTTTTGTCAAATATGGAAGGGTTAAGTTTAAAAACGTTCTATTTTCGAATTGTTAAAAAGTCCACATTGTATGGAATACGTCAAAACTTCATACACCGTGACTGTAGTATATGGAAGCTCTTCAGATGCAACTGGTAATTTTGTAAATCTAATAAGAATAGATCGGGTAAGGACATAACAAGACGTCATTTATTACTAACTAGCTATTGCGACCTTCGTTCGCGTGAAATCATTATAAAACAAAATAACTCCCCTTTTTTAATCGGATTTTGTTCCCAATCTAATTCATATTCTAAAATAACAGTAGCCGTTAGATCTTATATGATCAGCTATCTGCCAGTAAAAGTCCCGTCAAAATCGGACCAGCCGTTTCGAAGATTAGCCGGAACAAACAGACAGACAAACTACAAAAATTAAAAATAAAAGGTTATTGTTAAAAACGTCGACATTCAGTAGGAAGCTGTTATTTTGATATTACACAAACAAACACTTTAATTTTATTTATTTGTGTGGATAATAATATTAAAATATAAGAAAAAAAAAATAGGAGAGCTAAGAATAGATTCTAGTCCTTTTAGTCTTGGATTATGTTTTCGTTTAATTACTCTATTGTCGTGCCTTTGATATATGCTGTTTTTGTTGCGGCTTCAACTCTATGGCAAGTTTTTTAATTCCTGGCAGGTTTTTATGAATATTTTCGGAGATTACCTATCTCCTACATCCAAAACTTTACTTTTTTATAATATTATTATAGTTTAGAAGTATGGATGTACACACGGCGACACTAAAGCTACATTTCCAGTATAACATGGCCTCGCTTTGTATAGATTTCCCGTACAATGAGATCAGCTAAATTGGGTTTTGCATAGTTTGATTGGTCTTCGTGCGTACAAGCTAAAATGTGTATGTGTGAGAAAAACAGTCTGGCATATAGATAGGTACCTATGCTATGCCAGACTATTTTTTTTTTATTACAAAATGGGCCTGCTCTTGACCTCGATCACGCCTGATGGAAAGCGATGGATGAGATCTATAATGGAACGAGCGAGCCCAGAAGATGCCTGTTCACTTTTGCTTTGAAGGCAGGCGGGTTAAATGTGGGTGGGAATACAGACGTAGGCAGAGAGTTCCACACTTTCGCTGTGCGCATAATAAAAGTGGAGGAGAAGCGCTTAGTACGACACGTCGGGATATCAACCAAGAGCGGATGGTACGCCGCAGTCCGTCTGCTAGTCCGGTGGTGAAAGCGTGATGGTGGGATCAGGTCGTGGAGTTTCTGCACACAGTCTGTGGAAGACTGAGGCAGCCAACATTACGCCGATGAGCTAGGCTGTGAAGCGATGGTAGCTACCAACGTCTCGTCGCCTATTACGCCTTTTGGCTCTGCGTTCCACCGAGTCAAGTGCAGCAAGCTGGTATTTTGCTGAGCCATCCCACAAGTGTCTGCAATTTACTCCATACAGAAACGGACTGTGTACTATAATCTACCACTCTGCCAAATTTAATCTAGGTCCGCTCTGCCATTCTGGCGTGATTGAGTAACAAACATCCATCAAAACTTTCGCGTTTATAATAGTAGTAAGATTTGTTTATTTAATTAACACTTCAAGCACAAATAACATAAGCGGACTTTATGCCACAGGCATTTACTACTAGTCAACCTTTGGGTGATGCAGAGTCAAACAGTGACATGTGTGTAAATCGGAAAATAATTTAAATTTATTACAAAGATATTCTACAAGGATTTATAAAATAAGATAAATATATTTCGAAAATACTAGATCGCTTTAATTGTCTAGAATTAGTGAATAGTTATTTAATTAAAGTCCAATTAAAAACAATATCATTGTAAAGTAATAAACAAACAACAAAAAAACAAAGTAACAAATCAAAACTATCTGTTGCCGTCGCATATACTACGCCCGCCTTATTCCTTTTTCAAATGATACGAAAGACACAGGAAGCATGGATTTTTTGTCACTTCCACATCTCGTCTGAACCGATTCATTATCTCTGTCCCTTTCTGACTTATAGCTTTTGACAAAGACCGACAAGGACAGGTATAGCATCATCGTTCTCAGGTGTGTTGACAATAACAGATGTACAGATGTGGCGGGGCGAGCATATTACACAATTACAATTCTATTTAATTATTTTTTTCTCGCACGGTTTGTTAAGATTTGGACGTGGGCGTTGCATTACTCAGCCTAGTCATAGAACAATCGTTCTTTTTTCGAAATGTCATGGCATACGTTCCGTTACTCGCCGAAATTGTATACATTTGACTTGTTAATTTTTATTTGTAGGTGGTTTTGTTAATTTAGTTTTAAAATGAAAGTAACATAACATCACGCTTGTAATCCCCGGATGGGTAGGCAGAGTTCTGCTGCACCCAAATTTTACCAGTTATGTTTAGCTTAATCAGCCTATATAATTATGTTCCCATTGCTGGGACACAGGCATCCACCACGCGGGCCCAGTGCGGGTTGGTAGATGTCACATGTCTTCGAATTTTTGGTTCTAGGACATGTCTATGTTTCCAAAAAAACACTTCCCGACCAGAGAATCGAACCCCGGACCCCATGCTCAGCAGTCATTCTTTCAACCACTAGACCAACGAGGTAGTAAATGTGGTATGTCATCTTTACGGGAATAACTTATTTTTTAAGTTTTTAAAGTAAGTTTGTATGTATCTCCGGAAAAGCATCCAATTTAAACAATAGGCTAGTTTCCACCATCAATAAATAGCAAATCTATTTAGTCCGTCAGTTAGAGTATTGGAAAATAAAGGACACGTATTTTTTGTTTTTGTAAATCAATGAATATTGACAAAGATAAAACGCATCAAAACTCGAGAGTGGGGGCTCGTGACGTCTCAACGCACTAAAAATTATTGCACGGCGTGACGTATTGAGAATTTTAAAAGCGTCGTATCTTCGTCAATTTTGGTTAACGTAACAAAAGAAAATATACTTATCAAATATTTTTTGATAATCTAACTGACGGACTAATTAGATTTTTTCAGGACACAAGCCTATTCTTTCACTGACAGAATCCTACATTAATCGTGGGTGCTATAAACTATTAATTATATTTATACCATACATATTAGCCAAGCTATTACAATTTTTGCGGACAAAGTCGCGGCTTGTAGGTACTGTAAGTAAGTAGGCTTGCAGCGGATCAATGTCTGGTGATGAAACAGTGATGTCCTAGGAATGAGTAATACCTACCTAGTTACCTAGATACATAATTCACACATTGCACTCGTCAAGTTTAACTAGTGACATTTTTCTTCTCAGTTAGGTTTCTTTGTAATTTATTTAAAAGATCAGTTTAAAGTAGTAACAGTTTTAAAATATAACGTGGGACGAGTTGCAGAACGAAAAATTACTTATTTTGATTTTCATCAACTCGTCCCAAATGGGCCATAGGCATGTGGTCCAGTTGATGAACGACTCAATACGAAAATGTTTGGTTGACCGTACTTTCCCAAGACATAAATTTGTTTTGTTTTCTTGTGGTCCCAAAATACCACAAAAAAATATTTAGGGGGAATCCGGGACCGTGGTCCTGGTCCCGAAAGCCCCCCGACCCCGTTATTGTACTACCTATCACAATATCTTTGACAATTCACTAAGTTTTTTGAATATACGTAAAAGACCAGTTTGATAGTTAAGGAGCTCGTAGCTAAATAATAACAGCCGCTCAAACTGATATTTCAGGTTAAGCTGCGCTTGCCTAGGTTGATCCTTGGATGGGTCTATTACATACCGAGTTTCGTCCGTACCTCTTGCGGCTGTCAATGGGGATGGCAACTGTGGAACTAATGGCGCTAGCATCGCTTGAAACAAACATCGTCATTGGTTGAAAATCTGTCAATGTCATTTTATATTTCAAAATAGTTTGACCTCATTGGTCAGATTGGGTTTAAGCTATGGACGTGCCATCTATAAACAGCTTTGACCAGCCTTCCCCATTGTAGATCTTTGACAGTCAGTTACATCATAGTCATTGGCACGAAGGTCTGACAACCAGTCTTACTAATGGGTATCGCATTATACAAACTGGATTGTGGAAGTCAGATGGGCAGTCGCTCCAAATAAAATACTGGTATTCAGCATCCGGTTAGACTGGAAAAGGCTAAGCATAAACGACGCGACCTACAATTTTCCCATTGTTGAGATTGAGCCACATGGCCTCCCCTTTATGAGAGCGAGAGAGCCAAAACCAGTCTCTGAGATTTTTTAGGTCCTGCAGGCCTATTACATATCTCTGTTGACAGCTTGAAATGATAGTAACTGGGCTCTGTGTCCATCAAATAACTGTCAAAATGTTACATTCGTATTATGTATGACCAGTCGCGATCAAATATGACATCATTGGTGCCCATCGTGGCTGATAGTCACCGTAACTCATTTTGACAGATGCTTTCGTATCGATTCTTCTAATATTGCGATTATGTAAGCATAGTGGACATCAAATTGATGACAACTGAGTTTGAAGTGGCTTTCGTAAAGGCCTTACACCGTACCCGGGCTGTTAGTCACCGTAAAGTGATATCCACTCTATGTAATACGTAATACCAATATTTTGACATTCTCGGTTGTCATTAAAGTTCGGTGTACAACCGAAGCTTGATAGTCACTGGAGATCAAAAAGATACGTAATAGCCCTACTGGACATGAGTAGAGTAAGGCTGGTCCAGTGGCTGTGGGTTTGAATCTAGGCAGACAACAAACTATTTGTAATTTATTTCTACACCACTGCTGTAGCTGCCACAGCGAAGGAAAACAATTATACCATTAGAATTGTGCTAAACAACATTCTATTCTAACCTTACTACAATACTATTTAACAGCTCTACAAAGATCCAGTAAGTAATAAAACCGCAGCCGGCCCCATAACCCATAAAATACCGAAATGATTTCAAATCACACCGTGCTCCGAATTTTAAAACTTTAACAAAGAACCCCGAAACACAATATCTCATTATATCGAAAAAAAATATAATCAATGAGAAAATGCGAGATTTGACCCAAAAAAATGCACCCTCCATCAAAGGGTTAACAAGCGAGACAGCAAATAATTCTATGAAGACAGAAAGAGACAGCGATACTTTTCAACCCTTTCGCCGCACCTGGACGGGTTTTTGTACATCGTGTTTTTGTGTTGAAATTTAAAAAAGTGCAAAATTTCCTTTTGTTGAGGGGTCAATATTGATTTTTGGGGTTCAAATAAACTTCGCAGAATAATAGTTCGTTATCTAGCATAGTTTAAATGAGGCCATTACTTTCTCATCTCTGTACGTGACATTTGACATTATCTGTGCGGGGTGCTGTCAAAAAAAGTTAACTTATAAATTACCTTCTGACATTCTGGATTGTCACTAATAACTACGTTTTGTTGTATCAATGCAGCACGAAATGTATTTGTTTTGTTCTGTCTCCTGCTGATATAGAGGGAAGTGGAAATTATTCTTTCCTACTCCTCCTAAGAGCAGCGGTGGCCCAGTGGTGGCGGCCCCGACTTACGAACAGTAAGTCGTGGGTTCGAACCTAGACAGGCGCATTACTTTATTTAATTTATTTCATCACCACTGCTCTCAAAACGGTGAAGGAAAACATCGTGAGGAATCCGGCATGTCCTAGAACCGAAAAATTCGAAGACATGTGACATCTACCAATCCGCACTGCGTCCGCGTGGTAGATTTTACTTCGTGGCAATCTTTCAAATAATTATTATAACTTGGTAGTATTTCTTATATCTACGTTACTTCACCGCGGTTTTTAGAGAATTAAAAAATAATATTTTTTAAGAATTGCAACCTTCGTATGCCTCTCTCATCTGACACATGACGCGGTACGTCACTTTTTTTATTGGCGCGTTATCGACACCGCAAGAAAAAATCTTTCTCGTCAAATTATTCATTTATAACTAAGTTTACATTACATTTTACCAAAATAACAAAATGTCGAGTGACAGGAAGTGTACTAAGTGCATCTTTAGTGAAATTCGTAAACCCGAAACAGAAATCCAAGCATTTACAAATAACGCTCGCTACCGACCAGGACGTAAATTGGAAGGACATTATTTATCAGAAGACATCAGAGACGAAGCAGGAAAAGTGTATTCCTGACAACAACTTGGATGCCCGACTTTAAATGACCCCCGGATACGCGATATCCAGTGCTCATCGAAGCACTAAGGGGGTTGTAAGCTCGTTAAAGCTTTTTTCCTCCAGTGGGTACGCGATACCTCAGTAACACTACTACTGGTTACTAGCTGGATGGTGATCTATCAGTGGAGATACGAGATATCCTTTAGCTGAGTCTTTGAACGATGCTAACACTGAAAATCTAATGGCATAGCATTCAACGGCAGGTAAGTGCCATTTTCAAGACCAGTAACACCTCATGTTACTAGCTGCATGGTAAATTATCAGTTTGACACGCGGTGTCCAGCTAAATTTATCGAACAATGCTAGCAAAGGGCAGGTACTTTCATTACCTTGATCAGGTAATTACAAAATTGAGCTATATATCCATGACCATGCAGGTCGTAAGACGACCCTGCTTAACTTAGCACATCCCGTGTGTGTTATAACCTTGCAAATGCATTATACTCTCGCAGTGAATGTGGAACCATTCCTTGCCTGGATTCCCATCAGGGAGTAAAGTTGCTGGCTGGCTGACATACATTTGTCAGGACCACACATTCTTAAGTACGAGATACTAACAGCATGTTAAGCCCATATAATGTGTTTTTAATAATAATAACTTATTTATTTCGAGCAACAAGACTCAGCGTTAGTAACAATATACTTACAAACTATGTTAGTAATACATTTACAAACAAAATAAAACAGAAAACAGATTGTGACATCATTGCTGCAAAGTGACTGGCGCAGATTTAGCTTGAACATCAAGTATAAATTAATGTTACACATACGTTTAACTAATGAAAACACCAGCCCAAAAAGTGTATTTATTCTATTTTGGTGGAAGTTATGTCAGACTATACAGGATATTTATAATATCTACATGCCTAAATACGAGATATTTACAGCATGTTATAATCTACACTATGTGTGTAAGCTTTGACGTCAAGTATGATATTATCAAAGAACCCTGTGGCTATGCCATAAACTTGTAATTTTGATCTTTCAGCGATGAAGTAATATTTACATTTAAATATAACAACTTTTCATTCAAATAATAGAACAAGATTCTTTGTTCACTTAATACTATGAGAGAACAGCTGATGGAAAATGTTCCAGACACTTATGACAGACTTCTGTTTCACTACTATACATATGGTGAACCAGTGAACCAAGGTATTGAGATGTTCTAAACCAAATTAGAATGTTACTGTTATCATAAGCAAAGCAACCGATGAATGGCTTGAATGACACTGCATAACACAACCTACCAATGTTCAATGTCAACCTCGAGATTAAATTAATATTATTTATATTTCCTTTAATGAAATGAAACACCAAACCTATAAGGACAATAGTTATATTCTTAGCTTATTATGTATATTTCCAAATAACTAATACATGTAGCCAAAGAGATTTTACCACCAACAACAAGAAGATCAATTAATCTGTTTGTGCCTAGCACAATAAAATTCAACACCCAAAAAAGTATCCCGTTAACAAAAATCTTTCAAGACTGAACACAATAATAGATACTGGAGTGCTAAGTCAGTACCCCCAAAAGAGAACACATCAAGGATGGTACCGGAATGATTTAACCATATTATATACCAGTTATAAAGTAATGATCTGGGTACTTGGTTTAAGTACAATGGTTCAAGAAACCATTTGTTATCAAATCTATACACCATAATGTCATAATACTCAAAACTATTAGTATTGAGAGGGAAAGGGTTATAGACTTACAAAGTTTGGAGGTCATAACAGCCTGTCAATGTACAAATGACATTAACAACTAAACCTGTTTTAGTTCTAACCCGTATGGTCCCGGCCGTGCCTCGTAGGCACAGTGCATTGTTATTTTAATTGTGTCTGTAATTGCGGGTATTGAAGTGTTAAATCAAATTTCAAAGTGGAACTAAATCCCACCCCAGCTTCGAACAAAGATAATATTCTTATCATCATTATGTATAAGCCCAATCTAAAATAACATCTCCAATAGTAACCTATTGCTTTATCTAGCAATCCATAGATACAATATTAAATTATGGGTATATTAATCATGCAATTTTTTTAAGTACCCCTTAAGTCCAAGAGTATTTTTGGAAGGGTTCTCATGACCAGATAGTTTTTCCTGCATTGCATTGCATTTTAAAATCACTTAAACCTTACCCATAATAATTAAGCACCTTTCTTAATCATATTGTTGCTGACTCATACCTTAAAACTAAAATGAAATATAATTATTACTTTGACTACCTTATGAAGACAGTAGTAAAACATAACTTCATTGCTCCCTGGTTCCGGGCGTTGACCCCTATAATCAGCTGTAGCCTACTAGAAAATGAACCATGCTGAAAACAAATTAATCCCTATCAAATAACAACATGTCATCTACCTACATTGAATCATAACATAAAATTAAAATCACAATTAAAATACCCGAAAAGATAGATGGGCAGACATTATTGTGAGATTTATACAAACTCATAAAAATAAATTTTAACTAAGAAATCTCATTTATTCTCAGTTTTCATTACCAATTGGAGTATTGGCTTTAATAGCTTCATAGCTTTCTATTGAAAATAACCATAAAGTGAAACAAAAGGGGGGGGGGGGGGTGCATGCGAGTGCAGAGATCAATGGATTGTGACTAGAAGATAAAATGCCATACATTTCGTGTAGAGCTAATAAAATCCAACTAAAATTCATAACAATTGACAGTACATTACGGCAATGTAGCCAATTACCTACACAATGTTGACTGAATATGGTCAACACATATCCACTAATTGCACAACATTTAGTCAATTCTTTAGAATTACTAGATGATTAAACAGGAGTGTTCGAGACCCTTGAAAGACATTGTCATGAAAACACTGCTGATTCTTGTAGAAGTTCCTAATATTTGAAATAGTTTGGGAAATTATACTAATATAGCAAATATTCATCGTGGAGACCAGACCTCTAAGTATTATATTTTTTCTACTATGAAACCGCAAAAACTTATTGCTCCTTTACAAGGTGCCTGGGAAAACATAATAATAACAATGTTTTTATTTATATTGTTTCTATCATTATAGGAATAATAGGTTAAAAAATGAATTATAAACGAAATCATAATGTACAAAATTTACCAGACTAAAAGTATTAAGCAGAAATCAGTTTCTAAGACTTAAATACAAACAGTTTTGAGAAAATAGCTCAACTGTCCTTTTCGAGCCAATTGACTAAATCTCAAATTCTGTTTTACCAGTAAGGAGTGAATCCCTTAACATTCATAATATTTAGTCATAAGACTACCAGACCCTTAGCAAAATTTTTAGCTTTATTTATACTATGTACTACTAGGTACTAATTAATAATAAAAACAGTTTAATCCACACTGTAATAAAGAGGTTTCTCTTTCTTTTCTTATTAATTGTATGTAACTATATTAATTGGTGATGATAGAGTGAACACTTTAATATCCATAATATTTGATCAAGGATCTACCTAGACCCTTAAAAAATGACTGAGCTTTATTGATAAGAAGTACTTACTACTAGGTACTGATTAATAAAATCAGTTTAATTCTCACGACAATAAAGTGAAGAGATTTCTGTATTCTGATTAATTGGCTGTAATATTAATTGGAAACAGTGTTTTGAATGGACTCGGGCTCTTCTACTATTGAACAATAGTTAGACATTGTATGTGATCATAAAATCATTACATTAAATTTTTTATAGTTATACAATCACCTTTTGAGACAATATATCTATGGAACTCTATACTTGCCTTGTTTGCACTCTTCTGTTGCAAGTATTGTAACAAAAGGCCCTAAGTGAATAAACATTGCCTTGGTTGCACTATTCTGTTGCAAGTATTTTAACAAAAGGCCCTAAGTGAATAAAAATAATGCCAGTGGCATTCCTTGATAGTACTTCCAGACAATTCAACACTAAATAATGGAGTTGATGAGCCTTTTTTATTTGCAGACACATCTATAAAATACTAACACTACAACTGGATTTCAAATTATAAAATTACTTACTGAGAGATCTGAGGCTATCATTGCCTCAATCATAGAATCTATCAAAAGTATAATTAATTTCGTCATAGTTTGATAATATGAGCAAAATTTAGAAAACAAAGACATTGATTGTTCTCCTAGCTCTAACTTTAACCCATTGGAGCAATAAAACAGTTATTAAAATATATCAAACCCTAATATTCGTAAGTTTGTCAGATTTCAAGTGAAAGGGGCATCTAAACTCCAGAATTAAACTCTCACTATACAACCAAAACAACAGCTCAAATTAGAGCTGGCATCAACGAAGTCAGACATAATGTGGATTACATGGTTATCAAAGTTATTTTACAAAATGTAATATATTTATTGTAAAGTATCCTTGAAGCTTTAATATGGAAGCTTTAATATTCTTACAGAAGAAGGTCCAATGTAATTATCACAGATCAACACTCAGAATTACTTGCATTTTAATCAGTTAATAAATTAATTATTGCAGCCAACTCTGAACATCTACCAAGTTATAATAATTATTTGAAAGATTGCCACGAAGTAAAATTGGGAATCAAACGAGCTTACCTGTTAAGCGAAGTCTTGATTCAAATTTTATGAGTGGCAATCTGAAAAATAATTACCCACCCGCCGCTATAATATAGTTAACACTAACAGCCCCAAAGCTGCAATAATTAGTCTACCTAATTCAATTTTAACCTTTCAGGAAAATATAGTGAATATAGGTATTTGGAACTACTCTGTACATAAAACAGAGATTGTTCCAATGATAAGATCTCTAAAATAAGTGACGTACCGCGTCATGTGTCAGATGAGAGAGGCATACGAAGGTTGCAATTCTTAAAAAATATTATTTTTTAATTCTCTAAAAACCGCGGTGAAGTAACGTAGATATAAGAAATACTACCAAGTTATAATAATTATTTTTCAGATTGCCACTCATAAAATTTGAATCAAGACTTCGCTTAACAGGTAAGCTCGTTTGATTCCCAATTATAGCCCATTCCCTTTCATAGAGAGGAGGCTTGTGTCCCAGCAGTGGGAACATAAATAGGCTGATGATGATGACGATGATGATGAAATAACACCTTAACAGCTATGACGCCAATGCGATGTTACTACCAAGATAAATACTTTAAGGAAAGAAGTGGAAATTATGTTTTTCTACTCCTCCGCTATTCTTTTCGTTGCGGGATTCAAGACAGTTAAATTGTTTCTCTGAGACTTTGTCGAGCTTCATTGTCTCGGCGGTATTCTGGTGTTCGCTACTGTTGATTCTGGCTTTCAGGAGTTACAGTGGTTTGGGAATAGTGTGGCGGGTTTTTCCCAATAAACCAAATGGTATTTCTACTACTTCTTCTTGCGAAATACAGAGTATAGTAATAGTGTGGTGGACCAGCGGAACCAAAACAGGCGCGTAATTTAATGCAATCTATTTCATCAGCACTGTTCTTAAAACGGTGAAAGAAAACATCGCGCGGACAATATCCTAATAATAATATAAATAATAAGTGAATATAAATAATATAATATCCTAGAACCAAAAATGTAAAAACACGTGTAATTTCTATTCTCAATCTATTAGCCTTGCGTGGTCGATGACGCCTCGCTTACAAAGAGGGGGGCCTGTTTTCTAGCGGGGAGCATTATTACCTAAATCAGCCCACAAACTGCAAACATTGGTGTCGGTTCTGTTGTGCACAAACTAAACTTAATTTAGGCTATTGCTATCTTTTACCAAAAGACAGTGCGAGAAAAGTACGGCTAAAGCTATGAACTAAGTTGGAGATGTCAAACTAGTTTATGCGTTGCGTTTCACCGTATTTTTAGTCGACATGTTTTTACGTGCACCTTTCATTTGTATGGAAATATTAGTTCCAATTAAATTTGACAGCTCTAAATTACGTCCGTCTCTTTCTCGTTTTATTAGAGAAAAAAAGATAGCAATAGCCTAAATTAAGTTTAGTTTGTGCACAACAGAATCGACACCATTATATCACTTTTAAACATAGAACGTAGAATAGTGTTAAGTTTGGAATTTGCCACTTTTTCAGTGACTGCCGAGTATGATGTCCTGGGTCTCGTAAAGAGTTAGTGGGTTTTCCATCAGGAATTTCTCAGTAGCAGCCACGGAGTCTGTATTTGTGCCCGGATGATGGCAATAGGCTCGCCCCCTATTACATGTGACTTAAACATGTAGGTGTCCTATTAAGCACGCCTCTGCCCAAACCCATTAGTTGTGATTTTATGTTATGTATTCAGTTTTCAAATGAGCACTAGGTGTTTGCATAGCAATCATCACTATGAAATCATTTTGAATTGTCAGTTTGTGACTATTTTAAGAATTACGAACGAAACGTGAACGTGAACGTGGAACGTGATTACGTGATTCATATTATAATTCTAGATTCTGCTAAAGCATTTTAGGTCCGGAGATATCTTCTTACAAAAAAAAAAACAAATAATATGAGCCTATTCTTTTCATTCTACCCATACAGCAAACTGCTACACAAGCCACCAACTGGAAAAGATAGCATCTTTTGAAATTAAATAGTATAACGACTCAAATCTAGCGATTGCAAAGATACATCGCATTATAGTCTATGGCCTGCGTGGACCATAAATATTGTAGTAGTTTTCATAATAATACTTGAATCTTGCTAGTTCTGTGGGCAGATTGACAGGTCATGTTAGTTTTTATTGTTATTTCTGGATTGATGATTATTAGTAATGATCTGTTAAACGTGTGTTGAATTATTGCAGCAGTAATAGTAATAATGCAGTAATAGTAGTAATGATCATAATTTTATTTTCTACAAAACTTGAGTTATGGTATTGAAAACTTTGTTAGATATTATTTTTTATTTTTTTTTTAAACCGTTGTCCCACACTAGGATTTTCTACTGTATCTTGGGTGCGTTTACAAACATTTAAACTCACATTCAGACCCGGGACAACTTTCTGTAGGCTATACCAATATTTGATCCGTGCGGGATCCGAACCCGCGACACGCAGCGCAGCAGTCAATCGCTCAGCCACTGCGCCTACCGTGTGTCAGTTAATCAGTTACAATAAATAAATAAAAAACAGTTATATTGGTACCTATATGACTTATAACTTTGATATAGCTCTTATAAGCTTAAAACGTTGTAGACTCATCATCATCATCATCATTTCAGCCGAAAGTCAACCACTGCAGGCCTCCACCAAAGGGGGGATTTGCCTTTGTAGACTAAATTCATACTTTCTGGAAAAATTAAATAACGATCCAAAGTGTGAGACATACGTAAATATGACTATTGTACATCACCAACTAAGCCACCCATTAGGTAGAGCTCTAAGCTCCAACTGATTATTCTAAACTCCATTGGATTCACAAGTTCCCATCATCATAGAAACCCGTCCAAATACCCAAACAACTAACTACAAATTCATTACCAATGTAATATTACCAACATATAAAGAAACATGCGCAAACGCAGCGTCCCACACCAGCCGCCGATAAAAATATAAATTAAAACGTCTCCACGGAATACAGACCGAGACGAACGAGCAGATAGTCAGCTTAATACAAAAGCCAAGAACCATTTAAGGAGGCAAACTTACAAAAAAGACAAAAAAACAACACAATCAAATGAGGGATGCTCGAAAACGGGAATAAAAGGAGAGACAAAAAGGAATATGGCGGATTGTTTTTAATTATCGAGTATCGGCATAAATCGATGCACGTCGCCGCGGGCCCGCCGACGAGCTGCGCGGGCGCATCCCGCGAGTAGAGCGATGCGAAAGTTTTACAATGTTTTTTCTAATGTCAAAAAAGTCATGAATAATTTCCAACAAATTTTCAACTTCAAAACATTTCCTTCTACTACTGAGGTTGGGTCTCATCTTGTTTTTTTTTTTAACTGTTCTCTTTCATACATAAAGGGTGTCAAACACCTCTTAACGAAGCCAAAAGGCACTGGTTCTTCCCATCATTGCGATCATTTTTTTGTTCTACACCATACCTTCTAGTTACGGAGATATTGAGGCATAGATTATACACTATTTAATACAAGATATTGGGGTTCAAAGTTCCAACTTTTTGACAAGTTTTTTTTTAAACACAAATTTTTAATGGAAGATTTTTACTTTAAACACATCCACGACCCCCGTACAATCCATCCATCAGCACAATGTTTTGAGTGCGTTACATTGAGTTCTACCACAAAACATGATTTTTCACCCCAAAAAAAAAAAAATCATTTCCCAGCAATAATTTTTGCGTAAAGTTACTTAGTTTGATGCACAGAATGCTTGGTTGACGGCTTCGTGATGAGGTATTTTACACCCTGTATATTCTAGCTTTATCGAGATTCAACTTCATCAACATGAAAGCCAATTATTTATGTTATTTTAATCGTCTTATTCATTTATCATAATCATAATTCCCTTGCCCTTATATTTTCTCTTCTCTCTCATCTTCCGTACTTCTTCAGTAGTCGTCATCACAGAAATACTCACCCCTTTCCAATCATATTATGTCCCACACAGTTCTTCCATTGTTTCTTTCTTCTTCTCCTACTCTTATATCATCCACATTCATGCTTAAAGTGTCTCTCGTTGCATAATCACTACTATTATCGTCTAGTGTAAAGGTAACGCCGTCTGTCATTCCTGAAATAAACTTCACGCGTTCGTAGATGATAGATCATTCATCACATTCTCTGTACGTACAATAAATTAATTAGTCTGCAATACTATGATTATTTATTTCAGTAGTCTGCGATACTATGGTATTTAGTTCAACTCTTTGACAAAAAATATTTTACAATTATTAGACTTTTGATGTTGTTCCATTAACTCTTTTCTTTCTTCATGGCATTTCTCATTTTGCAATCAAATGCAGTCTTTTCAAAGTAATAATACCCTTTGACTATTTTGTAATAAATTCTTTGAGTTTTTGTTTGAATCCATTTAACTCTTCTCGAGATACTCTTTCCTCCTGTATTCATTATGTTATACTCATCTCTCTCTTAAATTTGTATTTGCTTAAAGTTTTTTCCCAAAAATCTCTACCACCAAGTCCATCTCCATAGTTTCCCTGCTCACGATTCATAAAATTCATATGTATGGGTGAAGGCAGTGCGATCGCCGACGTAAGTACATACATTTTACTTATAACTAAAGAACATTGTTGTGTTCGTCCGTTTGTACGCCTTTGTCATTGCCCCGTTTATTTTTAGACCGCTTTCGTCTTAGTTCTAAATCTGCATGCCAATAACGTATATGTTTAATTAACTATGAGATAGTGCATTTATTTCGAAAGGCTGGATTTGAGAGTTTTATTTGCAAGAATTTCAGTCTTGTTTTGTTGTAGTCATGTTTTGTTGTAGTCTTGTTTTGTTGTAGTCTTGTTTTGTTGTAGTCATGTTTTGTTGTAGTCTTGTTTTTTTGTAGTCTTGTTTTGTTGTAGTCTTGTAATTCTCTTGCCCTTATTAATCGGTGCATCATGTCTTCTTCTCCATACTTCTCCATTACTCGTCATCTCATCAGACACCTTGCTAGTTGCTTGTTTTGTTATAGTCTTTCAGTATATTTGTCTTATCTTCTTCGTCATTTACGTTACGATCCTGGTAAAGCTGAGCTCTTAATTCTATTTAATTTTCTTCTTCGTTAATATTCTATTGCAAGACATGTTGCGATTTTGACAATGGAAACTGTATATTTAATCATTGTTATGAGATTCAACTTTCAATGGTGGTTTAACAGCAACATGCAAATTATCATTCATTTATTTTTTTTATTATCAGTTTATATTTCTTACAATAGTTTTGATTGCGAAGAAAAGCAACATACAGTTTAATCGCGGCCTGATGGGCTTAAAACCGAAAGATCCACACGGTGGTCCTATTGACTCCTCCGTGAATTTCCTGGCTGAGAGTGGCGCCCGCGCCGGTGTCTGAAAAGTTGTGTGGTAATCGGTTGTCGTGGTATGGGCATGTGATGCGGAGGGATGAGGAAAATGTCGTGAGGAAAGTTTTGAGTATGAATGTGGATAGGTATATGAGTAGAGGAAGACCAAAGAAACGGTGGTAAGACTGTGTGAAGGATATGGCTAGAAAGGAGGTGACTGCTGATATGACAAGTAATAGAGAAGTATGGAAGAAGATGATAAGCTGCGCCAACCCCAAATTAACTAGGTTATGGGCAGGAGTAAATGATGATTTAAGGCGATTACAACAACTAAATTAGCAACTCTATTTGTGGTGGTTCAAACTTCGTCTGAAATTCTATAAGATTAAGGTTCTAATCAGCTTGCACTACAAACTGGTTGTTACGTCAGTCACTGCGGGCCGAATAGTGCGAAATGAGTGGTTTTCTGCGATTTACAAAAAATCTATTGACTGGACTAAAAAAGTAAAACACTACGATGCTAATATGTTGCTTGTAGAATCATTTGCCAAAAAATCAGAATGATCGTATGTATTTTAGTACGATTTTTACTCGTTAAAAGATTTTTTTAGAGATAAGTTCGTGATTTTTTGTATCGAATAAAATTAGTTGTATTATGTTTTCAAAACACTATCGTACTAGCTTAGATCCTGTAGAATATCATATATTTTTCTGGTTTTGTTTATTACAGTAAATCATATGCTTTTTTGCATTATAAAACTTGCGTTTAGCTCATGTAATCACCTTAAATACATTCTCATAGACAATTATTAATTGGTATGTTTACATCCAATCTATTTCCTTAGCAAATAACCTACCTACTTCATTCAAATTCTAGCCTCGGAGTATAAAGTCAAATGATTGGTCAACGAGTAAGTTGTAAGCGTGAAAATTGTTACAATTTGCGTCAGTCGTTCATCATTATATTTTAGATAAAACCAAAGACATGGTGGAAACTAGAGGAAACTAGATTATTTAGTGTCGTGAAAAGTTTTATTTCATTGCATAGCACTAAAAGCCTGAGTCGAAAGGTCACTGGAGATGGGTGACCAAGTGGAAGTGATTACAAGTTACTAAACTCGAACCCATACAGGCACTTTGTAGATAGATATTTTCATCACAATAGGCTTATCGACTGCAAAAAACCTAATTAGTCCGTCAGTTAGATTATCAAAAAATATTTGACCCGTATTTTTTCTTTTGTTACGTAAACCAAAATTGACGAAGATACGACGCTTTTAAAATTCTCAATACGTCACGCCTTGGTATAATTTTTAGTGCGTTCTGACGTCTTGAGCCGGGGACTCCCGAGTTTTGATGCGTTTTATCTTTGTCAATATTCATTGATTTACAAAAACAAAAAATATGTGGCCATTATTTTCCAATACTCTAACTGACGATGACGGAATAAATAGATTTGCATTTTTTTGATACTGTCGTCATGCCTATTGCTCTCACTCAAAGCAGTGAAGCAAATCATCATGAAGAAACCGGTGTGCTTTAAAACCAACAATTTTAAGTAATATTTTTTTTATCATCATCTGCATAACCTTTTGGGTGGTTTTCAGTGCTAGAGAAGAAGAATCGATGCATTTTGATACCATGCTTTTATTTCGTGCTGTTTTAAACTTTTTTTTGTCTATTCGTTAAAATCAACACCCCCGACCCGACGAAGCATTTTTTTTTGTGAACAGAGGAATCATCTTATGGTAAGTGGTGATTTTGATCTATAGTTTGATTCAAAGTGATGAATTAAGCGATAATGGTAGTGATGGTGTGTGGCGGTGATGATATTGATGTAAAATTTTGCATGAACTATCCTTAATGTCTATCTAAAATATTTGCGTACTTACCTATGTACTAAAGGAGAATTGTTTCATTTGAAAACACTTTTATAAGGTACTGCCTCGTTAGTCTAGTAGTCGCAACCGCGAACTAAGCGCGCGCTAAGCATGCGGTATTGCGGTCCTGGGTTCGATTCCCAGGTGGGGCAAACTGTTATTGGGTTTTTCCATCAATAATTCCTCAGTAGCAGCCACGGAGTCTGGATTTGCGCCCGGTTGATGGCAATAGGCTTACCCCTATTACTTAAGTCAGTTATTAGTCGCGTGACTTAAGAGCCTATACTACCTCAGATTAGCAACTCTATTTGTGGTGGTTCAAACTTCGTTTCTAATACTGTTAGAATAACGTTCTAATCAGCTTGCACTACAAAGCGGTTGTTACGTCAGTCACTGCGGCCGAATAGTGCGAAATGAGTGGTTTTTATTCTTTATAAAATCAAATTTTCGTCTTTTGGAAAAAATAAAAAACATAAGACCTGCTTTATAGTTAGTTCAGTTAGTATACAAAGTTTCATGATCTAATTTGAGTACTTTTTGAATACCAGCGGTTTATTGTTCGATTTGGAGGTAACTTTGGGATTTTTTTCTATCGAGAAAATTTTATGAAATCGTGTTTTCGTCAAACATAAGATTAATCCTCAACTTTACCATATATTTATTTCAAAATTAATGCTGCAGTATTGTAGGCGTAACGGAGGATCATGCTAAGCCATTTGAGGTAGTATAGGCCCTTAAATGTAATTGGCGAATTTGGGTGTACTATAAGCTACACCTCTGCCTAACCCCAGAGGAATTACAGGCGTGATATTATGTTATGATGTTTAATAAGGTACAGTAAAATTATGTCATTTTCTACGGATGTCACAGTAACCGTTTAAAAATTAGAAACAAAATCCTGCAGACTGATAGGTAACTTACAAAAATCTCACAGTTCTTTACAATAAATTACTTAGTAGCCACTTGTAAATTAGAAGTTCCTCAAAAACTCTATACACGACCAAAACCCTCTTATCTTAACCCTCTCCAATCTCACGTTCCCTTCATAACTTTCTCAAAAAAGTAAAAACAACACAACTCCTCCATTTTGTACCCTTTTCAAAACCAAACTCAATTTGGGACAAGAATTTGTGGGTTTTTTGAAAAATGATCAATGACAGCCTCACAATGACGGAATATTGGCCTTTTTTTTAATTCTGGGCCTTTTTTGAAACGCCCTTTTGTGGTAGAGACAATAGGGCCGAGGGTCAACGACCGCGGATTATAAAAATTTTGAAGCAAGACCCCCGAGGTATCGGTGGCTTACCGTGGTGTTACAATGTGCGCCGGAGTCGCTCGTCTTTAATTGTCTAATGTACGCTTTTTAGTTATGATTGGGATAATTATAGGTTTCAATTGTAATTGTTGAGGGGATAGTTTTATAATTCAATGTGGGGTAGAAATTGGTCCAAAAAAAATATTGCGAAAGCAGTCACTAATGAGTCTTTTGTCTAAGATTTTTCTTTTCATAATTTTATGATTTGCTATAGGAAGTTACTGATGATTTATTAATTAAAACAGGCACGAGGCCGGGGTTTATTTTTTTGATTAGCCTATTCTGTCCTACTGCTGGACAAAGGCCTGAGGAGCTCGTGGCTAAATAATATCAGCCACTCGGGTCGATCGATAGGTTAAGCCGCGCTTGCCTAGGTTGGTCTGTGGATGGGTGACCACCCATTACATACCGAGTTTCCTCCGTGCCTCGGAAAGCACGTTAAGCCGTTGGTCCCGGCTGTCATCTGTAGATCTTTGACAGTCGTTCGGTAGTCAGAGGCCCAAAAAGTCTGACAACTAGTAGGTATTACCAAGGGGTAATACCCTGTACTAACTGGGTTGTGGAGGTCAGATAGGCAGTACAGACTGGTATTCAGCTCCGTCCGGTAAAACTGGAAGCCGACCCCAACATAGTTGGGGAAAGGCTAGGCAGATGATGCTGGGTAAAGGCCTTCCCCATTCCTTTTCAACTCTCCCGGTATTTTGCCTTCTCTGGATAAAGACCTCTCTTTCTCCCCTTTTAGTCTGTAAAATATCTTCCAATGTTTTAATTTAGCAGTTTTGGGCCGACACAATTTAGATTTCCATCGATACGCTAATAATTTGCAGTTTCATGAATAAATAATAATAATAATAATAAATATTGCTGGACATTACACACAGCGCCATCTAGTGCCACACTAAGCAACGAGGCTTGTGTCGTGGACACCAGAATGCTTAAGATATTGAAGAATACGATCTTCAGTATATTTTTTTCAGTTTACCAAATAATTTTGTTACAAACAAACAGACAAACGTGAAGGTTTCCGTATCATTCATTCGTTGGTTAGCCAGGGGATCAGTTATTAGCGATTTATGATAATAGCCGTGGTGATATTTCGTTTAAAGCGTGCGATTCGCTGCGATCTGAAGCGATCTCAATCGAATCTACGACTTCTTGCACCTTCTTGCGACTTATTACCAGTTGCAACGACTAAACGCGACAAGTTGCGATCGAAAACGAATCATTAGAACATGTGTCAGAGCAAACTTTGCGACTCCGTGTTACTGGCTGCGACTTAAATCGATTCATTGCGATCACGGATCGTTCGTTTCGGTTAATTTGCGCCGGAGTCGGACTCGGATCGTTTTTTATCCGGCGGGCGTGTACGAAATGATATAGGATTTGGATAACACCTAAGGCTAGCCGCGCAACAACGATTAAATGCTCGACATTTTACGATTGTTATTAATTTAAATTGTATTGTTTTTGCGATTAACCTGCGTCTCTATAGATAATTTTATCGTTTTTGTTCGTAATTGCGTATAAATATTGTGTTTGTTTATTTTATGGTTGTGTCACTTTGCAGGAAGTTCATAATTTAGTACACACATTTCTATTTTAACATCTCAAAATGAAAAGTCATAATAATCATAATTTAGTCATCGGCCTAGCCTTTTCCCAACAATAATTTGGGTCGGCTTCCAGTCTAACCGGATGCAGCTAAATACCAGTATTTTACATGAAACAACTGCCTCTCTGACCTCCACAACCCAGTTATACTGGGTAATACGATACCCGTAGGTAAGACTGGTTGTTAGACTTTTTGGGCCACTGACTACCTGTAACAATTGTCAAAGATCTACAAAAATAACAGCCGGGACCAACAGTTTAACGTGCTTTCCGAGGCACGGAGGAAACTCGGTATGTAAGGGTGGTCACCCATCCACAGACCAACCTAAGCAAGCACGGTTTAACCTAAAGATCGACCCAAGGGCTGTTATTATTTAGCCACGAGCACCTCCTCCTATATATATACTCATGATTTAATATATACACAATTTTAATTGAACTATTTATACAGTCTACCGCCTACAATAATTCACTTTATTTCAGTAGATATTAATATACTTAGACCTACAAAAGATTCATTAAGTTTAAAAGCAGCAATAGCAGAACAGTTACAAAGCCGCAAACAGCCAAACGAGTAGTCGGGACTTCCATCCCCAGCCGTTGCACTATTTACGTACTTAGACTCATTCCATATTTCCTATTAGGTAATAAGAGAGGAGGGCGCTGCTGACCACAGAGTAGGTGTGACCTCTCGGTTTTTTTTCGACACCTAAACGTTTGGGAATAAAGCCTTTGTGCAATTACCTACACTTACTCTATCAACTAGCTGACTTGTTAGTTACATCCGTCTATATAGATGCTCTGTGGTTACATCATCTGCCTAGCCTTTTCCCAACTATGTTGAGGTCGGCTTCCAGTCTAACCGGATGCAGCTGAATACCAGTATTTTACATGAAGGATTGGTAAGACTGGTTGTCAGAGACTTAAAATGTCACTTACGGGATATCTTCCGTGCCATGATTATTATTTATTTTGAGCTCCAGGATATTTCGACGCTGTTGCAAGCGCTATGATCGCGGGTTAAGCGGTTGCGGGTTACGGTTCCCGTAAATGACATTTTAAGTTTAGTATTATGAACCGTGATAGCTTAAAACTCTGGTTGTCAGACTTTTAGTCCACTGACAACCTGTAACGACTGTCAAAGATCTACAAATGACAGCCGGGACCAACGGCTTAATGTGCTTTCCGAGGCACGGACGTAACTTGGTATGTAAGTGGTGGTTCCCCATCCACGGGTCAATCCAGCCAAGCGCGGGTTAACCTGAAGATCGGCCTGAGCGGCTGTTATTATTTAGCAACGAGATATATTCAGTATTTTACATGTAGCCATTGCCTAGATATGACTTCCACAGCCCAATTACTAGTGGCTCCCCGTTACAATTGTTGAAGATCTACAAATGCCAGCCGGGACAAACGACTTAACATAGTTTCGGAGGCACAGATGGGTCTCATTGTGTAATCAATGGTCACCCATCCACTGACCGGGCCTCAGCAAGCATAGCTTTAACTTTAAGACCACATACAAGACTATGTTCAACACTATGTAGCAATCAAATATTTTAAATAAAATTCGTACCGTTTCACGCTAAACTCGTTACAGACAGTTTGTTCTGCAATTATTTTTAGATCTAGGACTAAAAACAGACACAAAAGTCTAATTCTAGATTCCCAGAAATGATTTACAGCAATTTAAATTCCAAATATATCAATAACTTTTATCTACTGATGTTGCTATAAATACAAAGTTACTAAATGTAGTTTCTGAAGTAATATATCCTTTAAATTCTTTGAATATTGAGCAAAATGAGCTGCAGAATTAAAGTTGTAGGAGTTAAATTGTTGCAATGAGTACAATTTTTTTTGTTGAATATTCGTATTGAATATTGGAGCTTATTTCATTAGAGATAAGGTTCATTTGAATGGTACGAGATAAAGTGGTAAGTGGTAGATGGCCAGCAGTGAATAAGAATCTTGAAACGAATTCGATTGTGTCTGCCTTGTGTAACGATACGATCAGTTGCCTTGCTACCGGTTGCTTACTAACATACAAGGTTGGAATGTTGAGAATGCACACGTCACGTCTAAGAGTAGGAGCTTTTCTCCTAGACAGCGGAAATTGTTATAAACTGTGATATCCGAAAAAATTAGGACTTGATGATCAGGTTTTATACAGCCCCAAAATATCAAGTTGCTCCTAACAAAGAAGACTACTAAATGGTCTCTATAAACAGAAGAATTGATGACCGCAGTAATGCCGATCAAAGAGCGTTACCAAGTGTCTTAACGATAATTCATTTTGGTCACTTCACAAGAATCCTTTTCGTTTTGCATCTCTAAGTCTCTCTGCTGCTTTCCTAAGTGACTAACTATAGAGAATGAGAATTAAACTTGGACAGAAATTCCAACCGTTTGATCAGTCTACTTTTTCAGCCTTGTCTATTAAGGACGATATAGTATCAAAAATCCCCTATTCTTTACAGGTCATCATCTGCCTAGTCTTTTCCCAAGTCTATTGGGGTCGGCTTCCAGTCTAACCGGATGCAGCTGAATAGCAGTATTTTACATGGAGCGACTGCCTATCTGACCTCCTCAACCCAGTTAGTACTGGGTAATACGATACCCCTTGGTAAGACTGGTTGTCAGACTTTTTGGGTCACTGACTACCTGTAACGACTGTCAAAGATCACAAATGACAGCCGCTTAACGTGCTTTCTGATGCACGGAGGAAACTCGGTATGTAATTGGGTGGCCACCCATCCACAGACCAACCTAGGCAAGCACGGCTTAACCTAAAGATCGACCCGAGCGGCTGTATTTAGCCACGAGCTCCTCACCTATTCTTTACAGGTAACCCCTTCCATTTCATCAAGTACACATATACATATCATCACGCCATCAGTAATCCCTGAAGGGTTAGATAGAGGTTTACTTAATAGTGGGTACACCCACATTTCGCCAGTTATGTTAAAGTCCCATGTAATAGGGGGCGAGCCTATTGCCGTCAACCGGGCACAAATCCAGACTCCGTGGCTGATACTGAGAAATCCTGATGGAAAATCCCAATAACACTTTGCTCGACTTGGAAACCGAACCCAGGACCTGTTGCTGAACAGTCACGCTTGATGGGTCGTCAGTCATCAAGCACATCATCGGTTTACTTAGTTATGCACAAAAACTGTTTAAATTATTTCATCATCATCATCTACCTAGCCTTTTCCCAAATTTTATTGGGGTCGGCTTCCAGTTTTACCGGATGCAGCTGAATACCAGTATTTTACATGGAGCGACTGCCTATCAGACCTCCACAACCCAGTTAGTACCCGGGAAATACGATACCCCTTGGTAAGACTGGCTGTCACACTTTTTGGGCCTCTTACTACTTATAACGACTGTCAAAAGATCTACAAATGGCAGCCGGGACCAACGGCTTAACGTGCTTTCCGAGGCACTGGAACTGTTTATATTATTTCATTAACGAAAAACATTCTAACTAGATCACCAAAAAATCAAAACCCCAAACTCAACAACTGCTAAACAACAGTCGCACAACGGTCGCAGCTCACATTTACACAAACACGACCGGGGAATCGAACCGAAGACACATGCGTTTTAAATCAGTACGAGCCGATCGCGCAAATAAACGACGCGCCGACGACGTAATAAACTATTGTAAGTGCAACCACACAGGAAGACGTGGAGAGGAGTTGTGGACTAAAGATTTTTGGTTAATTATGTTTTTTGATTTTTATTTGCTATAATTGTCGACGAACTCGTAGCTAAAACATAACAGTCGCTTGGTTCAATCTTCAGATTAAGCCACGCTTGCCTGGATTGACCCATGGATGGGTGACCACCCATTACATACCTTGTTTCCTCCATACTGTGGAAAAGCACGTTAAAGGGCCGTCTCCACGAGCGAGAGAATTGCGGCGAGATATCATCGTCGTTCCACGTATTTCTATACACTCTCTTAGGGGGGTCGTCTCCACGAGCAGAGAATCGCGACGAGATATCATCGTCGTTCCACGTATTTCTATACACTCTCTTAGGGGGGTCGTCTCCACGAGCAGAGAATCGCGACGAGATATCATCGTCGTTCCACGTATTTCTATACACTCTCTTAGGGCCCGTTCCACGAGCGAGAGAATCGCGGCTTGATATCATCGTCGTTCCACGTATTTCTATACACTCTCTTAGGGCCCGTTCCACGAGCGAGAGAATCGCGGCGAGATATCATCGTCGTTCCACGTATTTCTATACACTCTCTTAGGGGCCGTCTCCACGAGCGAGAGAATCCCGGCGAGATATCATCGTCGTTCTACGTATTTCCATACACTCTCAAGTGGGCCGTCTCCACGAGCAGAGAATCGCGACGAAGAGAATGAATATGAAGAAGAAATACATGGCACGACGATAATATCGCCGCGATTCTCTCGCTCGTGGAGACGGTTCATAAGCCGTTGGTCTCGGCTGTCATTTGTAGATCTTTTACAGTATTTACAGCTAGTTAGTGGCCCGAAAGTCTGACAACCAGTCTTACCAAGGAGTATCGTAGTAGCCAGTAGTAACAGGGCTGTGGAGATCAGATAGGCAGTCGCTTCATTGAATGTAAAATTCTGGTACCTTTGCATCCGGTTAGACTGGAACTCGACCCCAACATAGTAAAGAAAAGGCTAGGCAGATATATTATATTCTTAATAAAATAGTTTTTGTAATACTTTTATGAATCTCCAATCATCGTTATCGCAGATAAAATAATTACTTTGCGTAGGCCCCAGGGTTACAATGCGAATCTTTTATAGGTATCTAGTTGTTTTTTTAAATAACTACAGAGATTATCTACAGCTTTATATGGGATGAGAAGCCTGGAAGTGGAAACGAAACCAATTTAAAGAAAGTCTATTTGCAAAATTGGGTGCCAATCCAATATTCATACTCCGATGGTAAATAAGTATTATGATATAAAGTCCAAACAAGAATATACTGATGACTTTTGACGTCCTTTTAGAAAGTCAGGCCCATTTCGGATTTCTAAAACTTAATAACCTTAAACCTTTATTACATTTCACACATTTTCACAACAAAGAAAACTTTAATAAACAAACAAAACATTAAATAACAAAACCACTCGTCTCCACATCCTTTTTATTCTCAGTCCGAGAATCAAATAAGATATGGAAAACCGCGAGCGAGCGCGCGCCCGGCACCAACGCACGGGTCCCGTACATAATTGATTTTTATAACCATTACGAACTATTAATGTCACACTATTTTGTTAAAGCCCACTGGCTGGTTAAGTTACTATAACTACTGCTGATCACCTTGGTCTTAGGGGCCATAATGAGTTGCTACTGTAGCGTAACGAAGAATGTATGGTGTGTAATTAAAGATTTGTTGTTGGCCTGGGTGTTATGTTTTAGATCCATATGAGAAATGATCTCGGATACGAATATGGACGGGATTTGCGTTTGCATTGGATAGTGTAAGACGAAGCGTTAATCAAAATAATGTTTTACATAGAATGAGAAAAAATCGAAGACATGTGACAACTACGAATCCGCACTGGGCCCGCGTGGTGGATTATAGCCCATTCCCCTCTCATTGAGAGGAGGCCGTGTCCCAGCAGTGGAAACATTATAGGCTGATGATGATGATGATGATAGAGTGAGAAACGGAAATTCATTTAATCTGAGCCCAATCATTAAGACCTGGATAATTTATAAACTTTGTGTTAACACACAGATACTGTGTGTAGCTACAGATTGATTTTATTACTCATTAGTATTTAGCTGTATAAATTAATATAACAAGCATAACATAACATCACGCCTGTAATCCCGAGGGGTTAGGCAGAGGGGCACCTAATAGTACACCATGTTATAGGGAGCGAGCCTATTGCCATCAACCGGGCACAAATCCTTTGCCCAACCTGGGAATCGAACCTAGGACCTTATGCTTAGCAGTAGCACTTGCGGTTGCGACCAAATAGATCAGTGAGGCAGTCAAGTAAATTAGTATTTATTTAAAGTAGTTATTCGTCCGTCAAGCTCAAGGCTAATGATCATTATTGGTTAGAACTCGATAGCAAACTAAACAGACCTCAACAAAGGAAATTCCCAAATTCAACAAAATAAAAGTTAGCAGGTAGTTCGTAGGTATTTAGTTAGTTAGTTAACAAAAGTTATTAATCAAAATAACAATAAATATTTATCCAACAATTAAGTCCAAGGAACCCTAAAACCAAGAAATGATTTGAACTTACAAAAATGAGTTAAAACTCGCAAAGAGGATACCACGGCGGCCGGGACTTTTTGTTGCGTCGCACCGGATTCGATTACCGAACGAAGTAAGTAATAAAATATGTCGTGGCCATTATATTAATTACCTGTATACTGTGTTCATAAATCATTTTTGTAAAGAAAGTTGCTGTAGGGAATTATTTAGGGTTTTTTAATTAGTTTGATTTTTGCAGAATCCTGTGTTCTATTTATTTTTGTTTTATTTAGAGCGCGCGGCAGGTCACCAATGCGTGGACCGACCAAGTTAAAACTGCACTCAATGGACACGAAATGACTCTACGAATGCACAAGAAAAGCCACAGTACGAGAGGAATGGCGACGGATTGTGAAGCTTGCCACCACCCCTGATGTGACGACCACGACCACTCTGCCAAGAGTGTGACGACGAAGAAGATGTTCTATTATGATGAGTCTGGCCTGACCTTGTCTTCTATACTGGATGACTTTTTTATCACTATCCAAAAAAATGGGTATATTAGATGAACGCAGTAGAAGTTTATGGCACACTTACCTAGTTGTTTTTTTGTTTTTGAAAAAGATTGATCCATTATCACAAAACGCTACAAATTTCAAGTAAACTTTTCTTATTAGAACAAAGAAAAGAAAGAGAAATTTTGAAAAAAAAAAACATACATATATCGAATTTCAAATCATACCTACGCAATACGCATATGATTTGAATTTAGTTTTTTTTTTGCAAAAGAGCAAAACAATCTAAGTATGCCATTTGCTTCTACTCCGTTCACCTATTAAACCCATTTTTTAAAGTGATAAACAAGTCATCCTGTATAAAACTTGGTTCAAACTAGCGCAGACCAAGGAAGAGTGGAACAGTGGAAGAGGGTGGAACAAGGTTGCCAGTGATGATGAAGATGATGTCGTCTATTAGTACAAAGTTCGTTCACAGGTTCCATTCCAATAGGATAGGACAAGCTTTATAACTAACTAGCATTTCGAAGGAATTGTTCCAGATGACAAAGGTAAAAATCTTTTTCCATCTAGAGAGGCTGTTGGAAGCTTATTGTATCTATCGACCAGGACAATAACTGATATTGCTTATTCGGCAGGGTAAGCTAGTCGGAGTCGCAAAGTAGAAAAACCTACTAGGCAGGATGTAGTGCAGATAAAACGAATTATCAAATATTTAAAAGGTACTTTTAATGATGGGTACCAGTTACCACAATAAAACTAGTTTGTTTCTATTTAAAAATCTCATTCTCATTTCGAAATTACCCCACGGGAACATTTTAAATGTAGCCTATAATACTCGGGAATAATATAGCTTCCCATTAGTGAAAGAATTTTTAGAATCGGATCAGTAGTTCCGAAGATTACGCTACATACAAACTTACAAACAAATTTTACGTCTTTATAGTATGTAGACTTAATTATCCCAATAGCCAAGAATGCCAAGCTCTATCTACCGAGAATTCAGCCCACCTACATCATTTTTAACAATCATCTGTGACAAACGCTCTATCTAGCATTCCAGTCAATTCCTAGTCAAGTTAGTCATCGTCATTACATTACTGAAAATGATGACTGTCAAAATATCTATACCTTCCAGCTGCCAATTACATCATCAGGACCCGGCCGATCAAAAAGTGCCTGGTTGATCCCAAGCAATTTTTATAATGCAAAATAATTCAATTTCAAAGAATATCTGGCATTCCGATTCCTCCATATTATCCACAATGATACAGCTCACAAGCACGTAAGATATTCAGAAACGTACGGATTTCAAAAAGCGCTCGTCCAGTCATTTATAATAACAGTTGAAAGCAAAAAAAACGCTCACAAAGCATACCCTTTTCGAATTTTGTTCGAAAACGAACGATACAGTGATAAATATTGAAATATGGTATAGAGATATGATACGTTTTGTTCTTTTTTCGGCGGCCATCATTGTTTTTTAAGGATCCGTAACAAAAGCGTGCCAATGGGACTACTATTTCTGAGGAATATTTGTCCGTCCGTCTGTCACAGGGTGTATCTTTTAAGCCGTAATAGGACACACTTAAAATTTTCATAAAGTGTGTATACTACGGCCGCCATAATAACAAATAAGAATAAAATAAAGTTGAAGGACTCTCCGTACAAGAACCGTGTTTTTTCGGCGTTTTTTGCTCGATATTATTAATTACGTAATCATCCTCATTATCAGCCTAGCCTTTTGCCAACTATGTTGGGGTCGGCTTCCAGTCTAACCGTATGCAGCTGATCACTAGTATTTCACGTGGAGCGACTGCCTATCTGACCTCCACAACCCGGTTTACATGATAACGTAGGTACCTTACTTAAAGTGTTACAAAAAAATAAAAATGTAGCTGATACGGAACCCATCGTGTGCCAGGTCCACTCGAACTTGTCCGATTTTTTTGGTCCGTTCTTTAATTTTCGTTTCCTAATGGTGTTGAACACGGGTTAATGGTGGATCCTGCCGCGTACGCTACCGTTTTATCGACTATTAATTTTAGTGGCGCTTTACTATAATCGTTTTTCTTCATTCGATGAGAAACACGGTCTAGTTAACCTCAGGTGGTGGACGTAACTAATCTTTAATTGCTACGTTAACTTTTTATCTAATGTTTGGATGTTTTTTTCTATAAATTTTAAAGTTTTTGATAGTAAGAACGTTTATTGCTACCATTTAAATATTGAAACGGTTTAAACATCTTTGCGAATGAAGTTGTATCTCTTTACGAGTTGTTTTCTATTGATAGATTTCTTTGATGTTTTGCATGTAACTGGTATTATTGAAATTCAATAGTATTTGCGTTCCAATAAGTTATTAATATTGTTTTATAGCTGCTCCGTGTACGTAAGAGTTTCTCGGTAAATGTTCCGATTGTTGTATTTCAATTCTTAGGTAAGCACTATAAAACAAAGGTTACACATAGCCATATAGGTATAGCTACTTACGCTCAAGCCAATGAGAACATAATACCTAAAGAAAATGTATATTTTATTACTGGTTAGCTATAAGCACCTATCAGCGAACGGGTAATCAATTAGAAGCTACTTATAAGTAAGTATGTATAGTATTTGTCTTATACCTACCTTTTGAATCACAATGAGTTCAAAGAAACTTTCTTTCAATTGATCTAAATTTAACCTGCTTATGTACAGTACCTAAGTAACCACTAGTCTTGCTTTTTTGGTTTTGGGCATAAAAGTCGACGAAGATGCCTTTTAGGAAACTGCCCAGCGGCCTAGGCTGAGTTTTGCCTGAATTAAAGGCACATTAAGTACCTACGTTGTTATGTAATGTGATTTTAATTGCCAAGATCAATGCTGCATAATGAGCCAAAATCAACGGTTTTGATTCCTGGCCAGGAATATTCATCATCATCATTATCATCATCATTTCAGCCGAAAGACGTCCACTGCTGGACATAGGCCTCCCCCAAGTGGCGCCACATTGACCGGTCCCGTACGACTCGCATTCAGCGGATTCCCGCAAGCTTCACCAGGTCATCGGTCCACCTAGTGGGAGGCCTTCCAACGCAACGTCTTCCGGTTCGCGGTCGCCACTCCACAACTTTTTGGCCCCATCGGCCATCTGTTCTGCGAGCAATATTAAATAAATGCTAGGAATATTGATTTTTCATAAATCCAATGATTCAGTTTTCAACAAAATCGTGCTCGAGACTCCTCTGGGTTTTTTTTGCTATTCCGCGTAGATTCGGAATTGGCCTTTCACGCCCACTTAAAAAAATCACACGGCATTATAATAGGGGGCTAGCTTATTGCCATCAAACGGGCCGAAATCCAGACTCCGTGGCTGCTACTGAGAAATGACTGATGGAAAAACCCAATAGCACTTTGCCCGACCCGGGAATCGAACCCGGGACGTCATGCTCAGCAGTTGCGCCTGTATCCACTAGTCCAACGAGGTAGTCACGTAAGACATTACCTACACAGCTTTATTTCTGAGTCTCATAAGAAGAAAGCATGTTGGTTTCGCTTAAGTTGATAAGCAGAATTGACTAGATTGATGCAATTAGGGAGCTTTGGCACTCAACAAAACAAACAAATTTTATAGCGTTTTGCACGCAATAAATAAAATAAAATAAATAAATATAAATAAATATTGCTAGCCGTGTGGTATCCGGCAGAGTAGAATAGAACCAACCCATTACACTCACAGGTGTCGTATAAGGCGACTAATGTCTGAGGTAGAACACCTTGCGCTCCGTAGACCAGAGAATGGGCAGCAGCGTTTTCTGTTCTGGTCTTTCATCACTGCGATCTCCAATCCGCCTGCCAAGCGTGGAGATTACGGCAAAATCCTTCCACCATGGGAGAGGCTTATGTCCAGCAGTGGACGTTATGGGCTGTTGTTGTTATTGCTGGACATTACACACAGCGCCATCTAGTGCCACCATCTATGCTTGTAAGGTGTTTGTTGTGTGGTCTAGTGCTTACAAGCGCGGGTGCTATTAAGCTGGGTTCGATCCCTAGGTTAAACAATAAATATAAATAGAAAGATACCCTCTACATAGTTTGCATATTAGAAGCATTTCCATATCGTAAGTCACCTATATATACCTGGCCCTTTCCCAACTTTGTTAAGATCGACTTCCAGTCTAACCCGATGCAGCAGAATACCAGTATTTCACACGGAGCGACTGCCTATCTGACCACAACCCAGTTAGTACTGGGTAATACGATATCTACCCCTTGATAAGACTGGTTGTCAGACTTTTTGGGCCACTGACTACTTGTGAATACTGTCAAAGATCTACAAATGACAGTCGGGACCAACGGTGTAATGTGCTGTCCGAGGCACGGTGGAAACTCGGTATGTTATGGGTGGTCACCCATCCACGGACCAACCTAGGCAAGAGCAGCTTAACCTGAAGATCGATTCGAGTGGCTTTTATTATTTAGCCATGAGCTCAAGTTTCCATACCGCAAGTATGTTGAATTCTAAAGATTTTCGTCTTTGACGATTCCAGTTGTCTCGATTCATCTAAGATAAGTACAATAATCGAAATCCCCAAGAATACAAGAAACAATACAATAAACTCTTACATAAAAAAGTTTCACATAAAGCATAGTACCTACCTAAGTACTGCATCGTCACTCCCTCGATCTGATTCCAACAAAAATAAAAACTAACTTATAACTCGTTCTGAGGATTTCATATTTTAAAACGAGATTGTTTTGAATATGCGTTAACATTGTGCTAAGTCACGTTTGAACCTCTGAGATTGGAATTACTATGTTTTTTAATGTGTGTTATAAAATTATGTGTTCGTTGGGTGTTGTAGCGTTTTATTCAGTTCTGAAAGAAGACAGTGGCTTTTGTGTTAATATTTTTGTTATTTTAAATTCAGCATTGTTGCATGTGCCTGATGGGAAATTCTTTCGGCGAAAATGACGAGCTTCTAGACAAACGTTTCATCCACGATTTGACCCCTATATACATCACGCCTGCAATCCCCGAAGGGTTAGGCAGAGGTGTATCTAATTGGTAAAACTAAAATAAAAAATAAGGCTTTATTTGCTAAATCAAAATAACAACCTTGCACAGTTCAATAAGTTACAAATAAGCAGTAGATGTAGTTACAATTTTTGTTTGTTAAATGTCGGTATACCTATTTTGGTTGTTAACACAAGACTGATTCACTCTGCTCCCCGTACTAGTATAAACTGTATTACGGTGGACCAGTGTTCCTCGTTCTCTGTGATTGTACTCATGGTAGCATACTTGTGACAAAATCATATTTTAACTTATAAATGTTTTTAAGTCTCGTATCTCGCTCGTCGAGCTCATATCCATTACCCCGGAACAAATCCAGATTCCGTGGCTTTTGCTGAGAAATTCTTGATGAAATATCACTTTATATCACTTTGCCCGACCTGATGGAAATCGAACCCATAACCCATGCTCAGTCTCGTTTGCGACCCCGATCCCTATTCATTTAGCCGTGTATTCTCAACCTGTTAGCTTAATGCTTACTTTCGTTACGGATATTTTGAATTCCTATGCTTCTACAGTGTGGAATTTTTCAATGACACCTGGAGGGAAAGTACTCTAAATACTGGAGATAGCAAATTTTACTCAAAGGAAACATTCCTTTATTTTTTTAAAGAAACAAATCTGCATTCACAGATTTTCGATATTTTTTTTGCCACACTCGGGCATCGAACCCGGGATGGATCGACTAAATTTCGAAAAAATAACATTCTGTACCTTTCTGCAATCAATTGATAGGGTCAATCATATGGACTAAATCTCTCTAACAAACATGATAAATTAAATGAAAGGAAAACCATGAATAAAAGTGCTTTATTTTATTGAATTTATCCCATTGAATTTATAACTGTTCTTTAGATTTAATGGTTTTCCCTTCATTTAATTTATCATGTTTGTTAAAGAGATTTGATCCATATGATTGCACCTATCGATTGATGTAAAAAAGTACAGCATGTTATTTTTTCGAACTTTAGTCGGTTCGATTCCCGTGGCAAGCGAATTTTCGAAAATCTGTGAATGCAGATTTGTTTCCTTTTAAAAATAAAGGAATGTTTCCTTTGAGTAAAATTTGCTGTGAAAGAGAATCGACAAATCTTTTGTTCATCTGTCATTGAATCGACAAAATGACAGATGAACAAAAGATTTGTCGATTCTCTTTCGTTTCTACGGTGGTCATGCTACGCGAGCAGGTGGCATTGAAAAATTCCGCCCTGTATAGATCCTGACGTTTAGGTTGCCTGTTAATTTATTTCATTTATGATTTTTAGATGAGGTATTATGTACTAAATTCGTACACAGATTAATCAATCAGTACATCAACAGTCATCCTTATGCCTATTTTGTTATTGCAAATTGCTTAGCACGTCTTGTAGTAGCAGCGCCCTTTCGATGTTCTATTCGAGACACAGGTTGCGTAAAATCACCACACTTGTGTATTACTCGTAAGTAGTACAAACATCGCAGGTGTCATACAAGGAGGCCATGGTTAAGATATTTTTGACATTGGATTTGAAAAATGATTTCAGAGAGGCAAACGAGTGAACAATAAACCCAAAGATGATTTTCAAAATTATTCACGGGCACATGGTGTCGATCAAGGGGGTTGATGCATATTCTCTAATATTTGCCCTCCGACGGCTACATCAAGTTTGTGATAAATTTGTTTCTAATCCCAGTTATCCATTTTACAACAACTGTACAAGTCATATTCATTCTAGGTACCTATTGTAACTGATTCATCACTGTTATCTTAGAGATCAGAGAGGACCTCCATTGGTACCATGGTATGTATGTTTCAAGGATGGTAATAATGATTGCTAACAGGCGTTTGTAGTCATTTGTTCACATAACAAATATTTTGTACTGTAGGGGAAGTTGGGGAAAAATAAGGACTTTATTGGGATGAGTAGTTGCATGAGTTGGATAGTAGGCATCTTGAATTCTTGATGATTAGAATTTAATAATACCAGGCACCTAATTAGATGTATCTGTAATAGCCTTAGCAAAAGTACAGGTAGGATCATTCATTTTGTCTAGTGTAATGAAGATGTTAACCAAAATAAAACACAATCTTTTTATTTTTAAGTATACATATTTATTCATAAATTACGCGGTCACATGATATAAATTAAATTATGTACAATTAAATAATACAGTTAAATTTATATAAAAATAATTATACAGATTATGGTCAGCGAGAGGCGAAAGTCAGGCCGTGGTGGCGGCGGCCTGGCCCAAGTCCCTAGCCTACAATCTATGCCAACATTTATTAAACTCAAGCTTTTTTTAAATAAGCTGCATATCTGTTAGGTGAGGACGATAAATAAAAAAAAATAACAACGGATAATAGTTGACAAATAAATAATAACATTTAAAAGTTAACAGTGACTAGAGAGCGTACAAGGATTCGATCGTCCAGGCGTCTTCTCATAGGCATTCGACAGGGTGTAACACTTAACGTAACTTGTTTATTAATAAATAATTTATTATAATATAAAAACTGCTTCACACTTAGACTCCGAATTGTATAAAAAATCGTTACTCATACTCAATATATCGTTTAGCATCCAGTTAGTATAGATTTTGTGTGGGTGTTCCGCAGGGTACTATTATGTGCCCGTCGCGGTTCCCAGTCAGTCCATATGTTTAGTGGTCGACGACGTTAAGGTAGAATGCTGCAAGGGCGTCACCCTTGGAGCCGACGGCGCGCGCCTGGTACTGTCCGGCGTCGTCCGGGCTGCACTTGACGATCTCCAGGCGGTACCTGGAGGTTCCTTCCATCATGAACTTGTATCTTGCGGAGGTCTCGTCGATAGGCTTACCGTCCTTCAACCACTGAAGCTGGAGTGGTGGCTGTGGAATAAAAGGTCGATTAGATTTTAGATCCGCGATAGTGTGGTTTATGGCAGATTACGTTCATCTTGATAACTGATTATGTTTTGAGGCGATCAATATCTAACTGGTCAATCACAATCAAGTAGCACTTTCGTTCGACTTAAGTTTTAATTTATTTGTGTGATTCTAATTGTATGTTACGTATGGAAATATTGGCAATAATAGTATGTGGAACAGAGTAATCAGTCAGTGCATTCGCCGAAAACACCTAAATTGTAAAATAATGTTCATTAGGTGAATTATATTCAGAAATCGCAAACACCGCACATGCTGATGTCATTGGTTCTGAGAAAGATGCTGCGGTTCATTTGCTTGAGAATCAGCACGTAATTGACATACTGTTTAGTGCATCGACATTCCTACTCAGTGTGTTTTGGGAATTTTAGAATTTTACTCAAGATGCTATAGATTTCTTCACGATATTACTTAAATTCACTGATAAAAAAGAGCTTAAAAGAAAACAATGAACACATAATATTGCTTTGAGAAGCATATCTTTTTACAAAACAAGCCTTTGAACTTTTTAACAATTATCTTTTAACATTTTAATAAAACTTCACATATTGATAGCCTCAGCCTATAGATAGCTGACAAGAGTGGGAGTGGCCAATGTGGAAATACACCATGTGGGCCCAGTGAGGGTTGGTTGATAAATGTCATATTTCCTCAATTTTTTGGTTTTGGCCATGCGAATTTCGTAGTGATGTTTTCTGTCATCGTTTTGAGAGCAGTGGTGATAAAATAATGTAAACTAGTAAAGTGTCTGCCTGGGTATGTTTTCTGGGTCGCAGCCGTTAACACTGGGCCTCCAACTGGCAAGTCCATACAGATCTCTCAATCCTAGTATAGCAATGGGACCTAGCCATGACTTAGCCTCTTGATTCAGTGATCTATGTGAGCATAACTACCAAAATAGTTGTGGACAATTTGCTCACCTTATCCAGTTCAGTGCTGAAGACGGCGGGCTCGGCGTTGCTGACGGTGGCGGAGGCGGGGTAGGCGCAGTACTGCGGCGCCGGGCTGGTCTCGCCCGGCACGCACACCACGATGCTGCACGACGAGAACGACTCGCCGGCGTCGTTGAATGCCTCGCATGTGTATACGCCTGCGAAGGAACGAGGAGTTCATGTTTTTAGTATTAAAAGGAATTGGTGTCGATTCTGTTGTGCACAAATCAAACTTAATTTAGGCTATTGCTATCTTTTTCTCTCTAATAAAACGAGAAAGAGACGGACGTAATCTAGAGCTGTCAAATTTAGTTGGAACTATAATATTTCTATACAAATGCACGTAAAAACAAGTCGCCTAAAAACACGGTGAAGCGTAAGGCATAAACTAGTTTGACATTTCTAACTTAGTTCATAGCTAAAGCCGTCCTTTTCTCGCACTGCCTTTTAGTAAAAGATAGCAATAACCCAAATGAAGTTTAATTTGTGCACATCATTGACAAATTTGTCTAAAACACATAAAAACGGGATAAAGCAAAACTGTCAAACATTGCATTGCACTTTCAGTAAAGCTTCCCCAAAGCTGCCGAAAGCTTTTTCTTGCTGATATGGAGGGAAGTGGAAATCATAGCTTTTCCAACTCCTCCGCTGTACTTTTCTGATAAATTTCGTTGTGGAATCCAAGACAGTTAAATTATTTCTCTGGGACTTCGTCGAGCATGTCCCATAAAAAAAAGCTTTCACCAGTAAAAAAACTTACGAAATTTCATCAGAACTAACAAAATATCACAAAATTCGTTTTTACAACAAGCATCAAATGTATAACGCCATCTTCTCAATAGATTCTAAACTAAGACGACATACAGGGCCATCTATCTCCCGCTCCGCTAACTATGTAGCAAACTGTTTACTGGCACGAAGTAGTTCTCTTTTACTCTACGCGTTGTTGTAAACAGATCGCCTTGTAGTCAGTGTTCATCCAAAAACAGAGATGGCGCTAAGTCAACTTTTGAATATTTTACGAGACTAGAAAGCTATAGATCTTTATTTTCGATGCAATAAGGTTCAGTTGTTGCTGTCAAAGGACTGTAGATAGAATAATGTATCGTGTGACCACTTTAAGCGTGCAGTTCAGGAAAATTTGCACCGAAATATCAAACTTGGTACATTTATTTTAGTGATGTGTTTTCCCGCCTGTACAAATAACTTAGTTGAGGTATAGGGGTACTAACCGGCATCCTCAGGGAATATCTCAGCGATGCTTAGCTTGTGGATGTTGGCCTCGCTGGAGTACTGGAAGTCCTTTGAAGGCTTGATCTCCTTGTTGTTGTGCAGCCAGATTACGTCGAAACGTTCGGCGTTTGTGATTCTGTGGGAAGTAATGGTGGTTGTTTAGATAAGGTATTTTTGAGATGATCATTAGCGTTTTCATAATTATGATAGTTGCCACTATCGGAAAATAAACAAATATAATGTTCGTTTACTTTGAAGACAGTTAAAAAACTAAATAGGTAATTTGTACGAATTTGTCTACCAAATAAATTAACTGGGGTAAGATGAAAACCGGGCCAACGTGTATAAGTATGTTTTTAAACCATAATTAAGACATCATTAGAATACCAATTTGTTAATTTAAAAAAAAAGTTTTTATTGTATTTATGGAAAAGAAATAATACGTTATTTTGAATTTGTGTTTGTTTTTTGTAATCGACTATTTTCAGTTAGTTAATAATGATCAGGTACAGTGAACGAATAGTTACCTGCAGGAGAGCGTGACGGCATCTCCGTCAGTGACAGTCTGCGATATCGCGTGGTCCACTATTCTAGGAGGCTTGTCGCCCAGCTTCACTGCAGCCGCCGTCGTGTTTTCCATTGCTAAGAAACAAAATAACAAATATTAAATAACCACACATATAACACTTGTAAACCCATCGGGAGTTAGGCAGTAATCTACCCTTGTGGTACACCCACTTTTGAGTCCACACAAAAAAAAACAAAGTCCTCAATAAAAAATCATGGAATACTATTCCTTTGGTAACAATGCAAGTGCAGGAAAATTTAAAATAAAAGGGATTCTTACAAAAATCTGATCGCTTTAAGCGTGCTTACCGATCTAGTTATAAATCTAGAGTGACTAAGTTAGACCTCACCTTTTATTACGACTGGCGTAAGAAAGTTAACTACCAAGTTACTTTTACTGATTGCTACTAAATATGAATGCGAGAAAGTGGCTGTCGGTTATCCACCTAGAACTTGAGACTAACCTTGGCTTATTTAAAGCCCAGTTTTAAGGATGGCACAAATGCCCACAACATCGAAAATTAACAAAGTGAATACCACCCAAAAACTAAGACCTACGGCCACTAAATCGCCCACTGTAGAGAAAAGGAATTTCTCTCTCTACAGCGTGTACCAGAAAGGTTCGATCATATTTCAGGATGGTGATTCAGACAACCAAACTGAACCATTTTCTCCATGAGACCACCACTGAAGTAGCGAAAAAGAAACATCTGTTTAAGCCTTTGGTCCTGGCTGTCATTTGTAGATCTTTGACAGTTACAGGTAGTCAGTGACCAGCTAGTCAGACAACCAGTCTTACTAAGGGGTACCGTATTACCCAGGACTAACTGGGTTATCAGATAGGCAGTCGCGAATAAGTCGCAAATATTGATTTTCAGCTGGATCCGGTTACATTGGAAGCCGACACCAACATAGTTGGGAAATAGCTAGATAGATGATGAAATATTGAAATTTTGTATCGGACAGCTGTTTTTTTTTCGCAATTACGATTTCTATTTCTAGTTCTATTTCTAGTTTTTCTGTTTGGTATTTTGATATACCTTTCTGGTACACGCTGTTTATCAAACAAACATTTCTTCTATTACCAGAACAAACATGTGTATTGACGGGCTTTCAGTAAAAGCCAAGCTTATCCTGCCGTCTTCGCCTTAGTAATCTCACTAGTCATACAGAAACTCATCATCATCTTCCTGCACTTGTTCCATGTTACTTGGGCTCGGCGCAACACGTTTACTTTCACGCTTTATTTTCTTCTATTCTCCCCTGTCAACTATCACGCAATCATTTACTCCTTTATCTATACTAATATTATTAAGATCGAATAAAGTTAAAAACTACTGGAACGATTTAAAAATTCTTTCAGCAATGGATAGCTACATTATCAGCGAAAACACAGGCTATATTTTTTATCCCCGTACTGCCACGGGAACGGGAACTACGCGGGTGAAACCGCGTGACGTCCGCTAGTCTTTCATATAATTCCTCACACAATCCATCCATTCATACAGAAACTTATAAAAATATAGAAGTAGTTACAAACCTTTGACAGTGACTTTGCACTTGGTCTCAGTCTCGCCCTGGCTGTTGATGGCCTTCAGCGAGTACACTCCCTCGTCTTCGGGGAACACCTCGGTGATGGCCAGGGACGCTACGCCGTTCTTGTACTTGAGGTCTACAACCTGGTGGAGAACAATTGATATATATATATACTGTTTATGTGCTGAATAAGGTGAAGCCAAACCAACTTGTTTTTTTTTTATTAACTTTGTATTCTTACCACAAAGTTAATAAAAAAACAAGTTATGGTATGGCGAGGAACTATTGCCACCAGTTGTTTTTTTTGGAGATGTAATAATGATTTTGTTACATTGTCTGTTGTTGATAGAATTTAACAAATTCTCACACCTTTTTTTTTTCAAATGGGTACAAAATTAAAAAAAAACTGCTATGAAAATCTTTTACCTGTATCAACTGTTATTATTTCTTAATTTGAGATATTAGAATAGGGTAGATGGCAAAAAAAAAAAACTAATTAGTCCATCAGATAGATTTTCAAAAAATATTGGACACATATATTTACAACAAAAAATGAAGACGATACAGTGCATCGAAAACTCGTGTGACGTCACATTTGAGTAAATTTTTAACTCAAATGTGACGTCACAATTCCCCACTCATTATCTTTGACACGTTTTATCTTCGTCAATTTTTATTAATTTGATAAAACAAAAAACACGTATCCAATATTTTTAGCACGTATCCAATATTTTTAGATAATCTAACTGACGGACTAAACAATCCTATTTTTTTAGTCAGTCATCATCCCTATTTTAAAGTTCCTCCTCAAACATCAGTCTCCTGTGTTACTTTTTTCATGTAGGGGATAAGGCTTATGTAGTTGTACATACCTCCGAGCTATGCAGCGGCTTGGCGTCCTTGTACCACTGCACGCGCGGGTCGGGGTCGCCGCGCACGGCAGCCGACAGCAGCAGCGGCGCGCCGTCCTTAGCGCACAGCGCGTCCGGCAGCGAGCGGGCGAACGACGGCCCGCACATCGTCGAGTCCGACGCGGGCACTGTACGGGGGGACCGACTTTAGTCACAGTTGCAATAGGCGGGGTGTATTCTAGATCGAATGCCCCGATCATGACTTCAGGGTTCGAAAGAGATACCGTGGCCCCGGGACACAAAGGGCGATGAAGGAACATGGATGGGTTTTAGTCAGTAAAAGTCTAACACTCCCTCCTGCTCCGCCCAGAGCGGGAGGAGTCATTTGATGATTCCCATCCGAAAAAAAAAGGTGATGCGTTGGCGTTAAGCAACACACGTGCGTTTCACTTGTTTCTGTTGCGTGACTAACGTCTAGTCGGGTAGTAAGTATTTATTTCTTCTAAAGTGTAATGAAAAACGTCGTTTGATACACGTGGGCATTTGTTACTGCAGTTCTCGGCTCCATAATAACCTCACCTGCGGCTCGGGTGTGAATTCCGCCTCGAGCACAATAACAAAGTTTCCCCACTTATATCAAAATGCATACTATCACTACTATTATTACTTATACTATTCCCGCAGTCACTGTCAAAGTATGTAGTTTGTACGGTGCCAACCGGTAAGGAAGTGACAACACTTAACAAGAAATATTAATGTTCAGAATGAGCTTTATGTCCACAGTATAAGACTCAAAAGACGTCATTCGCATTTCAATTTGAACGACGCCGACGCGACTTGACGTGAATTAACACCGCGTCAAACTAAATGCGACAAACGTTGAATGAGTGATACGTGATCGGTGTAAGCCAATTATACAACGATAAGTGTGGTGACTTCCTGAAACTGGCAAGTTGATTTATAGATTAAATATAAACGTTCACAAGTGCATTTTGACAATAAATTAATTATTATACAAATAGAATATAAAACACCTTGGGATAAGTGGTTACAGAAATCATACATAATATTTATACGCCTTGAAGTCACATGGAATAGGGGGCAAGCTTATTAACATCAACCGGGCACAAATTCGGACTCCGGAACTGCTACTAAGAATTTCCTGATAGAAAAGCCCAATAACACTATGCTCGATCTAGGAAACGTACCCAGGACCTCATGCTGAGCAGTCGCGCTAGGCACTAGATCAACGAGATAGTAAAAAAATAGAAATACTATAGGTAACATTTTTAAATGTAACAATACTCTGTATTTCCCGAAGGGTTAGTTTCTAAACACTGTTGGTTACCATGATAAAAGGCCCCAAAAATATTTAATAGCATACCAGCAGCTATTAGAAATAAAAAGTGTGCGAGATCCTATAAGAGGTCTTTGTTTAAATTCCATAAAGATAGATGTTATTACTCCATCACTGAATTTACTACTGATAAACAGAGGTATGATGATTCCGACTTCCCAATTAAACACTCATGAATTTATGTATTGACTAATTATGGAATGTGTTTGTTTATCTAAAGCTGAAATGACATGTTTACCTTAACGACATATTATTATGTATTTTAAATTGAATTATTATTTTCCATAATGTAATCTATTGACATTCAACCTTAATTGTAATTGCATTAAATAATAATAAATGCATTATTCATGTTTTATGTTAATTTTGTCCGCCATTTTGTACGCCATATATTGGCAAAAACATAGTGCACACATTTGAGACGATATACTATCTGTAACCATACCTATGTTTCACAAAATAAACGATTGATTGAATGATTAAAAACCTACACGAATGACCATCAACCTTAATTACATACCAATACAGTTTAAATTACCTTGGACCCAGTTTTACACATCCGTACTAACAGAATTCCAGAATACTTACATATAAGTTCCTTAGTAGCACTCCTAGACCTGGATGAGGTATCCGAGTCCAGTCGCGCAAGTCCTCCATACTTCTTCTTGCTGGCCTCCACTGAGCTCTGTGGCGAGTACTTCGGTCTGATCGAGGACTTTACTGGTGGGTCGATTGTCACCTAAGGGGGAGAAGGACATGGATTATTGTTTTGTGTGATTTTGAGTGAGATAGAAGATGTGGCGGCTATGGGGAATGAAATAATGTTGAAAAAACACTGATTATACTATGCTTATGGTTTGGTGCTATTATGGAGGGAAGTGGAAATTACGGGTTTTTCCTACTCCTCCGCTAAACTTTTCTGATTAATTTCGTTGCGGGATCCAAGACAGTTAAATTTAATTTCTGGGACTTCGTCGAGCTTCATTGTCTCGGCGCTTTTCTGGTGGTCGCCACTGTTGATTCTGGCTTTCAGGAGTTACAGTGGTTTGGGAATAGTGTGGCGGGCTTGTCTAAAAAAAATGCTTATGGTTTCGTTGTGCGGCAAGTCTCGTTTCATCTCTTTTTGGCTTGATTAGGCGGGGTAGAAATATAAGCCCGTGACGTCATTCTTTCCTATTTTACACCAAAATTGTCGTGATCCTTCCACTCTGTAAGCACCTTCGCTATCAGATTTTCTACCCTCCTTGTTTACTCTTGACTTATATTCTGTTAGGAGTTTTTTTTTTTCATTTCATATTGTATATTAACTTTGAAAAGAAAGCACTAATGCGTAGCCTTTTGAAATGGTTGAATGTCGCGTGGCGGTTTATGTATCATGCTTACTCAAAATGGCCCATGTGTTGAATCGTTCTGATCAAAATGTCTGAGCAAAATGATGCTGATATGTTTTATGCTCGCATTAAATGCGACGTCAGTTGTAGATGGTTTATATTTAGGTTAAACTTTTAATTGTTTCTTTTATACACACATATTTTTACATCAAAATATATATGACATTATGTGAATCAGGTTCAAATCCCATTTATTATTAATTTTACTTTTATAGACACGTTACCAACCATTAATATTGATAAGTTAAATTTCTTGCCCGTTATTTCCTTAGCGGAATCTAAACTGGAGCAATTTCAAACTGACCGACTCTGACGATTCAAAAGTATCTGAAAATGGTCTGATTGAAAATGTATTCAAACCGATTGATTAATATGTCAACGTGGTCGTGAAATCAAAGTTTGCATTGAATTTGATAATGACAGATATGTCGTAAGATTTCCATTCCAATGGATTCATGTATTCTGTTTTTGTTTACCTTTTCCTGTTCATGTTCTTCAGTAGTAATATTTTGGGGACGTCGTCGCTACGAAAAGCAGTAATGTAATTAAATTAATTTATGTTTTGAGAAAAGCTTGAAGAATGAATAGTTTTTTTAGACTATGTGGCAGTTTTTGTTACTTAGAATAATGATTTTAAGCAAAGCAATGGTATCTAAATGATTTTTTTAAAATCATATTGACCATTAGCGACTACAAAAATCATCCCCTCTCTAAAGACAGTAAATAGGTAGAGGTACAGTCAAAAGCTGAGTTTGACACGAAATTTTATCATACAATATACACTTTATTATAATTTACACATTTTTGATTGAAAGTACCCATGAAATTAAAAAAAAAAATGAATTAAGTTGAAACTGCTATTGCCTTCTAATCCTCCCACAGTAAAGGTTTCTATAATTTTATGAGTACTTTCATCCTTTGAATGTTTGATACTAATGATTTCAATTACATTCATGATGCCTGTAACACTGAAGGCAGACATATATCTCACATACCCATTTCCCTAGTCACATAAAATAGGGTATATGCATGATTTTTTTTATCACTCTAAACAAAGCGTATTAACATCAGAAATAGCAAAGTGATTTTTTTTTATATCTATAAAATATACTAAGTTATAAGCATTTGAAACTGATGATTAGACAGAGAGATCCGATACAGCGAATGACGTCATTCGCTGTATCGACGTACAAAATTCATACTAAATTCCGTTTATCTGGAAAGAGATAGAAACAAAAGCTTAAATGTTTATAACGTTTGTGTTGTTTGGCCGATTTATGTCTTGTTTCCGCTTTTTGTCATTATTTTTATAGTACTTTAACATTCCGTAACGAAATAAAAAAAAGAAAATTTATGCATATTCCCTATTACAATATCATACACATTTTGTACACAGTACACAGATCATAACATAGTATATCTTCAACTAACCTTGGTCTTGGTGATGATCGGCGGCGGTGCGGGTTTGAGTGGCTTCTCTATGTAGCGACGGTCTCCGGAGTGCAGGAAGTTGTGGATCATCTGAGCTTGTTCCGGTGACGTCACCTCGCCTGGGTGGAAAGAGATGGTTAGATATTTTGATGTTGATTAAAATAGGGATATTTTCTTAGGCTAATTTAGGAACCTAACATACAAGCTGGGTTTGTATATTTGGAAATCTTTCACTAAGGCACAGATAATATAATACTTCACGAAGGTGATAGCGTCAGGGTAACCCGCGAAATTCATATTTTCTTAAGTTTTTTTGCAATTTGCAGGCCAGTGCTAGGTTGTATGTTGATTAAAATATTGTTCGCGACTGTAAGACGTATGTAGTTACAGAATTATAATCATCAAAATCATCAATCAATACAACCCTCCAAGATATAAACGTCGAGGAATGACTTTGACCTTGAAAAAGTAGTTCCTCGACCTTTGACCAAAAACCGTAAGAAAATTTGAATTTCGCAGGATACCGCGGTATCCACCTTAAAAACATACGCCACACGTAAAAATAATGAAAGGTGGTCAAAAATTCCTGTAACTGGCCTACTTGAAATAAATACTTTGATAGTAGGAAACGAAATAAATATCATGATTAAAATAATAAATATCCTTTTATCAGATACTTTTATTCATGACTTAAGGTTATTTTTATAAACCGGCTTAAGTTATTGGACATGATTTGTGTTTTAATTTGATTTAATTTTGTAATAATTTTAATTTTTGTGTTTCAATAAAGATATTTGGATTTTTTATCAGATATTCATAATTTATACGCCAAAATTATCCTAAGCAATGTTTTGTAGCTATCCATTGAGTCTTCATGTAGTTACTTGCCAGTTCTTCTCCATAAAATAAAAGTTTGGAACACGAACTAGCTTCAACTTTCGACTAACTGACTCCTTGCCATTAGAAAATTCCTTTTTAGTGGATAATAGTATGTAAAAATGCTTTTAATTTGAATTAATTGTAACTGTATGACCTCCAAAAAGTGCTGATCCTTATATAAATTCTGCTTACCCTCAACAATGACGACACAGTTGGTCTCGTCAGTGCCGTGCACGTTGGTGGCGATGCAGGTGTATTTCCCGCTGTCTTCCGGCCGGCAGTCGATGATCTCGAGGGTCACGACGCCGTCCGAGTGAGTCATCGCGTAATCATACTTAGATAACTCTCTCTTGTCTTTGTACCTGGGGGTAGATGGTGGGGATTAGTATACACATACAGTCGTAGCTTTAGAGATTTATGTATTTGTTGAAATATCAGACTTTAACACCACCCTGCGCTCCATAGCTCAAGTAGCTATGTTGGAGTTAAATCAGTCAAGCTAAAGTGGGAGTGGGCTGGCCAAATCGCACGGATGTACCCGTAGAAGTGGGCAAAGAACGTTAATCAGACATATTATTCTAAAAAAAATATTATTGATTGATGAAATATTAGGATCGAAGGGTAATAATATCTGGGACGCCGTCACCTCCTTCTGCGAAGCAGTAATGCTAGAGAAGGAGGTGGCGGAACGTGAGAGGGAGAGAACCTCTCAACGTCCCGGCCGCCGCGGGAGACGCCCCGGGCGTCGGGGGCCACCACCACGTGGCCCCCGGCCACCGTAGGCGCGGGCCTGTGGACGGTGGGCTATGGGCTAGCTCGCCGTCCGTCCGTCTCATGACGACAGGCCGTGTCGACAAGCAGGAGTGTTCCACGCGCGACGCAAAGAGAGTCAGCAATAGGAAGGGGTCCGTAAGGACCGATGCCTGCCGGGGTTGCGGGACTGTTCGAAAGAGATACCGTGGCCCCGGAACACAAAGGGCGATGAAGGAACATGGATGGGTTTTAGTCAGTAAAAGTCTGACACCCTCCTGCTCCGCCCAGAGCAGGAGGAGTTATTTGATGATTTCCCATCCGAAAAAAAAAAAAAAAAGGGTAATAATATCACGATGGGAAGATGTTAACTTAAAAAAATCTCAATGATATTTGGTGTCGCTTTGCATCCTGGTCAAATTCAAGGAGGTATCTATTCTAATGGTTCTCGACCCGAATCAATAATAAAATGGGTAGATGTATTATTTTTTCTTATTTTCGGAAATCGGTAAGTGTAAACCACCCGTATTAAAACACAGCCCGTCTGTAACTGACCCTATAACCGCGCTTTCACACACATAAATAAACGCACACAGGAAACATGTCGCGCGATGGGTGATTCTGTTTATTACTTTCGTGTTATTCTGAAATATTGTCAAAGTTTAACGATTAAAAATAGCAGCTTTATTAATTATTGACCAGGTATCGTAATTTAAACTGATTATTTATGTCATTTGTGACAAGCTCCTGAATTTTGATTAGGATGCAAAACTGCACCTTGTATTTAAGATTCATCACAATATTCTATCCGTCTAGCAAATAGCTCTTCTCCTTGATGATGCTTGCAAGAGGGCTGGTTGCTATGAAGTGCATACAAGACGTGGCTACATGACAGGAATTTAATTTTTCTTTTCGACTCGATGACTCAAATCCTGTCGAACCAGCTTTTGGGGACCTGGAAAACTCCGCATATGCCTCATTTAAGTCCTCAAAAGTGCAGGTGTATACTAACCACTTGACAGTGGGCGTGGGCTTGCCACTGAGACAGCAGAGCAGCTTGCAGGTGTCCCGCGCCTGCATGACGCGCGGCCGCAGCTGGAACGTGAACACGGGCGCCGTCTCGGACGACTCCTGCCAGAACGTGTAGGGCAGGGCTTCGCGCCGCCGGGGCGCTTCGGGCAGGTGCTGGCGTTGGACCTTCGGGACCGCTGGAACACAAATGGGAGGTTAGAAGGTCTGCGAACTCATTTTGAAGACTATCTTTGTGCTAGAATATGACAAAACAAGAAAGCCATTCCAAAATTTGGAAATTTCGGTGTATGCAAAACGTGCCAGTTAAGATGAGAATAGCGGTCATTGACCCACCTACATGTATTAAACTTCTCAACTTTGAAAACCAAAAGTAAGCCTATTCAAGTCTGGAATCGTCATCTATCGTGATCTTCAACATTTTTTGTAATGAAAAACGATACATGGTTTATTTTTTTGGTTCGTACGAAGACATATTAGGGAAAGGGCAATGACCGCTATTCTCATCTTAACTGGCGCCAACTATAATTACAGTAATTTTACAATATCCGTGCGTGATTCTAAGGATTTAATTATTATTAGAATTCCAGAAGTTCTAAAAAGCCTCGTTAATATCTTTAAAATTACATAAAATCTCTAAGACCCCCAGAATCCAAAAAAGTCGAAGATTTTACCAGTGGTGATTTAAAAGTTATGATAATGACAATTTCGATCAATTTAGTTCACAAACCAATAACATATGAGTCTATTTCTACACTTACACTCCAAAAACGCTCAATTGTCACTTGAGATTACTTGAACTTTAAAATTAAACTAGACTACACAGTATTTCAACTGAATCGGGCCACAAAACCAACAAGTATTTAGATTCAATCAGTACACTCCGATAGTTAGAAAGTCAGTGGCTAATTTAATCGTGTATCGAGCTAAAGGCGTAATGTAATAATAGATTGGTATTCTGAAGCTGTGACACTGTTTGTCTGACTAACAATTAAAGTACAATGAAGATGGTATGCTGGTTTAATTGGTCGAGAGTGTATCTAATTTGATAGTGATATTTGGCTAAGAATATTCGCTACGAATTGGAACAGGTAATTTTGTTGTTAATGCCTCAGTATTATTTTTAAGCAGTAGGTTTGATGATTATTATAAGCTAGTTCGTTTTAAAATCATAAAAGTTTCAACAAAACTCCGCTACATGGTAACAACATTGTATAGATTCGTACCTTATTTTACAAGGCTTTTTTAAAAGTGCTATAATTATATATTTTTTTAAAGGCTTGTGTCCTGAAAAAATCTATTTAGTCCGTCAGTTAGATTACCAAAAAATATTTGACACTTATTTTTTCTTTTGTTACGTAAACCAAAATTGACGAAGATACGACGGTTTTAAAATTCTCAATACGTCACGCCGCACTATAATTTTTAGTGCGTTGTGACGTCACAAGCACCCACTCCGAGTTTTGATGCGTTTTATCTTTGTCAATATTCATTGATTTACAAAAACAAAAAATACGTGTCTATTATTTTCTGACTAAATAGATTTGCAATTTATTGATGATTGAGTTTTCGTCGCACTGTATCGTCTTCATTTTTTGTTTAGTAAAAAAAGAAAAAAAATGTGCGCAATATTTTTTGGAAATCTATCTGACGGACTAATTAGATTTTTTTTGTCATCTATCCTATTCTCATTTTGTTGCAATTTGTGCAGATAAGGTACAAAATCACTTACGTTGCACGTTCAGGAAGACGACCTCTTCCCTGAACCCGTAGTGGTTCTCAGCCCTGATGATGTACTCGCCGCGATCCTCTAGCTTCGCGCGGTTGATTATGAAGTAGTAGTCGTCGCCGGCGTACCTACACAACAGAAATAGTCCAATTAAATATTGCTCAATCACAGGATATTGGGGGCAGGTGTGCATTAATACTGTAACTTTTGGAGGTTTCTGAGCCCCTACTATCATACGGATATTGGTAGTAGGCGAATTTGGAAGTGGAGCGTCGTGTAATTCTTGCTCTACTTTTGCAAAAATGAGCAAACATTCATCAATGAGTCAGTTAATTGAGTTTACCAAAACTTTGTTCATGTTTTAAATTTCCTTTTTTTACTAGGCTTTAAGTTAATCTTTTAGGGCTATGTTTAGCAGTGAATACTCTTTACTAAAGGTCGGATGATCGAGCGAATACGAGTTCATATACATATCATTCATTTGTTCGGAAAACTGGAACACACCCTCTGTCAGCGAAATCACACGTTTGGGTTCATCGGACAAAATCGACACGACGGTTACGTCTTCCCGCACTAATGGGGAAGGCTGGTCAAAGCTGATTGTAGATGGCGTGTCCATAGCTTAGTCCCAATCTGACCAATGAGGTCAAACTATTTTGAAATATAAAATGACGTTGACAGATTTTCAACCAATGACGATGTTTGGTACAAGCGATGCTAGCGCCATTAGTTCCACAGTTGCCTTCTCCATTGCTTTGGTTAAGTTTTTGATAATGGTGTTATCTATTGACCTTATTGGTGAGGTTTTTATAAAGGTCAGGAGCGTAGTATTCGCAACAAACGTGAGTCTAGATGTATGAACGTGGACGAGGCAAAAGGAGTATGTGTGGATCATAGCAGGTGATGTTCTGTAGTTTCTACCTACCCCCATGGGAAAAAGGTGTGAGGTTATGTGTGTGTTATCCTTACCTCTTCATAAACTTGACAGACTGCCTCAGCTCGTGGTTGTTCCTGGACCAGGTGACGGTGGGCGTGGCGCAGGCGATGATGCGGCAGTACAGCTTCACGGACTGGCCTTCGTAGCAGAACGCGGACTGTGGCCTGATCACGAAGCGTGGGGCGGCTTGACGACGGTCTGGGTGATGGGGAATTTTGTTTATTATTTGAAGTTTTGTGGTTTCTTCGTAACATTCAAGTATAGTTTAGACTTTCATGGTGTTTCACTACACTTAAAGTACTTACGGGATAATATCCATGATTTTCTTTTTCTATGAGCTCCCGATTTTTCGACGCTGTTGCAAGCATCATGGTCGCGGGAATACGGATATTATCCCGTAAGTACTTTAAGTGTAATAGAGGGTATTTTGTACTGTCCTTTGGGTTTCTTCGTGAAATTCAAGCATAGGTTTAAATTAGTAGATTTGGAATAAAAGAGGGTTGTTTATCAGTAAGGGTTCCCAGCAAAAAAGCACTTTTTCCAAAAACCTTTTTTTCCCCTCTATAAATTGAGTTCAACACTCATTGTACTATTTCTCTATTTCTCAAAAACTAAATTTTATTAAAAGTTCTTCCGAATTGAGAAAACAGAGAGATCTAGAGATCTAACCAGCAGACTAGTATACGTATATAAGCACCACATTCTAGGTTATTGTGGTAAGATTTTTTTTTCCGGGTTGCGGGACTGTTCGAAAGAGATACCGTGGCCCTGGAACACAAAGGGCGACGAAGGAACATGGATGGGTTTTAGTCAGTAAAAGTCTGACTCTTCCTCCTGCTCCGCCCAGAGCGATTCATTCATTTGATGATTTCTCATCCGAAAAAAAAAGGAAGATTTATTTGACAATGATATTGTGAGAAAAATGAGAAATCTAAAAAAGTGAAGTACATAAATCTGTTTAAGTAATAATGGTTGCTTACCGAACTGTCCGTCGTATATCTTCCACTTCTCGATGAGAAGCTTGCGCAGTGAGCTGTACTCGCTCAGCCTGCCCATCGGCAGTCTGAATGATGACCAGTTCTGTTGGAAGAAATAGACGACTTAGTAAGATTCCCATGAAAATACATGTACACCAATATGTACGTTTTCTTATAGCAAAATTTAAGTAGGGGGAAAATATAATGACCACCAAAAATAACTGTGTGACCACTAACATCTTTCACTTAAAATATCAATTGATCACCAAAATTTAGTAAATTGAGCACCAAATTTTAATGAGGTGGTTGATGACAAACTAGTTTTGCCAAGGCCGACTTGGGGCACCCCGACACGGATTTTTTTATAAACCATTCGTGGTTGTTTTTTTATAAACCATTCAGAAGTACGACCGTCGACAGGGTCTCCTTCGACTCGGACGCAAGAGCATAACAGTTCAATTTCTAATGGTCATTAACTAAGAAAATATATTTTTTGGTACTAATTTCACGATAAAATGGGGATTAATTTTGGTGATCATTTTACTAATTTTGGTGATCATTTTACTAATTTTGGCAACCAAAAGTGATTTTTAGCCACTTGTGCATCAGGCATTCGTGCGCGGTCATACTATTATCACGTCTGTTATGAATACGTACGTCGTACTGCTGCCTGAGCCTGTTCCGCATGGCCTCGTACCGGCGCGCGTCGATGTGAGCCGTGCGCGCTGCGGCCGCGTCGCCCGCCAGCCACTTGTGCATCAGGCACTCGTGCGCGGTCATACGCTTCCTGTATAGCAAAGATAAATATGTATTAGAATTGTTAGGATAACAACCGGTTTTTGGAAGGTCAAACGAGTGTCTGATCAATAAGACCTGATTCCCATGCCAATGTAAACACTAGCTGAGGTACAGTTTGCGTCTCCTCGATTGGCGGCGGCGACCTCTCGCGTCCGGCCCTGGTTCAAGCCATGGTCCGGAGCGAGACGGAATGGGACGCCGTCACCTACCGTGCGAAGCAGTAATGCTAGAGAAGGACGTCACGTCCCGGCGGCCGCGGGAGACGCCCCGAGCTCGGCCACCTTGGCGCGGGCCTGTGGACGGTGGGCTATGGGCTAGCTCGCCGTCCGTCCGTCTCATGACGACAGGCCGTGTCGACAAGCAGGAGTGTTCCACGTTCGCCTCAAGTAGAGTCAGCAATAGGAAGGGGTCCGTAAAGACCGATGCCTGCCGGGCCTGCGGGACTGTTCGAAAGAGATACCGTGGCCCCGGAACACAAAGGGCGATGAAGGAACATGGATGGGTTTTAGTCAGTAAAAGTCTGACACTCCCTCCTGCTCCGCCCAGAGCGGGAGGAGTCATTTGATGATTTTCCATCCATAAAAAAGAAAAAAGATACAGTTTGGGCAAGCTTTTTAAGGACCTGTTTCTTGTAAATTATTGATATTCAAAATGTGCTTATTTTCAAGCTAGGTTGAAGAAATAACTTATGATATCAACTCTGGTTGCCAGATTTTCGGCCCACTGACTACCTGTAACGACTGTCAAAGATCTACAAATGACAGCCGGGACCAACGGCTTTAAATGCTTTTCGAGGCACGGAAAAATTTGGTATGTAATGGGTGGTCACCCATCCACGGACCAACCTAAGCAAGCACGGCTTAACCTTGAAGTTAAGTTTTGAAAGACTGAAAATATGCTATTAGTTAGCCACGAGCTGCTCAGGTGCCTTCATGGTAGTGTTATCCATGTCATTCATTTGTTTTCTCCGGAGTCACTGTCCTAACATACAAAAAAACTATCTAGAGATCCTTTCACAGACATGTAAAAGAGGACCTTATATTGAACCACAAAAGGTAAGAAATACTTACTCCTTGTTCTTAACGAGCAGTCTCCTGATGAAGTCCTTGGCATCATCAGACACGTGCTGGAACGCTTCCTCGTCGAACTCCCAGTCGCAAGCCTTCACGTTCTTCAACGTTTCGATGTCGTTGTTGCCAGCGAATGGTGATAGGCCAGATAAGCTGTTCAAAAACAGATATTCATTATTTTTGTGTAAATATCGAGTCGTTTTGGGCAAAAGCAGTTGGTTTTTGCCGATTAATAGGACGAAGCAAATAAGTGGCATATAATCATTAAGTCAGGACAAGTGTGCCAATGGAGTTTCATGCCCATTCTTCTCCATAGAGATCTACGCTTTGGAATGGAAAACTACAGTACTTTCACAAGTTATTATATCTTGTGACTGTAGCTTTGCTTTCTTTGTTTTACAGACATTCAAAAGTGCCTGTAATTGAAATAAATGCTTTGTGTATGAGTTTACAAACAGACTGAAACACAAATCTATTCGGGTTTCTGTCGGGGCAGACTGTCACTAGATAAAAACAATAGTGGCACATTCGCAACATAAGTCTCACAGTCAAAGTTATTATAAAAGTTTTTTTTTTAGGTTCAATACAAAAATGTACTGTGAACAACAGAAAAACTGTTTAAATGATATTCTTTCGTCGTTGACGCATTATTATTTACGTCATCATTTGCATATATTATATTATTGTTTTTTATTTTATTGTTTTATTATAATATAATGACATTACTCCAGTCGTTTTCATACCAACAAACAAAAAAGGACTCTATAACAAAGAACCAAGGTAGTTTATACTCACAGCACATAAGACAGTACTCCCACGGCCCACATGTCGGTGTAGAAGCCAACGGGCTCACGTTCCACGATCTCAGGCGCCGCGAACTCCGCCGTGCCCGTCGATATCTTCACCACCTCGTTCGGGTCTAACTTTGTGGCTAGACCGAAATCGATGATCTGGGGGAGGTAATGGGTGGTCAGTATTTTGAACAACTTAGTGGCTTTCTAAAATAACAGAACTAATCACGCTTATCTGTAGTATAGTTAGAGAAATTCATCGTTAATTGACTACCAATTTAAATTGTCCGTATATTCAATACACCACTGTCATTCTTTGACAGTTGTATGAAACAGCAACAACGGAAAATTTACATAGGGTGTATATTTCCTAATAATGAATCGAGAACGAAACTTGAGAAACTAATACTCAACGTTTAATCATGTTTACTTACTTAAGACGAAAATACCGTCAATAATACCAAGAAAAGACTTTAGGAACTTTATAAATTTGGCAAAAATAAGAAATATTTAGCAAGTCCTCATCATGAGTATGCGTTTTTAACTGTTATGAATACCCCGGGGTATTCTATTTATGATTAGTTCTGTTGGTCAAAAAACATGAATACCTTGACATCAGTGCCGGTCCTGGTCTGGCACATGACGTTCTCAGGCTTCAGGTCCAGATGGATCATGTTCTGTTCGTGCATGTGTCTGACTCCCTCGCAGATCTGGCGCATGTAGTGCGCTGCCTCGGCTTCGGACATGTTGTATCCTGGCTCCGTGATGCGCTCGAACAGCTCGCCTCCGGATAAGCTGCAAGGAATGATGAGGTTAGATATCTTGTAGATAAGAAAAACGTCTTGGATATATATCCAAAGCAAAGCAAAGCATATGCTTTGCTCAAGAAATCTTTGGGCCCTGAAGATTATGAATACGGCAGCCAACAGGGATTGACACAGTAGCTAAGCGATTGGTTGCCATGCTATGCCACGTGTCGCGGGTTCGATTCCCGCCCGGAACAAATATTTATATGACCTACAGGCAGTTGTTCCGGATCTGGCTGTTTGTGTATAATGAGTTTAAATGCTTTTAAACGCACAATACGGGAACAATTCTTAGTGTGGCACTTTTTTGTAAAAGAAAAAATATATAATTAGTGACAGAATTAAGTAGATAATTTGACCCATTAGGCTTTTATGACAAAATAAGTTAATTTTCTTTATCATTTTATTTCAACTGCTTTGTTAGCTAAATCAAAGCGTTCGGAAGTAACAAAAATTGGATATTTCTAGGACTGCTATATATTTTCAGTTTTCAGTCTTACAAAAGTCAGCGTTTTCCTCTACAAAACCTATCTCAACATTACTTTCAAACAAAAATAGGACACAAAATACTCACAACTCGAAAATAAGAACCATCTCGTCATCATCTTCAAAAGCATCATGCAAGTTGATCAACTTGCGATGATGCAGTTGGTTCATGATATCAATCTCCTTCTTAATGAGTTCCTTCTCCATGGCTCCTGCGACGGGAATGAACTTGGCGGCGAAGTAGTTGCCGGTGGCCCTCTCGCGGCAGCGGTGCACGACACCGAACGCGCCTGTACCTACAACAGTATGTGCAACCTCATGCCTCTGCCGGTGGGTAGACGTAGGGGCTCTACTCTCTAACGCTTCGTCCATATATTCGGATCTATCTGTCTCTCCCGCGCACGTCTGCAGATGAGTGCGAGTGAGAGAAACGGATAGATCCGAATATACGGACGAAGCGTTAGGGCCTCAGGCCTATTGCTTAAATGAGACGGTAGATCAACTACAAAGCAGCTTCCTCCGGTTGTCTCAATTAAGCCTAATGTTTTTAAACCAGTGTTGAGTCGTGTCAAGTATGTTTTTAGTCTTTGGAATACGTTGGACATTTTCTTTTTGTTAAAAAATTTGACTATATTATGTAATGCTTTGCAATCTTTTGATTTTGGATTTGGGACGACCCGAATGGCGCAGCGGTAGTAAGGCTGCCTTACGTTCTTAGGGTCCCGGGTTCGAATCCCGGTAGGAGCAAATGTTGGTGTGATGAGCATGGACATTTGTTTCCGAGTCAGGGATGTTTATATGTATAATAAGTATGTATTTACAAACAAAAAGTATCTATGTAGTATATCAACTATCTGGTGTCCACGACACAAGCCTCGTTGCTTAGTGTGGCACTAGATGGCACTGTGTGTAATGTCTAGCAATATTTATTTATTTATTTATACTCTGGATAACTGTGTTTACAGAGTAATTTCAGGACTTAACACGACTCGTTTGGTGTGAGTTTAAATTTTAAATTTTGTGATGCATAGATGTCTGACATTTTACATGTATAAAATATCGTTTCTTTATTGATATTTTGTACCATTGTTAAGTGTTATTAATTTCTCGAGTGAACTACTGCGTTTTCATACAGACAAGAGCCTCCCAAAGAAATTCTATACGGAAAAATGTCAGACATACCAAAGTCGCAAGGTGTCATTTCTACAGTTTCTACAATTCTGTGCCAATATTATACCCCAATTTCTACTTGGTGTAGTTTCACTTTATAAAAAATTGTTTTGTGTAATAAATATGTACGTATAATAAATATATTAAATATTTTATTTATATGAAGCGAAAACCGTGCATTCGATCTACGAAAGAAATTAAAGAAATAGGTAACTGCAATAAATAATAATTAAATAAAATAAAATAAATAAATAATTTAAGGTATTGAAAATTAGGGTTACTGGAAATATTACGTCCTAAACAACGAAATAATTTCTGTATTTTTTATAATTTTCCAATCACCCTACTGTATTTTTCATGCGAATTTTTCCTAAGGAAAAAATAGGAAAATATATTGTTTTACGATAAAATAAGTATGCGTGTGAGACAGAGAGATGCAGAAAGAGATGCACTACATCGATCCATTCACACACAGACCTCGGGCGCTCGACCTGCGAGACGCGGCGCTCACGAAGTCACCTGTGAATCATCACCACTTTATACTATCACCACTTTTCATTTGGGAATATCACCACTTTGGAATGGGGATTAAGGTTTAACAAAAGTATGAGGAATATCAGTGGCGAAGGCTAAAGATTATTCTAAAGGATTCAAAATTTCAGCAGTAGATATAAAACATCGAGGTTTAGAAAAAGTCCGTATAGGTGGCAGAGATGTGAACTTTTCCTAAAAGTCGATGTTCTTTATTAACCGCCAGGTCCGGGTTTCGAACAAATGTTTAAATAGACCTTTCGCTACTGGTGACTACATCGGCGATTAAGTTTAAAAAGTATAATTTTATATAGGCGAATTATTCTGAAATTAATCACCACTTTAATGTGGCGATTAAGGTTTTAAGGGAATATAGACTCAGTTATTAGGGAATAGGGTTGATTTACTAAGGTTTTGTTAGTATTTCTACGGTTAATATTATAAAACTCTATAAAATCCCAAGTGACTTCACAAGCAACTTCGTGAGTGTGTTTAGTCTTTTATAGTTTATTTTCTCTATGTTTACTATCATGCTTTATGTTTTCATGTTCTGCATTTATCTTTACCGTATGTAAAATGTAAAAAGATTGCTTTTTTTTCATTATAATCTCTTTGAAATAAACCTTATTTAATTTAATTGTTGTTTAGTGTCAGGCAATATCAGTTTTGAAATAGAGGAATATTCATTAAAATAGAAAATTATTATGTAAAAGTGTGTGATATAATGTGTGTAGCTGTTGGAAATACAAAAGTAGTGTTTTAAGTGTTCTATTCTTAAAAGTAAAAAAAATCTTTCATTCATGGTCATGCTTTATTATCAATAGGTCAAATGTGTAAATCCGGCAAATGATTTCTAAAGCTTTGTTGATATTAAAGTATGACCAAAATTAACTTTATTTTTTAAACTCATGCCATTGATTTTATTAAGAAATCTTTACCTATTTCAAACAACACTAAACCTATTATAATTGCAAAAATGCAAGTTTCCTTGCAATGCATCAACAATGATAAATTGGAAATGAAATTCTTCCGGCACTAGTTCTATTTCAAAATCAACTATTCATGCACTAAATTCATATGCAACCTTCGCGGCTTTGAACCAGCCAGCAATAGTTTTCTGTACTGTACTTGTTTGGTTCGCCCTAATTCAGAACGAATCAGGTCAGCCTTCCGAAAAAACCGGTATTTGAATTTCTACCATGCCAGATCAGGAAAACCTGAACTGTTTGTATAGTCGGTTCAAACTTATTGGCGGCTCGGAAGTTAGCTGCAAATGACGGTCTGCGCATTATACAGACAAAACGACGCGTCATCAGCGCCCTGTTGATACCTAAAATTGTTGTCTGCGCAGCTTTACATTGGATGTTCTTAATCGCCATAAAGTTTAAAGCGTTATTCCTGCGCAGACCGTCACTCGTACGCAGCTAACTTCCGAGCCGCCATTAAGTTTGAACCAAACTATAGCACCCCTTAAATCTACTTCTACTACTCACTCTTCGTCTACCCATGCGACTCTACTGTAAACCATTCTTCAACACTACTCTAGCGCACTTACCAATCTCCTCAAGAATGTCGTATTTGTCGTAAACCGAGCAGGTGTTGATGTCAACCGGTTGCGGCACGAACTTGCTGTAGATATCGAACACGTAGCTGTCGTAGTCCTTGACGGGGCCGTGGTCTGCGTTCGTGCGGATACGTTTGCCGGATTCGTCAACTGGAAGGAAAATATATTATTAAGTTTTGGCTTGCAAGGTGGAAATCAGAGAAAAATGGCTTAAGAATTGCAAAACTTTGACTGTACGAGTCCTAAATAAAGTAACGGTGACAAGCTAGGCGGTATAGCGTGAATATCAGAATGACTGGTAGTTGGTGGTGGCCTGGTTCTGGTTGGTTTGACTTTATTCTTTGCCCTAAAAATCTAGAAGAAATATATGTTTAGGTATCAAATAGGTACTAAATTTTTGTAAAGGTGAATTAAAATTTTGGAGCCCTTACGTGGAGATCTAAATGTGGGCAGTCATCCTGACATCGGAATGACTGCCCAATTTTGAAATACATTTTCTGAGTTATTAATTAGGTACCGATTATTTAAACAAAGGTATCAAATAGTAGCAATTAAATAGGTATTAGATTTTAGTAATATTTTAAAGCTGATCGGTCATTTTGGCCAGTCATTCTGATGTTCACGGTATAGCCGCTGTAGCGACTTATGAATGCCCGGTTATTTATCAGCTACAGCATAAGTGTCTACACTATCGAGTTGTGGACAACAAAGCTGTACTGAGCGATATGCAAGTGCAGTACAACGAGGAGTCGCGTACGATGTTTCGACTGCCTCGGTGGTGCCAAGTTTGCCGCGGGCTTATTATAACAAGCCAATAGATGAGAACCAGTACTTATCGATGAGAACCAGTCACAATTGGAACTACATCAGGTTCTGTTTTAAGCTTTCACGGTTTAAAACTAAATAGCATAAGCAATTGAAATAAGAAAACATAAAAATTTCAATCGAGAGGATGGCTTCATATTGTCTAGTACGTGGAATCCAGTTTTGAGTATGCTCAAAAGTAGCAGCCAGCAACATAATAAGGACTCACAAAACCTGGTGATACTGTGAGTGTGTTTTGTCGTGACTTAGCGTCGAGTTCCAATAGTGCGCGTAGCAAAAGACAAAGAAAGAGGGTAGACAGATTTGTCTGCTCCTAACAATTTATTTTCCATCCACCCGCATTCTCCAGTCAACCCGCGATCATGGCGCTTGCAACAGCGTCGAAATATCGGGAGCTCAAAACAAATAGTTATCACGGAAGATATCCAGTAAGTGACAATATAAGTCTATATCAGGTTTTTCAAACAGCCATGCATGAAGAGCCGAGACGGTTTTTTTTTTCATACATGATACGGAAGACATACGAGACACTTTTAATCTTGCCGTTATCCTGGTACTGCGGACTTATTTTACTTAGAATGGTGCTAAAACTCACCAGGATATTCCTTCTTCTGGAACTCCTTCTTGATGATAGCCTTGGTCTGCACCAGCGTGGTGGTCTCGCTAGGCTCCGACCTTCCGTAGATGTTCTCGGCGTACACTCTGAACTCGTACTGCTTGCCTGGGACTAGGCCTGTGATGGCCATTGTTGTGAATCTGCGGGAGAGAGAAGGGAGATTAGTAACTTGGTCGTACCTTGATTTTTAGTTAATGATTTATAATCTGTCGTCAATAATAAACACCTATTCAGGTTATTTAATAAACTTAAGGAGAATGACAACGGCCTTTATAGAAATAGATGAAATAAACGAGTTTGCAGCATTGCCATTTATAAAGCTGTATAGAACCGTGATATGTATTGTGGGGGTTTAAGCTCAATAAAAGAAGCGTAATTTTCAGCCTTCCAGGCCAGCAAATCTACGGCTTTACATAATAGGGATCTGTTTAGTCGATCAGTTAGATTATCGAAAAATATTGGATACGTGTTTTTTGTTTTATCAAATTAATAAAAACTGACGACGTCACATTTGAGTAAAAAAAATGTGACGGCACACGAGTTTTCGACGCACTGTATCGTCTTCATTTTTTATTTGCGTGAAAAAAGAGAAAAAATGTGTCCAATATTATTTGGAAATCTATCTGACGTACTATAATTGTTTTTTTTTTGTCATCTACCCTATTTTATGGAGGCTTTTAATATGGACAGTTCTAATGTTCTAAAGCGTTATCATCCACTCCCAAATAGGGTATTACACCCATTTTTTAAAAGTGTCTCAATTATATTCTATAGTGCTAATGAACCACTAAAAAAATCTCAAAAATTTTATTCCATCGATAAGTGCCATAAAATGCATTTAAATTTTGCATTTTCAAATTTCGCGCGTAATTTGACGAAAACGCTCGCTGGACGCAGTGGACGCCATATTGCTTTGTAGTCATGACGTCAGTTGGCTGTGTAAACAAATGCAGTGATATTTGAAGTTGACAGTTGACACTTCTAAATTTACATAGCCGTATGACGTAATAACATGGCGACTGCTACATGGTGTTATGAAACATTAAAAAAATTTGAAACCTTTAAATTGAATTTTAAAATTTAGTTTGCTATTTTATATATAACTAAAACTAACGTTTTCCGACTGCTTTTTGCCTAGGCTATATCAATAACATATTTCTAGATTTTTTCTCATATAGAGACCCAATATATACCCAATTACAGGCACCAAGTAATTTTAGTCGATATGAGTCCAACATAACGCTTACCCCGCACGTAGGATATGCATAAAAGGATTAGTACTCGAAAAAGTCTATAAGTATCAATCCAACGTAGATCAGTGTTATCACATACCTGGTATTTCCAACCCTGATCCAGCTAGACATGGGGTGTTCCCTCTTCTCGACCAGATAGTTGGTGATATCTGAACCGCCGTCCCATACTGGAGCCTTCCAGCTGAGAGCCAGCGAGTCCACTCCGATGTTGTCCACTGCTGGGAAGCGTGGTGGGTCTGGACGGTCTGCGGATGAAAAGAAGATTTAGTAAGAATGTGACTGGTAGTGTCTGTCAAAAAATAAGTCACTGTAAAAATGCAATAGGCAAACTGAAGACCGTTTTTGGCGTGGTGTTTGATTGAATACGAAATACATTCGAAAACTGATAAGTATTTGAGTTTTGATTTTATCCGCTTTCAGATGTAAATACAGGCTGAATTAGTCTTCGTTTGTGTCAGCTAATAAGTTTTTATGACTACAGAATACTCCTAAAGCCGTAATGAGTGTGTGCATATGAACTACGGCAAAATTCATACAAGATCAATGGCGGTGGGGCGCAAACTGACCGCAGTACTCTTTTACTTAAATTTGACAAGTCATCTGGAGTCTAGAGCAATAATAGACAATAGAGAAATATGGAAGAAGAAGACACCAAATGAATTGGGATAAGCGCAAGAGAATGATCTGCGGGCCTAGAATGGTCGCTCTATCAGAATCGTATTACGAATCACGTTAAAAATTTAAAATTCTTAAAATAAATTTTATGATTATGACCATAAAGTCGATTTTAAGATTTTTTTTTTAACGTGATTCAGATTATGATTTTGATAAAGGCGGCCATTTTAGACCCCCTGGAGTCCCTAGGCTATGCATCCTTCACCACATTCCTCGATAACCAATTTGTTTAGCGATCTTCTTTATCAAATATTTATTGCGATAATTCTCTGTTGTCCATTGCCTATCGTAGCAGTATTCACGTTAATATCAAATTAAATACAGAACAGGTGTACTGACCGCTAATTTCAACATTGATGGTAGCGGAATCCTGTCCCAGCTCGTTCTCAGCGGTGATCCTGTACGGTCCGGAGTCAAGCTTGCTGGCGTCGCGGATCGTTAGGATCGCGTGACGTTCTGCAAAATAACAACAATATGGTTCATAGTAAAAAAAATAACGTGCTATGGGATTTCGTTAAAAGAAAGGACAATTCCACGGTCCTGATCGCTGTTCTTCGTATATCTTGACGTAACGGGCAGTCAGAAAGTCTGAGAACCAGTCTTCATCATTAACTGCCTAGCCTTTTCCCAACTATGTTGGGGTCGGCTTCCAGTTTAACCGGATGCAGCTGAATACCAGTATTTTAAATGGAGCGACTGCCTATCTAGCCTACACAATTCAGTTAGTACTGGGTAATACGATACTCTTTGGTAAAACTGGTTGTCAGACGTTTTTGGTCCACTGACTATGTTTTTACCAAAGATAATCTTAGTACCTGGTAATGATAATTGGGTTGTTGAAGACAGATAGGTATTCACTTCTTATAAAGTCTTAAGCCGACTCTGACATAGACGGTTAGAGAGAAAGAGTCTTGTCTTGTTTACCTATGTTCAAATGTGGGCTAAGCTTTCGTAAGCATAGAAAACTATAAAATCCGTCATAAAGACCGTCATATTTGAATGAATTCCATAATTTTTTTCACAAAGTTTACATGGGATTTGACAGCAGATTTATTAATCAGGCTTCCGATAACCTGAAGGTTGGTGTTTGAAGTGTATGTTACCTTTCCTCTCGACGTGGTAGTGGTGACCAGACTCGATGGTCTCTCCCTCGCGCACCCACGTGATCTTGGGCACGGGGTGTCCGGTGAAGGGGATCTTGATGACCACGTTCTCGCCCTTGTCGAAGTATGCCGTGACGCGGAAGCGTGGCGGGACGTTCAGTTTTGGTGCGGCTGTTGCCAGAAAAAAAGATTTTAGAATTTGTTGTTGTTTGTAATTTACATAGACTTCACTTTTCATGACTATCATCAATGGATCATCATCTACCTAGCCTTTTCCCAACGTTCTTAGGGTCTGTTTCCAGTCTAACCGAATGAAGCTGAATACCAGTATTTTACATATTTACGTTATCGTGGATACTGCCAATACAAGCAAATAACAGAACATTTTTAACCAGTATCCATATCTAACAAGTCGACCAAGGGCGTTTGCAATAAGAATGAAAACGAAGTTACAAAACGATGCGAAAAGACAAATTCAAGTGCAATTAGTCAGTGAAGAGAAAGAAAAAAAAATCTCTGCTCTTGACTTTATTTTTAACTGAATTTCAAAAGGAGGAGGTTATCAATTCGTCAGTTTTTTTTTTGTATGTATTTTCAGCGATACCTTCGCCAATTGTGAACTCAAATTGAAGGTTCTTTTTTAATTTGGAAGAATATTATTTCGCAGTGGTCCTGTTTAAATTTTGTGAAGAATTGATGCTGATTTTCTGAGATATATAAAAGGGAATTCTTCAATAATAAACGGCAAATTGGTCGTGATTGCTACAATCGCTTGGATGTTTATTGTTTATATACAACATTGGCGATGAATTTATCATCGATTAATTTATATTGTGGCGTGATAGTGTGACCTATGCGAATTTGGTCGTTTGGGCGTTGACACGCGTGTAGGTAGCTGAGACTCCTTTTTCGAGTGGCAGTGACGCAAGTATCAGTAATTGCCCAATTTGATGGCTATATCCGAATCCTTTCATAATAAAATGGTAGAAATTGATTGAACCAGTAAGAAGAACTCACTCATGATGAGCAGCTCGGCCCTGGTGGACTTGACGCCGGCCCTGTTGACGGCGCGGCACACGTACTCGTCGGCGTCCTCGCCGAACACGTCCATGACGGTCAGGAAGTGGTTGTCGCCCTCACTCCAGATGCGGTGACGCGGACCGTTGGTTATCTCGCGGGCACCTGCGGGGGACAAGATAACTTCAAAATGGGAGATCTGAGTGACGGAGCAACGCGGATGCGGTATCCGTAGCGGATTCCGCGATGTAATCAAACTCAAGTCTGTGTGGTTCTTTCTTCAAAGACCATCTCAGACACTAATCTAAGTACATAGTCCTCATGTGAATTGAGCAAGATTATGTTTGGACTTCAAAAGAGACTATGACCTCTGAGTTTGTTTCGGCTGTTTCTTCTCAGAGTAGTCAGGTACGAAACACCAGCCCCATCTAGTTTTAAAAAATGACGTGTAAAAGTGTTTGTAAAAACCTACTTGAAACATAAACATCATTAATCATTTAAAAAATAATTAGCTGTTCCATACATTTGAGTCGAGTAGATATTGTTTGTTTTTTGAAGGACAGCTGAATATTTTTTAAAAACCACATTGGTCCCATACATAAAGTTTTTCAGTTTGATCATTTGGATAAACATAACTTGCTTTATATCATTGTGTCCAGCGAAAACTGAACAACTTTTGACTATAAAAAGTTCATCATTTTGCCTTCAAATAGTATTAAAAGCACGCTTTTAAAATGTTGAGGAACTGTGAATAAAACAAAAGGTAAAAGTCTGATAATTGATGGCATTTTCGACGACCCAAGATTAAATAACTTGCGAGAAAAATAGATAACTATGATGCTTACCCTTGTACCAAGTGATGATAGGCTTGGGTTGACCAATGATAGTGCACTGGAACTTAGCGTTGTGGTTCTGGATGCAGTTCGCGGTCTTCAGCGGTTTCACGATCTCTGGCGGTGTGGCGGCTGTGAAAGATTGTGATATCATTAGTTTTATTTTACCTTTTTTTTTTTTTTTTTTTTTTTTTTTTTTTTTTTAATAAATAATCATTTTATTAGGACCAAACATTTAATCTAATAATATCTGTATTATGTAAGAATTTTGTTCAGACCAAATTGATCTGAAGGTAGATATTGACCATGGATGTTAGATTAGAGATTCCTAAAAATTAGTAGCCGAGTTGAGTTGCATTTGAATTCATGCAAGGTAAAATCACGTAGTCTTGTTGTCAAATAGGTTCAAAGACCTGGAAATTACGCTGGTATAGTCTTTATCATCTGCCTAGCCTTTTCCCAACTATGTTAGGGTCGGTTTCCAGTCTAACCGGATACAGCTGAATACCAGTATTTTACATGGAGCGACTGCCTATCTGACCTCCACATACCACTAAGTTCTGGGTAATACTTTACCCGTTAGTAAGACTGGTTGTCAGACTTTTTGGGTCACTGACTACCTGTAACGACTGTCAAAGATCTACAAATGACAGCCGGGACTAACTGGTTCTCACGTTTACATTAGAGCATACTGTAGTATTTGGTATGATACTGACCTTTAGGATCGACGACCTTAACCCCTTGGCTGGCCGTGCTGGGCGGCGAGAGGCCGGCCTCGTTCTGCGCGAAGATGCGGAACTCGTACTGGCGGCCCTCGATGAGGTTGGAGCAGTTCCACTGCGCCGGCAGGCACAGCGTCGGGTTCACGCGCTGCCACGTCGAGTTGCCCACCTCGCGCTTGTCGATCCAGTAGCCTGGGGGGGGAGTTACGTTACGTTAATGTTTGGTTTAGAACGTAAAGGAAATGTATTGGAATGTTGGGTTTAGTAAACATTTTTTTTTGTGTAAAAGAAAATTATCACAATACAGGTAGAGGATTTTTGCTGAAAACCCCGGTTTTAAATTATCTTTCAAATGACTATGTTCGGTTAAAAAAAAAAAAAAACTCGTCATTCTATGACTATATCACAGTCAAAACTATAAATCAGTCAAAACTACTTTTGACCAGTGAAAACTATTTTAACAATAACTAACATTAACTTGGAAACTTATTAAGTTATCAGGTTTTTTTTTGTGATCCTTTGAAAAACATCATACAGTAATTCTAGGACTAGGACAAATGAGGCGTTCTAAAACAACATATTTTTAATGCAGAACGAACGTAATTTAACTTCATAAGGATTTTGACTGACACCAGTCAAAAGTGGTTTTGAGTTTAACCGTGTAACAACTACATTATTTTAAATTTTCGTCAAAGTTTACGTTTTGGTCCTCAATTCAAACTATGCATATCGATATTCATACCCAAAGAAATTCAATCCATGACTAAATAGGCCACTCTTTTGGTTTACCACAACAAATCGTTTATAAATCATAGTAAAGTTGTAGTTAATATTACCTTGTATCCTAGATCCACCGTCGCTCTCTGGTTTCTCCCATTCCAAGTGAACGAAGTCGCCTCCGATCTCCAGGATCTTGGGAATGCCAGGAGCTGATGGTGGGTCGTATGGTGCCTTGGCCTGTAGAATGTAAAGACATTTAGTTTTATTTTCAATATTTAAAGTGCTAGCTATAAATTGACGAGAATCCATCAAAATAATTACTTTAGAATTGTGTGAAAAATTAGAAAGGAAAACAAACTTAATATAAATTATTTTAAACATAAAAAAAAAACAAATTCGCATCAATTACGATTCGAATTTGTTTTGATTTATGGTTCTCAGGAGTAACCGACTATTGATATCTTCACTTTTGGTCTGAATTTGCACTGATCAGTAATCAAAACTTAATAGGCTTTATCCTGAAAAAATGTAATGAGAGGTTTTCCTTTTGAGGTTTTAAAAAAAAACTTAGTTTCCAAGAACTCTATAGATGGCGTTGAACTTATTAAGATAGTTGGTGCCAAAGCCAAAACGCTTGAAAAAAAAACGTTGTGTCACGTCACATACTCTCGTTGACTGACACTTTCATTTGCTTAACCTTCCGAATATAACCAACATTTCTCGCGCTTTGTTAAAATCAGTTTTTTTTAGGTTCCATTCCTTGCACTATCATACTTACTCCTAGCGCCATCTATCCAGCGACTAGGGAAGAGCTAAACAGAAAATCCCTCATTGTCAGTTAGAGTAGCAAAAAATATTTGACCCGTATTTTTTTTTTGTTACGTTAACCAAAATTTACGAAGATACGTCGCTTTTAAAATTCTCAATACGTCACGCCGTGCTATAATTTTTAGTGCGTTGTGTTATGACGTCACGAGCCCCCACTCCCAAGTTTTGATGCGTTTTATCTTTGTAAATATTCATTGATTTACAAAAATAAAAAATACGTGTCCATTATTTTCCAATACTCTAACTGACTGACTGCATAGATTTGCAATTTATTGATGGTGGAAGCTAGCCTATTCTGATAATTAGGAGTCATTTGCCCAGACTACAGAGATGTATTCAAAAGAAGTATGGAATGATTTGAAATATAAGCATCTTTTGATGAGCTATTGGAACAGGCAAGTTTAACATTAAAAACAATTAAACAACTAACCTTAATAGGACTAACGCCTTCAAGCGCCGGTCCGATTCCATTCTCATTAGCAGCATGTATCCTAAAGTTATATTCCTGTCCTTCCGTCAACCCTTGCACAGTGAACTTGGTGTCCCTCACAGAGGACGCAATGGTTATCCACGCCGTTCCCGAGATATCATTGCGCTCGATAACGTAGTGGGTGACAGGCATGCCTCCGTCGTAGGTGGGAGGCTTCCAGGCGAGGGTGCACGAGTGACGCGAGATGTCGGTGGTCTCCAGGGGGCCTTGTGGAGGACCGGGGAGGCCGGTGACTGTGACCGTGAATGTGTCGGAGGTCTCGCCTGATTTGTTGGTGATGGAGAGTTTGTAGATGCCTGTGGGAGAGAAGGATATTGTAAGTAAAGTCCATTTGCATGATTTTACATAATTAATAGGAGGTCAACATTCGGTCAAGAAGCAGAACTTCGCTTTATGCATACATTCTATTCGTTTATTAAGCTGAAACAGCAGAAAACGGTCTTGACCAGCAACTATATTTGGAGTATACGCATTTTGCTATAATGTCCGCCATTAGACACCTTAACCACAGGAAATGCCAAACTGCCTGTACACCTCTTTCGAACCACCATCGGTATTTTCGGTAGAAATAAGTCTAATTTTGTCGGCAATACTTTCTCAATAAGAAGGTTTCGAAGAGGAAATGCCTTATTTATTTTTAAATATTGAAGCATCACCCAGGCCACGCCAATCGTTTGCCTTTATGGCATAGCACAGATCATTTCTCTAGTACGTAGCATGTTATCTTTTAATGTTCATTTTTTTTCTCTCTTATTATCTGTAAAATATTTAAATCTCAAACTTACCCATATCATCCTTAGAGATGTCCTTAATGAAGATAAGGATGTAGTCATCAAACACGGTGTATTTGAAGTGCGCTGATTCGGACAGCTTGTGTCCATCCCTGGTGAATACCACGTCGGCGGGCTGGTCTCCGGTGTACAGGATCTTGATCTTTGTGTTGTCGTGTTCTGGGAGGTGTAGGTCGCCTGGCATGCGAATGATGCGTGGTGGGTCTGGAGAAAAAAAGATGGTTAAATATTGTATTAAACATATTGGAAAATTCGCAAGATGCTCTTGGAATATTTTGCATCTTGTCCAAGGCTTTTGATTTAATACCTACATCAGAATACACGAAAAACTCTACTATGGTATACGGGACTGAGCTTTCTATACCATCTATCTGACCTATTTGCATCACATTATTCAGAACATAGATGTAAATGGCAAGAAATCTTCACGACATGTGTTCCCATTGGAGTTCCACAGGGTTAGATTCTAAGTCCTATTCCGTTTCAAATCAGGTATAAGACAATAAGAGAGTTAAATAGGTATATGTGACGGTATAGATTTGTTTCCCATTAATTTTTCTCTAAACTTGTTCTAACCATGTCGGTCGATGTCCAATTAAAGGATTAATCGTCACATTTTTTCCTTTGATACCAGAATATGTATGGACAAAGTACTTACTTCCAATCTTAAGATGTCCAGTGCAGTAGATGAAGCCGATGTTGTTGACGGCCTCACAAGTGTAGTCACCCTCGTCCGATTCGGTGGACGCCGTGATGTTCAGCTTCAGAGTTCCCTCGCGGGACTCGGCTATGAACCTATTGAAATAAAGGTTTGGTTTAGTTGCCAAGTCAGATATTTGTTATATTAATAGACGATTGTTGTCTGTATAAATAAATCAATGGGATATGGCTGTAATTTACACAATGGTCCGGCTAACAAGACAACATTTCTAATGCAGAGTTAGAACGATATTCTTTTCTTGTAAATGGCGCTACATGTAGTAAGGGTTTTTAAACAAACGAAAAATGCACATTATATTCCGACTGGTGAAATTTTCTTAGTTTCTTTTAAAATAAATAAATGAAACTTAGGAAATTAGACTCGTCACACATAATTTGAGGAAAAAAATGAAGGAAATAACAATGCTTTTATTCTTGTTCTGGTTAGATAATTGTGTGGAATTCAAACGGCTGAATACTGTAACGCCACTCAAAATTTATATTTTATATTTAACAGATCATTATACGAAATTAAAGTTTAGGAACTGCTCAAACGTTTAAGCAGCCCTTAAATATTTGAGTGGCGTTTCAGAGGCCCTACTCTCTAACGTTTCGTCCGTATTTTCGAATCTATACGTTTCTCTCACTCGCACTCATCTGCAGATGTGCGCGATCGATACGGATAGATCTGAATATACGAACGAAACGTTAGAAAGAAGGGCCCCAGTATTCGGCCGTCAATCCAGCATTTGATCCTGAAAGGACATTAACGTGACAGTTTGCCGTAATGTCCTTAAAGTTGAATAAAAATAAAACTTCAGATATATTTACCTGGTGCCAAGCACAACTTCTCTGCCGTTCTTCAACCATCTACCAGTAGGCACCGGGTTGCCGGTGGCGATACACTCCAGGGTGAAGGGCCTGCCCAGCGGTGCGCAGACGGTCGCCGGCAGCTGCTTCACCCATTCGGGCTTCGTGCCGCCCAACTCTTCGCCCGTACGGACGGGAGTTGTGCAGCTTGAGGGCTCGGATTTGCCTGGGGGGTAAATGAAATATGATGAAAAAGTGTGCAGGTGAATAGTTTAAAGAAGACCTAATGCCTATAAGATCTTGACCCGTTGATAAAAATACAATCGAACCAAAAACATTTTCTTTGTTGGATTCATGTCAATGTGCTTTTCCAAAATGGCAAAAAAAAACACTTTCTTGTAATACATTGCTGTATATACATATAGCTTAGTGCTGAAAACAAATACCATTTTATCGCGTATACGTTATGGCATGTCCTGATGAATGTGCTACCTTAATCACCAAATACATAGATCGAAATTGAACACGTTTTATTCAATATACTACCAACATAAATTCTTGGCTTAGGTTGCCCGGACTATAGCCTAAGCTGAGGTGTAAAATAACCTGCTTTTAGGATATGCCAATGGGGAGAAACACTGTGGAACTAATGGCGCCAGCATAGTTGGTTCCCAAAATCGTCATTGGTTGAAAATGTGGTAATGTCATTTTATATTTCAAAATAGCTTAACCTCATTGGTCAGATTGAGACCAACTATCATGGTGGCGCCATCTGAGATTTACTTTGCCTTAGCCATTCCATTAAATAGGTATAGGGATAAAATACTTTTTGGTAAACGAAAATATGTTAAAAGAGTACTTTTCGATTTTGCAAAAGGTATATATAACTCATCCACCGCATTCTATTATGCTTGATTGCGGTCAAGATCAAGAAAGTAATAATAAAAATGGTAAGAAGACATTTGTGTGCCACCTCAAATATGACCATGTATCTTTGTAAATTGCTTAGATTAAAAAAGTCCTACTGAAAAATATGGCATTTAGGTACTGGTAAATGTGTAAGTCCACGCAAATAAGAGTGAAAAAGACGTCATTCGCTTCACTTCAGTTCGGACGACGCGAAAATGCGACAAATGTATGAAACATGATCATCTCAACTCTCTTTATAATCTATGAGTGTGGTCTTTGCTCTAAGTTAAGCAATATCCACCAGTAGACAAACTTACCAGCAGAATTGACAGCTACAATACGGAACTCGTAATCCGCCTTCTCGTTGAGGTTCATGGCGGTGAAGGTGGTGTCCTGCACGTTGTAGTCGTTGCACTTTATCCAGACGGAGCTGCCGACGTCGCGGCGCTCGATTATGTAGCCTGTTACACGGGCACCTGAGGCAATAATTTGAGTTTAATAGGAGAAAAAGAGCGAGAAAACGAATATTTGCTAACTAATGGCCAAATGTTCAACCGCAATTTTAAGACATGGTAAGTAAAATATACATGCTGTCTCTGTCTCTTTATGAGATACTTTCATTTCGATCTTAATTTTGTGTTTCAAGTGTATCAGTCACTTAGCGAAGTTATCGTGACAGGAAGATGTTGAAGATTGTGTTAAGAGCCTATACTGCCTCAGATTAGCAACTCTATTTTTGGTGGTTCAAACTTCGTTTGTAATACTGTTAGAATAACGTTCTAATCAGCTTGCACTACAAAGCGGTTGTTACGTCAGTCACTGCGGCCGAATAGTGCGAAATGAGTGGTTTTTATTCTTAATAAAATCAAATTTTCGGTTTTATAGTTAGTTCAGTTAGTATGCAAAGTTTCATGATCGAATTTGAAGTACTTTCTGAATACCAGCGGTTTGTTGTTCGATTTGGAGGTAACTTTGGGATTTTTTTCTATCGAGAAAATTTCACGATATCGTGTTTTCGCCAAACATAAGACCTAACATTAATCCTCAACTTTACTATATATTTATTTCAAAATTAATGCTGCAGTATTTTAGGCGTAACGGAGGATCATGCTAAGCCATTTGAGGTAGTATAGGCCTTTAATTAAGATGAAGATTGTATTATTTAGGGTAAGAGACTATAGGGATTAATTTTATAAATGCTACGCCATCTTGGACTACTCTCATCCAGCAACTACTGCAAAGATCGTCGTTCCACCTAGTTTGAACGCGTCCTACCTTAAATTTAGCAGTTCACGATCTCCATCTTTATGCCAAAGTTATCGGTTCTACCTTTAATATAACTAATCCATTGCCACATCAGCTTATTCTTAGACAAATAACCAGTGATAGGAATAGGTAGTGCTTATTAGCCTAAACTTCGAAGAACAGAGACAAGAATCGGAGACTTCCTTAGACTATATTTTTTTCCGGGACATCACGTAAGTACATCAAAAATTAATGTTATTTGGAATAAGTAATTGGTCTATGTTTACCTAAAGTTTGCGACTAGACATAACATAACACAGTCGTTACAACCATCAAAATTTCTGAAAGTTTTCTTTTTAAGAACATTTTGGAAACGACTTCTTCATCATAAAACTATGATACGCGCATTTAGTTATCCACTCTTAGAATTTACAAAAAAAAAACTCGCCGTGGTCGCATAATAAAATATAGTCTAAGGAAGTCTCCGATTCTTTTCTCTGTTCTTCTTCGAAGTTTAGGCTAATAAGCACTACCTATTCCTATCACTGCACATAACCCTTCATATCCTACCTCCGTCGTGTGCGGGCGGGTCCCAGGACAGGTCGACATAGTTCCTGCCCACGCGCAGCACTCGTGGCGCGCGCGGCGGGGCGGGCGGGTGTGCCGCGCCGCGCACCTTGAAGCGTTGTGAGCTGGCGGAGTACTTGCTCCAGCCGGCTGCGTTCTTCGCTCGCACACGGAACTCGTACTCGTGGCCAGGTTCCAGGTTGTATGCCTGGGGAGATGGGATACGTTATGAAAAATTTACAACCGTTAAAATTCGATTTGTGTATAGAAAATGGTTAAAAACATGTAACAAACTATTCCAGGACAACCATGGACAATTGAGAAATTTAAAAAAAAATATATTAATAATAAAGTTTCAAATGACTAAGCAAAACCCATAGTGAAGGATTTCCTGGCAAATAATTGACTTTCTTGCCCATGAAAACTATCAAACTGTAAATTATAAGTTGAAAGAAGATGGTAAACAAGAATTACCTACCACTAAAAACCCAACTACTAAAAAATCATGCTCTAATTAAACTCGGGGCTTACAAGGTAAAAGCGACTCCTCCTATTGTTGAAATCAGTTAAAATGTAGCCTATGTTACCCGGGCCATAATAGCTAATCGATTGACACCTTATTCATCAAAATCGGATGAATAGTTTTGGCGCTACGGGGGAGAACATACGTAAATACATGACTGCATAGCTGAAGTTTAACAATGCCCTTGGTGGTTTAAAAAAAAAAACATCGTGAATTCTTTCGGCAGTTCCTGGATTTCTAGTCCTATTCACTCCCGAAAAGCTTCAACAAAATGCTGTATCGCCACTCACCTGGTAATTACAGTCCTTAACAAGATAATCAGCACTGTTCCAGACGCCATCCTGCACATCCCTGAACTCGAGCTTGTAGCCCTGGATGCGCGCGCCTCCGTCGGAGCGCGGCCGGTCCCAGATGAGCGACGCGGCCGAGCCGTCCCAGTCCACTACGCGTGGTACGCCTGGCGGCTCGGGGATTGTGAAGGGGAACTGTAGGGAAGAGAAGGTCATTGATGTGTTAAGGCTGAACAAAACTCCTTTTGGTTTCAGGTTTTCGTCATAAAACGAGGAGTCTATTTGTCAATATGCCAGTAAGTTAGTTTTAACCTACCAAGTCATTGTGAGTTGTTGTCAAAAGTGATAAATTACGGGCTTAGCAAACGGTGTTTTCCCGAATCCTGCATTAAGACACTGGATTATAATGAGGTAGACTATTTGGTATACTATATATAGACTCTACGGTCTAGAAATCTGATCTTTATGACTAGATTTTTAAGCACTTCGAATTGCCTTTACTTATTATTGTATAGGTACGCATGTTTTTATGGGCCAAAGCAGCTTGAAAATAAAGGTTTTATTATTATTTATTTTTAGCTGTTGCTTGTTTTAGTTTCTTAATCTAATCAACTCGTTAAAGTCCAAGTACTATTTTAAAAAGTGGTGAAAGTATGTATATAAAATGGTAAGAAATTCTTCACAAAGAAAACTTGTGTTTTCTTTGTGAAGAATTTCTCACATTGTTGTAACATCTGAAGAACACAGATTTCATTGTGTTCCTTACTTTAGCAGTAATAGGTTCTTCCATAGCCAAAGGCTCGGAAACTCCATATTGGTTCTCAGCGCGGACGCGGAACCAGTACTTGCGGTTCGGTTCCAGACCCATCACGTTGTAGTGGCAGTTGCGTACGAATGATGATATCTTTGACCATACCTGAGGGGAAGAAAATAAAGAAACATAGGTTTTTAGTAAATACTAGACTTTGGGTGAAAGACCACGAAGACAGACAGATTTACAGAGTGATTAAAAGATGTGATTTCAGCACGGTGAATCAGCATCTTACAGTTTGATAAAAATTAAACTTGATTATTTAAACAAATCATGGCGTCGCTGACGTTAGTAAACTCATATTATTTGGTTCGAAAACCATTTCGTATAGGAAATAGCAACTTATATTCAGTCATGGAATTATAATCTGAACTGTATAGATTTGGGAAAGTCTAATGTTGTTTCATACTGAAAACATTAAGTATTTACTTAAATTAAACCGATCAGAGGCACTTTTAAATTATTCCAATCTGCTGTTAGGAATGTGCCTGGCGCTTGCCTTTACAAACTGCTAAAATATGAAAATATACATACGCCGCTTTGATCCATCTTCTCCACCACGTAGTTGGTGATTGGTGATCCACCATCGTCTAGCGGTGGTTTCCATGACAACGTGCATGTGTCTGGTGTGATGTCGTACGCGTCCAGAGGTCCCAGTGGCGGTGAGGGCCTGTCTACGACGAGTACCTGGAGAGGAGAAAATGTGTGAGGCTGTGTTGATGTTTAATAGAAAGCGACGTTTTAAGGTTCCATAAAACAACATCTTATGGAATCATTGTTTGAAGAAGGAAGAACCATTGAGGTTGTTCCGTTTTTGTTCTGATCGACTGTTTGCCCACCTGTCTAACTAAATCTTTTTAATTTGCCCGAACCCGTTCTACTATTTGTTCACCGTCTAAATCTACTACGAGTAGATCTTGACAGATTTTTTTTCAATAACAACCGCCAAAAGTTCGTAAGTAAGTTCGAAAGACATACTGTGGCCCCGGAACACAAAGGGCATTGAAGGAACATGGATGGGTTTTAGTCAGTAAAAGTCTGACACTGCCTCCTGCTCCGCCCAGAGCGGGAGGAGTCATCTGATGATTTCCCATCCGAAAAAAAGGGCCCTAAATGGGAACAATCAATCGATACTCCAAATCTAGAAACTATAATGCTGTTAAATCAATATCCCTTCATTAACATAAGAGGTTATCCTTACCCTGCAAGTAGCACTGTCAGAACCCTCGCTGTTGACCAGCTGAATGGTATAGGATCCTGTGTCGGACCTCTTGGCGGGCACGCAGTGGAACACGGTGTCCATGTCTGACGTCACGAAACGGATGCGCTTGTCCGGGGACACCTCCTCGTTGTTTATTACCCATGATACCTGGAGAAGGGTCATGTTTTAGTTTATAGTATTAAAGATTACGAAGAATATAGTATGGATGGAGCATGGAGTATAAAAAAAAAACAGAGAAAAGAACAGAAAGTATTGATGGGGAAACTAACGGTAAGCGCTAGATTGGAGGGTCCCGGTCGCCATAATTATATTGAGTCGAATTTTCTTCTGGAATTTATCAAATACAGGGGATTTCGAACTCAAGTACTGTCAGCTTATGAAAATCTTGATCATACATAGAACCTTGTTACGTTATGCCATTGTAAAAACGATTTCTTCAAAAATGACTAAATACAATAAATATACTAGTGATAAAAACAGCGATATCAATTTGACAAGAAGCAAGTTACATGTGACCAAATTTTCATAAGGTAGGCTCTACGGGACCGTTACCCACTCAAATCGTTTAAAATTACTACACTCAGTTTCAGTTTCAATTACAAAAGAAATATCTCACCTTTGGCCTTGGGTTGCCAGTAAACGGCACAGTAATCTTGATCTCTTCTCCAGCAATGACCGTAATATCCCTAAGGCTGAGGTCACTGGTGATCTTCGGCGAGTTGGGTGGCGCCGCAGCCCTGATAGCATCAGAGCTGCCAGAGTACGGTCCCTGGCCAGCAGCATTCACTGCGGAGACACGGAATTCATACTCATGGTTCTCGATTAAACCGGTAACCTTGTAGGTAGTATCAGGAATGTGAGCGTGTGATGCCTTTGTCCATTTGTCTTCAGTAATAAGGCGTTTCTCGACGATGTAACCAGTGATTGGTGATCCTCCATCGTGACGAGGTTTCGTCCAGGTAATGGTGATGGAAGATTCTGTTGTCTCCACGGAGCGTGGGGCTCCGGGTGCGCCAGGCGGGTCGAATGGATGCCTAGCCTTGATTGGCTCAGTGGTCTGTACCGGGTCTGATTGACCGTACTGGTTCTCAGCCATGACTCTGAATTCATAATCCTTGCCAACAGTCAAGTTCTTCACGCGTAAGAACGGAGTGGTAACGTAGCCAGAAACCTTGGTCCAGTTGGCGGTTCTGCCTTCGCGTTTCTCAACGACGTAGTTCGTGATTTCGCCACCGCCGTTGTCTTTCGGTGGGTTCCAGTATAATGTAAGGGCTTCGCCTTCGAATTCATCAGCACGCAGGTTCTCTGGCTTACCAGGCCTGTCGAGCACACGCACGTTGATGGTTGCTGTATCGTAACCTGATGGGTTGCGCAGTTGCAGACGGTATTGTCCACCATCTGACCTCTTCGCGTTCTTGACAACAAGAGAGGCAGAATCTGGTGTGATCTTCTGGAATATTCTGGAGTCGCCATCGACGTCGAGAAGATTGTCTTCGGCGAACCATTGCGCAGTTGGTTGCGGGAAGCCAGTGTATGGCACGTGAATGGAGAAGTCTTCTCCAGCACGCACTGTGATATCCCTGACTCCTCCAAGATCCATGCATGGTTTGTTTGGCTGTTCAGCAATGATGATTTCAGCTGTTGGCTTGCTCGGGTCTGATCGGCCGACATCGTTGACGGCGATGACCCTGAACTGGTATTCGGCTCCTTCTTTAAGGTTCGGCACAGTGTGTACCAGGCCTGGGACTGGAACGTCGTTAACGTCCTTCCAGTCTTTGTCTCCCTTGCCCTTCTGTTGTACGATGTAGCCCTTGATCTTGGCTCCACCGTCGCTCTTAGGCGGTCTCCAAGACAGTGTGACGGAATCCCTAGTGACTCTATCCGGTTTAGGTGCTTCCGGCGCGCTTGGTTTAAGACGCTGTGTCTGCGCCGTGATCGGTTCGGTCGGCTTGCTAGGCTTGCCGGGTTCGGCTTCATTGACGGCGATGACACGGAACTCGTAGCGGTTTCCTTCGCGAAGGTCTCCGACGGTGTAGCATGTGTTAGGTGTTGGGTAGTTGTTAACCTTGACCCAATCGCCTCCACGTTCTCTCTTCTCAACATAGTATCCAGTGATTGGTTTTCCGCCACAGTCTTTCGGTGGGTCCCATTCCAGGGCACAACTGTTTGAGCTGTATCCAGCGATCCTTGGTGTGTCGGGTGCATCTGGTGGGTCGAATGGTGACTTCGCAAGGATAGGCTTGCTCTCCAACGGGTCAGACACTCCGTATAAGTTCTCAGCGCGTACCCTGAACACGTATTTCTTGCCTTCTGTCAAGTTCTTTACATTAAACGAGCACTTAGGGCAGAATCCGGCAACTGTACGCCAATCATTGACTCCAAATTCAGCAACTTCAACAACGTAACCAGTGATTTCACTGCCACCGTCATCTGTAGGTGGTTGCCAAGATAAGCTGACAGAGTCGTGAGAAACTGGGTGGGCTAGAAGAGGTCCTTTAGGTACTCCTGGTTTGTCAACCACAATGACTTCGATATCAGCGGAATCTTTACCATGTGCGTTGGATGCTGTGATGGTGTATTTGCCAGCATCATCGCGTACTGACTTCTCAATGTAGAGTTTAGTTTCATCAGGCTTTGTCTCGGCTGTAACCCTGTGTGAGGGAACGATTGGGACGGTTCCCTTGGTCCAGGAGATGGTCGGCGTAGGCGCTCCACTGATTGGAATGTTGATATTGATTGGTTCGCCTGCACGGACCTTGATCTTCTTGCCGATAAGGTGGTCTAAGCTCAATTTCGGGCTTTCCTTCATTGGTTTGGCAATAAAGACGTTGGATTCGTCTGAAGGTTGACCAGGTCCTGCAGCGTTGACTGCAGAAACTCTGTATTCGTATTGATGTCCTTCTTGAACCCTATCATCATTGTATTCGTTCAGTCTGACCGGTTCCTTGTTCATTTTGATCCAGCGGCCAGTAGCCTTGTCTCTCCTCTCGACGTCGTATCCAAGAATATTGGATCCTCCATTGGAGATGGGTGAAGACCATCTAATGTTGATGTGGTCTTTGTCTGCAGCAACCAGTTCTGGTTTGCCAGGCTTTCCAGGTACTGTGTACTGGTTCTTTGCAATGATTGGTTTGTCTGTAACCAGAGGCTCAGAGCGTCCTTGAAGGTTCTCAGCGAAGACTCTGAACTCGTACTTTGTGCCTTCTGAAAGACGTGGTACGGTTGCATGGTTGAATTTCGGGTTGATGTAAGTAACCGCTGGTACCCATCCACCTCCGTGAGTAAGATCGCGTTTCTCAATGACGTAAGCAGTAAGTTCACTGCCTCCGTTGTCCTTAGGTGGTTTCCATGACAATGTGACAGATTGTGCGGTGATTTCTTCGTATTCAAATGGTGGTTGAGGTGCTCCGGGTACGTCAAGTACAATAACCTCGAAGCTGCCCTCATCTGTGCCAGAATCGTTCTTCAATTTCAAGTTGTATTTACCAGCGTCTGAACGCTTGCAGTTGACCGTATGAACAATAGTATGGTGACCAACGATGGTGACAGTTGTCCTCTCATTAGCAACCACTGGTTTACCGTCACAAGTCCATGTGACCTCAGGAACTGGCTCCCCAATGAAGTTAACATCCATGTGGAAGATAAGTCCAGCCTTGATACGGATCTCTCTGAGTGGTGTAAGAATCTTAGGAGCAACGAATCGGTCTTTAGCTGTGACGATGTCAGATGGCTCACTTGGCTCTGATTGGCCGGCCTGGTTGGTGGCGATGACGCGGAATTCATAATCCTGTCCTTCAGTTAGGTCAGGAACCGTAGCCTTAGTCTTGCTAGGAGGCACATGGACAGCGTTCACCCAGTAGGGACTGCCCTTCACCTTCTTCTGAATAACGTAGCCGGTGATAGGTGATCCACCGTCTGACTTAGGCTTCTCCCATTCGAGGTCGGCGTGGGACTTGCTCCAGTCAGTAGCTTTAGGTTTGCCAGGTGCTGAAGGCTCATCGAATTCGTTCTTGGCTACAATAGCGCGATCTAACTCCAAAGGCTCAGATTGACCGATCGCGTTAACCGCGCTTACTCTGAACAGGTATTCCTTCATGTGGATCAACTTGGTTACTTGGTGTGACAGGAAGGTACTCATACCAGCATCAGACCATGTACCACGAGACAGATCCATCTTCTCAATAACGTAGTGAAGGATTGGTGATCCACCATCATCCAGAGGTATCTTCCATGATAAGGAGCATGACTCCTTAGTAACATCAGAGACAACCAAAGGTTTCTCAGGTCTTGAAGGCCTGTCAAGCACAGTGACTTGAGCAGCGGCAGAGCATACTCCAAGGTCGTTCTTCAAAGTCAACTTGTAAACGCCTCCGTCAGCGCGGACGGAGAATGGAATGTCTAATATGACCCTGTTGTGTAGAATCTGAATGTCAATTCTGTCAGATGGATGGACAACTTTGCCGTTGATCTGCCATTCGACTGTAGGCTTGGGTGCAGCTTCTATCGGGATCTCATATTGGATCCTCTGGCCTGCTTTGACAGTCTTGTCTGCCAAGAGCATTTTGTCGAAGTGTGGTGCACAGAACCTGGCTTTAGCCACTTGTGGTGTGGATCCGTCACTGGGTTCTCCATTACCAGCCTTGTTGACGGCAATAACCCTGAACTCGTATTCCTCTCCCTCTTGAAGGTTCGGAATGGTAGCGGTTGTCTTGTTTCCAGGTACTGTCGCAGCGACTTCCCAAGGTCCGTACTTCTTCTTAGCTTCGATAACGTAGCCAGTGATAGGTGATCCACCATCCTTCTTTGGTGGCACCCATTCGATGTCCATGTGGTCCTTGTCCCAGTCCTTGACGACGGGAGTTCCAGGTTTGTCTGGTGTTCCATAGGGATCCTTGGCTGTGATTGGCTCGTGGCCAACAAGGGGCTGTGATTCACCGAGTTTGTTAACAGCGCGGACACGGAAGTTGTAGTCGTGTCCTTCGATGAGGTGGTCGATTCTGCTGCTGCAGGATTGAACCTCTCCGGCCGGAATCCAGCGCATGTTTTCTTGGTCCATTTTCTCGACGACGTAGTGCGAGATTTCAGCACCACCGTCGTCCTTAGGTGGCTTCCATCTGAGTGTGCAGCCAGACTTAGTGATGTCATCAGCGCGAAGGGGACCTTCGGGCGGTGTTGGCACATCCATGACGAGAATCTTTACAGTAGCTGAATCAGTACCATTGATGTTCCTAGCCTTAAGAGTGTATACTCCACTGTCAGCCCTCTTAGCGTCAATAACGCGAATCTTGGTGCTGTGTGTGTCATTGACAATCTTGACCCTGTCAGAGTTCATGACAAGGTTGTCACCGTTGAACCATTCCTTGGTAGGAGTAGGTTCACCGACAACTGGTACGTCCAAGTCGAAGTTCTGTCCGACCTTGATCTTGATATCGAACATGAAGTTCCTGTCAATCTTAGGTGGTAGATTCTTGGGTCTTGCAAGATGTGGTGCTGTTCCATCACTTGGTTCGCCTTTACCGGCTTTGTTGACTGCCCTGACGCGGAACTCGTAAGTGTTTCCTTCGATGAGATCTGGGACCTTGCCAGTGGTGACATCTCCTTCGATCTGTGCGCATTCTTCCCAGTCTGGGGCGAAGCGGTCCTTCTTCTCGATGACGTAGCCCGTGATGGGTGCTCCGCCGTCGGTCTGGGGCCTGGCCCACTCCAGCTCCACGAAGTCTCTGTCGAAGTCCTTGATCTTGGGCGTGCCAGGCTTGCCAGCGACGTCGAACGGATTCTTCGCTTCGGTTGAGTGTGGGGTGGTGAGAGGCTCGGATTTGCCTTGCCTGGATAAAAACAAACAGATGTTCATAAAAACTGAAATCATTATCACAGACTACCTAGGCTCATTTTATGAGGCCGGCCCACATTCTTGTGTACTTTAACGAATGTGGAGAACTTACAAACAGTCCTCAGAGTTTAATACATTTGGCAAAGCTTTTTTTCTCAACATATACTTCCAAGAGAACCGTGGTGTGTAAATAAAAATTACCCGAGATCACACTCTAACCAAGATAACATAATACGGGCCTTAAAATAGTTTTCTTTTAGTTTTTTACAACCATAGATTGTATAGATGAGCTCTTTGGTCTATTACCAAGTTAATCAATCAACTTCCATTTTTTTATTCTACATCAAAAAACCAGAATAACAAAACCCATACACACCTATTAACAGCCCGCACCCTGAACTTGTACTTGTGTCCCGGCGTCAGCCCTTCCACAGCGAGGCTGGTGGTGGGTCCGTCGGTCTCCCCGGCGGTGACCCATCGTCCGGTGGCCTCGTCCATGCGCTCCACCACGTACTTGTCGATGGGCTGTCCGCCATCGTCGGCGGGCGGGTTCCACGATAACTTGGCTCCGTTTGCGTGGACGTCGGAGACCTGGAGAACACGAGGGGTTATAGTTTATTGTAACGCCATAGGTTTTGTTGTGAAGGATGATATTGATTTAGGAAGATAAGTAAGACTTCATCAAAGTACAATAAACGGGTGTCCCTAAGATACATTGCGTTTTATGAAAAGGTTTGTATTGTATTTTCAAAACTCACTATTTCATAAAAATTTAATAAAGCAGTAAGTCTTTGAACAGCGATAGGCCCATTATCCACTCATCATTAAATTCCAGGGGCCACGTACCTTACCTTGAGAGCAATAAAAATTTAATCTTACCAAATGAGATTGAAGTAATACCACTCTATCAGGTGTGGTACAGTTCCAGGTACGAAAATCAGTGACAATGCTAGAACTCTCTATACCAGCTGATGTTGATCGAGTACATTTCGAAATTTCGTGTCCTCAAAATGCACTCTTAAATAGGCGAGACGACAAAAAAGATCTAATTAGTCCGTCAGATAGATTTCCAAAAATTATTGGACACATTTTTTCTTTTGTTACGTAAACCAAAATTGACGAAGATATAACGCTTTTAAAATTCTCAATACGTTACGCCGTGGTATAATTTTTAGCTAGTTCTGACGTCACGAGCCCCCACTCCCGAGTTTTGATGCGTTTTATCTTTGTCAATATTCATTGATTTACAAAAACAAAAAATATGTGTCCATTATTATCCAATACTCTGACGGACTAAATAGATTTGCAATTTTTTGATACTGTCGTCATGCCTATTAGCCAGACTAACTCCAACATAAACCTAGGTCCAAAAACAAAATGAACCAACCTTGAGCGGTCCTCCAGGTGGGCTAGGCACATCCAGCACGATAACCTCAACCTCGGCCACATCTTTCCCGTTAGCGTTCTCAGCAGTAATAGTGTACCGTCCGCTATCACCGCGCTTGGCCGACTTGCAGTTAATCTTGGTGTTGTAGTCTGAATGCTGCACTTTAGTATCGCCGCCTGACTTGACTTCCTTCTTCGCGAGGAACCATTTTGTTTCTGGCATTGGTTCTCCGGATACCTGTGGATATTTGGTAGGTTTGAATTGGAGATTATTTTTGTTAAATTGAAGATTTTTTGGTGGTGGTGTAATGTTTGGAGATCTTACCAGTTTGGTTCTTTCCGTTAGCGTGAACAAACATTTTAAATTAATAAGAGGTCAGTAATAAATAATAAGATTAATCTATGAAAAAAACGACCTTTCATCTTCTTTTGATATAATTTTATAAAAGGTTCGCCCTTCCGCAGCAAGGTACTAAATAAATTGTATATTGCTGTGGAAGAGCGGAGTCTCCTAACACAGGCATTACTTGCTTAAAAGGAGGCTTCAATCACCAACTAATGTAAAAGTTTTTGGTAAAGAAATAAAGATTTGTATTTTTTTTTTGTAGATTTGTATTTTGTAGGTTAGTTGATTGACCTCGTAAGTCATTTCAAATAATTATGTTGATTACAAGAGCATAAACTTGCAACTGTTTGTTTTTACATGTGATCAAAATGCTGCTGGTACAACTTTTAACCGTTTTCACGAATAGCCCTTATTTGAATGAATCTCTTCAGTTTAGAGGTATTTTTTGTCTTCTATACTATAACAAAAAATACTGAGTACTAACCTTGACATCAAAGCCGAACTTCTGTCCGACCTTGATCTTGATATCGAGAAGGTTGGTCCTGTCGATCTTGGGCGCCAGGTTCCTGGGCTTGGCGACGATCGGGTGGGTGCTGTCGCTTGGCTCTCCAGGGCCAGCCTTGTTAACGGCGCGGACCCTTTGAGATAAAATTGTAGGATTAAATTACTATCCATTCGCTTCGTAGAACAATTGTCAGGTTATGATAAATAGCAGCGGCGACCTCTCGCGTCTGGCCTTGTTTCAATCTATGGTCCGGAGCAAGACGGAATGGGACGCTGTCACCTCCTTCTGCGAAGCAGTAATGCTAGAGAAGGAGGTGGTGGAACGGGAGAGGGAGAACCTCGCGTCCCGAGCGCGGCGGGAAACGCCCCGGGCGTCGGGGGCCACCGCGTGGCCCCGGAACACAAAGGGCGATGAAGGAACATGGATGGGTTTTAGTCAGTAAAAGTCTGACACGCTCCGCCCATAGCGGGAGGAGTCGTTTGATGATTTCCCATCCGAAAAAAAAAAACTGTTTTAATAATAGGGCTTCAAGGCAAAGGTAAAACTGGAGCAAAGTGGTCAATAATGAGTTTCAGAGTAAAAAAAGACAGAGACGACTAAAATGTGAATGAATGCTTACACTTTATACTTTAAAAATTTACAAATCAGTCAATTCCTTTCTCGACGTATATTCAGAGATACTACACACTACTGACTCGACACAGCCGAACTAGATGAATGGTCAGGTTAGTCACATGACTTTTTTGAATTGCATGGGGTCAGATTTGACGTTCAACAAATACAGCGGAATCAAACAATGCGTAGAATCTCGAGAGACTATAAAAATCATGAAATTATCTGTATAACTCCTGCAAATCTCTACCAACCTGAACTCATAAGTCTGTCCCTCGATCAGATCAGGCACGGTGGCCGTGGTCTTATCCGCGGGCACTTCGAGCGCCTTCTCCCAGTTGCCGAACTTGTCCTTCTTCTCCACGATGTAGCCCTCGATGGGGGCGCCACCGTCTTCGCGAGGAGGGGTCCACTTGAGGTCCACGTGGTCCTTGTCCCAGTCAGTCACTGAGGGTGTTCCAGGTGCGCCTGTGGGAGAAAAAGAGATTAAAAATATGAAATATTGAAAAATGACTAATTTCTTAGTTTTGACTGACAAATGAGTCAAAAAATGGTAGAAGGAATCTAATGTGATTTATATGTCAGAGGTAACAAAGGCATGTACTACAGAAACTGATAGACGCTACCTAAAGGGCTAAACTAGTAGCTCAGTTGTGGGCCGACACAATTTAGAATGGCAATCTAAATTGTGTCGGCCCACAACGACACAAAGAAAAAGACAAGAACAAAAGAAGTAACAAATCAAAAGGCAAGTAGATATAGAGTATTTTTGCCATTTTGGACGCATGATATTGAGCTTCTAGCGAAGAGGCCATTTGTATGTCCTTGGAAAACTCAAACTCACTGCAGTAGTTCTGCAAAGTCTATCACTTTTGTTAATACGAATGGCGTTGTTGTCATATCCAACGGAGCTTAATCATAGCGTTTACAAAGTTAAACTATTTTTTCTTTGCAACGTGTGGCATCTCTTGATCGTTGATACCAAATTGACATATTAGTCAACATTCATCATCATTTCAGCCGAAAGACGTCCACTGCTGGACATAGGCCTCCCCCAAGTGTCGCCACATTGACCGGTCCCGTGCGACTCACATCCAGCGGAATCCCGCAACCTTCACCAGGTCATCGCTCCACCTAGTGTGAGGCCTTCCAACGCAACGTCTTCCAGTTCGCGGTCGCCACTCCAGAACTCTTCGGCCTCATCGGCCATCCGTTCTGCGAGCAATGTGCCCTGCCCACTGCCCCTCAAGTTTGGCAATTCTCCGGGCTGTCAACATTACCTTTACTATTTTACTACCAAATTCTACACTGACCAGGTTCGTCGAACGGATTCTTGGCGACGATGGACTCTTCACCAACAAGTGGTTCGGACTCGCCCTCCGTGTTCACGGCGGATACGCGGAACTTGTACTCCTTGCCAGGAGTCAGACCGGTTACATCGCATTCTGGGGAGAGAAAGATTTTTTATTAGTATCGAGGATGATTAAAGAAAGTTACGGTTGTATTATATAAATTGAAGCCGCAAAATCTCCGACTCCTACGATACAGGTCTGCGTACCTAGTTTAGGAGCCCGGAAACCTGACAATAATTTTAAAATTGATGGTACATACATACATAAAACCCACTGTTTCCATATGCTATGTACTGTGCTATTGTTTTGTTATGTACCAATAAATTTATTATTTCCTTTATTCATTTATAAACAAATTTGTTACATTTGTAAATATTAATTAAAAAAATATATAAAAAACATTTAAAAATAAAAAAATAAAAATTAAACTTATTATATTATACTATATAAAGCTCGATTACCACTCACTCACTGACTCACTGACATAATTGTTCTCCCAGATGGTGGATGGGGAGGTGGGTATATTTTGACAGATTCGTAAACAACTAACTCTGAATGGTTTGGGAAAAGTGCCAAACCTCCCCTTTTCGACCCCCTTCTCCCCCCTCCCTATTGTATCTCGGAAACAAAGAGACTTGGAACATTTTTTTTTTCAGATTCGTATAGAGGAGGCTCGGAGAAGTAAAAACCAGTTTTCAAAATTGACCCCTTTTTCCCCCTTCTCCCCCCTTTAGGCGGGTCTCGGAAGTTGAGAGACTTGGAACATTTTTTTTTTCAGATTCGTAAGAAGGGGCCTAAAGTTAGTCAAAATCATTTTTCAAAACTCCCCACTCTCCCCCCCTTCACCCCTCCCCCCATCGTATCTCGGTAACTAGGACACGTAGCGGCTTTTTGATTTTTACCATAATTTATTATTGAGGAGCGTTTAAATTTGTATACGGAGGGTATCCTCCCCTCCCCAACCTCCCCTAAAATTGAAAGGGCTGTAACTTCGTAACGGTTAGAGATAGCCATTGTGTGCTTGAACAAATATTATAGTAGGCGTCGAAACCTGTCTGGTGGTGGGTAGGTTCTGAGTGGAGCGAACCTGCGAGACCGAGTGGAGCGAAGGGGGGAGGTGGCGAGCGAAGCGAGCCGGCGACCTCCGCAGCGCAACGAAGGTTGAGTGGGTGAAGCGTAACTCAGGGCGACGACAAGCAAACTTTAGGGTAGTGTTTTTTTTAATGGGTCAGATTTTTTAAATAAGGTTTTTTATTTTAATTTTATTTGCTTTTTATAGGTAATATTCTTAAGGGTTTTCATACTGATTTAGGGGTAGTTGTAACGGATTTTCCAATTATTTTAAGGATTCCTATGGATTCTCAAAATTTTATGATGGTGAGGAATACTTCTCAAGAACACGACAACACGCGAGCTGCGCGCAGCTCGCGCACCCACGCAAATACTAGTTATACTATATAAAGCTCGATTACCACTCACTGACTCACTGACTCATTGACATAATTGTTCTCCCAGATGGTGGATGGGGAGGTGGGTATATTTTGACAGATTCGTAAACAAGTAACTCCCGCGAGTAAGGGAAAAGTGCCAAACCTCCCCTTTTCACCCCCCTTTCTCCCCCTCCCTATCGTATCTCGGAAACAAAGAGACCCGTATTTTTTGTTTTTTACGGATTCGTATAGAGAAGGCTTGGAGAAGTAAAAAACAAGTTTTCAAAATTGACCCCTTTTTCCCCCTTCTCCCCCCTTTAGGCGGATCTCGGAAATTGAAAGAACTGGAACATTTTTTTTTTCAGGTTCCTATAGAGGAAGCTCGGGAAAGTAAAAACCAGTTTTCAAAGTTACCCCCCTTGCCCCCCTTTTCACCCCCTTAAGGCGGATCTCGGAAGTTAAGAGACTTGGAACATTTTTTTTTCAGATTCGTATAGAGAAAGCTCGGGAAAGTAAAAACCAGTTTTCAAAATTGCCCCCCTTGCCCCCCTTTTCACCCCCTTAAGGCGGATCTCGGAATTTAAGAGACTTGGAACATTTTTTTTTCAGATTCGTATAGAGGACGTTTGGAAAAGTAAAACCAGTTTTCAAAAGTTGATCCACTTATCCCCCTTCTCCCACCATTAGGCGGATCTCGGAAGTTGAGAGCGTAACGAAGGTTGAGTGGGTGAAGCGTAACTCAACTTTTAACGATTCTAATGAATTCTTTTCTTTTTTTTACTTTTTTTTATTGAATTAGGTTTTACAATGTTTTAGGGGTTCTTAAGGGTTTTCATACTGATTTAGGGGTAGCTGTAACGGATTTTCTAATTATTTTAAGGATTCCTATGGATTCTCAAAATTGTATGATGGTAAGGAATACTTCTCAAGAACACGACAACACGCGAGCTGCGCGCAGCTCGCGCACCCACGCAAATACTAGTTATTATTATAAGGATCGAGGATTGGACCGCCCTACAGATTCCAATGATTTAGAATACATTACTTTGCGTACTTTGACGTCATTATGAAGGCGTTTTGAAAATGCTCTGCTTTTATCAAAAGTTAATAGTGTAAATGCAATCGAGTACATTTGGTAAAAGTAAGTCCACAACCAATAGAAATTTGGGTTTTTTTGTGTATAAGTCTCACATGAAAAGATTGTGAGTCTCCATTGGGAAACAATGGGGAAGGAAACTGTGGAACTAATGTCGCTAGCATAGTTGGTTCCCAACATCGTCATTGGTTGAAAATGTGGTAATGTCTTTTTATATTTCAAAATAGCTTAACCTCATTGGTCAGATTGAGACCAGCTATGGTGGCGCCATCTGAGATTTACTTTGCCTTCGCCACCCCATTGTATTACTTTATGCTACGACGTAACGCGAATGCGCGAAGTTTAATGAGAAGTTTGATGAGAAGTCTTAGTTCACTTAATGGTACATAAAGCTGAAAATCGTGGAACTATAAATAGCTGTAAATTTTTTTCAGGTGTGTACGCTTTTTTTTCAATAAAGACGGCTTGATTTTTGCGTTTATCATCTCACTGTTCTTACAGTTATTCGCTACTTTAATAAATACACTGGCCTGCAATACTAAGTACTACACATTTAAACTTTTATTTTTTTCTAAACTCTATAGAAGTTAGAGATTTAAAATAAAAAACATTTTATAGCAATTTTTATCAGCTTGTTTTTATGTACAAAATTAAACTTTTCGAGTCCTTTTTGTTTTACATCTTGTGTACTTAAAAAGTTATTGCAATTTTAAAAGTGTTATACTTATTTTTGCAGGCCAGTGTAGTATAGTATACTTACTAGGCTCATCGGAGCGGGCACAAGGTACCCAGCATCCGGTCTCGGTATCCAGCTTGTCGATCTGGTAGTACTCGATGGGAGTGCCGCCGTCGTCCTTCGGCCGCTTCCACTTGAGGGTCGCTCCCTCTTTGTGGACGTCCGAGATCTAAGGGGAAAGATGGTAGGGATTAGGTAAATAACAAAATATGACATTAAGGTTGCGTTTTCAGCAAAGATGAACGAGGATGCGTAGCGAGGGATGTGTGTGTAACTAACCAATCACATAGCTAGAATACCTCAAGCTGTGAACAAGAAGCGATATCATTGGTTAGTTTCACACACATTCCTCGCTACGCATCCTCGCTCATCTCTGGTGAAAACGCAGCCTAATGCGGTTTATTGGTCAGACAAGTTGGTGATTATGGCGATTAAGCCGCGTTGTCACGATCAGAGTATGCTCTGACCAAGTGAACTCGGATACCAACTTGTATTGGGGCAACCCGAGTGCGCTCGGATTATGGCTGGGTCCGGCAGTCTAGACGACTGTTATGCTAACTATAAGATCCCATTGTGTCGGCCCCACTGCTAACCCAGAAGTCAATTGTCTAGACTATCACATAGTTAAATTCAGGCCTAATTATTATACATATTTGCTACTTTTTAAAACTTGGATAGAAAAATATCTATTTCAGTTTATTGGTCTGAGTCAGAACAGTCATCTGGCTTGAGCAGAAAGAATTCTTGCAAAATTTAAAACTAGGACTATTAAACTAGGGCTATTTTTAACTAGGGTTTACTAACTACTGTCTTTTTACTACTACTTTTTTACACTTAAAACAATCTATCGTTCTACCAGCTAAAATTATTTTCAAAGATTATACCAAAAAACAGCAGCTGCATTTTTTAAAATTTAGAATGTTGTTTGAACATACATTTCTATCTATACGCGAGCTATCGAGTTATAGCCATATCATTTCAGCCGAAAGACGTCCACTGCTGGACATTGGCTTCCTCCAAAGGGGAGATTTTGCCAAAATCGCCACGCTCGGTAGGCGGTTTGGCGATCGCAGTACTGTTGCTACAAAAGCACAGAGAACACTGTTGCCAATTATCTGGTAAGTCCCTTGGTCGCCTCTAACGGCACTTAACAACACCCACGGGAAGATATGATAGGGATGGTGCTATTTTTTACGTCCGACACCATACATAGCTATATATGAAACTCTAAATATATTTCTCACCTGTAGTGGTCCTTCAGGTTTCAGCGGCTTGTCAGTGACCACCACGTTGATGGTGACGGTATCTTTACCGCTGGAGTTGACAGCGGACACGGTGTACTCTCCAGAGTCGTCGCGCCGCACGGGGCGGATGACCAGCTTCGTGAAGTACTCCGGGCTATCGATCATCACCGCCTTCGATGGGCGGAGAGGCATGTTCTGGTATCTGGAGGGGAATGGAATGGTTGAGATTAAATAATCTATGTAAATCAATGAGGGATTTTCTTTTTAATTCTTCTCTAGTCGCTGGATAGATGGCAATGAACTTGGTAAGTTACTGCAAGGAACAGAACGTAAAAAACTGATTTTAACAAAGCGCGAGAAAACTAGAATAAATTCGGAAGCCTATGCAAAGGAAAGTATCAGTCAACGAGCGTATGTGACGTGACGCAATGTTTTTTTTCCAAGCGTTTTGGCTTTGGCACTTATTAACGTAGTCAGTTCAACGCTATCTACAGAGTTCTTGGAAACCCTGTTTTTTTTAATACCTCAAAAAGAAAACCTCTCATTATTATCGTACGCAAAATACGCGCTTTGACGTGGAGTTGCGGACACCAGCCCGCTATACAATACAAATCAATTATTCGTTTAAACAAAAAGTAGCTATGTAGTGTATCAACTATCTGGTGTCCACGTCCTCGTTGCTTAGTGTGGCACTAAATGGCGCTATGTATAATGTCCAGCGATATTTTTTTTATGAACCGAATTTCTAGCTGTATTATGACCCATTTTTGATCAGTCGTAGCACCTGGTAGATATTTTTTATATTTTTCAGTCAGTCGGTAAGATTCTGTTTTCCTTGCTCCAAGGTGTTCTTCACTTTCACTGGTTAAAAAACTCAAAATTTTTGATTTCATGGCTTTATTTTTACGGTCCTCCAAAATACTAGATAACGAGATATCTTATTACTTATCACAAATTTTCACGTGAAGCGCATATAAGGGTGTCTCAAATTGGAATCAATAGCGTATATATTTTTTTATTTACAAAAAAAAAATCTTAAACATTCAACAACAATGGCCCCGTCAATGTCATTTTAGCGCCAAAAACATCCTTGTAGCTCTTTATATCCAGTTACATCTACTAGTTTATTTAAACAAAATTGTTCATATATCTGCTCACCTCCATTCAACAGCCGGCGCAGGCTCTCCGGTGATGGCAGCCTCCAACTTGAGCGTGGACCCAGCGGAGATGGTGACATCTCTGAGGTGACGCCTGTCGATCTTCGGCGCCAGGAAGCGTGGTTTGGCCACGAAGTTCTTGCTGGCTTCCGAAGGTTTGGACTGACCAGCCTTGTTGATGGCGATCACTCGGAACTGGTATTCGTTGCCTTCGATTAAGCTGGTGGAGGAAAAAAGAAAAGTTCGTTGAATATCGAGCTTTAAAATATGAAAATAGTCCTTCCAAAATTTGAAGAAATGCTTAAGACATATTGTGAAGTAAAGTATGGAAAATCGTCATCATCATCATCTGCCTAGCCTTGTCCGAACTATGATGGGGTCGGCTTAAAGTCTAACCGGATTCAGCTGAATAACAGTATTTTACAACGAGCGGCTGCCTACCTGCCTTCCACAACCCAGTTATTACTGAGTAATACAATACCTCTTGGTAAGACTAGAGATCATTCGTCAATGGTGTCGATTCTGTTGTGCACAAACTAAACTAGGCTATTTCTATCTTTTTCTCTATAGTAAAACGAGAAAGAGACGGACGTAATTTAGAGAAACAATAGAAAAGGCATTGCATCAACTGCAGTTATCAAACTTCTATCAAAGCTCGTTACTCCAATCGGGCTTTCGAAATTCATTTTTGGTTCATGCTTTCTGTGGACAAACCACCTCAGGAGCTTGTAGCTAAATAATAACGGCCGCTCGGGTCGATCTTTAGGTTAAGCCGGCTAAGCCGTGCTTGTCTAGGCAAGTCGGTGGATGGGTGACCATCCTTACATACCGAGTTTTCTCCGTGCCTCGGAAAGCATGTCAAGCCGTTGATCCCGGCTGTTATTTGTAGATATTTGACAGTCGTTACAGGTCGTTACAGTGGCCCAAAAAGTCTGACAACCAGTCTTACCAAGAGGTGTCGTATTACCCAGGACTAACTGGGTTCAAAATCAAAGCATTTATTTCAAATAAGCCAGTTACAGGCACTTTTGAATTGTCGAAACAAAGATGAAAATTAAATGTAGCTACAGTCCCATTCACAACAAGTCACAAGGTTGTGGTCAGATAGGCAGTCGCTCCATGTAAAACACTAGTATTCAGCTGTATCCGGTTAGACTGCAAGCCGACCCCAACATAGTTGGGAAAAGGCTAGGCAGATGATGCTTTCAGTGAACAAACTTACCCATTGACAGTGCCCGAAGGTGTGGGCGTGTGAGTCTCCAACGCCTTCTCCCACAGCGGGCTGTACTTGTCCTTCTTCTCGATGATGTAGCCGATGACAGGAGACCCTCCATCCGATAGCGGAGGCTCCCACTTGAGGTCCACGTGGCTGGCCGACCAGTCGTCTGGCACTGGGGTTCCAGGAGCGTCGGGAGTTGCTGTAGGGAGGAGTAGAGTCAGATAAATGTGACGATAATTCTAAGGAGGTAACTAATCTCAGGTTTTGAATGGCTGTCCAGTAATAAGGTAGATGACACCATAAAACAATAATTCGAAGACACCAATCACTAAAAAATCACTTTATTTTGGGCCTGAAAACCCGATTTATTTTCAATTTTAGTTGCTTTGAAATCAATACATAGTCGAGTCATTGAGTTGACCAAACAGTGATGTCACAGTTTGCTATACAAAATCTATGAGAACCGCGTTTTGACAGCTCTTAAAAAGTATCTCAATGAGAGGTTTTCCTTTTGAGGTTTTAAAAAAAACTTAGTTTCCAAGAACTCTATAGATGGCGTTGAACTTACTATGCCAAAGCCAAAACGCTTGAAAAAAAAAACATCACCTACTCTCGTTGACTGACACTTTCATTTGCTTAACCTTCCGAATATAACCAACATTTCTCGCGCTTTGTTAAAATCAGTTTTTTTAGGTTCCGTTCCTTGCATTATCATACTTACTCCTAGCGCCATCTATCCAGCAACTAGGGAAGAGCTAAAAAGAAAATCCCTCATTGATCGCTGTGTCATTTACCAATGCATTTACCCCATTCTGCTGTTCATTTTTTATGACTTGACAAGAAAGTTATGTAACAGATTTTTTTGGCGGAAGCGAAATTCAAATTTTGATATTTTGCAATTTGCATGTTAGTGCCAGGTTGAATATGATTCGCAATCGTAATAAATATGGCTTTTCCGATCATTTAAATTATCAATACAACCCTCTAAGTTCTTTTAATCAAATTGATTGACTATTTCTTGAAATAGTTCTAGCAGTTCTAGCTAGATTTGACTACTACTTTTTAGGGTTCCGTACCCAAAGGGTAAAAACGGAACCCTATTACTAAGACTTCACTGTCTGTCCGTCTGTCTGTCACCAGGCTGTATCTCATGAACCGTGACAGCTAGACAGTTGAAATTTTCACAGATGATGTATTTCTGTTGCCGCTATAACAACAAATACTAAATATAGTCAATGGTACGGAACCCTTCGTGTGCGAGTCCGACTCGCACTTGGCCGGTTTTTTACAAGTGCAGGATTGCAGGAATACCTGACCTGCCAAACCAGAATTAAGTCTCCCAAATCATAACGATGACAACCAATTCATAAGGTACCTAATCTGAATGGACTGGACCAGCAGATTGTTAACATGAGATATAGAAAAAATAATTATGTAAGCTTACTGAAGGGATCCTTGGCGACGATAGAGCCGAATGTCTCCAACGGCTCCGACTCGCCTTCCTTGTTCAGCGCCTTTACGCGGAACTTGTACTCGTGACCGGGGATAAGGCCGTCGACCTGGTTACAAAGAAGCGAGGTTTTATAACAACCAATGTTACTATGTGTTCGATATTACAGGTCGCGGCACGTAACTCTAGCGCTGAACGAAACGTGGAGGGGAAAGCTGCGCATGTTATACGACTGGAGAGCCAATCGGCGCAACGCACGCCCCAAGACATTCTTATTTTTTACTTCTACGCAATAACGGTCAGCGGTAGTTTCGTGCCGCGACCTGTAGCTCGCATTTTAATGAAACGCGAATATTGTGTGACAAAACGGTTATCTTGCAGATGGATCTTTTTATACGGTGTCAAACACCTTCTGAACAAAGCCTTAGTCTTAAGTTAAAAACGCAGAAAAAGTCTTCCCATGGTGATTTTCGCTGCAACTTTGACGTTTGTCGCATTGCCAGTATATAAGAAAAAAACGATAGTCTTCTCTTAACTTTTATTAATGTCAGGCGGAGTAAAGAAAAATTGATACAGCTAGGCACAGTTAAATGGAGGATAGTATCTAAATCTATGATAGCTATAGTTAACATAGATCTCTTTTTTTAGGGTGAGTACTTTTTTTTCGGATGGGAATTCATCAAACGACTCCTCCCGCTCTGGGCGGAGCAGGAGGGAGTGTCAGACTTTTACTGACTAAAACCCATCCATGTTCCTTCATCGCCCTTTGTGTTCCGGGGCCACGGTATCTCTTTCGAACAGTCCCGCAGCCCCGGCAGGCATCGGTCCTTACGGACCCCTTCCTATTGCTGACTCTCTTTGCGTCGCGCGTGGAACACTCCTGCTTGTCGACACGGCCTGTCGTCATGAGACGGACGGACGGCGAGCTAGACCACAGCCCACCGTCCACAGGCCCGCGCCAAGGTGGCCGCGCCCAGGCCGTCAAGATAATACCTAAATCTATGTTAGCTATAGTTAACATAGATGTCTCTTTTTAGGGAGAGTACTTAATTCTCATCATTCACCTACCCTTGGGGTCTATTTGGGGTCGAGGGAGCATGTCTTCTTCTTTTTTCAGCAGTCACCTCCTTTCTAGCCATAAAGTACTTAATAAAATGAGAGCTAAATGTTATAATGTTATCCCTACCTCCATCTCCGGCACGTTTCCGTGCGTCTTCCCGACAGGCACCCACGACCCGGTCTCGGGGTCGTACTTCTCCACGAGGTACGCGTCGATGGGCTCTCCGCCGTCGTCCTTGGGCCGCTTCCACTTCAGCGTGCAGCCGTCCTTGTGGATGTCTGACACTTCCAGCGGACCCTCGGGCTTGTCGGGTTTGGCTGATGGAGAAGAAATGAGGATGAGTAAAAAATTGAAAATTGACAGTATTATTCCGGGAAGTTCATGGGATTGATTGCACATATAGCGTAGTGACTACTACGCGTGTCACGCGTTCGATACGGAACAAATATTTGTATGCCTTACAGTTCCGGATCTGGCTATTTGTATATGTGAGAGAAAATGTTTGTTAACGCACCCCCGATACAGGAGAAAAAAGGCAAATGTATATCTGTGGTAACTTTAGACTTGTCGTTGACAATTGCCAACTAACATACTTTTTGCCTTGGTTTGCTTATGGAAAATTACATACAGCGCCATCTAGTGCCACACTAAGCAACGAGGCTTGTGTCGTGGACACCAAATAGTTGACAGATACTTTTTGTTTGTAAATATAAATACATATTTAGTATACAAATATAAACATCCATGACTCGGAAACAAAATATCCATGCTCATCACACAAACATTTGCTCCTACCGGGATTCTAACCCGGGACCCTAAGAACGTAAGGTAGCCTCACTACCGCTGCACCCGAATCTTGAAATGTATGGTAAGACCATGAGTTTGACGGCCTTTTAAGATATCACAAACTGGATGAATTGCACCGACATTTAAACTATAGTCTCCCCAGCAAATAATACTCACATGTAACAATAATCTCAAGCTCAGCGGTGTCCTGTCCGTACTTGTTGACGGCCTGTATCTTGTAGGTGCCGGAGTCCTTGCGACGCGGGCTCGCGTGCTGGTACTTGCTCAAGTACGGTACGTTCACCACTGGAATAAAAACATCAAATATTTCAATCAAATGTCAAAAACCCTAAACAAGTGTAGGGTTACTGACAGTGGCGTAGCTAGCATGGGTGACACCCGGTGCGGATATTGTAGGTGTCACCCCAAAAATCAATCAAAACAGTTAAAATAAAAATTACGTTTGTCTATTCGTACAAGGAGTCATTTTGTCGATTTATACAGAAAATACTATCAATTGAAAAAAAGAATAAAGTGGTAAACTCAATATAAGACTGGTATTGTACGGAACCCTCTCCACGCGAGTTCAACTCTCACTTGGCCGGTTTTTATAGGTGGCACTAGTGATGTTCACAGCCGGGTGTCACCCCTAAGCGGGTGACACCCGGTGCGGGCCGCCCCTGCCGCCCCCCCCCTAGCTACGCCACTGGTTACTGAAAAGCTTGATAACTATTTCGCATACTAGGCTATTTGGTATTTTGCATTGGTCCTCTGATCGTAAATATGGAATTGTTAATCAACATGTTTTATTAAAGGTTTTGAGTTCCCTAATAAATGATCACGTAAGGATACTGGTATTTAGATATTGGATTCCGATCCCATAAATGGGGGTTCCATACTGTGAGTTAAGTAGTTTTAATCTGGCTAAATGGGGTATTCTGGATTCATCCGAAATAGATTGCCAGTGCTGAGCATTACTGCAGGATGCTCCATCTCCTATCCCGCACAACCATCTTTCATCTATCAAGATCTCGAATCAAATGATAGAGCTTTGATTTGTGAAATAGTATGTCGATGTATTCAAATTGAGACCAGTAATAGCCACCTGGGCTACATACTTGTCTCAATTTGAGTACATCGACACAAAGAAGAAGGAATTTTAGCTTCCTGGCTTACTCTTTCACAAATCAAAGTGTATAGGCACTTTGAAAACCATAGTAATATAGACACTAATTTGACTGATATCTCAGCAGACAACAGGGTAAGCAGAACCACTATCCTCGTCATAATATAGAAGAAAAATATTTAACGAGAAGTTTTAGTCTTTTTTTTTTTGTTTTTATCAGGGCGAAGATATTCATCAATAAATCCGTCTCGCCTAAAGTTTTCCTACAATTCTTACAACGCTAGATAAACTTACATTTCAATCCATTGCCGCTGCTAACGGACTTGCCGTTGAGCGTCCAGGTGACGTCAGGCGCGGGCTCGCCCGACACCTTGACGTCCAGAGAGATCGGCTCTCCTTCATGCACCTTGATGCTGCGCAGGTTGCGACGGTCGATCTTGGGAGCCACTGTCAAGAGGAATAGAACGTTAACAAGTGATGATGATGACATCTAGCCCATATCGAACTCAGCGACTGCATTCGTTAGCTTTCTAGGGTAGTTGTCGAGATTTTTGATGAGCTGCTCTTTCATATGCTCTCAAGTGGCCAGCATATCCAACTTTGGCCGAGCATAAAGCCACAGTAAAAAGATAAGCAGTAGTGTGACTCGGACGCGTCCTTAAATTCAATGCCTACTGTCGATCAGGGCTAGGGTTGCTACTATCGGGTATACTGGTCGGGTTTACTGGTTTATCGTTAAGAAAATGACGCGGCGCACGCGACTCTCAGTCTGTTCGCACCTTGAAGTATCCTTACATGCGGGGAAAGTCGTTGTAATGAGGGGTTTTCCTTTTGAGGTTTTAAAAAAAAGCTTAGTTTCCAAGAACCCTATAGATGGCGTTGAACTTACTATGATAGTTGGTGCCAAAGCCAAAACGCTTGAAAAAAAAACATTGTGTCACGTGACATACTCTCTTTGACTAACACTTTCACATGCTTAACCTTCCAAATATAACCTACATTTCTCGCGCTATGTTAAAATCAGTTTTTTTAGGTTCCGTTCCTTGCATTATCATACTTACTCCTAGCGCCATCTATCCAGCGACTAGGGAAGAGCTAAAAAGAAAATCCCTCATAACGTGGCGTTTCTTTAAAGCTATCCTACTGCTTATAATTTTACTGTGATAAAGCGGACATGCCCATATAGGCCTATCAAATTAAATTTTTATTTTCAATTACGTTGGCAAGAACTTGTGATGTTATTTTAATAATATCGCAGCTTGGTAATAATATTTTTTGATTATTTTTTATTTGTTTTTATAATTTGAGATGAGATTATAGATTTGACAAAACGCACGTATTTGTTAACCAATCAAGCCTTGACACAACTCATCATCTGTTTTCTTGGTTCTCTGGATTTTGCGGGTCTCAAAAGGTCGCTTTTGTCAAGCTAAAAGTTATTTCTTCTTAGATATTGATGGACATAAAACCTGTGAGGAAGATTACAAGATTCCTTAAACATTTCCTTCTAAACACATTGTTTTTAAGTATTATAGTTAGTATTAATTAAAAGAGATGGCTTTCTATTAGTTAAGATTGAAGTTAATAGTGAATAACAGGTGTGGGTTTAAGACTTACGTCTCCTAGGCTTGCAGATGACAGATTTGCTGGTGTCCGAAGGTTCTCCAGGACCAGCTTCGTTGATGGCCTTCACACGGAACTCGTACTCCGTGCCCTCGTCTAGGTGCGGGACTGTGGCCTTCTCGTTGTCGTTGGGTCCGACCTGATGTATAACAAGCAAATCAAATAAAGATAATGGTCAAACATTAGTATATCTATGGAAAAAAAACTACCTACGTCATAAGATACCGCTCTTAGACATCAAAAAACACAAAAAAGTGAAAAATAACTTTAGCTTCAGAAGTCGGTGACCTTTGTTTGATTCATTTAGTTTTTTTTGTCACCGACTTCTGAAGCTGAAGTTATTTTTCACTTTTTGTGTTTTTTGAAGTCGTTTTTATTTATTTGTAAAAAAGTTTTTTTATTTCTCCATTTTTAGTTGTAATACCTATCCTATACAAATGTTTGCTATGCATTTATTTTACATTGTTAACAATACATGTCATGGTAATAGGCTTATCCCCAATAAATGGAACTTAATATACCTAAACTGACGAAATTTGGCTGTATTGAACACATCTGCGCACCCCTCAGAGCATACAGGCGTGATGTTACGTCATGATGTTGTATAAACAATAAACATCCAAGCGATTGCAGCAATGACGACAGATTTGCCGTCTATTTTTGAAGAGTTCCATTGTATATCTCCGAAGATCAGCGTCAGATCTTCACCAAATTTAAATGCTACCATCTCAGAAGTATTTTCTTTCAAACAAAAAAATAATTTTGAGAATCGCTTCACAAATGGAGGAGAAATCGGTGAACATACATGAAATTAAACCACACGACTGAAGTAAAAATGTTCATAAAATGAAAACTACTAAGCTAAACTATGTTAATTTTTCATGGGACCAAATGGTAACTCTTCCGCATCAAACTAAAAAAGAATTACGTAAATCAGATCATAAATCTCAGCGTAATCGGTGTACAAACATAAAAAAAAAAAATACCAATCGAATTAAGAACCTCCTCCTTTTGGAAGTCGGTTAAAAAGGTTATAGCGATACATTATTGTGAAAACTTAGGTTAGATTGCTCATTATTTGGACGTTCATTATCACTTCATAATTATGGGGCAACTACAGTACTTTCACAAGTTATTTATTATGCTTTGTGACTGTGACTGCAGCTTCGATTTTTTTCTTTTTTTACATTCAAAATGCATGTAATGGTCTAATATGCGAGACGACAAAAAAATCTAATTAGTCCGTCTGTTAGATTATCAAAAAATATTTGACCAATGTTTTTTCTTTTGTTACGTAAAACAAAATTGACGAAGATATGACGCTTTTAAAATTCTCAATACGTCACGCCTACTGTCACGAGCCCCCACTCCCGAGTTTTGATGCGAAAAAAATACGTGTCCATTAATTTCCAATACTCTAACTGACGGACTAAATAGATTTGCAATTTTTTGATACTGTCGTCATGCCTATTGAAATAAATAGTTTGAGTTTGAAATCTCGGCGGTCATTCGTGGAAAAATGGCAGTCGTTAAGGGTAGTCAATGGATCAAAAGTCTGTGTATAACTCACCTCGCAAGCCTTCACCCACTTGGGCGACCCCTTCTCCCTCTTCTCGATGATGTACCCAGTGATGGGTGCTCCGCCGTCCTTGAGCGGCTTCTCCCATTTCAGGTCCACGTGGTCCTTGTCCCAGTCCACAATTTCCGGTGTGCCGGGTTTGCCGGGCTCGTCTGGGGAGGGAAATAGATAGTTAAATTCATATTACTCTATGTATTTATTATTACCTACTTTAAAAAATATCCCAGTGAGAAAAGATTTAAACTGATTTTTAACTAGGCAAACTAAATTGTTGTGTAAAGATTTACGTTACTTTTACAGACAAGACTATAAACATAGGCTTGATAAGAATACACTTTGGTAGAACGAACAGGAGTGGGGTTGTCATTTCTCTTTCCAATATTAAAACATCGTAAAACTCTAAAAGTTTGCATAGGTACCATCTTTCAAAATAACAAAAATACTGTAGGCGTTTTTGGAAAAAATACTATTATGATCAAAGAAGTAAAGAAAATCGACTCACCGAACGGATTCTTCGCAATAATCGAATGATCCGCTTCCAAAGGCTCGGAAACTCCTTCATTATTGACAGCGGACACTCTGAACTTGTACTCGTGTCCAGGCACGAGGTTCTCGATCTCGGCCTTCGGGTCCTTGGTCTTGAGCGCCGGCATCCAGCGCCCGGTCTCCGTGTCCAGCTTCTCCACCAGGTAGTGGTCGATGGGGGCTCCGCCATCGTCTAGCGGTGGGTTCCATTTCAGTGTGCAGCCTTCTTTGTGGACGTCGGAGATCTGGGGGCAGAAATAAAAAGGGTAAGTATAAATAAAAATACATCCTCATAGCATAAGAACAAGCGAGTATCTATCTGAAAGTCTGGAACTTAAGTTATTTCTTGTATTTTCTATTCATTCTCATTTGAAGCCTTCTAAATGACTGAACTGATAATGTAAGGGATGATAAAGTCAGATTTGACTCAATAAGTCAAACGTTCATTGGTGTCGATTTTAGTGCAAGTACGTAGCACTCGATTCGATACGATTCATGAATCTGACAGTTATTCTCGATAAAATGAGTTTTTAACCAATCGAAAAGTCGGATTTATCGAATCGTATCGATTCGATCGTTATCGATTGCTACGTACTTGCAGTGCTGTTGTGCACAAACTCAACTTAATTTAGGCTATTGCTATCTTTTTCTATCTAATAAAACAAGAAAGAAACGGACGTAATTTAGAGCTGTCAAATTTAGTTGGAACTAATATTTCCATACAAATGAAGGGTGCACGTAAAAACATGTCGACTAAAAACACGGTGAAGCGAATGGCATAAACTAGTTTGACTCTCTAACTTAGTTCATAGCTATAGCCGTCCTTTTCTCGCACTGTCTTTTAATAAAAGATAGCAATAGCCTAAATTAAGTTTAGTTTGTTCACAACAAAATCAAATCAAATCAATCAATCGACACCATTTGCTTCATATTTAGACAGTTTCACGAACGGACTACCAATTAAGTATACCAAGTAATGCCCAAGGCATTAAATCCGCTTTTATACATTTCATGCATACATTTTTAATGGCATAATGAGACAATATTTGTGAATGCTTGTCACTGCGTTAAACGAGTTATTTGTTTGCAAGGATTCTCGCCAGTCCAGATGGTCTATAGTTCCATGTAAAATACTGGTATTCAGCTGCATCCGGTTAGATTAGAAGCCGACTCCAACATAGTTGGAAAAAGGCTAGGCAAATAATGAATTGAGCCAGTGGTAAGTCCTAAGCTTGTCACTTCCTCGTCGACGCAATGATCTTAATGCCAGATAAAATACAAGTTTTCAAAGTCAAAGTCAGATCTTTATTGTGAGACAGTGGTTACAGAGTTGGTTGGTTGGTTGGTTTGAGTTGGTTGGTTGGAGTTGTTTGGTAGGTTGTAGTTGGTGGGTTGGAGTTGGTTGGTTGGTTGGTTAATTGGAGTTGGTTGGTTGGTGGTTGGTTGGTTGGAGTTGATTGGTTGGTTAGTTGGTGGTTGAGTTGGTTGGTGGTGTAGAGTTGTTTCGGGTAAGATCCCAGAAGTTTTCTATGACAGTTATTCGAACTCACCTTGAGTGGTCCCTCAGGTTTAGCGGGCACATCCAGCACAATGATCTGTATGGTGGCCTCATCCTTGCCGCTGCTGTTCTCGGCCTTCAGCACGTAAGTACCGCTGTGCTTGCGGGACGCGATTACCACGGACAGCTTGGTCCTGTAGTCTTCCACGTCCACTGAGAGGTCGTCGCGTGTGGATAGACGCTCTTTGTTGTGGAACCTGGGGAGAAACATGAATAGATGAATATGCTGGTCTAGATTAATTACCCGCAGCAGACGCACCGTGCCCCCCCCTAAACAGGTCCAGGGGCGACGGATTGGGGGACATCCGACGCCCCCCCATCACACTGGACGCGAAACTGTGGCGCGTAGGGTTCCACGGGCGCCTATCTCAGAAGTAACGGCCCGGGTATTCCATTCAAGGTTATTAAGACAATAGGGGAGTTTACATTCAAGGTTAATATGACAATAGGGATGACAAAATGACGACTGACTAAAAAAAATATGATATTGTTTAGTCCGTCAGTTAGATAATCGAAAAAAATTGGATACGTGTTTTTTATTTTATCAAATTAATAAAAAATTACGAAGATAAAACGTGTCAAAAATCATAAGTGGGGGATGGTGACGTCACTTTATGGTAAAAATGTACCGAAATGTGACGTCACACAAGTTTTCGATTCACTGTATGGTCTTCAATTTTTGTTTACGTGAAAAAAAAATGTGTCCAATATTTTTTGGAAATCTATCTGACGGACTAATTAGATTTTTGTTCGTCTCGCCTATTGTCAACAATCGGAGCTCTCTTGCGGCGCAATTTCCAGTTAAAGGTAATCGCACACTTGTCTGCACTGAACGAAACAATCTGTATAACAGATTTACCTATATAGAGCGCGCATAAGTATTTGAAGTTTCATACAAGTAATTTTAAAATTCGCTTCCTCTTCCTTCGCTTCCGTCGGTTCTGACAAGTTTAGTGTGCGTTTACCTTAACAACCACATTAGGCAACTATACTCTATGGCTATGGGGAGACACAGGCAAAGATAATCTAAGATGGCGCCACCATAGCTGGTCTCAATCTGACCAATGAGGTTAAGCTATTTTGAAATATAAAATGACATTACCACATTTTCAACCAATGTCGATGTTGGGAACCAGCTATGCTAGCGACATTAGTTCCACAGTGTGTCTCCCCATTAAAAGACACTGCCAAAAACTCACCAGGTCTTGGTCGGCGGAGGCTCCCCGCTGACCTTGACGTCCAGGCGGATGTTCTGTCCCGCCTTCAGCGTTACGTCGCGCATGTTCGTGCGGTCGATCTTGGGCGGCGCTGTGGGTACAAAGGTATAATATTTTAATTTCATTTGTGTTTAAACCATTTCAGATGGTGTAGTATGAAGAAGAAGTAATTAAGTACTGATTTTGTACCAAATATTAAGAGCAAAGCATAAAACTAGTTTTTTTTTAACTTCTTCATTTTTTGTGTTTACGATTGAGAGTTTAGGATCAAAGGATTAAACTATTTACATTAAGCCCAAGTTCACCGAAAAGATAACAGTCTGATTATCTTAAAACAGCTGTTTAAAACACATTTTTGAACATGAAAATGTGTTTTAAACAGCTGTTTTTAGATAATCAGACTGTTATCTTTTCGGTGAACTTGGCCCTTAGTCCTTTACAATTGATTGGAAAATGGTGATCTGTTTTTCAAGTGATTCATTATTTAGGCCACCTTTTCTACTGATTTTCTTGAGAGCGGATTTCATCAAAGTAACTGGGGGTCTAATATGGCCGCTTTAGCAGAATCGTAATAAGAATCACGTTAAAAATTTAAAATTCTTAAAATGTACTTTATGGTTATAAACATAAAGTCCATTTTAAGTTTTTTTTTTAACGTGATTCATACTAAGATTCTCCGTGGATTCTGATAAAGCAGCCAGCTTTTAGACCCGCTGAACGCGATCAGCACATCTAGATGGCATCTACGAGCAGTCAGTGTATTGAAACGTGATGAAACTGACAGCTGCAGTTCAAATGTGCTGATCCCGTTCAGTTTGATTAGTCGCCCTCAATCGTGCAATGACTCACTACTATGGAAATCCTGGATGAAGCTGGCACCAGAGCGTGGAGCTTGGCACAAACAAAGATAGGCCTATACCCAGCAGTGGGTGAAGTTGGACAGTGGACGACGATAATGATGATGTAATTTGACGACCCGAATGGCGCAACGGTAGTGAGGCTGCCTTACGTTCTTAGGGTCCCGGGTTCGAATCCCGGTCGGAGCAAATGTTTGTGTGATGAGCATGGTCATTTGTTTCCGAGTCATGGATGTTCATATGTATAATAAGTATGTATATATAAACAAAAAGTATCTATGTAGTATATCAACTATCTGGTGTCCACGACACAAGCCTCGTTGCTTAGTATGGCACTAGATTGCGCTGTGCGTTTTGAGTGTTTATTATTATTATTTTGTTGTTTTTTTATGTTTCTTCTCATTTAAGAGAGCCTAAGAAACCTTAAACGCGGGTCGGAACCAAGGATTTAAGGTGAAATTTAAATAGAGAAAGTGGATGATAATGTAGATGAAGTCAGAAACTTTATTATTATTATTATAATTAAAAAGTAGAAATCCCACTTACCAAATCTATCCTTAGCCAGTAGGTTCTCGGAAGGCTGGGACGCCTTGCCGGGTCCGGCCTTGTTGACGGCCTTCACACGGAACTGGTATGTCTTGCCCTCGATGAGGTCCGGTACACGGGCCTCGGTTTTGTTTCCAGGCACCTGGAGACACACATGGACGATATTTATAGTTTTGTTCTACGGTGAATGATTTTCAAGAAAAAGAGCATAGAATAATCTGTCAAATTCTTCTCCTTCTGGATACTAATTTGGGCTATGTAATAATCGTTATACGCTAACATTATAGGGCGAGTTTTTTTTTATAAAAAGTCAGGGACAAATCTGAAGTTATGTATCGTGATCCCTATTTGGTTAAAACTAAAACGACTTTAGCACGGTGACGTATATTTTCACCCAGCGCGTTTGTTTGCTTATTTTTTCATGCGCAAATCATTTTCTTGCGTTCTTTATTTGCTTTCCAAACCACAATAAATTAATTAAGTCTAGCAAAATAATAGCCTTAACTTTAACGAAGTAAGTTAACAGGAAAAATTGGGACAGATTTTTAGTTATTGATAGTGGGGACGAAACTTCATAAATCTTGTACAACTGATGCTTCAGGGTAGCCCGCGAAATTAAAATTTTCTTACTTTTTTTTGCAATTTGCAGGCCAGTGCTAGGTTGTATGTTGATTAAAATATTATTCGCGGTTTTAAGACGTATGTAGTTACAGAATTATATTCATCAAAATCATCAATACCACCCTCAAAGTTCATAAAGGTGGAAAAATTACTTTTCCAAGGTCAAAATCATTCTTGCACCTTTATGAACTTGGAAGGTTGTACTGATGATTTTGATGATTAGCACTGGCCTGCAAATTGCAAAAAACGTAAGAAAATTTGAATTTCGCGGGCTACCCTGGAGCATCAGCCTAAAGCATCTTGGGTGACAATGGGGAAGGAAACTATGGAACTAATGGCGCTAGCATAGCTGGTTCCCAACATCGTCATTGGTTGAAAATGTAGTAATGTCATTTTATATTTCAAAATAGCTTAACCTCATTGGTCACATTGAGACCAGCTATGGTGGCGCCATCTTAGATTATCTTTGCTTTCACCACCCCATTTCAAGAGTTCCTTACCTCAGCGGCCTTCACCCACTTGCCGGTGTCCCGGTCCTTCCTCTCCACGATGTACCCGGTGACGGGAGCTCCGCCGTCGTTCTTGGGAGCCTCCCATTTGAGGTCCGCGTGGTCGGCGCTCCAGTCCTTGAATTCGGGCTTTCCAGGAGCGTCGGGTTCGCCTGGAAGATTACAATATTTTCAGAATATTAATTTCTTAGAAACCTTGAAATCCTTTTCTTAGTGTGTCGATGGCTATCTTAATTTAGTGGGCCCAGAACTTGGCTACGAGTTTTTGAATGATTTCTCATTACAATCAATCAAATATTATCACCAGAAAATGTGTAAGTGAGAAAAGTTAAAAGACACTTACACGGGCGTCAGTAAGCCACATCAAAATTTAGAGGCTTTTTCAATAATATACAATAAATAATAATCCTAATATAATAATAATATAATATATTTTTTAATATATAATATGCCATATTTAGGGCTGCACACTTTTTAAATAAATAAATAAATAATAAATAAATATTGCTGGACATTACACACAGCGCCATCTAGTGCCACACTAAGCAACGCTTGTGTCGTGGACACCAGATAGCTGATATACTACATAGATACTTTTTGTTTTGTAAATACATACTTAATATACATATAAACATCCATGACTCGGAAACAAATGTCCGTGCTCATCACACAAACATTTGCTCCGACCGGGATTCGAACCCGGGACCCTAAGAACGTAAGGCAGCCTCACTACCGCTGCGCCAATCAGGTCGTCAAATATGGCTAATGTAAATAATAATGTTTGGCTTCTGAACTTTTTAACTGTCTAGATTATCTCGTGAGTATTGGGAAAGCCGCTAAATAAAAGGGAAATCAACTATTGCAAAATGAAAATCCCCAGTCTTTTAGAGAACAAAACTGACTAAAATCAAGATAGGTAATCATATAAAAAACTCACCATAAGGATTCTTAGCGGTCGTAGCCGCATCAGTAACCAACGCTTCACTCTCACCCTCAGGGTTGACAGCCTTAACCCTGAACAGATAGTCCTTGCCCTCGTTCAGCCCTGTGACGTCAGCCTCAGGGGCCTTGGTGGTGCAGACGGGCACCCATCTCCCGGACTCCGTGTCCATACGCTCCACGACGTAGTTCTCCACAGGTTCGCCTCCATCGTCTTCTGGTGGCTCCCATTTGAGCTTGCAACCGTTTGCTGTTACGTCTGATACCTGTGGTGGAAATTGGAGTTGTTTAATTGATAAAGATAGAAAAAATATTCTGTCGCAGAAACACGTGTGCATAAAGAGTAGATAACTAGAGTAGTCAATGGGGAGGCTAACTGTGGAACTAATGGCGCTAGCATAGTTGGTACCCAAACATCGTCATTGGTTGAAAATGAGGTAATGTCATTTTATATTTCAGAATATCTTAACCTCATTGGTCAGATTGAGACCAACTATGGTGGTGCCATCTGAGATTTACTTTGCCTTAGCCACCCCATCAAAAATATTATGACGTGGAAAGCATGACGTGATTAATTCCCGCATCAAAATAATAATTATGTAACTTAGTGCTTTGGCTTCTACAAAAAGTATAGTGGAGCGTCCAAATTTAAATAAACATTGTCTATAGCTGCTGCGGCTGTGGCTTACTACGCTAAACAAATAGTAACAGCACAGGGTTCTTCAGGGACACCACTATTTATTGAAATATACTATTTATTAATACAAAAAGTAACAAAGAGGTACGAATAAACTCTGAGAACGTGACAAATTTGATCTATGCACAGCCACGCGGCGACACGTGTGCGCAACAAGCGTGTGGCGAACGGTTTGTGGCGCCACACGCTAACTTAAAACGACTAAGCGAGAGAAAGAGACAGAACGTCTTCTTAACCTACGTAGGCGGAATACCACAGCGTAAAAACTCAAGAAAAACTCTACCAACCTTCAAAGGTCCCTTCGGCTTCGAAGGTTTGCTGACGACCTCGACATCAATCTCCACAGTATCAGTACCAGAGTCGTTCTTTGCTGTCACCACGTATTTGCCAGCATCAGTTCTGGTCAACCTCTCCAGGAGGAAGCTGGTGTGGTAGTCCTTGTTCTCGATCTTCAACCTCTCCTGGGGCTTGAGGACTTCGCCCTTGAATGTCCAGGTGATGGTTGGTTCAGGTTCACCGATGATATCGGCTTCCATCTTGAGGTTAGAACCGACCTTGATCTTCTTCTTTTGTAAGTCTTTGCGGTCGATCTTTGGTTTCACTGTAAGGAAAAATAAACAATTATCAGTAAAAAATAATTATTTTTTGCGTTTTTTGTACATACAGGGTGTAAAAGACCTCATCACGAAGCCGTCAAGCAAGCATTCTGTACATCAAACTAAGTAACGTTACGCAAAAAATATTGCTGGGAAACCAATTTTTTTTTTTGGGGTGAAAAATCATGTTTTGTGGTAGAACTCAATGTAACGCACTCAAAACATTGTGCTGATGGATGGATTAAATAGTACGGGGGTCGTGGAGGTGTTTAAAGTTTAACATTAAAAACTTGTATTAAAAAAAAAACTTGTCAAAAATTTGGAACTTTGACCCCCAATATCTCCGTAACTAGAAGGTTCCCAGGTATGGTGTAGAACAAGAAAATGATCGCAATTACGGGGAGAACAAGAGCCTTTCGGCTTCGTTAAGTGGTGTTTTACACCCTTTATCTACACCCATGCTATAAATCCTCTATAAAGGTATCTGAAACAGTTAGCTTATGGCCAACATTAAAACAGCCAGTGTCATAATAACCATTATAACACAAAAACGGGTGTTATAATGTTGTACTGAATTTCATTATGCAACTCGTTTTAAAAAAAGAACATCGAATGTGTTAAAAAAAAAACTTATAGGTTAATTCGAATTCACGTCGTATCCCGCCATTTTTGTTCGACATTTGGATATTAGTATTGTATTACGTACTTTGTTGTTTACAAAAATGAGTGACACAAGCTTTGTGAATTTTGATAATTGAACAATCCAAAATGTAAATAATTATATTACTACCTATACACGGTTTGTTTGTATTAAATTCAAGCAATTAAACTTTCCATGAATTTACATAGACTTCTTAGAACACTGCAACACCCTATGGTTTCAGAACCTTTTATGGAGGATTATATCATGGATGTAGATAAAGTCTTGTATGCAACTGTACATAATTAGGTATTAAAACACTCATGTGATACTATTATAACACTCGGCTTCGCCTCGTGTGATAAACCCACATTCGTGTTTTAATACCCCTCATTATACAACAGTTGCATAAATAACTATTATATGAATTTTGCAAAAGTATTTTCTTTTTAATACATAGTATGTTTTAATTGAGACAAGGGCAAGAGAATTAGGATGAATGTAGCATTGAAAAGTGTAACGCATTACGCAAACGCAATATGATCACCAATCTACACTAATATTATGAAGAGGAAAGATTTGTATTTTTGTGTGTGTGTGTACGTTTGTAATGAATAAACTCAATAACGACTGCGCCGATTTCAAAAAATCTTTTACCATTAGAAAGCTACATTCACCCTGAGTAACATAGGCTATATTTATCCCCGTACTCCCATGGGAATGGGAACTACGCGAGTGAAACCGCGTATGGCACTAAACCTGACAAAATTGCCAGAGCTTCCTATTAGTAACCATTTACTTTAACCCGTAACAACGCTATTTATTTCATTATTTACACATAAGCGGACTTAATGCTACATAGCATTTTCTACCATTTTCAATCTTTGTTTTAAATAACCCAGAATAATTTTTTGAACAGTAGGTACTGGTACAGGAATCCCCACACCACTTGCTAATATGATACTTCTATGGTCAAGAGATGGGGAGAGCAGCCGTGGCCCAGTGGTGGTGGCCCCGACTTACGAACAGTAAGTCGTGGGTACGAACCCAGACAGGCGCATTACTTTGTGTAATTTATTTCATCACCACTGCTCTCAAAACGGTGAAGGGAAACATCGTAAGGAAACCAGCATGTCCTAGAACCAAAAAATTCGAAGACATGTGACATCTACCAACCCGCACTGGGCCCGCGTGGGTGGATTATAGCCAATTCCCTCACATAGAGAGGAGGCCTGTGTCCTAGCAGTGGAAATATTAATAGGCTGATGATGATGATGATGATGATGATGGTGGTCAAGCAATGACCTATTAATACTTTAGAATACTCACAGAATCTAGGCTTAGTAATGACACTCTTGCTAGCGTCGGACGGCTCTCCGGGTCCGGCCTTGTTGACGGCCAGGACACGGAACTCGTACTCGCGGCCAGGCTCTACGTCCTCTACGCGACCGGTCGGACGGTCACCCGTTGTCTTGAGGCAGTCGGACCATGATCTGGTGGAAAATACTAATTTAGTACAGATATTTTTTAATACACGTCGTGTTTTCGTAAAATTCGAATTGTTAAATGCCTATCGGTCCAGTACTGTTCCAGCATAGCTTTTCGATTCGGAAAGTCGTATGTCTATCTCGCTCGCTTTCGTAATGCCAAAAAAAGATAGGTAGACATACGACTTGTCGAATCGAAGCGTTTGTTTATAGCGTGGTATACGTAGCTAGGCAAGATAGATTCGTAAACCATCGTTAACGGGGTATTTGTTATAAATTTTGATCTGTGGTCTGGTGACAAAAAACAGAGATGACAGATATCTTTAACTCCAAATTCTTCTCGATAAAATTCTTCACCGCTTTAGTTTGTTCTAAAAGTCGTATGGCAAGGCATTTTTTTAGCGTTTAACAGTAGCTTACAATCACTTTTCTATTGGTCTAGAAGATTTTAATTCGAATAGAATAAACTATAAGACCCAAATATCAATTTTTAATCTTTAATTAGATTCCGGACCCAGGTTGGCCGCAGCAAGGAAAACCTGCTCAAGTGGAGTTTCATTAATGGTTCATCAGTCAGAGTGTAAATGTGGTGCTGTTCCACAAACGATGGGACACTTAATATATTGTCTGTACTGTAAGGTATATGTGATATGAGTATTTTGTTACCTGAATTAAATGATATATTATTATTCCCTTTATTCATTTATAAACAAATTTGTTACATTTTTAAATATTAATTAAAAAATATATAAAAAACATTTAAAAATATAAAAAATTGTAGCCCACCGGTATCGGGAACAGGGTTCAAGCTACCGGCGGTGGTACAATGTGATACAGCCATTATCGAGAACTGGGTCGGGCACATACCTATAGTAAGGCACTTCCGATTCCACAAGGTTGTATTTTAGAGCAAGTTGCTGATGGATAATCCTGGCTACAAGGTTGTGTCTATGCAGGTACTCTCCGTTAGCTAGACGAGAACACCCGGAGATAATGTGACGGATTGATTCGCCTGGACGGTGGCATGCCCGACATATGTCAACCGTGCCATCCTTCACAATAAATCTCCGGTAGTTATTCGTCATCATAACTTCATCCATTATTGCACAGACAAAACCTTCAGTTTCTCCGAATAGGTCCCCGGAACGTAGCCAGGCTACGGACGCTGATAGGTCTACGTCGGGCCCATGGAGGGCCCGGAAAAAGCGTCCGTGAAGCTCCTTACTCTGCCATACCTCCCTGCGATCGTTAGTGTCAAGCACTGGAGGTTTGCGCCAGTTCTCTTTAGCCAAGGAGAGCGGGGTGAGGCCCTTGTCCATCGTGACGACATCTCGATGCATTCCCACATCGGTTCCTAGGAAATATTCCCTGAGGCTGCATATCTCGCGATTGTGGAGAGTCTTAGCATTTAAAAAGCCTCGACCCCCACACTTCCGCGGGATATACAGTCTCATAACCGAAGAACGTGGGTGATGCATCCGATACGCCGTCAACAATTTACGGACCTTCGTATCCAAGGCGTCTAGTTCTGTTTGAGTCCATTTGAGTATGCCGAAAGAGTACATCAAAACCGGCATGACCCAACCGTTGAAGGCACGCACCTTATTGCCACCTGATAAAAGACTATTAAGTACTTTTTTCAGGCGGCCAAAGAAACGCTCCTTCAACGATTGCTTCATGTCAGCAACATTGACGCCTAGCGCTTCCGACATACCCAAATACTTATAGGTTTCGGTTGCAGAGAGGGATCGAAGAGTTATGGAATCTGAGAGCTGGGTTCCCACAGATTCCACAATCTCCCCTCGTTTTACATGCATGACCGCACATTTGTCCACACCAAATTCCATCCTGATGGCGTTACTGAAAGTTTCAGTTACCTTCAGTAACTCCATCAGTCGCAAATCGTTGGGGGCAAACAGTTTTAGGTCATCCATGTAAAGGAGGTGAGATATAACCTGACCATCTTTCCGCAACCGATAGCCTAAACCTGAATCCTCCAGCAGTGTGCTTAGAGGATTCAAGGCTAAGCAGAACCAAAGTGGACTCAAACTATCGCCCTGAAATATACCTCGCTCTATCCTTATCGGCTCGCTATTCCTCTGAATCTGCTGACATCCTGGATAGCAAAGGACTGTCCTCCATTGCCCCATACATGACATCAGGAAGGTGCGCAGAGTTGCATCAACTTTATACAACTCGACCACCCTCATGAGCCATGTATGTGGCACCGAGTCATAGGCCTTCTTATAGTCTATCCAACATGTCGACAGATCCTTTCGGGAACGGCGAACCTGGTGACTAATGGCCATATCAATGAGGAGTAGCTCCTTAGTACCACGGGACCCGTTCCTACATCCATTCTGAGAAGCGGACATGACAGAATTGTCATCTATGTGTTTGCTACTTTTAGTTCTCAAAATGGATGTAAGAACTTTATAGACTGTCGGGAGACAGGTGATCGGTCTATAATTTTTGGGTTCCGCAGTACTACCCGATTTATGGAGCAGGTGGGTTATACCTGTTGTCAGGAACTCTGGCAGCGACCCAGACTCTAAGGCTGACTGGAACAGGGTCGCCAAGCGAGCGTGCGACCTTGTGAACCATTTTATCCAGAAGTTGTGCAGCCCATCCGGCCCTGGAGATTTCCAGTTAGGCAACGGACGGACTGCACGAGCTACGTCTTGGGGGCTGATAGCAAGTGCCCCCATTTCTGATATTGGATCGCATGCTCGCTCAATCACCCGAGTCCATTCACCCTCGGAATGGCTGACAGGCACCGACCAGATGCTGCGCCAGAACGAACACATTGCATCATCATCCGGCAGGTGCGTGTCAGCCACACCTTGGTCCGGTCGCTCCCAAGCCCTATAAACCCACCTTTCATCTTTTTGGAATGTGCGATTCTGAGTGTACCGGTCCACCCGCCGCTTATACCTACGAATACGGTTTGCCCATGCATACACTTTCTGCTTCAGGAAGTCGATGCGTTCTGTGACACGGGACATGTAGTCTCGAGGACTGATATCAGTCCCCGAGAACGCCTGCCTCACAAAACGCATCACTCTAGGGCGAGTATTGCCCTCCCTGAAGCAGACCAGTTTGCCGATGAGTGCTCTGGCCCCACCAATACGTCGCTCAATCCTGTACTGCCATGCCGGTACGGCTGGTTTTGGTCGTGTAGCTCTGTCAGAAGGAAATTTGACATGAGCTACACGACATGCCGCTACAGCCGCACAATACAGGATTGAGTGAACATCGATGAGGTCTTCGCAGTTATCAAAATAGTTTGATAACTGCGAATCCAGAACAGCCACCAGCGCCCTATTTTTGTTATGCATGGGCAAACGAGGTATGCGTGGTCTCAGGTCTGGTTGCATAAACCGATATTCCTGAATCGCACCCTCCAAAGCACTCCTCATTTCTATATTCATATTTCTATATTATTATTATTATTAATAGCCCAGTTTTGCGCCGACCCAATTTAGACTGATTTTTACAATTTAGAACATGCAGAAGATCAATTTTCGATGCTTGAAAGTTATGCTAACAATAATAATCTCGTCAAACTCACCGTCCTCCCTTCTCCCTCTTCTGCACGATGTACCCAGTGATGGGCGCTCCGCCGTCGCTCTTGGGCGCGGCCCACTCCAGCTCCACGAAGTCCTTGTCCCAGTTGCGGGGCTCCGGACGACCGGGCTTGCCGGGCTCGTCTGGGAATGATGCATAGGGTTAAATATTGCACATAAGTTTTATTCAAACTAGTATGAGTATCTTTTTGACATAAATATTATGAAATTTAATTAGACCACCAGTTAGACTATCAAAAAATATTTGACCCGTATTTTTTCTTTTGTTGCGTAAACCAAAATTGACGAAGACGCTTTTAAAATTCTCAATACGTCACGCCGTGGTATAATTTTTAGTGCGTTGTGACGTCACGAGCCCTCAATCCCGAGTTTTGATGCGTTTTATCTTTGTCAATATTCATTGATTTACAAAAACAAGAAATACATGTCCATTATTTTCCAATACTCTAACTGACGTAATAAATAGATTTGCAATTTATTGATGGTGGAAACTAGCCTATTGTGCCTGAATACATAACAAAATAAAAAAAAACTAGATTGAAAATGTTTGTAAAGTAACGTGTGATGTTAAGCCTAGCAAAAGTTTTCAAAAACAAATTATGACGGGCATCAATACGGTCGCCGCGCATACGCATCGACGAAAGTGGGTGTAATCAATCAATTTGTTATATGGTCGAGCCGATAATCTATTGAAATAGTTTGTAGTTTAGTTTATAAAATTAATTAATTTTAGTAATGTTATTGCACATTCTTAAGTGAATCCTCTTCTGCAAATCTCGCTATCAAAATTAGGTTTGCTGTAAGAAAACCCAATTCTGAGTTAAGCTCGCCTTTGTACATAAGCTATCTAATTGCAATTTTTTATATATATTTGATTTTTTTGTGTGCAATAAAGAATAAGATTATGAAATATGAGATAGTTTTTTGGAGAAAACATAATACATGAGACTAGCCTGACAAACTATTCCCAATCTGTAAATTAATGAGCGTTGAATGATTTCTAGTGTAGGTTCTATTAATTCCTTGATATTCTGAGCAGATTACAATTTGTTCCTACATTTTCGAGTTTTTTTCAATTACACTCACCGAAGGGATTCCTAGCGATGATAGGCTTCTCAGTCTCCAATTCCTCGGACTCTCCCTCCTTGTTGACGGCCTTGACCCTGAACTTGTAGGGCTTGCCTTCTGATAGGCCGGTGACATTCGCCTTGCAGTCCTTTGCAGTACCGCATGGGATCCAAGTTCCTGGACAAATGAAGATGTTATTAGTACAAGATCGACGATTTCATTTTAAGAACAACTAAGCTAAAGATTGTGATCCATGTTTTAATATTTTATTTGCTGATGCGTCATTGCTGGTGTATGCTTAGAATATAGATTCTGATAAAATTAAAAAGAACCGTAGGTCCTCGTACTAAAAAAAAATGGCTATTTCAGCTCAAAAGCTAAAAGCATTAATTTTAATAAAACCATTACAGGCACTTTTGAATGTCAGAAAAATAAAAAAGTGAAGCAAAATTCACAAGGCGTAATAACTTGTGAAAGTACTGTAGTGGTTATTTCAGGTCTTTATCGATAAGAATCAGGATGAAACTAAGTACATGGACACTGTTTTACTGTATTAACGGATACAAATTCCTTGAAGTTAGGACAACGTCCATTGCAAATAATATCATATAAAACGTTGTATGCCGTCTGCAGTCCCACCTAGGGAATGCAATCCGGACTATCCGTAATCCGAAAAATCCGGATATCAATGCACAACTACATTATGCTTTGCCATTTTAGCCTTTTTAGCGTCGTTTTTTATTGGGCTAATTTAGGCTATACACCAAAATTATGGTACTTAATTTTAAAAATTCCAAATACACACATCAACACGGTCTAGGGATATTTCATACTCAATTAAATAACTCGAAAAGTACTGGCCGCATTGGAATCTTTTATACACCGATTTGTTTGTAATTTATCTCAGACTAATTCCAAATTCAAATTTTTGAAAATTCTTTTGTTTCGGTGGCATAAAAATGTCTTGATGTATAGGAGAGGGAATTTTCATTTGTGCGAAATTTAGAAAACAATACGAATTACGTTTAGTTACAGTTTTTTTTTCATTTTTAAACGAAAGATAAAGTTAAAATTGAGGTATTGTAGCCATGCAACGCTGACATTTGACGAGGGCGGAGATGTTACGAGCTGTGGGAATGCTGGAAGCTGGATCTGTTCAGCGTAATGTTGCTGAGGCCATAGGGACCCATCAAAATGTAATTTCAAGATTGTGGACACGCTATCGTGCCACAGGTGAAGTAGCGGAGAGGCACCGGGGGCCAAGTCGCATCACTACCCCCAGACAAGACCGATTTTTGCAAATTACTGCGCGAGCACAACCAAATGCAACGGCGACTCAATTGGTCCAAAGGCTGCGAGTGGAACACCAAGTGCTTGTGAGTGACCAAACTGTAAGAAGGCGACTGCATGAAAGCAATCTACGCTCTCGTAGACCACTCCGGGTCCCACCTTTACGGAGAGGCAATCGTGGACGACGATTAGAATGGGTTCGGAACCACGTGGACTGGGGCCGTGACCAATGGTCCAATGTGCTGTTCACGGATGAATCCAGGTTCGGCTTTCATCCAGATTCACGAAGGACGCGTGTTTGGCGAGTTCCTGGACGATGGAGCCGTCTCCAGAACCCCCAGGAAGTTCACCCATACCAAGGAGGAACAATTTATGGTTTGGGCAGGAATTCGTCTTGGAGGACGGACGGATCTCGTTTGGGTGCGGGGCAATATGACGGCAGAACGATACGTCCAACAGGTGCTGGGGCCCGTAATCTAGCCCCACAGAACACAATTGGGGCAAGATTTCCTGCTCATGCACGACAATGCCCGGGCACACACGGCGAGAACGGTAGCAGCTTGGTTACATACACATAATGTTAGGGCCTTAGACTGGCCTGCTCAATCGCCAGATCTAAATCCCATTGAGCATGCGTGGGATATGCTGCAAAGAAGAGCTCTGAAGGAAGTTCCTGAAAATCTGGCTACAGAAGATCAACTTTTTGCGCACCTCAGAAGGACATGGGACAATATTCCGCAGCAAGACATTGACAACCTTGTTCTGAGCATGCCGAATCGTTGCCGATGTGTTATGAACATCATGGGCGCTTTCTCAGGCTACTAACTTCAAGTTTATAAACACAAATTAAATGATTTTTCTATTTTTTTCAGTTTTTACTCACAAATTAAAAGTTCATTCATATACGGTTTCCGTCTATGCTTCATTTTTTTTCCATAAAATCCTGAAATTTTAATCTATACCTTAACCAATAATAAAAAAATGGTAGAATATTAAATAACGTATCTTTTAAATATATACATGTCTTATAAATAATTAACACATTGATAGTAATTCACTTTTTTAAAAATATCCCTAGACCGTGTTGATGTGTGTATATAATAATATGGGCAGATTTGTTTATTTTCATGAAAAATCCATAATATCCGGTTAATCCGGATTGGATCAAAAATCCGTTCTTAAAAATCCGGATTTCAAAACAGAACGGATTTGCATTCCCTAGACTCCCACCATGCCAACTAGGTAAATGTTTTTCCAAGGCATAACTTATTTCCGGGGTTGCGGGACTGTTCGAAAGAGATACCGTGGCCCCGGAACACAAAGGGCGATGAAGGAATATGGATGAGTTTTAGTCAGTAAAAGTCTGACACCGGAGGGGGTGCTCCGCCCAGAGCAGGAGGAGTCATTTGAAGATTTCCCATCCGAAAAAAAAGGCATAAGTAACTTATTTACCAAGACTAAATTATTTTTTTAAAATCCTCAAGGCACTAATATTACACTCCTGCCAAAACAAGTTCTGATATTAATGTTATTCTTACCAGTAAGCGGATCAAGCTTCTCAATCTCGTAGTACTCGATCGGTGATCCACCATCGTCTTCTGGTTTCTTCCAGGCGAGCGTGCAGCCGTTCTTTGTGACGTCAGCCACTTCCAGAGGTCCTTGCGGTTTTGATGGCTTGCCTGGGGGTGAAAGATATTTGTAAATAGATGGCACTTATTTGTTGTATTTTTTTATAAGAAATGGTAAAGTTGCCCCTGGTTTTGATGCTAATGGGGATGGCAACTGTGGAACTAATGGCGCTAGCATCGCTTGAACCAAACATCGTCATTGGTTGAAAATCTGTCAACGTCATTTTATATTTCAAAATAGTTTGACCTCATTGGTCAGATTGGGTCTAAGCTATGGACGCGCCATCTACAATCAGCTTTGAACAGCCTTCCCCATTGGATGTTTTTAGGAAGATCCATATTTCGATCAAAATATTTTTACTATCCCCAGTTTTGCTAGATGTTTCCAACACCTATGGTAAAGGATATCCTGACTCTTTTAAGAAGGAAGTCTTATAAGATTTTTAAGAAGATTCTGTGATATTCATAATCAACGTATCTCAACATGATCATCGTGTTGTGACACATCGTTCGGTCTTTTAATAATACAATTAAAATAGGATGTTTTTTGTTTGAAGATTTCTGCACCAAATCACATATTGTTTAGATGAAGAAGTTTAGTGAGGGTAGGTCTTTGCCCCAGAGAGACAGAGAATTCCTTAAAAAAAAATCCTATATGAAAACTGGAGTGCTCACCGAGAATAGTAATCTCAATTTCAGCTTCATCTTCTCCGACCTCATTCTTGGCCTTAATCACATACTTCCCAGACTGCGCCCTCTTACTCTTGGTCATCAAGAACTTGGTGTTATAGTCCACATTGATGATCTCCAGATTTTCTCTGTTCTGCAGCTCCTCACCCTTGAAGAACCAGGAGACCTTGGCAGGAGGTTCACCGAAGACTTTCACGTCTAGGGAAACTGGTAGACCTGCCTTTACGGTCAGCGGGTTCAGGTTTGTGCGGTCGATTCTTGGTTTCACTGTTGGAAGAAATAGATGTTTAGAAAGAGGTTTATTTTAGTTTAATCCAAAATGAGGTTACTCAAAACGGAGCAAACATCGTGAGGAAACCGGCATGTCCTATAACCAAAACTTTGAAGATATGTGACATCTACCAATCCGCACTGGGCCCGCGTGGTGGATTATAGCCCATTCCCTCTCATAGAGAGGAGGCCGTGTCCCAGCAGTGGGAACATTAATAGGCTGATTACGATGAGGTCAAACAAACATAACATCAAGCCTATAATCCGCGAAGGGTTAGTTACAGAGCTGTACCTAATCAGTTAGTCGCCAGTGTAATAACACAAATCCAGACTCCGTGATTACTGGGAAATTCCTGAGGGTTAAAACCATAGACTTAGTATATACTGCCGTATAGACGAACTGACAGCTCGATAAAGCGTGACCAATTTTGATTTGTCAGTGTGTGCGTTAGTTAGCGATGTACCATTTACTTTGGAGGACTATCGATAAGTGGTTGAAGTTCGACCCTTGAAGGAAGATGTTCCATAGACTGCCTTTGTCCAGATTATAATTTTTACATTATGTTAAAAAAGTGTAAATACATAAAAAAAATAAAACAGTCAACATTTTATTAAAAATCGCTCAATACGGTCAGTATTGAGCGATTTTAAACAGATAAATCTTATCTAACTGGTTCCTTACAGTTTCCTTTCCTAAATTATTAAGTTTACATTCATGTTTAAGTCGAATGTCAAAGTAAATTTATATAATGTGTTCCATTATTAAATATCTACGACCACTTAAAATATCTTGGTCTAAATTTTGGCTCTCCAAACTCGAAAATAAGCCGAAATTATCTCCTAATATATTATAAGAAGTACAGCTTGGCAAATTGTAGATTTCCCAATACCTTGACTGATTTTATTATTTTCACGAATAAAATTTTCAATCTGTAAACAAATTTGTATCACGTCTTTGGATTCCAACCAACGCGCCCAATGAATCTCAACCATTTTCCTCGAATTATAGTATCTAGAGGGAATCTGTTGTACAAATTATACAAAACAATTAGTTTATGTATTTGTTAAAAGTTAATTAATTTTTTCCTGATAAAATGGTTCAGTTAACAGACGGTGAACGTAAGCTAGCATTTTTTTTCATAGTTAACATTCAAGATAAAATATCGATAGTATCGATAAATTTAAGTCAATCCCTAGCGTACATGTAAAATAGATTGATGAAAAATCTATTCACCAAAATCATGTAAATTATCAACAAATGGACTTTTAGCTACACAAAATATGAAAGTAAACAAACACATTGGTATTATTTTATATGTTATACAGGTAAAAAGGCAAATTTTAACCAAAAATAAACGCGTCTTATCAGTGACTACGTCCTAAGTATTTACTTATGAAATGTGCATTTTTCAGGTTTATGGCTATGATTAACACCGCATTCACGCACAGGAAAAGTAACCATTGATTAATACAACTGTATTCACTGAAAATAAACCACGATGTACGCTAAAATTCCAAAATACTAAGGAGTTGATTCCCCGCGTGCCGACTTGTGCAGACCTGTCATTCAAAACCGGTCACAGTGATATTAGATTCGCGATCCTTTTTCATCTTGCTATATTTCCTTATGGGATGTTCTTCTCCCTCGCACGCTTTGTTGGTCTATATTTACTAAGTCTATGGTTAAAACCAATAACAGATCGTCCGACCCGGGAACCCAACCCAGGACCTCATGCTCAGCAATCGCGATTGCGACAACTGGACCAACGAGGCAGTCAATCTTAATAGTCAAGGCATCAAAAAATATTTCAGTCCATATTGAGGTGGTCTATCTTTTTTTAATTTAATGATATTTGAAAAAACCACACAGCTTTGCTGGAATTTTGTAAAGCCGTGACGTATTTAGCGATAGTATAGTTGTCGAATGGTATTTGCTGATCGGGTCAAACTGAATGAAAGTCGAATGTGTCATTTAAACATTGTTTCAGTGAATAACAACAGCCGACTATGTATGTAGAACCTCTAAGTAATCACTTTAGTCTGCTTATCATGGCGACGCAAACCACGTCTTATTTAATAGGTTTTTAGGTCCTGCAATAGAGATGATGACTGACTAAAAAAAATATAATTCTGTTTAGTCCGTCAGTTAGATTATCGAAAAATATTGGATACGTATTTTTGTTTTATTAAATTAATAAAAAATGACGAAGATACAACGTGTCAAAGATCAAGAGTGGGGGCTTGTGACGTCACATTTGAGTAAAAAGTGTACTCAAATGTATGCGTCACACGAGTTTTCGACGCACTGTATCGTCTTCATTTTTTGTTTACGTAAAAAAAGAAAAAATTATGTGTCCAATATTTTTTGGAAATCTATCTGACGGACTAATTAGATTTTTTTGTGATCTTCCCTATTTTTTATATTCGGACAGTCTCTTATGGATACTCACAGAATCGAGGCTTAGCAGTATGCCAGTTGGTGTTCTCCGAAGGTTCGGACTGTCCTGCCTTGTTGAGCGCACGGATACGGAACTGGTACTGGTTGCCTTCCTCCAGCTTGGGCACGGTGCCCTGGCAGATGTTGCCTTGGATCTCAGCGGCCTGGGGAGACAAAGAGATTATGTTAAATTAAAGTTCCCTCCTTCTTCAAGCGCTTACTCGGATTGAAATGAATAAGACAGATTTCGGAATTAAGAACATAAATCTTGGGGCGAATTTTGCCAATGAATTCAAACGCAGTGAAGTCGCGTTCAAGTGCTGCAATTGATAAGGAATTTTGCAACTATAGCTCTTTAACGCCGTTTAGATGCGCTGATCGCGTTTAGTTTAAATAGCAAAAATTGATCTAAGACGGTTTGAACGGTGTTTCTGTCAATATGAAACAAGTAACCGACATAACATGAACTTGTCTACAAAAACGTTTTTTTTTTTAAATAGGGAATATGCATAAATTTTCTTTTTTTTTTATTTCAATACGGAATGTTAAAGTACTATAAAAATAATGACAAAAAGTGAAAACAAGACATAAATCGGCCAAACAACACAAAAATTATAACCATTTAAACTTTTGTTTCTATCTCTTTCTAGATAAACGGAATATAGTATGGATTTTGTACGTCGATGCAGCGAATGACATCATTCGCTGTATCGGCCCTCTCTGTCTAATCAACAGTTTCAAATGCATAAAACTTCGTATTTTTTATAGATAATAAAAAAATAATTTCTATTTTCTATTTCTGATGTTAAATACGCTTTGTTTAGTGATAAAAAAAATCATGCATATTTATTATTAATTTAAACTTTATGTACAAGAGTGGTACATAGGCGGACTTAATGCCACAAGGCATTCTCTACCAGTCAACCTTTGGGTTGCGTATACCCTATTTACGACGGCATATTTTTTTTATTGAACCCTTTGACTTCTACTAAAGATTTGCTTATACTTGATTATATTAAGCATTGAAAAATTAAATGATACATACCTTAACAAACTCGCCCCTATCTCTATCCAGGACTTCAATAATATATCCAGTAATAGGAGCTCCATTATCCCTAATGGGGGGCTCCCACTTAAGCTTGGCGGACTTCTCGTCCCAATCCACAATGTCGGGCAGACCGGGAGCTGCTGGCACATCGTATGGGTTCTTGGCGAGGATGCCGTGGTCTGTGTCCAGGGGCTCGGACTCTCCCTCCTCGTTGAGGGCCTTCACGCGGAACTGGTAGGTGTGACCTGCTTCTAGGCCTGTAGGGGGAAAAAAGACAAATTAGATCTGGAAATCATCGAAATCTTTGTGTGAACATAATCCGAATTTATTTAAGGCCCAAGCGAAGTAAAGCTCTTCGATTTTAACTTTCATTCCTTATGTTACACAGAAACATAATGTGTATAGTTGGTGCCAGTTAAGATGAGAATAGCGGTCATTGCCCTTTCCCTAATATCTCTTCGTACGAACCAAAACAAATAAACCATGTATCGTTTTTCATTACAAAAAATGTTGAAGATCACGATAGATGACGATTCCAGACTTAAACAGTCTTATTTTTGGTTTTTAAAGTTAAGAAGTTTAATAAATGTAGGTGGGTCAATGACCGCTATTCTAATCTTAATTGGCACCAACTATAGTTCCCACTCTAGTTTAACCTAGACTTGCACATTGCGCGCAGTTATAGCGTTTTTTATTCTTATTTTATGTTTATTGGTTTACCAACAATTTTTTACACTGGTTATGGGCATAAAGCATATAGCGCTGTGCCCCCAGACCAGCTGGCTTGTTGTAAACTATGGCGAATATGTAGATCTTCTACTGCTTCAACCGGTCAGTAATGTTCGGGTCGGGTTGACAAGTTGACAGTTGTATTCGCGTCGCCACAGCATGCGTCACCACGCCATTTTTTGGTTTTACCCGCGCCTATAGAAGTTTCACATCAAAAATATACTGACCAGTAACAGTAGCCTCAGTGGTATCGGGGTCCACGGTACCAGCCGGCACCCACTTGCCAGTGACGGCGTCCATCTTCTCCACCACGTAGGCGCTGAGCGGCAGGCCTCCGGTGTGTTTGGGCTTGTTCCACTTCAGCTTCACGTGGTCGGCGTGAATGTCCGACACTTCTAGCGGGCCTTCGGGCTTGCCGGGTTTGTCTGGGGAGAGAAGTTAGTTTGGTGAGATTATAGTACAGAATTGTCTTCATCATCAAATGATAGTAGTTCAATGTTAGACCTAGGTCACTTGTCGGACGCGATTTGACTCATTCTTTGATATGAAAGATCGTCATCTGCCTAGCCTTTTCCCAACTATGTTGTCCAGTCCAGTCTTACCAGATACCTCCTCTTAGCTGAATATCAGTATTTTACATGGAGCGACGGCCTGTCTGACTTCCACAACCCATTAAGTAACACCTCACATACTCAGTGTAATACGATACCCCTTGGTTAGACTGGTTGTCAGACTTTTGGGCCTTTGACTACATGCAACGACTGTCAAAGATCTACAAATGACAGCCGAGGCAAACAGCTTAACGTGTTTTCCGAGGCATGGAGGAAACTTGGAATGTAATGGGTGGTCAACCATCCACGCACCACCCTGAAGATCGACCCGTCTGGCTATTATTATTTAGCCATGCAGCTCCTCATGCAGTTCTACATTCATTCACCCTGTACTAGACAAAAAACTGCAGGAGCACTAACAAGAGAGATTGAGGTTTCGATAATTTGGAAATTTTCTAAACAGCAATACATACCCAGCACAGTAATTTCAACGGTAGCCTCATCGACTCCGGATTCATTCTCGGCCTTGAGCGTGTACACGCCCGAGTTGGCCCAGGTCGATTCGAAGATCTGCATCTTGGTGTTGTAGTCTTCGTTCTCGATCTTGAGTCCTGGGCCGGTCTCCAGGACCTGGGAAAATAAATAGAAAGTGGTTAGATTCCGTTAGAAGCCATGTGGTATCCGGCAGAGTAGAATAGAACCAACCCATTACACTCACGGGTGTCGTATAAGGCGACTAATGTCTGAGGCAGAACACCTTGCGCCTCCGTAGACCAGAGAATGGGCAGCAGCGTTTTCTGTTAGTCTTTCATCACTGCGATCTCCAATCCGCCTGCCAAGCGTGGAGATTACGGCAAATTCCTCCCATCATGGGAGAGGCTTATGTCCAGCAGTGGACGTTATGGGCTGCTGTTGTTGTTGTTGGTTAGATTCTGGTGTTAAATGTTGTACTTTTTTATACAACATGGTGTCGCATGTACGCATCTGTCATGTCCTCTCGGACATTCATCACATGTAACGCGATTCATGGTAACGCCATATTTTGTCTCGCAAAATAAGCCTATTTACAATTAGTGCTTTAAGTCTTTACATAGCATAATCAGCCTATAATGTTCCCACTGCTGGGACACAGGCATCCTCTCTATGGGAGGGAAAGCTATAATCCACCACGCGGGCCTAGTGCGGATTGGTAGATGTCACATGTCTTCGAATTGTTGGTTCTAGGACATGCTGGTTTCCTCACGATGTATTCCTCAAAATTCCTTTATTACATTTTAGTTAAATATGAATGTTTCATTGAATACATTCTCTGAAAGACTGCGCCTAAATCCGCTATGCATTTAGAAGAATAACGCGGTCGCACAAACAAAGAGCCACGAAAAACGACTTTTTATTTACGGTTATTATATAGAATAAATCCTTACCTTCTTGGCGAAGGTCCAGGTCTTGGATGGTGGAGGTTCACCCTTGATGTCGACATCCAATTTGATGGTAGTGCCAGCGCGCACGCGAATAGCGTGCATCTTGTCGCGGTTGATGTGTGGTTTCACTGTAAAACATTGTTTATGTTAGTAAAACTTATACAAAAAAATTGAAGTCTCGGAGTTGTGGAGTCATTTTGAAGTTCTCCAAACCCTGTAGTGGACTGTCATAGGTTCAGTAAATAATGATTTTGGAAGCTAAGAGAGTGAGTGTCAAATGATGATACCATCGGTCACTCACTCTCTTAAGTGACACCATGGGTCGCATGCTCTTCCTGACGTTCTTCTAAGAGAAGCGTATCATTGAAAACAGGATTACAATAAAGCTAGCAACCAAGGCTGACTTTGGCTGCCAGGGGTGCTACACAATTATTTAGATAGGCTAATTCGATCCAGCAGTACTTGTTGAACTTCCAAACCGACCCGTAGCAACTTCTCCAAACATTCGGGTTTCATTTAGCTCTTGCCGATTGACAAGCTCCTTCGTCTGTCCTTTAACCATCCAGAATCATTTTTGGGCCGTCTCGTCATAATTCAAGCAAGGCTTATTACTGCTATAAAGACCAACAGTATACTTACAGAACCGAGCCTTAGCCGTATGCGGTTGTGTGGCATCTCCTGGCTCTCCGGGTCCGGCCTTGTTGACGGCTTTGACACGGAACTGGTACACGTTGCCTTCCTTCAGGTCCGGTACGCGAGCCTTGCATTCTGGCGTCTGCAGGGATGAAGAAATGATGAGTGGAAGACGAATTGAGAATGCACAAGTAACCAGGATTGGCGATGGGGTCAAATCTTAAGCTCCAATGAAATCAGAATACATTTTTAGCGTCATAAAGTACGGTAGATTTTATTCTTTCTGTAGACGTTTGATTATTTGTATTGTCATTTTTTACTTTTGTTTGGGCTTTACAATTACACTAAATTACAATAAAATTTTACTTCGTGCCAAGATTTTGATTGACCTGCTGCATAGTTGAGCTTGAGTTTGCTAAAGAAAACGGTGCCGCCATTGTCATAATACAGTTATAATGTAGGCTATCAAGTGAATAACGCCTGTAGTATCACGCGCTATTTGGCGACACGACGTTCTCAGGAAATCTAAGCTTTAAATAAACCAAATTTTAATCAGGTACCATCGAGGATACTCCCGCCTGACCACCACTAAACTAATTTTTGCTTGCACTCGCAACATAGAAACGCTCTCTAGCAACGCCCCGTTAACTTTGTATAGAAATAATGAATGAAAAGATACCGAATCGGCCGAGCGCACTGACGACGCACGCCAAACGACAGTTATTGTTATTTTGCGCGCCAAAGTTGAGGCTTTCCTAATAGGCCCAACTTTATGGGGGGGTGGCTCGGCGCCTCCGTATGTTTTAAGCGAAAAAAATTAAAATGTTCAGGCGGAAAAGCCCACGGTAGTACCTCACTACCCCAAAAAACTGATCAATAGAAATAGTACATTGTTACCCTAGGGGTGAAAGTAACTTATTTAGTCCCGAGACGGGGTTTGGTGCCCGAGCGAAGCGAGGGCGCTAATAGTTCGAGGGACTAAATAAGTCTTTAACCCGAGGTAAACACTGTGCTTTTCATTACGAATACAAGGAAAGTAAAAAAAAACATACAACTCGAAAAAACTAATGAAGATCGGAATTCGAATAGGGTAGATGACACACCAATCAATTGAGATACTTTTTAGGAGCTGTCAAAACGCGGTTCTCTAATAGACTTTGTATGGCAATAGCCTATTGTGACGTCACTGTTTATTCAACTCAATGACTCGACTATTTATTGATTTCAAAGCAACTAAAAATCGAATTTGGCAATTAATTGAAAATAAATCGGGTTTTCAGGCCCAAAATAAAGTGTTTTTTAGAGAAAGGTGTCTTGGAATTATTGTTTTATGGTGTCATCTACCCTATTGCCGCTTTCCCACCTATTTTGCTTTTTTTTTCTGTGGCCGGCCAGCTATTCAGCCAATACCTATTTTTCATTTTCATCATCGAAAAATGGTAAATATTTTTCCCAAATCAATGTTATTTTAAAGAAATAGTTGAAACTTAATTATAATAAAGATATTTCAAATATATATTCTTTAATTAATACTTAACTTTATGTTATTTCAATTTTACATCGTGGCTGTATAGAAAGTTGGAACATGGTTCAATAGAAAAATGAACCATTTTTTTTTAATAATTTGACAGCTGTCAGTTGAAAACGATTCTCCCTAGGGCTGAAAAGTATTACTTTCAACCCGCTCCTCAGGCAACTTCAGACCTACTTTCAGAGTATGAGTAATGAAAAATATTTTTTCATCCCTTCTATTCGAAAAGTGTTGTTTTGTTCCCCTTTTAGCGGGAGCAAAGTAGCTCTTTTCTCCACTAGACTTTTTAGCGGGCAGTAATGAGATTTGAATTTGGAACATGAATCGTTCATTGAAATCGAACGAAAATTGTATAAATGACTGGCTGTAAGTGTTTGTACGGTGCGGGGGTCAGCACGCGCATTGTACACACCATTATCGCCACGCCGTTCTACGTCAAAGGAATCAATGCCTTTTCCTGAGCACCAGCAAGATACTGAGATTACAAACACTCAAAATACCGGATGCCTTTTTTATCACTTTCCAAAAAAAAAAAACTTGTGGCATGCCTAGTTTTGTTTTTCTTTTTTCCACAGCTTAGAAAAGAATTGATCCATCATCAAAAAACGCTACAAATTTCAAGTAAACTTTTCATATTAGAACAAAGAAAGAGTAATTAAAAAACAAAAAATGTAAAATATCGAATTTCAAATCTTACGAAAACAATTTTTTTTAAATTTCGATTTAAAAAAAAGAAAACTAAGTATGCCATTTGCTTCTACTCCGTTCACCAATCATACCCATTTTTTTTTTGGAAAGTGGTAAAAATGTCATCCTGTATAAATAAATCCACAACTATATCAATCCCAAACAAAATACACACAATGACAATAAATTTTCAAAATTTCGCCAGTGTATTAGATATAAATATAAATTTGTAATTGACGTTTTTTACATTCATGTCATTTTTAGGGTTCCGTACCCAAAGGGTAAAAATGGAACCCTATTACTAAGACTTCGCTGTCTGTCCGTCTGTCTGTCACCAGGCTGTATCTCATGAACCGTGGCAGCTGGACAGTTGAAATTTTCACAGATGATGTATTTCTGTTGCCGCTATAACAACAAATACTAAATATAGTCAATGGTACGGAACCCTTCGTGTGCGAGTCCGACTCGCACTTGGCCGGTTTTTTTTAATTAAACTTATTCATTAATTACTTAAAAGTGTCTCTTATTTATTTTCTCATAGAACGAGATGAAAAGTAGAGTATATGACTCGAGAGCAAACATATTTTTCCCTCAGGCGATGTACTTTGAATCCCTCGCTACGCTCAGGATTCTATTTTAGAATCCCTCGCTATGCTCGGGATTCTATTCTAGAATCCTTCGCTTCGCTCTGGAATCAAAATAGCGCCCTCGCCGTAAAAATACTATTTTGCTCCCTTGTCATACAATCTACTATTCCAGTTACGGCTGCACTCACTATGTCAAAGAAGTCAAAGATAATATTCACAGCTGATTGATGATTTCAAAGACAACATTTATCTATACTGGAAGCCGTCGCGTTGGAAGACCTCCCACTAGTTGGAGCGGTGACCTGGTGAAGGTTGCGGGAATCCGCTCAATGTGGCGACACTTGGGAGAGGCCTATGTCCAGCAGTGGACGTCTTTCGGCTGAAATGATGATGATGATGATGATGATTTATCTTACCGTAGTAACAAGCGCCTCCGTCCAAGATCCGTACTTCTCCTTCTTCTCGATGATGTACCCGGTGATGGGTGCTCCGCCGTTGTTCTTGGGCGCCTCCCATTTGAGGTCCACGCGGTCCACGTCCCAGTCCTCGAGGGTCGGGACTGAGGGCTTGCCGGGGATGTCTGGGAGGAGATAAGGGATATGCGAAATTAGTGTTTGTCGAGATAAAGAGTTCAAAGTTGGGATGGAATTGACTAAATTAACATTTTAATACACCGGGGCAACACAGTGCGGCATTGCAGCATGCTACTTATTCGTAATCTTGTGGTATGCGGCTGCCCATTTTACGCCGAGGCAACATCCTGCATAGATAATTTTCAAAGCATCGTAAAACATAACCTATACACTGTATGACGCACCAAAAACGTAGCATGGAATCCATTGTGTTTGGATAGAAGCTGCGACTGACTGCGACTGTCTGCCACATGACGCAAGGTGTTGCCATGCTGTACGATTCTTGCCACTATGTGCTATATTTTAAATTAGTGTAGTATGTGGCCTTGTGGCATGCCGCAATGCCACACAGTGTTGCCCCGGCGTAAAACAGCCTTTAGTGTAGTAGTGTCTAGATATTTACAAGGTCACAAACAAACTCACCGTAAGGATTCTTAGCCACAATGGAGTGGTCAGTCTTCAGCGGCTCCGACTCTCCCTCGTCGTTGACCGCCCTGACTCTGAACTCGTACTCCTCGCCTTCCTGCAGCCCCTTGATGTCCATCTCCGTGTCGTCGGTCTTACCGACCGGCACCCAGCGGCCGGTCGCCTTGTTTAGTTTCTCTACGACGTAGCCGGTTACTGGTTTACCTGTTAAGTGGTTGAAGGATTAGTATTTTATTTGTGTTTGAGAAGAATTTGTTTGGAGAAAATGTTAAGGATGTTCGGTAGAACTGTTAGACGACAGAAAATTGCAGGACTATTTGCTGATTGTTCAATTTGGATCTTACTACTTTGGCAAGGGTACTTTGGAACACGCGTCGATTCATTTTTGCGTTTTTATAGATACAAACGCGCGTAAAACGTGATACAAACGCGCGTGGGAGGCGCGTTCGAAACTCGTTTGAAGTCTGTACAAAGGATTAAAGCCAGCGCAGCGTAAGCAGTGTTGTCTCAACCGACGCCATTGTACAACTGACGAGGAGTCTCTGACCAAAACGCGGAAGCTACGAGCGACTACAGCGCGTCTGTATCGCTGTATCTGCACGTATACGCGCAGTAGACGCGTGTTTCACGATCGCCCCGTGTGCTTAGGTGACAAGGTTACGTTCAATTCTCGTTTGAAGCGTGTATACGCGCGTCATCTGCGCGTCATCTGCGCGTCGTCTGCGCGTTTAAAATACGTCGTGTGCTAGGGGCCTAAGACTTATTCAATATCATTATATGAAAAAAAAAAACTATTTGGTAAAACTTCTATAAGCCTTGCACAAACGAAACATGTCTGGCGTCGCGTAATTATACGTCAATAATATTTAAATGTATGTTCGACGCAGTGTCTACGTGGCGTCTAGGCAACGTAGACACCTATATTGGAAATAGCCACTACACAGACTAGACCTATCTGAAATCCATCTTCAAATCCCAACTTACCACCGTCATCCTCAGGTTTCTTCCAGGACAGCTTGCATCCATTCTTGGTAACATCAGCCACCTTCAGTGGACCACCAGGCTTGCCCGGAGCGGACAGCACAGTGATCTCGACCTCAGCCTCATCTTTACCGTGCTCGTTGGTTGCTAGGATACGGTAGGTGCCTGTCATTGGACGCTCGGATTCTTTGACGTCCAGTTTTGTGTTGTAGTCGACGTTGATTACGTTTTCTGTTACCTGGGGAGTTGAGATTAGGGTTAGGATAAATGGTATATCATCATCTGCCTAGCCTTTTCCCAACTATGTTGGGGTCGGCTTCCAGTCTAACCGGATGCAGCTGAATATCTGTATTTTACATGGAGCGACTACCTATATGACCTCCACAACCCAGTTAGTACTGGGTAATACAGTACCCGTTGATAAGACTGGTTGTCAGACTTTCTGGTCACTGACTACTTGTAACGACTGTCAAAGATCTACAAATGACAGCCGGGACTAACGACTTAACGTGCTTTCCGAGGCACGGAGGAAACTCGGTATGTAATGGGTGGTCACCCATCCACAGACTAACCTAGGCAAGCACGGCTTAACCTAAAGATCGGCCCCGAGCGGCTGTTATTATTAAGCCACGAGCTCCTCTAAGTATAAGTGGTACTAATATTTCTGAAAGAAAAAAGGATAAATAGAAAGGTACCTAAATAAAGTGAGTTGAGCCAGGATTAGAATAACAGAGCTCGAATTACTTTAGGTTAGACTAACTATTGGCTTTCTGTTCATTTTTTTAATTTAACATTTACTTGAAATTTTGTTGTTCTGTCAAATTAATAGGAACCACTCAGTTGGAGGGTCTGATTGAGTCAGAATTAGTGATTCGACAAAATAATACCCTTTATCCATGTTTCCCTTAGCAGAATTATGTGGAAACTCCTTAGGGAAATGCTGGAACTTTATTTTTTTGGTTATATCTCCAGATATAGGAATAGACTGTCTTGTTTTTTGGATGTTTCTTTCACTGTATTCTTAAAACCATAATAATTTGATTTTAATATCTTTAAGTTTGGGATCCTTGGTATGTTGTGGTCCTTGGACGAAAATCTAAACATAAAAGTAAAGAAACAAACCTCCTTTTCTTCGCCCTTCCACTTCCTGAACCACTGCACCTTGGGCGCCGGTTCACCCTTGACGTTGACGTCGAAGAAGATCGGCTTGCCCGCGCGCACCGCCAGCGACTTCAGGTTCGTGCGGTCGATACGCGGCTTCACTACGGGGTGATGGAAGATTGGTGAGTGGTTTGCGTCTTTCATGTGTAGAGCAATGAGTGGATGCATCGATTCGTGTAAGTGTCAAACGCTAAATGATTCCAACTTCATCAGAAAAATCATAATAAGTTATTTTTGCATGTTACTTTACTCGAAAAGATTTTTATTATTTTATTTTTTATTTGATATTTAGAAACAACTGCTTTATTTATAAAGAAACCGCTTTTTATTAGTAGATTTTACCTGTCAGGCTTCGTTATACTAGAGTGAATATTAAAATGCAGGATACCCAATTATTTTCATTCTCTCAGAATATCGAGGTGGAACATAATTAACGCAAGACTTCCCGTGTGGTCTCTTGGACCATGAAATGAATATCTTCTGTTCTACGAGTGCTTTAAATAAATTCCACTATATATGTTATAGTACGTCGTTCCATTTTAAACCGTTGACTTATGGGCATAATAGTACATTTTGATACAAGTGGAAAAGTTTGTTATTGCATTCGAGGCGGAATAAACACACGAGCCGTAGGCGAGGGTGTTATTGAGTCGAGAACTGCAATACGTGCATTTTTAATATTATTATCGAAAAATATAAAATAAAATAATAGCATTCATTTGAAATTTTTCTAAATCATAAACCTAGTGGAAATCAATACACTTGTGTGCGTGTATGCACCACCATATTTATGTGTGTGCTAACTGCTACCTATTTAGGTTGTTGAACTAAATTGTGCTGTCGCAATATCCACACATTCGCTATTTAGTGGTGGACAGGAATAAAATTGTATTTGAACAAATGTTTTTTTTTTTCATTATATTGAAAACATTATCGATTCTTAACCATCTCTGAAAATTTGGCCGGTCAGTGCAAACTAACCCTGTATTTTATTATAGTGTTTTATTGCAATACTTACGGGCCTTGTGTCTGATAGTGGTCATCTTGGTTGGGTCCGAAGGTTCGGACGGTCCAGCCTTGTTGACGGCAACCACGCGGAACTGGTACTCGCTACCTTCCGGTAGACCGTCGATCTTGGCTGAGGTCTGGGTTCCAGGTACCTGGGGAATAGTAAGAATAGTCGTTAGTAACTGTTACAATAGGCTTGTGTCCTGAAAAAATCTAATTAGTCCGTCAGTTAGATTATCAAAAAATATTTGACACGTATTTTTTCTTTTGTCACGTAAACCAAAATTAACGAAGATACGACGATTTTAAAATTCTCAATACGTCACGCCGTGCTATAATGTTTAGTGCGTTGTGACGTCATGAGCCCAACTCTCGAATTTTGATGCGTTTTATCTTTGGCAATATTCATTGATTTACAAAAACAAAAAATATGTGTCCATTATTTTCCAATACTGTAACTGACGGACTAAATATATTTGCAATTTATTGATGGTAGAAACTAGCCTATTGGACGTAATTTCGTCATTCTTTGATTGCGTTATAATAAGGATGGATAGAAAGGTGGCGCTGAAGGCGGTAAGGAGAATATTTATTAGGAACTACCGCGCTCACTCAGGATCGACCACTTTTCACTCCTATGCCTTGAGTAATAAGGTTGAAAATTGATTGACTGTTTGTGAACGCGGTAGTACAGTAGAAAGAAATATATAAATCCTCAGTTGTGCCTATGTATCTAAAACGCCACTGTTCAGCGATTTTATGATCTGGTGAGGTTTTCTACTGGTCGAGAACCGAGAACTTGTGATCGAGAAATAGACACAAATTATAGATTATCATGGCGACAGTTTAAGGAGCTAGATGTTTTTAGTACAGGACGTCTTTCGTCTTTTTTCATGATGAACCTTACACTAACTAAGAACGTTCATTTTCACACCATAGAAAAGTAAAATTAAAGGTTCCATCCTCCCGTCCATTACAGTCCCCGGCACGTAACTTGGCAAGAGTCGTTAGATGCGCAGAAGTCGTTTTTTAGGTCTCTTTGGCGGTGGCGCGGGACGCGGGGTATGAAGTAGCGCCGATCCGAGCGCGCGATTGGCGCGTCAGTCGACCCCTGCCTCCCGCACCGCGTCTACATTCCGTTCGCTCCCGATTACACTTGCGTGCACGAGTACCACTACTACCCTTTGTTTTTGTTACGAGTTCAGTTTTAGTTTTAAATTAAGTTTTTGTTACGAGTTATTGTTATTGTTGTTGTTTTAAATTTAGTTTTTGTTACCAGTTGTTGTTATCGTTTTAAATTTAGTTTTTGTTACGTTTTTTACAATGCCAGGACCAAATACCGTTTTACGCAGACATGCCCGAAAAATGGTATACGATGTGTTTTATTTATAACACCTAATAAAAGTCACCTCTGCTTTAATTACATGATTAAAAATAAATGATGGCAATAACCAAAAATGACAATCAATAAAATTTAAGTGACCCGTTTGTTGTTCCACTATGTGTACGATGCGCGAACTTGCCCCCACTCCGCCAAAACCTTGCCAACTTACGTGCCGGGTACTGTACTAAATCTCCATGAGATTTATGTCAATGGGGAGACACAGGCAAAGATAATCTAAGATGGCGCCACCGTAGCTAGTCTCAATCTGACCAATGAGGTTAAGCTATTTTGAAATATAAAATGACATTACCATATTTTCAAACAATAGGGAATATGCATAGATTTTCTTTTTTCTATTTCGATACGGAATGTTAAAGTACTCTAAACATAATAACAAAAAGCGAAAACAAGACATAAAATAAATAGGCCAAACAACAGAAAAATAATAACCATTTAAACTTTTGTTTCTATCTCTTTCTAGATGAACGGAATTTAGTATGTATTTTGTACATCGATGCAGCGAATGACGTCATTCGCTATATCGGATCTCTCTGTCTAATCAGCAGTTTCAAATGCTTATAACTTAGTATTTTTTATAGATATTAAAAAAATAATTTCACTTGGCTATTTTTGATGTAAATACGCTTTGTTTAGAGTGATATAAAAAAGTCAAGCATATATATACCTTATTGCGATGTTGGGAACCAGCTATGCTAGCGCCATTAGTTCCACAGTTAGCTTCCCCATTGTTTAACTATTTTGTCTACTAAATAGTCGTTTAATAGTTATTTATGCAACTGTTGTATAATGAGGGGTATTAAAACACGAATGTGGGTTTATCACACGAGGCGAAGCCGAGTGTGATAATAGTATCACATGAGTGTTTTAATACCTAATTATGTACAGTTGCATACAAGACTTTATCTACATCCATGATATGAATCCTCCATAAAAGGTTCTGAAACCATAGGGTGTTGCAGTGTTCTAAGAAGTCTATGTAAATTCATGGAAAGTTAACCGTGTATAAGAAGTAATATAATTATTTACATTTTGGATTGTTCAATTATCAAAATTCACAAAGCTTGTATCACTCATTTTTGTAAACAACAAAGTACATAATGCAATACTAATATCCAAATGTCGAACAAAAATGGCGGGATACGACGTGAATTCGAATTAACCTACACGTTTTTTTTTAAATTACGGCGATCGAAGCGAATTAGTGAATCGCACGTGCTGGACGTTCGATTCACTACCACATTCGATGTTCTTTTTTTAAAACGAGTTGCATAATGAAATTCAGTACAACATTATAACACCCGTTTGGGTGTTATAATGGTTATTATGACACTGGCTGTTTTAATGTTGGCCATAAGCTAACTGTTTCAGATACCTTTATAGAGGATTTATAGCATGGGTGTAGATAAAGGTATATTTACCTCTGCAGCATTCTCCCAGTCTCCGCCCTTAGGCTTCTTCTGTATGATGTACTTGAGCACGGGGGCGCCGCCGTCGTCCTTGGGCGGGTCCCACTTGATATCGGCGCTCTGGTTGTCGTGGTCGGCCACTTCCACGTTGCCGGGCTTGTCCGATACCTCTGTTGGGGGAGAATGGTGGTTACAATTGGTTGGTGGAGGAAGTAGGGATAAAGACGTCTTTGGGCTGTTTCGTATATGGGTCCCAAAATGGCCCTTTTTACGAGTCAACTTCGATGGTCCCAAAATCATTAGAACCTAGAATGCATAAATACTCTCAAAAATCACAGAATTCTGTCGTAAACAGATTTGACAATGCGAACACCACCTGCCAAGCTTTTTCCTAACTATCAATGGGATCGGCTTCCAGTCTAACCGGATGCAGCTGAATACCCGTTTCGACAGTCAAAGATCTACAAATGATAACCGGGGAAAACGGCTTAACGTGCTTTCCGGCTTCGGAAAGCACGTTAAGCCGTTTTCCCCGGTACATTACATACCAAATTTCCTTTGTGCTAACAAAGGACCTGCCTAGCCTTTTTCGCAACTATGTTGGGGTCTGCTTCTAGTTTTACCAGATGCAGCTGAATACCAGTATTTTACATGGAGCGACTGCCTATCTGTCTGTGGAGGTCACCCATCCACAAACGGAATATTCTTAAGATCGACCCAAGCGGCTGATATTATTTAGCTACGAGCTCCTTGACAAGATTTCTTGAGGAGACTTGAGAGTGCGAACACTGCAATAAAATTGGTTGTCCCCTTTTCTAACGTACAGTCGTGGTCTTTTCCGCTGATCATTTTAAAAAAAATAGCTTAAATCATGCGGAGGCGCTGAGCCACGCCCTCTTAAAGTTTGGGCCTATTAGGAAACCGTCAACTTTGGCGAGCAAAATAACAATAACTCTCGTTTGGCGTGGCGTCGTCAGTGCGCTCGGCCGATTCGGTATCTTCACATTCATTATTTCTAAACAAAGACAACGGGGCAGGCTAGAGAGCGTTTTTATGTTGCAAGTGCAAGCAAAACTTAGCTTAGTGGTCATCAGGCGGGAGTGGCCTCGATAGTACAGCGGCACTTTAAAAATACAAACGCCTGGACACACACAACTTTTAACAAAGTCTTCAACTTTCACTGAAGGATATCTCTTCATAAAAGGTAACTCACCGAACGGATTCTTGGCGAGGATAGCTCGTTCAGCCTCCAGCGGGTCGGAGTCTCCCTCGTCGTTGACGGCAGTCACCCTGAACTTGTACTGGTGGCCAGGCTCCAGGCCTGTCACCTCCATCTCTAGAGGCTTCTTATCGCCAGCAACTCTGAGGAGCAAATGGTTGATTTAACAAGGTGTGGTTGATATCAGGTCTAAAATTTACATAGCGCATACTGTTACTGCGCAAAATGACCACAATCATGAGATGAATTCATGGGGAAAGGTAAAAGTAAGCGCGTCCCAAACCCTGTGAAATATTTTGTTTGTGCATTTCCATATCAACAGGTGCATACTGCTTGGGCCTAACCAAAAATAAAACGTATCCGCTAGAATAAAGTAATAATATTGTCCTCCAACTACGAGCGTCAGACCATTTAAGTCTGCTCGCAGATTTTATCGAGCTGTCTTGATAGGCTATGCAAATTGTAGTCCTACCCAAATATTGTTAGCCAGTAGGTAGCTACCTGAATAGGTCTGTACCAACTACTGTGTATCACTTACTTCGTTAAAATAAAATGTAACTCAGAAAATATAATCCGTACTGACCTGCCAACCCTGACCCACTTGCCAGTGGCCACATCCATCTTCTCGAGCTCGTACTCCTTGACTGGAACGCCGCCATCGTCTTCTGGCTTCTCCCACTTCACCTTGCAGCCTTCTGCATGGATGTCTGTCACTTCCAATGGGCCTGGAAAATTCGGTTTATTAGGATTGAGAACAATGCACTAACTGTCTTTACATTAGGATTGCACTGACTGATGTATGAGATTGAGATTGATCGATTTCGGGGACCAAGGAATACACAAATTTGAAGGCTGTACCGTTTTTAAATGCAAAAGACCGACACAAATTAAGATCCTAAAATGGCTGCTTTATCAGAATCATAATATATAATCACGTTAAAAATTCGTAAAAGTCCTATTTAAGAATTTTAAACTTATGTTCCTGCTAAAGCAGCCATTTTTTGGCCCCCAGATTCAAATCAAATTTTCTACCAAATTAAATCTTAAGTCTGTTTTTTTTCTTCCGTCAAAAATGAAGACTTGAGATTTATTGATCAACGTCAAAATTCTCAAACGCTGCTTAATTTTAAATCGTCATCAAGTGTCAGATATTCGAAAGAAGGACTTTGAAAAACGTCTAAAATTTAAGTGTTAGGTACACCGCCGCGAGTCAAAGCCGCCTAATTGTTGAGCTATTGGAAAGGTCTTTCTGCAAGAGTAAACTACCAGTACAGGCATCATCATCATTATATAAATAATAATAATAAATGTTATTATCAGAAAAAACAAATTTAAAATTTTTACAAGAACAGTATAAAAAAATAAAATGAGCATTTCCGACAAAAGTGACTCGATTGTGCCTGTACTAATGATTAAAATCTTTGTATCACAGACATATATCATTAGGTTTATCATAATATATTAACCCATATTAACTTATTTCACTATTATGTTTTATATTGATAAGAAATCCATTGTCCAAATAGTACTTATTAGAAACATTCCATCTGTGATACAGGTTGAACCTAGTACAGGCATCGAACTCTGTTATACCAACATTATTTTTAAGATTTAACTTGTATTTTTGTGCGAATTCTAAATTTGAATAAATATATTATTATTATATTATATTATCAGCAGTGATAGGAATAGGTAGTGCTTATTAGCCTAAACTTCGAAGAACAGAGACAAGAATCGGAGACTTCCTTAGACTATATTTTTTTCCGGGACATCACGTAAGTACATCAAAAATTTATGTTATTTGGAATAAGTAATTGGTCTATGTTTACCTAAAGTTTGCGACTAGACATAACATAACACAGTCGTTACAACCATCAAAATTTCTGAAAGTTTTCTTTTTAAGAACATTTTGGAAACGACTTCTTCATCATAAAACTATGATATCTCTTAGGTACGCACTCTTAGAATTTACAAAAAAAAACTCGCCGTGGTCGCATAATAAAATATAGTCTAAGGAAGTCTCCGATTCTTTTCTCTGTTCTTCTTCGAAGTTTAGGCTAATAAGCACTACCTATTCCTATCACTGATTATCAGTCACCCACTGCTGGTTATATGCTTCCTTTTTTTTCTGCCACGCTTCCCGGTTCTGTGGGTCCCTTATCCATGTGTTTCCCTTGACTTTGACGATATCGTCGACCTAAGGAGCTTTAGGACAGCCCTGGTTCCCTTGGCCAGTACAAGCAGCTGACGATAAAACTTCTAGGCTATGATAATTACTCACCCTTAGGCGAGCTAGGCTTGCTCAGCACTGTCAACTCAACGGTCTCCTCATCGAAACCGTTGCAGTTCTCAGCCCGCAACTTATATTTGCCAGTATCACGACGCACTGCGTTTACGATCGTGAAGTCGGTGTGGTACTCCTTGTTCTCGATCTTGATGCGTTCTGTGTTCACCAGTTTGATGTTATCGCGCCATGACCTGGGGGGAAGAAAGATGATGAGCGAACGTTTGATAGACAATGAACGGTTCTTCGTTCAATGCCTGTAATACTCGAAACTCAAGACAGATCCGAGGTAGGTACCTATTATGATAATAAGCCGTATAATAATACGGCTTATATTTTGATACGCGCCTCGGATACCATCAACAGAATTGTTAAAATTCCCCTATTTTCATTTAAAATTAACTCAACACCCTGTAAAGTAAAAGGTGTTCACAATATTCCAAATACAACTTTTTACCCGACTGTACGACAGCAAAGACAGAGTTAATCTACACTAAGAAGAAATAAGTTTGCAAGTTACTTAAGGGAAGCTACATTATCTCAGTGTCATATTCCCATGGAATAATTTCGAATCATAACGAAAGCAAAGCCGCAGGGAAAACCTAGTATTAAAAAAGATTCCGCGAATGCGCATCTGCAAGCTTAAGTAGGGTCTGCGCTTGAAGTAGGTTATTTGAACGCACAATTTTTGGAAGGAACCGCGTATGCGCATTCGCGGTTCCTTCAGAATCTTTTTTGCAATAAGAATCTCGACCTATGAGACCAACTTCTTGATCGTGGAAACCCCAACACCACAAGATAAAGTAAGTGTTCTTCTTTTTTAAACTTACCAAGTGGTCTCTGGTGCAGGTTCACCGATGACATCCACAGACCACTTGTGAGTGCGGCCTGCCTTGATGATGACCGACTTGAATGTGCTGCGCTCGATGCGTGGTTTCACTGTTCAACAAATATGAGAAATGTTAATTAGATCTTGTTACTAAGGAAATAGGGTAGATGACATCATAAAACAATAATTCCAAGTCACCAATCTCCTGAAAAAACACTTTATTTTGGGCCTGAAAACCCGATTTATTTTTAATTATTTTCCAAATTCGATTTTTACTTGCTTTGAAATCAATAAATAGTTGAGTACGTCATTGAGTTGACTAAACAGTGACGTCACAGTTGGCTATTGCCATTCAAAATCTATGAGAACCGCGTTTTGACAGCTCTTAAAAAGTATGTCAATTGATTAGTGTGTCATCAACCCTATTATAGGTATCATTGTGTAGATCTAGATGACATTCCTGAATTGCCGAATTGCCTCAGACATGATAATATCGAATGTTTTTGCCAGTAAGTAGCCAGTGGTCATTTTTTATTAAGATCAGGAAATTGAGCAATAGCATAATCTGTTGGCTAAAAAATCCTCATTCACCAGTTATCCAAGCAGCTTATAAACCAGTCAAAGACAGAACGTAAGGTCAAGGAAATTTATTCTTTAGAAATTGACTTTGAACTAAAATTGTCAGTACTTATACCGTATGACTTTTTTATTACTTTCCAAAAAAATGGGTACTTATATTAGGTACACGGAGTTTACGGAGTAGAAGCTTATGGTACCTAGTTTTATTTTTTTTCACATCTTAGAAAATAATTGATCTATCATCAAAAAGCGCTACAAATTTCAAATAAACTTTTCATATTATAAAGTGAAATTTGGAAAAAAATAAAATAAAATATCGAATAATACGCAATATGCGTATGATTTGAATTTCAAATATTATTGGATTTTTTTTTTTAAAAATCTAAGAATGCCTTTTTTTTAACCGACTTCCAAAAGGAGGAGGTTCTCTTTTCTACTCCGTTCACATACCCATTTTTTTTTGGAAAGTGATAAAATCGTCACCTGTATAAAGGGTGTTAAAAAGCCCTTAACAAAACCGAAAGGCACTTGTTCTCCCCGTTTGCATTTTTTTTTGTTTTGGACCAGACCAATGTTCCCCCATTCTAGTTTTACTGAGACTTATTCCTCCATGACTCCTGTACTAATCAATGCATCCATTTCTACACCCCAAACAAAAAGTTGTTTCCCAGCAATATTTTTTGCATAGAAAAAAAAATATTAAAAAAACATACAAAACAATTTTTTATTTTTTTTTCTTTATTTTTTTTTAGTTTGTTGTACTGATTGCTAGGTTGACAGCTTCGTGAAGGGACCGTTTATTCCTTATATTTAAATCACAACTGTCATTCCATGGCAGTTAGTTACAATAGTTAGCTGTAACTGGGTAAAGTAACATAGTGTGTCGAATGTTATTACAATAAAAAAAACAGGAGTAATGTGAAGCACTTACAGTTCTTGTGCTTGCAGAGATGGTTGTCGGTGGGCTGTGACGCTTCACCGACTCCAGCCTTGTTGTGAGCCTTCACACGGAACTGGTACACCATCTTCTCTTTCAGACCCTCAACCTTGTACTCGGTGTTGGTGTCATTTGTTTTTACAACCTGTTGAATAAAAAGTAAACATGTTGTTATACTTCCATGTATAAAAACGGATGCCCAAAGGATTTGTAACATTATTCTGATTTAAAAGAGTGTCGTTGGAGTTTTTTGCCAATTCTTCTCCATAGAGATCTACGATTTGGAATGGGCAACTAGAGTACTTTCACATATTGGTTGTGCCTTGTGACTGGGACTGTAGCTACATTTTATTGTTGTATTTGTTTCGAGAATTTAAAAGAGCTTGTGTGAAATAAATGCTTTGGTTTGATTTCAATCATTTTTAACCATAACGGGACAGATAGTTTACCCACATTCAGGATACATTATTTTGTTGGGTCTTATTTTTTAAGTTTAACATACCTACCTAGTCTCCTTCCATTTCAAAACGAATTCTAACTTTGGTTCGAAGAAGTAAACCTCCATTGAGGCCAAAATATTGAGATATATTCAACTGACCATGTAAGGAGATGAAAGTAGATTTGTAAGTAAAGCTAAACTAAAGTTCAACACTTCGCCACATTCATAAAATAAAAGGATTTTGAATATCTTGCTCTAAATAAAACGAATTTTGTTTTTTAAATTTACCTCAATCCAGTCTGGAGAGAACTTGTCCTTCATCTCCACGACATAACCAAGGATTGGTCTGCCACCGTTGTCTGATGGCGGTTCCCATTGCAAAGTCACTGAAGTGTTGTCGTAGTCCTTGATTGTGGGCTTTCCAGGCGCCTTTGGTGGGTCTACAGGAGAAAAGAACATAATATTAATCATTTTGGCATTATGGTAAAAGAAACCATCTGTAACAAACCCAATCTCGGATTGATTATAGATGAAAGTTTTTGTTTGAAAAACACTAGCTTTTTATTATTCCGAAAAATAAACATTGCCGATCTTGTTTGTAAATAAAAACAAATGACTGTCAAAGTTTAAAAATGGCGGGAGTAGAGTCAGTTTGACGTTAATCATTACGTTCCGTTTCATAGTAAACATTCATAAAACGTAAGAAATATGAAATCAACACACATTATATGATTCCTATCTAAATTGTAAAAGATTTTTATTTTTGATACTATTTATCTTCTTACCGTAAGGATTCTTGGCTACAATGAAGCCATCAGTCTCCAATGGCTCAGACTCGCCCTCCTTGTTGACGGCGCGCACCCTGAACTTGTACTTGTGGTTCGGGGTAAGACCCTTGACTTGGAACTGTGTAGGTTCTGGGCCGGTTTCACCGCATGGCACCCAGTTTCCAGTATCCATATCCATTTTCTCAAGAGTGTATCCGGTGATATCGGATCCCTGCCAGTCGTCTGGTTTCTGCCATTTGACAGTCGCCTTCTCGGCACGAATGTCCACAACTTCGACCGGGCCATTCGGGCGGTTTGGTTTATCTAAAAACAATAATATTTCATGAGTAAAGCCTGGTATTCATCAAAGAGATAAGCTGCAGGGAAAATAGTTATGCATCAAAATTTTACTTGGAACTATTTTTTTCTAAACAGAATGCTCTATTTTGATTAGATGCACGATTTAGCAGGAGGAACCCAAAACCCTACGATTTCAGTTAAAAAACTTATTTTAGTCTCGATACGTAACTTACAATGATAAAAGGTGAATGCTCCAGGGTAGCCCGCGAAATTCAAATTTTCTTACGTTTTTTGCAATTTGCAGGCCAGTGCTAGGTTGTATGTTGATTAAAATATTATTCGCGGATGTAAGACGTATGTAGTTACAGAATTATAATCATCAAAATCATCAATACAACCCTCCACGTTCATAAAGGTGTAGAAATGACTTTTTCTGCTTTTTTTTGTTTCCTACACCTTCCTACCCTGGAGCAGTCCAGTTTTGAGAGAAAGTATCCAACGCTAAAAGTCTGACTCACCCAAGACAACCACATCGCCAATGCTCTCGCAGCTACCCGAAGAGTTGGTCAGCACAAGCTTGTACTTTCCACTATCAGCTCTGGCAGTCCTCCTGACAGTCAGCACGGTGTTCCTTTCGTACTTGTCAATGGTGATACGATCACCATCATCGAAGATCTCCTGTGATGGCATGGAGGTATTAGTATTGAAGTGAGACAGGGATCGCGTCTGAGGCTGTTGTGATTTTGATGATGTCAGTGTGGTGGTGATGCATTCTAAAATGTTTTGTATGGAGTGAGTATTTTGTGTTTTAGTTTGAGGAAGTGTTTGCCTAGGTAGGTACTGGTGCCGATTCCCTTGTTTACAAACTAAACCAAATTTAAGTTCAGTGCATCTTTTTCTTTCTATTTCATTAAGAAAAGGACAGAAGATAAATTTTAGTTATGTTCTGTCAAATTAATCAGCGCCATACAAGTTTTAGACGCGATTAAAAAGTTGACTACTAAAATTACGTCAAATTAGGTACGTCAGGTGCTGACTAATTTGACAGGATGAAACTAATATAAATTATCTTCTGTCCTTTTCATAATGAAATAGAAAGAAAAAGATGCATTCAACTTAAATTTAGTTTAGTTTGTGAACAAGGGAATCGGCACCAGTCTTTGATATTATAATGTTATTGCAGGTGGGGTGGGTTAGATTTTATTGCTCTGGCAATACTTCTCTATCGGAAAATCCCGGTTACTCGTAGCGCTCCGATCAGTCCAAATTCCGTGAATGAAGACCTAGGTAGATATTACCTACTTGTTTTTCAGTTCTTCAAGATCCAGAATTCTGTTTCTTCAGTGGGTAGCGTTTTATATGGGTTGTATTTGAAATCAAGGCTTTCTTTCCTTTGACTACAGAGTGTCATGTGCTGCGTTGCAGCATCACAGAAATACCTACTCTCCTATAGTTTCGAACGATTGCTGCGACTTCAGGTACGGCTTGCACTGTACTTTTGATTTGATGGTGTCTGCTTTGTGAATACCCTATTTAGCTGCAAATAACCGTATTAACCGCTTTTCAGACATCTTCTTTCCGAAAAGGAGTCAATTTGCAGTTATTTCTTATTACCTACTTAGTTTAGTTTTTCGACTTATGTGTGTATGGTACCTAGATAATATTTTGGTATTTTGTAACAGTAAATTCGTAGTGGTGATTAAGAACTGTATATTTGTGAAAAGCAAAAAATATGACGGTGATGTGATGTAATAAAATATGATTGACATTGGTGATATCAGACGCAACCCCATTTTTTTTTTCTAAAAACAAAGATGTTTTACGTGCAACGGTGCAACATTGCAACCAGTTGATAGTGTTAGAATGTTATGTGTTGCTAGCATCCGACGAAATCATCGAACACTAAGTGTTACCACAGTAAAAAAAGAAGACAAAAGTGTACGTGAGAAAATAGTGAAAAAATCTGTTTGTCCTTGTTGGTTTTTGATTAAACTTATATAGGTGCGTCTACATAAGTTTGGTGTTTTTGAGTCAATCAGAATAATTTCTAGTTAAAACATAGTAACGTTTAGTTACAACATCGAAAGCATAATTTAAAAGCCAATTACATTGTGTGTTTGTTGTCCAAGTACAATGTAATGTGGTGCTTTTGCGTTGAGGTAATAAGTTGAAAGAAAAAAAAAACATTCCGAATGGGGAAGGCCTGTCAAAGCTTATTGTAGAGTTTTAATCTGTCCAATGAGGTCAAATAAGACCATAGACCAAAGCGATTGAGAAGACGGTAATCCCGCCTTTTTTTTCGTTCAACTTAACACCGCACATACAATCTGTATCAAGTTTATTGTATAGTTGTGTTAGCACATAATGTAGAATATAAATAAGAAAAGTGTATGAGCTTATGTTTAGAACATTTAATGCGATACAACATCTAGATCCAACCATCTAACCTTCTCCGTGTACGGCTTGCCGCGTTTCTTTTTTGAGGGAAAAAATAAAAAATTCGGTTAAAATGTATTCTCCAAACTGATATGATGACAAAAAATGGGTTTTGGCGTAGTTAATTTCTTCGTATTTTCGTCAGGATAATCCGCTTACAACATCAGTATATTAGGCACTAACCGACTAACGGCCATTTTCAATTACTTACTAACAGGTAACGGACGGTTGCTATCTCTGTCTGTTTGACATTTAGCTTACGGACCGTTAGAAACAAAATGTCACAGAAAAGCTTTCTTTGTTTTTATATGAATCACAGTCCTCCGAATGACAGCTAGGTGACGCGGCTATGATATTCCAAGCTAACTTTGAAAATGGAAATATCGATAGGTACGAGACGTAGGCATATTAACTAATAGTTATACGTAAGTAAATTATAGAAAACGGTCGTTAGTAAATAAGACACCTGTCGGTTAGGATAATTCACGGATCAAATTTTTAAAAGTTAACTAACTGGTGTTTTGGCTTAGAGATGATACCGTATCTATCTTGCACTTGTAGTTTGTCAGTTGCATGAAAGTGACGGAAATATCACTTAGTCAAAGTACATGCTAAGTAACGATTACAGATCTCGGTCTAAGACGAGCAGGTGCCAATAAAAACTCTGGTGAATGAATAGCAGGCCAAAGACTGCATTCAACCCCACAAATTAGTGGCTTAAGGTCGGCTATGTAGATTAGCTCGTGTGATACTTCTTCCACGGTCTTAAAATAAATTAAATAATCCAAAGATGCTTCATTGTTTTACAAATAATCCTTCATGAGGTTATTATTATTGACTATGTTCTTCTAACTTTGTATAACAATGAGACTGAACAAGTCTAATAAATAAACAACATTTACCTCTTCACCCTTCATCCATTTGACCGTGGGTTCGGGCTCACCGCCGTACTTGATGTCGAAGGAGATGACCTGGCCCTTCTTGATGATGAAGCTCTGGAGACCCTCGCCAACGATGTATGGCTTGACTATAATGAAAGCAAATTATCAATTGCTTTGTCGAAAAGTGTGGCTACAGGATTGGGAAGGCAAAACCAGCTCGCCTTACTTTTGAAAGTCAGAATCATCTGTGGCGACCACGGAATAAGAAAATACGGGTCGCAACCACCAGAAAAACGCTATGAGGCAATGAAGGAAGGTACCTACCTACCAATAACTTTTTATAGTCGATTAATCGCCTCTCAAAGTTTAATTTAAGGTCGTCCCAAATTGTCTAAAAAGCTTACTAAAACTACGTTCGTTAACCAATCATTTCAATTCACAAATACATGATTGATAGTTTCTGTTATTTGCCATGTCGTCGTTGTTTTCATGTTCCTAGTCATATTTGCCAATTTATATATCAGTAAATTGATGTGGCTTTCTGTCGTACTCGTGATAAAGTCACCTAACATTTTGACTAAATTAATGAGTATATATCTCAGTCCACTTACCGAATCTGCACTTAGCAACAATCGGCTTCGTAGTATCACTAGGCTCTCCAGGTCCAGCCTTGTTGATGGCTCGGACCCTGAACTCATAGGTGCAACCTTCTTTGAGGCCGTCCTGAGTGGCTGCCAAGCAGTCACCAGGCACCTCCTTACCGGTCACCCAGTCTTTGCCGAACTTCTCCTGTGAATGGGAACGGAGTTTTAGATATTAAGACAAGTGAAACACTTGGTAGAGAAAGTATTGAGCCTTTGGTTACTCTATTTATGGAAATGTATGATGAAGAAAATATGCATCGACCCCAAATAAAGGACAGGAGAAAGAGTGAAGAGAGCTAGTGATATCATATTCATAGTGGAAGATTCTAAGCCTTTAGGAACAGGTTTTTACCTTGTATTCGATGACGTATCCTGTAATTGGTGCACCGCCATCGTTGTCAGGCTTCTGCCATTTGAGGTCTGCACGGTCCTTGTTCCAGTCGGTAAGTTCCACATTCTTGGGCTTCGATGGTTCGTCTAGAATACGAATAAATATTTCAATTTTCATGTTTTAAGGCCAGAAATTGAAATCTTAGCAGTAAGTAAAATAATTTGGTTTTACCCCACGGGTCCTTGGCCAGCACAGGTTTGCCGAAAAGACCAGGTTCACTGGAACCGATCTTGTTGACAGCACGGATCCTGAACTTGTAAGTCTTCTTTGGAATAAGGTCTTCAACCTTGTACTTCAGCGGTTGGCCAGCTGCTACCTCCGCCACGTTGTCCCATCCTGCCTTGAGAGACATATCCTGGAAGAGAAGACATTTTAATTAGCACCGTGGACAGAGTTACAAATAATACTATTTGTTACGATTGCTGTGTTACGCCCTATAGCAGATTAATGACCTCCCATTTATCATTTTTTTGCGATTTTCGGTTACATCTATCCAGCAAACCTACCCAGAACAAGTATCAGTATACATTTTTATTAAATTTTTGCCTTACCTGTCTCTCAATAACATATTTGATGATTGGTGAACCACCATCGTCCTGTGGAGTCTTCCAGGCTACCACACAAGAAGTCTGGAACACCTCAGTGACAGCCACTTCCTGTGGCGCAGTCGGGACACTCTGCATGGTAATGGTGACATCCTTCGAATCATCACCCTGGGCGTTGGCTAGCTTGATCGTGTATTTGCCAGATGCTTCCCTGCTTGGTTTCTTAATCTTGAAAAGAATCTTTTCTTGCTCAACTACTGCCTCGACTTCTTTAGCGGGCAGTGCTTTACCGTCCTTCCATAGTTTAGCTTCAATTGGTGTTTGACGGGTGCCGGTAACTGGAAAAACAGTCGATGTATAAATACGACAATCTCTAAATGAAATATTGCAATTTGGTTTAGTAATGGTCGTTTAGAACTTACTTTTATAAGGCACCTCAATGACGAAAGGCCTGTCATGGGGTCCGCAGAACTCATCCGGACAATCAATAGTAGGCTTGGACTCGCCCTTCTTGACAGTAAGCTTGCAAGATGACTGTAACTTGCCAGACTCGCAGAGGATCTCGCCGTCATCTTCCATCTCCAACTTGTTGAAGATGAGCTGGTGTTTACCACCGCCCAGGTTCTTGATTTCAATCCTGATGAAGACGAAAATTATATAAGTTTCAATATAACCACTGATTTGGGAGGTTGAGAGAGAATAGAACGTTCCCTAAAAAAACGAACCGAAATTTCGCGTAGAACAGATTAAATCGAACTGGACAACAAGCTAGAAAACAGCAAAAATACTTCCCGCAAAAATAATAAAAAATTAAGCTAAGATACGTATTCGTAGAAGGCCAAACAAAGTATTTTAAAATAATAAAACTCACCTTTCAGTAGGTACAACAGGCTGTCCATTGAAAGACCAAACTGCTTCAGCAGTCTGGTCCTGCAATTCTACTTCTAGGATGACCTTGTCCCTTTCAATTGCCTCGGTATCCTTCAACTTCTTGTTGAAGCGATTCGAGTCTGAAAGACAAAACACCATTTTATATAACTCGAAAAAACCAACATACATGCTGGCCTACATCGCGACGAAGTAAACGACTGTTCCGGTCTAGAACTATTTTAGGAATATTGAGACACTAGATGAATTGCTAGATAAAGTTTAGGTCTAGTTATCTCAGACAATAGACGATTACGAACAAGCCCATTGCTTGTATTTGGCATTCATGTAGAGGTAGACTAAGGAAGGATGTGTCACCATAATACTCCATAACGGTAATTAATCGGTAGGCGATGCCTTTAAATCCCTCAAGTTTATTAGTCCAAGAAATTATAGACTTTTAGTTCTAAATTCAAAATCTTGCAATGATAAGGCCGTGCTTCACAATACCCGGATAGGATAGGTATTGGTAGGTAAAAACTAGAAAGATCTAGCTAGGACTTACCGGCCACAAGTTATTGTGCTAACCGAGACAGCAGTGAAACAGGCCATGTACACGCCAGCACATTAAACTACCCGAAACTGTAAAATTTTCCCAATCAACCTTGAACCTAATGCTTTAGCGATAAAGTTGAAAATCTATTAAAGAATTTTGACAGGTTGTTGATTTGTACGCAAAGATAAAGGTGAAGTGACAATGATTAAAGGTATTTCGGATGACGATGAAAATTGTTTGCTTCGTAATCTAATAAAGTAGACTGGTAAGAAACTTACAATTGACAATCAATTCGCAAGCGGTCTCATCGGCGTTACTGACGCACTTGAACATGCCGGCGTCAGTGACCTTGGCGTCCTTGATCACTACCTTGCGCTTACGACCTTCCTTCACGATCGTGATGCGCTTGTCTACCTTCAATGGTTCGTCGTTCTTGAACCTGTTGAAGGAATTATATGAAAGATTTGGTAAGTATTTGAAATATTCGAGTAGGTATGTAGTAAAAATATTTGAATTCCTTTGGCACACAAATAATAATAATAATTTTATTATCGGGCAATTATGGCCCATAGATAAAATACACAAAATAACATTAAATTTAACAACAATAAACTAATACATATTTAAAACCATAGGAAACTAAAACTATTCACGTAACGTTGTCGGCGTAAATAACATCTCCTAAAAGTTTCTCGCATCTTACGAAAAATTGGCATACAAGATGCCAATTTTTAATCACTGGTGTCGATTCAGTTGTGCACAACCTAAACTTAATTTAGGCTATTGCTCTCTTTTATTAAAAGGCAGTGCGAGAAAAGGACGGCTATAGCTATGAACTAAGTTAGAGATGTCAAACTAGTTTATGCCTTGCGCTTCACCAAGTTTTTAGTCGACATGTTTTTACGTGCACCCTTCATTTGTGTCATGTATGGAAATATTAGTTCCAATTAAATTTGATAGCTCTGAATTACGTCCGTCTCTAACTCGTTTTATTACAGAGAAAAAGATAGCAATAGCCTAAATTAAGTTTAATTAATTAATTAATAGTGTTTTATTGCAGGCAAAAATACCGGGTTAGTCCCGCTATGGTATGGTCCCGGTATGGCACCCTCTTAAAATACCTATCAAAAAGTCCCGCTATGGTACCCATCTTTTAGATCTACGTTAGACAATAGAAGGTACAACTGAAAAGAAAAGTGTATCTATAAATAAATACTTTTAGGAGTGTATCAATAAAACGTCTGTTTGCGATATTAAATCAGTCTTTTATTAATTCAAAATATTTATAAAAAAATATCAAACAGTAAAACGAAATATTAATTGCAATGTAATTTTTAAAATAATCAACAATATTAATTACCAATAATCAACAATAAAAAAAATATAAAAAATCCACATCTCAGAAAAGTATTACTGTAAATATTATAAACTACAAATAAAAACAACATCCAGACATAAATATTAGTTACAAATAATCAACATTGAGAAAAGGCAGTAATTGTAAATTTATATAAACTACAAAAATAATCAACAACCAACTAGACAAATATATTAATTACAAATAATCAACATGGAGAAAAAGGCGCAAATTGTAAACATAAACTACAAAAAATAATTAACATCGAGAAAAAGTATTAAACATTTTAATAGGCTAAAAACAAAATTAAAATAAACTATTTTTTTAAATGTTCTGATCGAAATATTGACTTTGATATGTTAATCAGAAAATCACCAATGGAGATAGCTTTATTTTCGTAACTTTTTGTTAGCTTTTGAATCTGGCGGTCGATTTCTATACTTGTTCTTTTTCTTGAATTTATAGGTGATCTTTTTAGTCGAAAGCTATAACAAAAATCATCAGTTATTTAAGTTAAGCTATATTTTTTTCAGTAACCGTCTGTAATAGAAGGCGACAACCAATAATATCTACCAAAATAAATAAAATCAAATCCATTTTCAAATTCTTCTATGTACTCGTATTATGTAAAAAAATATATATCTGCTTTTAAAAATATTATATCTGCTTAAAAATATTGTCTAAAAAATACAACTTACTTGGCTTGTTTTATATCAAAGTGACATGTGTCGTTGCCAATTGTTTGCAGAAACAATAATAAACTGGGATTTTTTCCAATAATTTTGTTGAATCTGCCATTCCATGATTCCGCCAAGTTAGTTGTTCTATGGCGTTCATTATGGCAACACCAAATGAGGTCTGGATATTCAAGCCACTGAGTGACAAAATAGTCATTGAATTTGGTCATAGCTTCATCGTCGAAACTGAAAAAAATACTTATTAAACGTTCGTACTTGTAAAGCAATGAAATTAACAGGTCCTTACTGATATTGTTGTTCTTTACTTTTTTGCCATTTAATTAGAGTTAAGTACTCAAACATCATTTTGGAAAGTAACCAAGATATTATACCTATTTTCCATTATATGCAGCCAGCCGTCTTCAATATCTTGTTTTGGCAAAAACGCCAAGCCTATGCATTGCTTAACATGGTTCGAGGACTCTTCGTGTTCCATGAGATTTAAAGATTTCGCTTTTTTGATAACGTTCTTTTGAAAATGTACGTTACATCCATTTATTTTGATATCAGGAAAAATCTTCGCTGCTGCATTTATTACTCCTATTTCATAATCGAAGGTAAATTTCGATGGACGCCATTCAGGCAAAGTTTGTTTACTCAATTCGAAAACTTTTTCATAAGTTTTCCCTTCTTTGTTTTTTAACAGAATATAAAATAATGGTGCTACATTCGTGGATAACTCAGTGCTTCCCATGTCTCCATGAATGACATAAACTTGTTCGAATGGGTTTGGGCAGCCGTCGAAAGTGCCATCACCAAAGTAATGCGTTACACATTTTATATATTCCTTTACTTCTGTCGAGGAAAATATAATTATTCGATTACAGTCTTCATTACAATAATCAGCCAATACATACTTATTAAATTCTTCTGGTATTATAATTTCTTCCACATTCTTAAATTGTGTTTTTGGTACGTTCAACGACTTATTTCGGTGTCTGTATAATACTGTTTTTAATTTTTTATAGTCAGGAACATTTCCTGTAAGGTGTAACCCTTTGTCTTTTAAGTTACCCATGTGTTTTTCGAAAATTTTCTGTACTGATCCGTAATTTGAATTTACTTCTTTTTTGCACTCACTTATAGCCATTTGAACTTCATTGTCTTCAAAATGTGGCACGCACTGATCACTGTGTTTATAATCTTTAATTATTGTATTATTGGTATTCTCAATAGTTATATATCCACTACATTTAATACTATTTCTCCTATTTACACAATGCCAAGTACTTGAATTTTTATTTTCTCTGCGTTTAATATATTTATGTCCGGCACGTAATAAAGTTTTTCCACCGCGTCGACTGTCAATAATTATTAAATTTACACCACGTGAACTACTTGACCCAGACATTGCAATAGATAAAGTAACAAGCTATCCTAATTACTCATATCGCAAAAGTACAGCTGCAAATAGCAAACTAAACCCGGAATAATACTGTCTCTCTCTATTTTCATAAAAACAAAAGGGAAGAGCTAGATACGAATTCGAGGAAGGGCTCGTCTCTATTGTTTTACGAAAAAACCGGTTGGTCAGGTAACTACCTGAAGTGAAACGACAATTACCGAGCGTGATTTGTTTAAAAAATAGTATTAATAAATATTATCTTGCTTAACTATAATAGTTAAGAAAAGATATTTTTTATTAATACTATTTTTTTCTTAACGCATTGTATAACTTTTCTTTACAACAGTACCAAAAACTGAAGGGTACCATAGCGGGACTTTTTGATAGGTATTTTAAGAGGGTGCCATACCGGGACCATACCATAGCGGGACTAACCGAAAATACCTATATTATACAAGAAAAATACAATTGAAACAGATAAAATAAAATAAAAGTTTGTGCACAACAGAATCGACCCCATTATGTAATTAAACGTTCCTAAAGGATCTTTCGTTTATTGTCCGTGGTACTACGGGAAGTTCCCGTGGTGCTACTGGATTGCTTAGTAGTACGAGTTTTTTTTTACCCGTGGTACTACTGGTAGTATCGCGGGCAATAAACGGGATCTTTGACTACGAAATGATTATTATGTATCCAATTTCAGGATATACATGTATTATTATCATTCATCCAGTTCTATATGTATCATTGATATCTTATTAAAAATTTATTTTTATATTCAATCATTATACGGATTCAAGTTCCTTACCATTTCACATCACCACCAGCATCGTCCAATTCACAAAGTAGCGTGATGGTATCTTTCTCAATCGCCTGCTGCGATTTGAGCACCTTCGTAAACTTGTATGGGTATTCTGAAAGAGATGACCATTCGTTAATAACAACATCATCATTTTAAATTAGATGTAAAAGTTCAGAAAATAAAGTTGTATTTGACTTACCCACAATCTTCACATCAGTCTCAGTCTTGTCAGGCTGCTTCTCGATCTTACAAGTGTATTTGCCAGCATCTTCAAACTTACAGTTCTTGATGAGTAGCCTACAGACTCCTGACAAGTCCTTAGAGATCTGGAATATATCACCATCCTCCAGTTTCTCTTCTCCCTTCCACCAGGAAACGATGGCAAGGCTGTTGGAGACAGCACATTCCAGGACGCATTCGTGTTTCGTGTAACCACTTGTGGTCTTCTTCAGTGGTTTTGTAAAGGTATAGGTCGGGTCAGGTTCGTCTACTTGCAAGAAGGCAGTGGAAGTGATGCCACCGATTTCAATGGTAATTTTACCGGTGTCTTCGACCTTCGGCGTCGCGATGATCAGTTTGTAGGAGTCTCCTTCATTTGTCATCTTGTATTTAGATCCGGGGAATAGTTCCTGTAAAAAAGTTAGTGATTTTCTTAATACAACTGAAATCGAAACGACGGATTACAGATAAATTGTATTTGAAACCCTGCTACTTACATCTTTACGGAAGTACCATTTCGGCTTTGAATTTGGTTTAGTAAAGATGGCTTCAAATGTAACCTTCTTATCCTTTCCTTCCTTCGCGAATTGATCTATGAGAGGCTTCAAGAACGATTCTGGTTTCTGAAAACAACGTCCGTTGGACATAAATATACCTGTCCCGACATAAGACGGAAAAGTGCATAACACAAAAATGTGCTCTTCATACAAAAGCTTTAGGTGCTGACCATCAAGAAACCTCCTCCTCATCGCTGACAACGTCTCGAGCGAACAGGAACTCAAGTGCAAAAAAATCAACGAAAACAACTGAACTCGTATGTAGTATCCGAGGCGTTAGAATAGTCAGCCAATCGTTTATCACCGTCACCCACACAACCATGTGAACTCCATGCTATTGTACAGAAATTGGAATTTCTATAGATATCTTTTAATCAATGTGCAAAAGTGGGCGTGATTTTATTTATACGTTTATCTTAATTTAAATATTATACATTAGACCGCACAAAAATGATGAATTTTGTGTGAGGAATTAAACCTTTTTTTGTCAATGGAAATAAGAGCGAATGTATTCATCATTTTTGAAGGGATTTCATTTATACTGGAACATTGAAGTCACTGTGCATAGAATATTGAACCGGTGCGCTGTGCTGCTAGTAAAATATCGACGAAGATGTGCACAGAAGAATTGCTTAAGAAGAGAATAGGAAGAATAGAGTACCAAAGATGTGCTGGACTGACTAGTCGGTGACCACGATGCTGTTGATCAAATAATCTGAAAAAATCATTGAAACGTTCCTGCACGAATATCTGCTAAGTTTATTCTTAAAGCCGAAATATTTAATACAACAGGTACAGTTGGTTATTTATGATAACATAAAGAAGATTGATAAGTAGTAACACTTGGTATTTACATCATTCACAAGAGCTTGAAAAGAAGACTGAGAATGTTAAATCTGCTTGCTGGTTTAAGAAACGAAGTAATTAATTGAATAGTCATTTATCCAAGTTATAGTTTATAGGTTTTTTTAGTTATAGTTTTAATTATGTTCAACAGTGTATAGCAGACATTAATGCAAGACTTTCTGTAATAATTCAACCAGATTATGAGATCATACAGATATCCATGGAACACAATGCTGTGCGACAAATAATTTGCATTTTGTGATATTACATTTCAAGATGCATTGTGTCTATTGACGTTGCTGTCAAACCTCGTCTCTTTTGAACGAGTGTAGCACCGGCCAATCCGGGATCAGTTCAGCCAGTGACGGTCTTCTATTATGGGATCTCTATAAAATATCCATTTATTTTTAGTGATTTATCTTACTATGATACTTCGCGAAAAGGGATGATCAAGGACTTTAAAAAAAATGAAGTAGTTTGTCCTATATCAAATATACTAAAAATACATACAAAGATACAAATGCTGATTACAATATAGCCATATGCCAGAAAAATTATAATCAACATAATTGAAAAAATTCCAACATCTGCGAAACACCGGATGCATCAGCTGAAATTAATGAAGTAAATGAGGGAAATAATTATTTTGATAATAATGACGTGATATAAGCTCTTCAATCCGACGTCAATATAGACCTGCAATTTAACATAGTAGACACCAATTCAAAAGTAACAATAGTCATCAAATTCATTCCACTTACATTGCCTGAAAGTCATGTTCAAGTTATAGAAACATGAAGTGGTGATACAAAAACCCTTTGTTAATTTAAAATTCAATTTAATGCATTTGTTTATTTATATCGCTCTGTAACTACTGACTTCAACTTTTAATTTTTTCTTTCCAACTCTTTTGAAATTTACAACATTATCTTGAATTTTTTTTAGTTTCTTTTTCTTCATCTTTGGTCTGTGTTTCAATCATTGTAGTGTTTGGAGTCAGTTATTTCAGAGGTGTAATTTAGTTTAGTTATTTTATCATTCGTGTTTTTAATCTCAATCCTTATTTAGAAGTTCCTTTCTGACCATTTGAAACGCATTGTTACCAACAGCCGTGGTCAAGTCTTTACATTCATCAATATTATGATTGTTAATTTTAGAAGATTTCAAATGATCAAAAGATCCCTTTTATTTTAGCTTTTTGATTATCTTTCCTTTTTATCGAACCTTTATTTTGACAGCCTCCATCAATTCGGGCCAATCAGGTATTATTTCAGGCAGAGACATTCGTCTCCTAATGTCATAGATACCCTAGAATTTTAATAGTTATGTTACAAAAGAATAGCGAGAATCGAGAATTAACTTGCAATTGATAACAAGCTATATTATTATGAAGCCTTATGAAAGATGATTGAACTGTGAGTTAGATAAAATTATGTGTTTTTAGTTAAATATGTTTTAATTTAGCATTGCTTACATAACGGGATCCGCCGCGAACAGTAAACCAAGGAAAAATCTTGCTAAAGTACCATCCAGCCATTATTTCGCTTTTTTAATATTTCTAGTAGGATTCTACAGAACTTATTATGTAAACAAATGTTTCAAATTGACATAATTTTGACATCTCGATTTGTTTTTTTTTTATTGAAAAATTAAAACTATTATGACCTCTTTTTTAAATGCATGCTTAGACCTTATTTAGAACATGTATTTATTTTGTCACAAACATCGATTGGTTTCGATGGTTAAGAGCTTATACCGCTCCTTGGGTATTTTATGCCCAGATCGTCGTATTTAAAATTATATAAAAGACCGAAATAAAATTAATTTCATACGAAGATTTTCTTTAAAAAATTCTTTAAATTAAATTTTGTTAGTAAGTACTTCGTAATATTTAAAAAGAGAAACTGGAAATGTAAGATGGAATGAACGATGATGCTATAGTTTAAAATACTGATGACCTTGACCCAGTTCCAGTTTAAGGATGATCTCCTTTCAGCTGGGAATCTACCCATCTCGACACCTTCAGAAACGACCACTATGAAGCCGTCGTCCTCGAAATATCCAGTTTCTAAGCCCTAAGAATTAAATGTCATGATGCATAGTGATAAAAGATAATTAAAATTATTAGAACATTAACATACTAAAGAACTCTGCTCAGTTAACATTATTAGATAACTCAAAACAGAGTTTTACAACATTTTTTATATGAAGCTCTTGTTGGAATTTCTTGTTGCAATTGAAGAACATAGTTTTACGGCTAATGCAACCCATGAACCGAATGTATCATTGAAAAAGATGGCCATATAGAATGGATGAATGGATATATAGAATGGCCATAGTATATTTATTTCTAAATTAAAGATATTATGAGGGATCAATTTCAGTCAGTTCCATCAAGATATTCCAGTTAATAATGTGCTAAAGGAAGCTGGCTAAAACTTATATTTTTTATTATCATGTTGCATGCTATTCGATATTCTACCTGAAAGCATTGGTTTCATAGCGTAGAATATACAATATCTTTCATATTTTGTTATTCACAAGATTATGAAACATAAAATATTAAGAACATGTGGCTGTTCCTTGAACTTCATAAATATAAATGTATAATTAGCCCGATGGAGCTGTCTACTCATTTAAAATAGTTTTAAATAGACTGCAAGACAATGTAGAAAATATTAGTGCTTATTTTAATCTTGAAACAAACGGTTATAAATATCTCAGCTATTTCTATTCTTAGAACAGTCTAAAGATCTAATTCTAATCTGCATTGTCTCGCGTCATTATTTTTATGTTCAGTTTTATTTATATCATCATTTTTAATAGCGTTTATATCACCATCTTCTATAGTCCAATCAATGTTGATTGGTGTGTGAAAATCATCAATATTTGTTGTGTTTTTGAGAAGAAGATACACCTTACCTTTTCCACTTTCTTCAAGGGTGGAATTGGCTTGTCTGTCTCCTTGAGGTCTCCCCAGTCGGGGTCATCTTTCTTTTCACCCCATTTGGCGTACTTCCTCTTCTTGAGCATGGCGCGGAAGTCCATGCCGCTGGAGTCTGTAGGGACATTATTGTTGTACAAGTGTCGTTTAATTATGTCAGTGAAAATAGTTTCGCTATGACGTTGGCGAGAATTTTGAACTACAATGTAACAAAACTGCGTCACAAATTGGTACTTAATCTATCAATTTTGCTCTTTCGCAAGCATTTGTTTTAAATGATTAGAATACATTATAAGTAGGTGTTTCTTTTACAGACTTACCGGATACGTAAAGCTGCATCTCAGCCGAATCCTCTCCATGGATGTTGCTGACCACAACCTTGTATTTGCCCTCATCATTGGGCTTAACCTTCCTCATGCAGAGGGTGATGAGACCAGTTTCACCATCGGTGATAAACTTGAAACGGCCTCCTTCAATGATCTCTCCCACGCCCTTGTAGAACTTGAATGTGGGCGCTGGGTTACCCTCCACTTGCACCGTGAGGTAGCCAGTTTGATCTAGTTATTGGAGAAAATATGACGTTAGATCCAAATTTATATTAAACGAAGAACAGGTCAAACTCGCTTGTTGAGGAAAGATCACAATTATTATTTTCCGATAATACATTTGGCGGGATGTGTGCCCGGTTGATGGCAATAGGCCCGCCCCCTATTACATGGGACTTAAATATACCTAAGACTTTTCAGCTTATATTGTTACCCGTAGAGCATGCTAACGACCCTAAACATTTATCGACATTTTTTATCTTTTAGATTTAGGAATCAGTAAAACTAGCTAGAGACACCTCTCTACGTCTTCATTTACCTAAATAATTTTAATAAGATATCTCACCTTCAACAGCAGAGTAACTCTCCTGCACATCAACGATGGCAGGAGGTCCTCCACTACCAATAGGCTTGAGTGGCACCGACGGCTTATTGATGAGGTCTTCAAGATCCTGCACTGAAGGCCTTCTTGCGTCGCCGGATTTTCGTCGCTATATCATCAGTAACATGTGAGTCATTTTCGTCTTGTAACATTTTATGAATAGGGTTAATCACTTTGAAATCAACAAATAAATATTGTACAGCAAATGGACCTTGGATATTTAATGAAAGAACAAATAAATAAAAGAAAAGAGAGAAATAAAGAAAAAGAAAAGAAAAGAGATCAAGTATGCTTCAAGTAGAATTTGAGAGAGTATTCGATTAAAGAGATGGCCCATTTGCTATACATGTTTGAGAAAGTAGTTAACATAAAAGACATAAAAAAGGGAGCATTATAAACAATGATAAGTTAAACTTCCTCATATTCATATGTAGTAAAGTCATTGAAAGAGTATTTAGGAGACATTTATAATCATCATCAGTTTCACCACACATCAATTTCTTTCATCAATAAACTTGACGATGTTCTTAAAATAAGTCTAGATTCTGACGACGCGACGGGAGAATTAAATATCGTTAACGTATAGAAAACGCAGTTGAAAACTTTCAAAATAATGTAAACCTCGATGGTGAAACAAATGATAAACTAGACTTACTCAATCAAAGGTCATTAAAACATTCCCAAAAAGATGTTCTAGTTCGTTAGACATTGAAAAATTAGTCGGTTGGTAACTACTCGGTAAAATGGATGATACATTAGAATGTTATGACAGCTGTACTGCGTTATGAGCGCTAGCCAAATGACCTGACAATACTGGACTTCCTGACAAATGTACCACAAGTGTACCCTTACATATCTTCACGCTTTCCTGTACACGAACAGTAAGAGCAGAACATAATCTTGTCCTCAATAGAATTTGATTGAGTTATTGCTATAGGTTTTGAACAAGATTTATTGTTATTATACTTGTGTTGATCTTCCTGATAAACAGTGTGCCAAACTCATCATCTGACTGTTGTGATTAATAAGATGGGTGATAATCAGAAAACAATGTAGGTCGTGGACATGACATGCCATCACGTCTACAAAATTTGAAGGTAGGTAGTAACGGTTAGGCTATTGCCATACTTGAAGCTGCTATTAAGAAAGTAATGGACGAAACTGAGAAGTCCATAATGAAAGAACAGAAAAACAATTTGGCCAGAGGTAGAGCACAGGATCACCTGCAGTAACAGTTCGGGGACAATATGAGAAATGAACAACAGCAAAAGGATGTGGAAACACCTGAAATGCCGCTCCAAACTTAGATCTGGGTCAATGAAATTACTCATTTCGTTCCAGAAATAATTACTCTTAGTTCGTTAACGATTACAAAAGTCATTGTATAACATGAATCAGTTATCTAGCTGAAAGATATATTGCTTACGCAATACAGTATTTGCTTAGCTAAAATGGACACAAGTAGGCGTTAAATTATGAATTCCTTGGAATGCATTTGATTTAAATGAAATAATTAACAGGTGTATCTTAATATATGATTTATGACCACATTAGTGGAGCTTCATAATTCAGAAATTCTCAAAATAATTTTAAACCGATGGATTTTGTGAAGGACAGTTTACTTGAGAATTTGAAATAGTGAATCAAATTTTTTAAACTGTGTCAAAGTCCAAGGATTTTGTCGTCATTGGAGAAATAAAGCACACTGTAGCTAGAACATAAAATACCAGGAAAGTGAATTTAGAACTAAAATTTTCAATGACCTCTGATTTTTCCGGACATATTATAATACATAGAACAAAAGCAGTTTGATACTTACCGGGTCACCCCCAGGGGCGGGTTTAGGTAATTTAGCAACCGGTTTCTTAGCAACCGCTGCCATTGTTAATCACATATAATCACTTCGATGCCACAAAACAATCGAATCTCTCGAAAATATTATATGTATAAAAGTTTATAACTGCATCACACTATATCACAGTCTCATCTTATTCCTACACATCTTTAACACTTAAAACTATCTTCAAAAGAATTAAAAGTTTCAAAAGTTCTCTCCGTTCATTCGGATCATCCATAATTATGAAAAAAGCTTCTAAATAAATGCTATTAGATTATTAACTATATTATATTTACTTCCTAAGTGTTACACCTTGTTTTTTCTATTTTTTGTTGTTTTATTTTGGAGTCGTTTAGTGAAATTTCGATTTGGGGCAGTTCGTTAGTCGTTCCATGCAAAAATGGGCGCGAATGTCAAAAGACTGATGAAGGGGTCGTGTAGACATGGTCGCCTGGCAATGGTGGGGCGCGGGGGCGGGTGGGCGTCTATTTGTGCACAGCACAAATCAGCAGACCAATACAATTAATTATCAGATTAAGGTGAGCCATCCGTGCAGCATGTTCTTGAGCGTTGTTGCTAATGCGTGAAGTTATCACCGACTGTGATGCACCATGTTCCCACAGACGCTTGGCTTTCAACCGAGGAAGCTTTCGGTTTCGGTTCAATGATTAATTATTCGCATTTTATTTCAAATTGACACTTGTAATTAAGGTCAATGGGTTTTTGTTGACCTACTGCGGATGATTCGAACTCCTTGCCTTGGCTATTATAGTTGCAGAGACCGCGGTGTATGACGTCGGTCAATATTAAAACAATCAGTTGGGTGTCACAGCCAAACAACAGTTGTCTCGAGGAGACAAAGTGTGTGCGCGTGTTTGTCTATATTAATAAATAATGCTAGATTGAGGGGTTGCGCAAGAAGATTAAAAGATTGATTGGCACCCTGGTATTAATGCATTCTGTTCAGATGATTGCCATAGTTGGCAAGTAAGTTAGTGTCGAGAGCGCCTGCATTGCTGTCGAGCCGACAAATTTTGAACACAGGGATTTTAATGTTACCTGTTCATTTGCTTTTGTTAACTCGTGCTGCGTATGCCTTATTCACAAGCTTCAACTGCAGGACAAATGGGTATGTTTATTCCTACGCACATTTATGTCTATTCAATCCTATTTAGATTCAAAAGTTATGGTGGATGCTAATGACGATGGATACTTTTAAGCGTGTTTCTACAAAAAGAAAGGCTGCATGATTAGAAATTTCTAGAGAGACAGTTTTGAACTTGTCTATGTCAAGATTAATTTGAGGAACTAACTGCCAAATATATTGGCATCATCACCCTTGCCAAATTTTTCTGATGGAGCGGTTCTGTCTCAGCCCAGTATTCAGTCGCCCGTGGTCTTCCCACGCGCAGTTTAGTTATTTCCTATTCGACCATTATGTCAATCAAAGATTCGCTTTATTTCTATTTGTGGGCCGTCCTTGTTTTTATTTATATCCATTTTAATTATATTTGATGTCACAAACAATGCTATGTTATCTAATCAAGTAACTTGTCATTATTTTCTTTCTTTCATTTTTTCACATTTTGCTTTTGATCATGAAATGTTCCGCTTCTTCTTTCTTAGGTTAACATCCGTAGCAAGTATTACTTATATTGCTATAGTACTCCTAAACATTATTTAGTCCCGACACTTTTTCAGACTTTACAGTGCCACCTAGCCAAACTACATCTAGATTTTTTTGTCCTCGCTATCAACAACTATATCAAATGTTTATTTAAAAGCTTTAATGCATATTGTCATTACATTGCCACCATTATAATTTACAGTTCAATTAGGGCAATCAATCTTTCTCATTCTATTTTAGGTGTCAATATTACTCGCACTAATCAATACATCGAGACGTATTTATCTTTTTAACAATACGCGACGGACATAACTCAGTTGTGCTGGCAACTTGAGGCAGTTAGGGGTGAGAACGTTTCAAGAGCAGTGGTTTCGGTCTTGGCCTGATTACTGTAGTCATATTTATACTAATAACTATCAATCATAACCGCGGTAACGTTCTCCTGGCGAGCGACGCATTGTGATCAGTTTGTTTCATTAAACGCGCCCGCACCATCTTCTTTCACACTGTCATCGGTAGCAGGTGCGTTTTCTTTATTAATTACTTTAGTTTCTGTTTCTTTTGGAGCTTCATTAACTTCTTAAATGTTTAAGGCTTGATTTATTTCGGTGATTATATTATTTGTTACTGCCACTTCCGAAAAAGATTAATTCTTATCAAGATGGCTTCTGTATTTAATTATAGTCCTGGCATTGTTAAATTGTATTGATAGGTACTGTCTAATCTTATAAAGCTATCTAGATAATGCCACTTATCTCGTGCTAACATACCCAGCCCACCTGCATTACTTTATACATTACTATCAACTTATTTATTGTCAATAACCTTGGCATTGTTAATTGAATTGATAAGTACTGTCTAATCTTAGAAAAACATCCCACGCCGTCTTATTTCACGTTGTCGCTAGTAATAAGTGCGTTTTCCTTGTTAATTACTTTTATTTCTGTTTCTTCTGGAGCTTCATTTACTTGATTAAAGTTTTAAAGCTTGATTCATTTCGTTAAATTAAATTGCACTTTCGAATACGATTTATTAATCGTTATCAAGTGGTACATTTAATGTCTATCTTGATTTTTTTTATTCTACTCCCGCATATCCCGGCTTAACACACTTAAATTTGTATTGGTAGGTAGGTACTGTTTATTGTGTAATTTCAGAAAAGTATTTAAATAAATACTTATATCTCGGTCTAGCATACCCAGCCCACCTGCATCACTTCATTAATTCTAGTCCCTTCCCTCATTGATTATAGTCTAACTATAGAAAAGTTTTTAGAAAATTTCACCTATCCCGGTCTAACATTCCCAACCCACCTGAATAGCTCCACTTTGGAACTTTGACGTTGTAAACGTGTCAAGAGTTAATGCATTTTCTATCTTCTCATGACTCACAAAGTTGACATTATTATCGCCTTATTTGCGTCATAGATACATAAATGTTGGCTCCAAACGAAATTCATTAGTAATTATAGAATCTTTGTTTAGCTTCCGTTTCTATATATTATTATAAAGAAGTAGGTATGTTTGTGTGAGTTTTTATATACGAGGTTATCTTTGGAACTACTGATCCGATTTTGAAAATCCTTTCATTAATGGGAAGCTAGACAAAGGGATTATTTCCGAGTGTCAAAGGCTATATTAGAACAAAACAAAAGAGGACATTTAAAATAATTTTTACCATAACGCGACCGAATTCGCGGGCTAAAGCTAGTAATCTAAACGCATGATGTCAGTAATAATATTCGTTTGTATATTTAGAGACAGTGTTTTATGATGTTTTCAAATAATTTAAAATATTTAAGACATTTTGTGGCATCTTTATAATGATTACTACAAGTAATATCTATGATTGAGTTTATTGAGATATAAAATATCCAAGCATTGGAAATTATTTAGGTAGTATTTCAAGGTCGTCATAGATATTACTTTTAAACAATGTGATACATAAAGTTATACATAGTTATTGGGTGCTAAAGCTATAAATTGAATTCTTGCATGCATTTCACAATAACGCAATAAATTTCCTTGCTTCACGCTATTAATGTTGGCTTTTATTGTTACGTTAAATTGAATAAAGTTATAAATTTATTTGTTATTACTTGTGCGTGCAGTGTTGTTTAATCATTATTACTTTATTATGATTAGGAGTTAATAAACACAGTTTTATCGACATCGATAAATAATTATGGACTTTACTAAAAATACGTCTAGATACTTTATTACAAGCCATTTATTTATCTAGTACGATAAATTCAGTGTGTTGATTTAAAGTTGGATTTTAATAGGATTCGTGCATAGATTTTAAGTGTCGTCATAATTACGTTTTACTGCTAATTTAAGGTTTAATATATATATTGTTAAAATGACAAGGTATTAGTAGCACTGGTTCTATTTTATTTACAAAACATAAATACGGTTTTCGGAATCGAGATGTAACATAAAATAATGATGTTTTTTTTTTCTATGCCTCGTTTTTCGACGCACATATTACATATTTACGACGGAAATGAAATTATTCACTTGGAAATTAATCACTTTGAAAATATCTATGTTAGCCACGTGTCTATTTTCTTCTATAACATGTATATAATCTAAACAGATAGTTTTCCACACATTATATACCTCTTCGGCTATGAACTCTCCCGGCCTGGCGCGTTTCTTTTTTGAAAAAAAAGTATAAGTTTTAGTAAAACATTCTCTGTTATGTGTGCTCATAGATATAATTCTGTACAAATAGATATTGAGTGCTTAAAAGTTAATAATTGTGTCTTTTGTGTGTGTGTCAGATGTAGTAGTGTCAAAATGTGAATGTATTATTGTGTAGTGTGAATTTGTATGTGCATAATTATAAATTATTTCTTATTATAATTAGTTTTTCCCACTAATTTGAGAAATATTATATTTTCGAAGCATTTACATGTTTCGCGTACATACGTTAATGCGAGTCAGTAAAGTATTGTTTTAATACATTTGTAGCTCTTCACAGTGATAGTAAAATGTTGAATGCATTAAGAAAATGGTTAGTGGAAAACTAAAAATAAAATTAGGTGTTTTGGAAACTGAATAAAGCCATTCTAAAAGTAAAACTAACAAGCTGGTTGATGAGGGAAACGAACTTAAATCAAATAGTAATTTGTAATATTAAAAGGAAAATTAAGGGCGGTCCAACCTGTGCGTGCAGATTGTGGACTTGCTGAGAATAATGACAGATACATCAGTAAATTATCTGTCAAAGTCCGGTGTCTGGAATTTGTCCGTACCGGTTCGACCACACCATAATACAGCCAATTTAAAATAAAGAAATGTAGTAAAGATATTTTAAGATGATTGAGCTAAAAGAAATTGTAGAAATTCTAATTCTGATTTCTCTTGCTCAAATTCTTTGACTAATGATTTTAGTGTTCATGGAGTATGCTCTTATTTCCCTCATCAACAAAAAAGGTCAAACCCAGCGATGCTCTGTCACATCGTAAACCCGCTGGTCGGCAAAGCGGTCACTAGATCTAATTCTAAATAGAACATCTAAAGAGAAAAAGATATGTAAAAGAGTTCGGACATTGTAAAGATTGCACTAAAGATTTCTAAAGGGTCTAAAAGTAGCTCTTTTGGAAACTACTAAAGACGCAGCTTTTTGAAAAGTGAATACAATGTAGTGAGGGGTAATGAGTGGAAGATTCTGTTTTTGAATTTTTGTTTTCATTTTCAAAAACAAATTATTCGCTTCGACTTGTGTTGTCAAGCGTGTATTTGTGGGGCATGAGGGAATATGAATTAATGTCATTGTAAAAACTTATATGTGGTAAAAAACTAATTATCACAATATCTTCCCTGTAAACAAAACTTATGTTTATCTTAAGAGTAAAAGTCGTCCGTGTAGTCATGTGTGCAACAATAGAAGAAAAAATTAAAAAGACAAAAAAAATGCTTTGCAAAAGCGAGCAGCGTCCACCTAAAACTGACCAGATCCAATCGGTCTCACCTTTTTCTCGTCTAAAACTTCGCCGGGACGTAATTTCGTGACCTGTTGTTTAAAAAACATTGATAATCCCATCATGTAATATGAACCCTACCTAAATCTCCGCTGCCGAACCTGGGCTATCTGCCTAACCTAACTTTAGTTCATTATTGGTGCAATGTCCTAGCGAGCGTGTGCAAGTTATTACGTTACAGATTGCGTCACCTTCATGTTAATCTTTCGTGTTAGTGTCCGCTTCATTATCGTGTTGTGTAAGACAAGCCTCCTTACGCACACCATTCCTGTAAAAGATGTCGTGTCGACAGGACCAATATCTAACCATTATTTCGTGTGCGTAACGTGCTTACAAGCTGTGCAGTTTATCGTGTGTGCGTACTCCACAAAGTTGTGCAATTTAGCTTTGTGCTCCAACGACAAAACGTTTCTTAGATTGATATAACCTGCATAATCACACTCACCCGTATAAATCTCTTGTCAATTAAATCTTTTTTTGTGGCTCATGTGATTATCCAGTATAACGTGTGAAACAGTTTAACCCGCGTCGGATGCAAATGCATTAATAATACCGTATACAGATATAGTTAAGAATTTGTCACGGCAATAATAACATTCATTTAGAATTCTTAGCGTTTTATCTTTTACCTTCTTCTCTTCGATCACCTCACCGGGTCTTAGTTTTCTATTCTCCTGTGGATTACGTTTTGCACGGTCTTAATATCGCTACATACACGATTCAATATGTTCATCAGAAGTAGCTGCTGTGACATTGCTAAACTCTTTTTAATGTAGAAGCAAGGAATTAAGGGTCTAAGCTCAACTCCACTGTAAACCAAGTCATTCTCTAAGATTCTCTGCTAAAGCGTTCTGGTAATACAAAGCATCATCTTTCTCAGATGATTATGAAGAATGTCTTTTTCAGGGTCTATGCATTCGTGTTATGGGTTCGGCTTGAGAGAATAGGGTCTATACTACTAGGGGCTAAAATTACTTTGTGGTAATGCGCTAACATCCGTGTAAATCACTCGTTGATTGCAGTTTGCACGCGATTGGTTAGAAATCATGCTTCAAAATTTCAAATGTTGTAACAAATGCAGCAAAAATGTGAGGAAAATTCATGTCGCTTCAAAAGTTGGCAATCTGGTTTTTCGTCAAATAACTTCAATTATACTGATATTTTAGTAAATATTTTCTAAAGAACAGAAATTATCAGAATTTAAATTTTAACCAGAATGCCATTAATTTTAAAAGGTGCAAATGCTGTTTCCATTACTCAAACGCAGTAAGTGCTTTCAGCCGTAAAGCTTGCGTTTTCAAAGAGTGATTCTGATGCCAGCGCTTTTTAGGTATATTGTAACGTGTCTAGGACTAAGACGGCACAATTGTACACAAAGGTCTACAAAACATGTCATACCTTCTCTGAAAATGGAGACAATTGGTATCCAAGTACAAAAAACATTACAAAATGAATGTAGAAAAATCTTATGACTAAGACATTTTTTTTGGATACATACCTCATCGCTGATGATAAGGGAAGGACGTCTTCCCATCTCCTCAGGAGGAGGAATGAGAGAACCACGTCTTCCGACGGGTGCACCAGGTACCAATGATGGTTTCCTAGGCATTTCTGGCTTCGGAGACCTCTCACGAATAACTTCGATCTTGGGTGCTGCTGGCTTCTCTTCGGGTGCCTTGATTTCTGGTACCTGTAGCGGCTGTTCGTAATCATATATTTTAGTTAGTGTCTTAAAATTCCCAGGTTTATTTAGTTTGTTAGTTTCTGTTGGTGTATTGTGTACCTTGTCCGGTTTGTCCTTGGTTGTTTGTGTAAATTCAGGCTTTTCGAACTTCTCCAGGTCAGGCCTGTCGTAATCAGCAATTTCTGGTAGATCCTCAGGCTTCTTCTTGACTGAAGTGACCTTGGCCTTCTTTGCTTCTTCTTCGATCTTTTCTTCTTTGACTGCCACTTTCTGTAAGTCGAGTGGTTGTTTAACATTGATATCTAAATTGTCAGTATTTACGTTGCTGAAAATTTTAATTTTATATTTTTGACAGGGAGGACTTGTGTGAAAGAAATAATAGTTTCTTGTGTATATTTTTTATAACTGGACTAATTGTTGTAGTATATCTTACATAAGATGTTTGTGTTTTCATAGTGGGAAAAGAACAGTTGTTTAAAATAAAACCTTTGTATACTTACAGTCATACTTACCCTTACACTGAAAACCTTTAAATTACACATTTATTTATACATTTGAAATTGTGTATCGATTAATAAGCAAAAGCAGAAGCAGGAAATGTGAGAATACTACAACATGCATTCAGACATTAAAAGTAGTAAAAGTGTTTTATTAATACTGGCAAACATCGCTTTACAAATAATAAACTAAACTAGAACAGTATGTGCATCTATGTATTTACATAATTTACAAAAAAACGCGCTGGTCTAAATTAAATCAAGATAGAAATAGTGTTTCTATAACGACTACAAGTACAAAGGAACTAAAATACAGTGCAACTACATCTACTAATAGAGTCTAAAGAGAGATAGATATTGTGCAATTTTTTAAGAGTCTCTAGGTGCTTGTGCAAATGTGCCGGTGCTCTACCACTCCTGTAATTAAAATAATTGTGCATTTGTGCAAATATCCTGTGCAATAACACTGTGGGTGCTTATGTATACCTCTTCAGGCGATTGAGGTCTGCTGCTATAAGCGGGCTGTGGTAATTCAAATGTGGCTGGTATACTTTCATCTTTGCCTTCAGTCGTTTTAGCCTATACAGTAAATTTTATTAATGGCGACCGTACGATGTGTACGAATTTTGCAAGCGGTCTGATAACGAATTTCGTAACAACAATATTTTCAAATTCTTCATTCACAGGAAAATTTTAATTGTTACTAAAATCCGTCATCTAATTTCGAACTCAAATGGCCAATCAGAGTATGCAAAATCCTGTGCGTTTTTATGAATGTGTGTGCGTGTCTGTTTAAGCGATGAAGGGGTGTTGATGACTGTGTGTGTACCTGAGGGGACTTAGCCCTTCGCCAAGGAGCAGTCTGCTCTGGTGTTTCGAGTAACGTTGGTGTATATTTGTCTTCTAGCTCTGGCGTTTGTTCGGCCTGATCATTAAAAAATTTAGTTTTACTACCTATTTGTGTTTTTTCTAATACTTCATTTACAAATGTTTTAATTACTACCTGTGGTATTTCAGGAATGACCTGCCAAGAGAAGGGAACCACCGGCGGTTCGTCTTTCGTTTCCGGTTCCGGAGTCATGAGAGTTGGTACCTGATGATATAGTCAACAATTTACGAACTGCAGAGTGTGAGTTTTTCATTTGTTTTTAATAGATTTTATTTTGTTTGTGAGTTCTGTGCAGTATTTGTTATTGTGTGCGTGAGTATGTGTGAGTGTTTGTATCTTTGTGTGTTACCTCTAAGTGTTGGTTTCTCCATGGGTATAGTGTTTCTGTTATAGTGGGTATTTCTAGTGGTTTCTCTACTATAGGTTCATCCTCCTAACAAAATAATATTCTTTAATTAACAGCAATTTGGTAATCACAATACAAATAATGCAACTACATCATTATTTTAATACCTTAAGTTTCTGATAAATTTCTTCACTAGGTTGTTTCTTATCTTCAATAGTTACTTTAGATACTTCAAGTTCCTAAAGAGCAGTAATTTTATTAATTTCAAAGTCTTCTTAAAATTAAGGATAACATTTAATTTCAGTTTTAATCTGAATATTTGATACCTTTGGTGTTTGTATTACATTTTTCGTGGGTTCCTCAGTAGGTTCCGAGAGAGTCTTTTTAGAAATCTCAGGTGCCTATAAAAGTTTAAAATTAATAATTTGTTCTAGGTTTGTAAAACTAGATAAAGACTTTTGTCTTTCATTGAAAAGATGGACTACCTTTGTTTTATGTGTACCATTTCTGAAAGGTTCCACATTAGGCTCAGATAGCCCTATTTCAGGTCCAGATTCCTAAGAAATAGTTTAAAAGTTTTTGATTATAATGTTAAACTTCAGAAATGTACCAGTTTTTTTGCTATGTGTCAAATAATTGTCAATAAAATTCAAGAATTTAATAAAAACTACCTTTAGTTTATCCTTTACTGTTTCAGTTGTAGGTTCAGAAGGTTTCCTTTTAGGTATTTCAGCTTCCTAAGAAATGATCATTAATAAGAAATTAGCTCTCATGTCTATTATTTTACATTCATTAAAAATATGATGATTCATATACCTTTATCTTTGTAATATTCTCCTTTGTAGTTTCTACAATGGAATCCGTCCGTTTCTTTAAAAATGGAGGAGGTTCCTAGGAAATAATGTTTAATTCATTATTTTTCTAAACTAAGAGTATTTGAAGAACTATCACCACTATGTTTTGAAGTCATTGATGTGTGTCTGTGTAGTGTAAAATCTCCTACGTATTGCAGTTTTGTATGGTGAGGCTAGAGGCAAATTTAACTATAAAAAAACGCAACGAGAATTGAGCATGTAATTTCACTGACATTAATCGCGAGGTTTTTCGCCTAGATATGGCAATTTCAGAACATTATTAATGTATTACCTTAAAACCTTTTCACGGTTATTATGCTTTTTGAAGGGACTGTACGTTATTAATTACGTTTTGACAATAATTCAAAGAACTGACCTATTTGAAATAAATGCTTTGAGCTACTACAATAAAGTGGAACTACGGCTGCGACATTTCGTTGCGTTTCTTCACGCAGATTTGTCCCTAGCCTAATGTGGAGGATACCTACCTCTAAACTAGCCTTCTTTCTCATAAAGAAAGGTGTTTGTGTCGGTTTCAATTGTTTGTCTGTTGGTGTTTTCTGTGTATCTTCAGGTTCCTAATAATGTAAAGTAAATGAAAGTTAAGTTTTATTCGTAACTTTGTGTTATGTGTATTTCAATTATTTTATTGTGAAAACTACCTTCAACTCTGGAGCGTCTTTGGCCGGTTCTGGCTCTGGTTTTTTAGCAGGTTCCTATTAAATTAATATTATCATCAGTACTATTCCGTATGCTGAGAAATTGTATAGTGTATCTAAAGAAGTATTTAAAACGTTATTTATACCTCAGTTTTGCTCGATTTACGCCAAGGATACTCAGATTCCTTTGGTTTATCCGTCAATAAATTATCTTTAGGTTTTTCTGGTTCTTTAACCTCTTTTTTATCCTGTTAGGAAAATTATTTATTATTTAAAATGATGTAAAGACAAATCTATATTTCTGTTTATATTGGCTGTTAAAAAAATATACCTCATCAACGTTATTTGACTTGCGCCAAGGATAAGCTGATTCTTTAGGTTCCTCTACTGGTTTTTTCGTTTCTTCAGGAGTTTCAGGTATCACAATTTCCTGTTAGAAATAGTCATACATATTTTTAACATCACCTTTTTTTAAAGAAATAACTCTATCATCAATATAATACTGTTAAATTACTACCTCTACATCAGGACTAGGTTTGCGCCAAGGGTATGTTGGTTCTGTTGGTCTATCAACAGATACCCTTCGTCTTGGTACGAATGGCTCATCGTCTATCACCATTGGAAGTTTCTCGTCCTGTTTATAACGATCGTTATTATTAATAATATGAATTATAACCGTCTTTAAATACTATAACAAAATGTTTGAAAATTCTGTCTACCTCGTCAACATGGCTTGGTCGACGCCAAGGATATGTCGGCTCGGTTGGTCTATCAATGGAAACTTTCCTTTTAACTTCAGTTTTATGTGTCTCTACTTGATCCTGTTTAAAATGATCATTATTAGGTTTTGTTTTATTAATAATTGCTATAAGGTTTAATAAGATAGTTATTTTTGAGAAAAAGATTGAATACCTCATCGTCTTCACTGGGCTTACGCCAAGGGAAAGTGGGTTCAGTAGGACGATCAATAGAAACCTTTCTTTTAGTTTTGGTTTCTGTTACTTCAATATTTTCTTTATTCTGTTTAAAAAACCTTTTATCGTTAATAAAAAAAACAGAATTTGCGTTTAAATTATGAAGGAATATTTAAATATGTGTGGTCTACCTCATCATCAGCGTTACTTGGTTTTCTCCAAGGATAAGTGGGTTCAGTAGGTCTATCAATAGACGTTTTACGTTTACTTTCAGTCTTTTCAACGGTTTCTGTCTTTGGTTTTTTCTTTTCTTTATCCTGTTTCGTGTATAATTAAAGTGTCATTAAATTGGGTAGATATGCTTTGTGTTTCATAAAACTAACTATAGCAGTAATCTTTATACTCTAGTAAAGAAAGAGTAAAGAATTTCGTAAATGTCTACTGTAAGTTGTGTAACATGTAAAACAGGAGTATTTTGTATTAGAAATACAAAGTTAAAATTGTAAATGAAGTCTACCTCATCAGGCTTGCTGGGTCGTCGTCTAGCTTGAGGTTCTTTAGGTTTATCGATAGAAACCTTGCGTTTTATCTCAGTCTTTTCCTCAATTTCCTCAACATCTTCAGTATCCTGAGTAATAACCTTCTAATTAGTATTTATTTACTCAAAAACATTGATTTTAAATTTAATATGACAATTAAAATTATATACCTCAGTATTGTTTTCACGATGTTTCGGTACTGTGGTTTCTGTTGGCCGGTCTAAGCTTTCCTTACGTATTAGTTCCACTTTCTCAGTAGCTTCCTATTACACGTAATTATAATTATCAGAATATTTCTTTTTAAAATGTATTGGTGTGTGTATATGTGTGAGTGTATGTGTATATACCTGTGTGTCTGTTTGCGTAGGTCGCCACGGATATGTTTTATCTGAAGGCTTATCTGTAGTTACTGTATCTTCTACCTTTTCTTTCACATCCTATTTACAAAAATAAATCGTTCAGTATCTTGCACGTGTTCACGTCGACGTCCCTTCATAATGTAGTTACAACATCAATTTATACAATCATGTTATTGTCCACGTAGTTATTTACTGACACACAGTAATCAAACAATCGTCTGTTGATCGTTTGAAGTTTATAAACAAAAGAATTTGTATGTACAAAAGAAAATGACATTTATGTTTTCCATAGTTTTGAACTTATATTGTTTTTCTATGGACATGCATGGTTTTCGACATGAAACTTACCTTGAGTTTGATTTGATCCAGTTGAGCTGTTTCTGCCGCCTTTAATGTACTCTAAAATAACAAGTTAATGGGGGAGTTATGAATAAGCGTGAATAAGGGTTGCTTTTACAATAAATACTGGGTATCGTTCTGTACAAAGCCAATTCATATCATACTGCAAATGCATACTCCTACTGTGTATGTTTTTGTATTCAACGGATAATTTGTTGAATTCTACAGGGAATTAAGTTCAAATTCTAATTTTGTTGGAAAGGAAATCTGCAATATATCTATAATCAACTCCATTCGCTCATCTAGCTACTAAAGCTTAGGGTCTTCGCTTAACTAATGGCTTTATTCTTCTAAAAGCATTGGAGATTCAGCCTTATGTAGATTTCTAAGACACTCGGAGTCTATTGACGTCTACTTGAACTTCAAACTCAAAAATAAAACTATGGGTTCTTTGGAAATAGCTCAATTGCTAGGGTTTGGCCTAACTACTATTATAATATGAATTCTAAGAAGACCACCAGTAGGTTCAATTTCGTTATTTCTATTTTCGTAGTTACTAAATAGTTCATTAATTTCTTTGGTTTCCGGTTGACTTCTCACAATCCATATCGATAATGGTTTTTAAATCTATCAAATTTACTTACCTTTTGGGCAGTCTTTTTCAATGCAGTTGCAGCTGTAATTTCTTGTTGTTCAGCCACTGAAGAAATCGAAGACTTTCTGCTTTCAGCAGTTTCCTTTGTAAGCTATTGGATAAAAAAATAATATGTTTGAAACCTGGACGATATCTTTTACTTAGAACCTGGGATTTAATAAAATTGGAATATTCTACTTTGCTGTATTATCTTATCATGCAGTTTTGTAATTTCGTTTTTTTTTTGTCTACTTTTATTGCCTCACTCCTGGGCAGAGGTCTACCTGATAGCCTTCCACTCTTTCTTATGTGTGATTTTCTTTTAGATTAAGAGCCAAGATATTTAAATCTAGTTTTTTTTTATTTCTCACCTTAACAGCTTTATTTTCGATGATGGAGCTTCGACGGCTCTCTGATTTCTCCTCTTTGACCTACAGCACAAAAATTAAATCAGAATTGTTGGTCTCAAAATAGTTTTGTAGTTCCAGCACTCAAAGCAGAATTTCATAAGACGGAATTTATTATATACTAGCAGTTTCGTCTAATAATAAAGCAGCTTGAAGCAGCTAAGTACACATTATACAAACCTCGCTTTGGAACGATGTCCTTCGGCTTTCGGTCTAAAGGAAACAAAAACGACATTTCAAATTAGCACAGAAAGTGACTGAGGAAACTAAGTCACCACACGACGATAATTATGTACAGGTACAAATGATATAATAAAGACACAATGGATAAACAGAGGATATTAAAAACGATATATACAATTCGGGTGACGATAAATGGGTTCAAAACGGGGTCACAATTATTATTCCATGGATTTGTTAACATAATTGCTGTAAAATAATGTAGCATAATACGGGTTAAATTACAATTGAATGCTTTACCACCGTGTGAATGTGTTGTAGATTTTATAGAGTGGAAAAGTCAAGGAAAGTTATCAAGATGTTTTGAAGATAAGAGTAAACTTATCAAATATATCCATGATGTAGACAAAATTTTATTAGATATTTTTATTTCTCAAGACTATAACGACAAGACGAGTAAGGGAAATTGAGCTGACGTGGCAAATCCGACATCATGCTCAATTTTCCTTATATTTAAAATTCCTTTCGTCGATAATTACTGATTCTCTTGTAAAATGTTCAATTCTTTGTATGTAATGTATGCCTATGGTGGTAAATACAAAGTGAATCACATTGACAGGGTTCAAACTCATCACATTTCTTTTATACCTTCACTTCAAGATGCTGCGCCTGTTGGGCGGTCATCGTCACCTGTTTTGTTTAAATGTTCTTATAAATTATCTTTCATTTCTTCATCTCGTTGAATGTTATCGTCTTACATTTATATTTTTCATTCTACTTTTTTGTTATATAAGGGTCTGATTTACATTGATCCAGTATTTCAGCTCGATTGAAAGTAGTGGCTGCTCTATTCCAATCCCACACTAGATACTAGATACTGGATCTAGTATCTTTGAATTCCGGCTGTGTATCGTTTTACTGGATCAATGTAAATAAGCTTTCAAGTGTGTATATTTTAATGGTTATCCTTACCTTAGTTTCTTTTTCTTTCTTCTCCCGAACAGTGGGAGTTGGTGTAATCTTTTCATACTTTTCAAGTACTGGTCTTTCGTAATCATCGACAAAGTCGAGTTCAATCTGTAATCATTTAGAATTTGTATTAGTTTCTTGGTGAGGTATGTTCTAGATTTATTTTTTTCCCTTTAAGCTTGATGCTACTCCCTTGAAGTTACTTATACTTTATTTTTTTCTTTGAAACATTTAACATTAAACATGTAACATATACAGAAGAAACGTGTAGATAATACGTTTGCTGCATGCATTACTAAATATTTTTAACCAGTGCAGTGTGAAATTAGAAGAACTAAGTGTTGTGTTGAACTAGTGCATTAAAAAACTTAATCAACTATATCTTGTACAAGGCAAAAACAACTGTATTGCCTCGTTCAAAGATAACTCCGGAGCAGCAAACGTATTGACAAACATAAACCTGAAAAAGAAACTAAATACATGTAAAGCAGTAATACAAGCAGCATGCGACTTGCAACCAAACCTGTACGAACGACGTAGAACCCAAGAAACTCTTCAGAATCTAGAACAGGGTGTAAGGTTTGTGCCAACAGATATGTGCAGTTGTGATTAGTGGTGGACGTAACAAAGGTTGTGCTTGAAACTGGACAAGACAAGAAGTGTAATAGATTGCAGACAGACAGAGAAAGAGATAGAAAGTGGACGTCACTTAGTACAACGTTTGAAACAAATTTTACCCCGTCGTCATCATTCTCTGTTCCGCCGTATACAGCTTTTTTAGATATATCGTTTGGAACGAATTTTAGCTCGTCGTCATCAGAGTCTTTCTCTCTTTCGCTGTATACAGCTTTTTTAGGCTGTTCTGTTGTCTTCTTAACAGTTTTCTTGAGCTGGGGCTTTTCAAATTTACCACCCTTTACTACGATTGGGTCCTAGGGAATTAATTAAGGTTTAATGGATGTTCTACATTGAAAGCGCAGTTTGAGGTGCTACTATTGCATTAGTGTGTTGATACTTTGTTGAAAACTGTGGAATTACTAGCATGCTAAACAGTGGACTTTCTCTTAACCTCGCTTAAATGGCTGATAGTGATTGTGCTGCAGTAATTTCGTTTACTCAGCTTGTTTTTTTTGTTTATTTACAAAAAAAGATGGTCGTATTGTTATATGAAGAACGTAACGCTACATTCATTGTCTCATAGTAGGTGTAGTGTCACGTGAATAGATCAAGAGAGTCCATTGTATTAGACTAACTACAAAACATTAGTGTTTGTTTTTCTAAGTATCTCAGCATGATTGTCTAGAACTACTTCAGTGGCTACAACAACAGTTTCAGTAGTCTATATACATTGCAGCACTTAAGCGTTTTCCTCTCTACCTGATCCTCGTCTTCTTTATCCTTTTTAAGTACAGCTGGTTTTTTGACTTTCAACTGTGCTGCTTCTGTACCCTCCTATGGATATTTATATTATAGCATTTTAACATTTGGATTAATTTCACCAGTTTTGGATACATTAATGTTACAAAATATTTTATTAGAACTTAAGAACTCAGGCTAAGGCTGGTATTTCATTAAAATTAAACAATTTACTTGTAATTTTAAAACAGTAGTATAGAGCAAAATATGCTTTTTGTTGAACTGAGATAATTAAAAAGATAACTAGAAGTGACTGTACCGTTAACTTTTTCTTAGTCGGTGTCTTTTGTGTAAGTTGTGCCTCTTCAGGAGCGGTTGTGCTTGTCTTAGTGCGAGGCTTGGTTAGGCTCACAGCCTCCTCAGTGTCCTCTCCCTAGCCCAAACACATTTGTATTATACATCACAAAGTCAAGTTAGTGGAAAATAAAGTGTTTCATGAGACCGATCCTATCACTTCCCTCAAAATTGTACTAAACTGAAGGTGCTTTGCTTACAGCCAGAATATAAATGTTGTGAACTTTGGAAGTGATATCATCAGTTCATTCGAAAAAAACATTTCAAGTGTTCATCTAGGTGTTAATAGAAAAAATAAAATGTGTTCTGTGATATTGTGTTGTGTGCATCTTAACTTAAAATTCAAATTCGTGTTTTTAATAAAAAAAGTGCTATTGTTTTCTATTTCTATGTTGCAACTTGCAATCTACTCCTGTACCTTGTCAAGAATTAATATTCGTTTTAAAACTGTAGGCGCACCATTATCAGCGGATAATGGTGGTATATTAGTGTTGATTCGGTCGGATGTGGTCTGCGAAGTACTTAGAATTTGAAGATTTTTAGCCTAGATAGATAGAATAGATGAAAAATTATTAATTGTATCTTTTTACAATAAGGACAGAAAATACAAGAGTTTCGATGCAATTTTGATGTAAAGTGAGTGTCATATTGTGTAAATTAATCTGAAATCCTTTCAATCGTACCTTCGGTTCCTCTTTGCCTTTAGGTGTAGGTCTCTTAATGGTCTTTTCATCAACCACTTCTGGTTTCTTAACACTGAGTTTAGCTTCAGCTTCTCCCTCCTATATAGTTTTCACAATGATTAGCATTTAAGTGTAATTGATAGTATGTCTTTTAAAATTTGTGTGTTTAAATATAGTACGAACCGTGGGTTTAATATCAGCAGGTGTCTTGTGTGTGAGCGAAACGTCTTCAGGTTCCTGGCCTGGTTTCACTGGTGTCTTCGGTTTGGACAAGCTGACGCTTTCGTCAACATCCATTGGCTAAACAAATGTTATGTTTAAGTCAGTATACTGTTTTGATTTAAGCAATGTTAATGTGTTTGTTTGGAGTATGTCCTACCTCTGGCTTATCTTTGTCTTTAACAGATCGGCGTCTAGCAGTAGCCGTAGCTGAAGGTACTTCCTCCTCAGGTTCAGGCTTTTTGTCTTCCTATATGGATGATTTTATTTCATCAGTAAATATAATATCAGTTTAATAATAGCAAGTGTGTACAAGCGAAGCTAGAGTGGTGTAAAAGTGTACCTTCTTCTTTTTCTCAATTGGTGTTGGCGTGAATTTCTCGTATTTCTCGAGAACCGGTCTCTCGTAATCGTCGACAAACTCTTCAACAGCGACCTTTAAATTGTTGAATTTGTATAAGTATTGTGTATAAGAAAACATTAAACATTCGTAAAAGAAGCACAGAGAAGATAAAAAAAAAAAAAATTTAATTGTTGAATTCTGTGTTCAGTAGTATTTGTAATTTTGAGTGAATTTCCGAATAGACCTAACACAAATTCAATTGGAAACAAAAATTTACCATTAAATCTTCCAAGCAGGAACGCTGCAAATATCTTAAAATTATAAAATTACATTTAAAACATAGAGAAGCGAAGCTTTTACAGTGTTTGCCATGCATGCCAAAGCTTACTTACTGTTAACGGCTATTTTAAATTCAAGAACTGAAAAATGCTGAAAAAATTTTCGCCGCGATAGAGGATTATAGCGTGATTCTTTTACGTTGCATTGTGTGAAATTTAGTGTTATGTTATGTTTAATAGATTGTTCGCAGCTTTCAAACTCGTTATCTCGAGCTACCAAACTGTTAAGAGGGCTATTACAAATTTTCTTGTTTTTGAGTGTTTTAAGAGTCTAGCACTCAAATATAAGAAAAATTTTGATTTTTATTTTGAGCACTCCATAGAGAATTAATCAAACTTTCTCGGGCATATATCTTTTTTAATTTTGTGGCCATATCTAAACCATAATCACACTTCTAAACTGAGATTTTAGAAGTGTGATTATGGTTTAGATATGGCCACAAAATTAAAAAAGATATATGCCCGAGAAAGTTTGATTAATTCTCTATGGAGTGCTCAAAATAAAAATCAAAATTTTTCTTATATTTGAGTGCTAGACTCTTAAAACACTCAAAAACAAGAAAATTTGTAATAGCCCTCTTAAGTGTAAAGTTATAATGTGTAATTATTAGTGATGTATGTATACCTCTTTCTCTTTAAGAGAAGGACGCTTTTTAGCTTCGGGTTCGTCCTTTTTCTTTGGTTTAGCCTTTGGTTTCTCCTCAGGCTTTTTCTCCTCCTCCTATTATGAAAATGCGTTATTATTTTTATGGTCCTACACTTCGCAAATAGTTTTTAAATTAAATATTGTTATGTATTAATTTGTTTACCTTGTCCTTGGGGACAGGTCGTTTGCGGAGAGTAGGCACTTCAGGCTCTGCTTCTTTTTCTTTTGGTTTGATTTTACCCTTCATCATGTCTACATCATCCTATTAAAAATATGTTTAATTAGTTTTCCTATCATTTACGTTCTATGACTCAATAAATTCATCGTCAAATAATTCATATTTTACCTCAGTATCGCTAGGACGACGTTTATCCTTAGGTGTAGGTGTAACCTTTTCATATTTCTCAAGTTCTGGTTTTTCATAATCATCGACAAATTCGGGTGCGGCCTATAAGAATTATTATTTTAAAGTTTCTATCCTTTATCTTGTCTTACTTTTAAATTGAAATGTAATTGTTAGACAGGTTACGGAAAATTTTATGCTACTTCAATAAAATAAATCATGTGTTTATACCTCGTCAACCCCGTTTTGTTTTTTGGTCCTATCGCTTGGAGTTGGTGTCATTTTGTCGTATTTTTCAAGATCAGGCCTTTCGTAATCATCCACAAATTCGGCTTGTTCACCCGGCTTTAGAAAAATATTAGGTTATTTATTATTGTTTCAAAAGTGCATAAGGTAATAGTGCAGTTTTTATTTTGTGATTTTTTACCTTCTTAACCGGTTTTTTGGTCTTGGCAACCTGTGGTTCCTCGAGTTTGGTTTCTTCCTGTTTAATTGGAGCCTTTCCGAGTTTTACTTTCGATAACTCATCAACGGGTTCCTCTGGTTTAGGTATACCCTTTTTGATACTTAACCGCTTTTGTTCAGTCTTTTCTTCTTCAACCTAGGTTGCAGCCCGGAATGTGTTTATTAGTGTTTTGTCATATTTCAATATTTATATTTACGAATGAAAACAAGTATATGCTGTGTAATGCATAGATGAGGACATTGCCCTTCATGTACGCATTCTGTACATCAAATTGAGTAACATTGTACAAAAATAATTGCGGACAATGTAACGCACACAAAACATGATTGCAAATAAGAGTACAGGGGTCACGTGAGTACTCGTAATAAAGTTCACAGTACAAAGAAATAATTATTAAAAAAACATCAAATTAAAATCACAACTTGGACCTTCAGTATTTCCATGACCACAAGGTTCCGAGATTTGGTCCAGTACAACAAAAATCAAAACAATGACGAGAAAAACTGGTAACTCTCTGCTTCATTAAACGTCTTTATACACCCGGAATACAGTTATATCATGTATTTGAAAATTCTAAACTTAGAATGAATATCATTGTATACCTTAGTAGTTTCAACTTTAGATTTTTTCTCCGGCACTGGCTCTGCCACTGAAGGTTCCTCCTCACTGTCTTGTTCACTTTTAACGCTATCAGCAATGGATACGCGTTTACCCTAAATATATCCACAACTATTATTTCTAAATTAATTATTATTTCGTACTAAATGTATTTTCATATTAAAAATGAGAGTGTATGTGTTTTTGTATAGTGTAATGTGTTTACCTTGGGTGTGATTTCCTCTTTAGCTCTTTTATCAAGCGGCGTCGGTGTAATCTTTTCATATTTCTCCAAAACAGGCCTCTCGTAATCGTCGACGAAGTCGAGAATGACGTCCTATATCCAAAGAAAATTTAGCACATCTAGTTATCACAACACACACGACAGAGAAAATGAGTTATCACAATCTGAAGACGCTATATTATATATATATTTTCATATAGGTTTTTAATGACAAGATTTTGAAGAATGCCAACCAAATGGAAGTCTGAATCTTAGCTTCATTATATAGAATATTTTTCCGTAATCATCTACATAAAAAAAAAAGATTTCGTTAGTAGACGATTAAGGAAACGAATTTAAAACCACTGCGGTTACAAGAGAATGGATGACTTACTCAAAATCATTTAAAATACTTCCTTAAGGTTGAGATTATGAAATGGAATTATGATCTAAAATCATAATTTACAACTAATATTTTTAGCACCTTAAATTTTATACAACAGTGTCTACTTTAAACAAGTAGTTATATACACTTATACATTTTTCTGGTCAAGCTTTTTACATAGCTCAATAAATAAACACCACCACACTTACCTCCTCCTTTTTAGCAGAAACGACCTTCTTTTTGACAACCTTTTTCGTTCCTTCCGTTTTCTTTTTAGTTTCTTCTTTCTTTTCCTCAACTGGTTCTTCCTTAGGCTTGACGGACCTAAGTTTTGGAATGCCTTCAATTTTCTTTTCCGGTTCAGGTTCAGGTTTCTTCTTTTCAAGTTTCTCCAGAAGAGATTTCTTTTCTTCTTCAGATTTAGAAAGTCTCTTCTCGAATATCTTTTTAGTTTCCTCAGCTTCCACTTCAGCCTTTTTGGTTTCCTGAATCTTAGATTCAACCTTCTTGGCTTCAGCCTTAGATTCAGTTTTCTTTGACTCAATTGTGACTTCTTCATTCTTTTCATCGACCTTGATTTCTTCTTTCTTTGACATCTTTCTCATTGAAGATTTCTTTTCTTCCTCCTTTTAGAAAATACACATACATTTTCAGTTTATTGCTAAATAATAATTAACTTTTCTACTCATACAGTTTTGATACCATAAACAGCGGTTCTACAACCTCATTGGCTAGGCTATTAACAATATCCTATGTAATTCTAGTATAAGTAGTATTCAATGAGATTATTGCACCACTAGTGCTTATTGATGTACGTTGTTTGCCATTTTCGGTTTAACAACTGCTAAAACACAAACAATTAATCTTACCTTCTTCTTCTCTTCGACGTGATTTTCTTCAATCACGGACTTCTCCTCCACGATTGACATCTCTTCCTCAGACTCCTCGATAACAGTCGTCTCTTCTTCTTCTTCTTCCTCCTTTTTCTTTTTCTGAAATTATTGTGTGAACACATTAATATCATTTTGTGACACGGTCAGTTTTCGGGGGTTTTAGTAGATAACAATATTTATAGATTTGTGAAAGTCAGAGTTTCTTCTTCACCATGGCGATGATTACAATTATTAAATGAGTTCAGACCAGAAAGAACTTGGTCACGTCGATAGCGAAACAATTTTCAGTAGCGTTGGACATGTCCCTCAAAGTGCAGATAGAATTACACAGGGTAGGACAAGAGGTGGGATTTGGGTAGATCTATAATGAGCCTTGAGATTCTCAGTTTACCTCTGATAAAGTTCTTTGTGAGTTTTTTAAATTTAACTAAATTTTGAAGCTGAGACGAATACTGTTAATCAAAGGTACGTTATAAAGTAACAATAGATACCTTTTCTTCGACGATAGTCAAGTCAGCACTAGACTCATCTTCGCCGAATTCGTTCTTGATCACCACTCTGTAGTTGGCGACGTATTTGGATGACACCTTCCTGATGATGAGTCTTGCGTTGGTGCCATCGAACGTTGTGTTGACCTCCGAGGATTCCCTGATGACCGTCGAGTTCTTGTACCAAGTGCATCTGCACGACTGGTCTGATGTCTTCAGGACTGCCACAAATTCAGCTTCCTCGTTTTCTTTGCGGGCCTGTGAAATGTTTAAAGTATATCTGAGAAAGGGTTAAAGTAAAATCTGTAGATAAGAGAATTGAGGTGAGCCATTATTTTTACGTTAACTTTTGAGGATTAAAACTCGTTCAAAACAAAGGATATGCCTTTAAGATGATAGTATTTATGATCTTCTCTATTACTTCTATCAGTTTTCATTTTATTTCTTGCTGTTAGCCTGTGTTAACTTCCAGCTCTTTCGATCCAGAGTTAATTTGAATAAAAAATCATTGGTTTTGTCCTAATAAAAGCAATAAAACTTACCAAGCTTCTAAGATGTTTGATAATGGTAGGTTTGTCACCCTTCTCCTCGGGTATGTCTGTGATCTCGACCAGCTGTGACGTCGCCTCTCCCTTCTCGTTCCTAGCGACCAGCTTGTACGAGCCTTTGTCTATTTGTGAAACGTTTGAGATTTCCAATTTGACTGTGAATTCGCCCTGTAAAGCAATTATTAGAATTTTAATAATGTGGTTTGGTATTTCTTAACATCTCCTGCTTTAAGAGTCCTATTACATTTTTTAGGTAAATTCATGATTTTTGACGCAGTAATTCTCAGCAGCAGTATGATATTTTAATTATTTGCTTATGAATAACAATAGTGCCATTCTCTTTCTTGTACGTTGGAGTTACACATTTTCATTTTTCTTTTCGTGTAATTTACTATAAATATTTTACGAACTCAGTTTGCAAAAAAAACTGTCGACGATGGAACTTTGACGCTCAAATTCACATAGTTACATTCAATTCTTATAAAAGCTAAAATTACTAAAAGATAAGTTGAACGTTTTACTTGTTTATTGGAGTTTTAGAATTTCTTTAAATTCCTTGAGTTTTCATGGAAAAAATCGTAAAGAAATAGTAATTAAAGCCATAAATGTCTTAATTCAGCGTCCATTATATTCCAAATAAACTCAATTTTATCAAACAAATTAATATGATATAAATCTTCGATCTACAATGAATAAGTTTCATTCGTTTTCGTTTGTCAATATAATAAGACAAAAATACAATAAATAAAATTAAAGTACCTACTATAATTCTCAATTCAGCTCGCTCCTTAGTCTCATGTCAGTCTCGTCTCTAATATTCGTCAATATCAATCGACAATCGTCCGAATATCGCTATTATTATCGACTCGTGTACGCCGACCGACATAATTTGATCCAGGAAGTAAAAATCAAAAATTTGCGTAAAAAATGTAATAGGAATGTAATAGGACTCTTAATGGCTATTCGGTTCTGAGATCGGATGGCCAAAATTCATTCGGGAAGACTACTTAAATGTTTAAGGTCATAACTTTAGCTTTTCTTACCTCTCTACTAGGCTCAATAAGCACAGTGTGCCTAGCGCCCTCTTTGACGGCGGTACTCTCCTTGAACCATGTGCATGCAGGTGCAAATTTACTTAATACTTTACATTCAACAATAACAGTCTTCTTCTTAACTATCTTAATGATCTTTGGTTTCTCTTTGATAACTGGAATGACTGTGGAGAAACATTTTTGAAATTAGTAAATAATTATTTTTTGCAATACTAGATATATTTCTACAATAATTTGTCAAAATATCGCAGGGGTCTTTGTTTACTTACTTTCAATATTGAGCGTAAGATTCGCATTGAGCTCTCCAAGTTCATTTTTAATGTTGCATTTATACAATCCGGAGTCTTCAATACCAGGATCGATTAGTTCCAATATGATTGTGTATACGTCTTCGTAGACCTCGACCCTGGTCTTAATTTTCGACGAGTCCCTGATTTCTTTACCCTCGTGGTACCACACGATCGTCGGTCTTGGGCTAGCTTTGACCTTGCATCCCATTATAACTAATTTGCCATTATCCTTTGACGTAATCGTTGGCTTTTCAACGAACGTCGGGCCTTCACCTTCTGGTTCTGGTTCAGCCTCAATGTTTAGGTTGAGATTAGCGTTGCTTTCGCCATATTCATTCTTGACGTGACAGCGGTAAGAGCCACCATCCGCTGCCGTCGGGTTTGTCAAAAGCAATGTTAACTCATATACGTCTTCACCCATTTCGGATGATCTGATTTCGATTTTACTACTAGCTTTGATGACGGTCGTGCCTCTGTACCACGTGACTTCGGCCGCCGGCTTTGCTTTGCACACGCAACGCATCGTGATGAGTGTGCCATCCTCGTTGGGAATGATTCGGGGTTTCTCAATAAATGATGGAGCGAAACCATTTTCGTCATCCCCACCTGAGAAATGTGAATATTTTATTATAACACAGAGCACCGATCACAATTTCATGCTGCCCGAAAGCTTTAAGCTTCACATGCTATTGCTACTGTATGCGTACATTCTAAAATAATAAATGAAGGCATGATTATCCTGTTTTACCTTGGAAATTAAGAGCAATATTGGCATTGCTCTCGCCAAACAAGTTGAAGGCGTTACACCTATAATTGCCCCCATCTTCCCGCGTGGGGCCTAAAATTTCTAACGTCAAATTAAATGTATCTTTTCCGGTGGCTTTTCTGGACATCTTCATTTTAGCACCATCCCTAATTTCTTTATCTCCGTGGAACCACGTGATGTCTGGAACTGGGTATGCTTCTAATATACATTCCATAATAAGTACTTCGCCTTCCTGTCTAATGGTTGGCTTTTTAGGGAATCTCGGTGCTTTACCGTCGGGTATTCTGTTTAAAAGACAAAATGTTTAAATACCAGCCCTAACTCTTACGGATAACATAAATGTACTAATTTTGTGTGTGTCTCCTTACTTTGGTTTATCTCCGCCTTCGAAGTTAAGATTTATTTTTGCTACGCCTTCACCATGTTTGTTTTTCGCTACAGCCCGGTATTCTCCTTTGTCCGAATTCTCAACGCCTAAGATTTCGAGTCGCGCCATATGATATAATGTTTGGTCCTCTTCTAACGTAATTTTATATCTACTACTTTCTTTTACCATTTTTTTTCCATGGTACCTGTATAATTGAGTGCTAGTGTTAAAACCGATTTTATGTTTTAAATCACATTAGATATTGTGTTGTGTAGTTTCTTACCATGTGATGGTTGGTTTCGGTTTGCCAACACATCGACATTCGAATGAGATTTTGGTACCATCATCCGATTGCCTGATGACTGGTCTCTCCGTAAATGTCGGTTTGATAAAGTCTTCAGGCACGGGCGCTTCGTCGCCTAGTTTGTCAATGCACACATTATTAAATTGTTCACCAATTTTTGTTTTGACGAAGATTTGCAGCTGCCTTTACACGTTTGTTATCAGATTTAAGATGTTTTCTTTTCTAGTGTATTAAGATACGCAACGCAGGCTCATTCAGAGTTAATCGAGGGATGTATAAGAAAATAGATAAATGATAAATAATCGAATAGAATACATAAATATATAAAAATTTGGATTATACGTGTAAAATATTTTCCATTCTAAGTCTCATTCTGACAAATAGTACGCATGACAGTTGCTTGAGTTATTGTGTTAATTGTGCAATTGCTAAAGCGAAGAGTCTGCAACATTATTGCTAACTACAAAAATATATGCGAGGGTGTATTAGTGTTAATTAAAGCACAGTTGCAATAGTAGTGAGATAAGAAACATGATGGTGATAAAGATATAAGAATAAGTAATAAAATAGTAATTAATCATATCAATTTGATTAAAAGTGCAATAGTGTATGGTGTTGAGTGTGTGATAATAATAGATAAGTGAGTGTATAGTATGTATCGTGAGTCAGTGTGAATTAAGAGAATTTATAGATCGAATTAGAATTAAGAAAACATCTTAATCTGTAATACATAATAACCAATTAGATACAACATCATTTTCTAGTGTATTATGTAGAGTAACTGAAATTCTGAAGGAATTAGTTGATGATTATACAAGCTTTGCTGCAATATCTACGTTTATAATCAGACATATTACAACTAATACATGTAAAGGATTAGATACACACAATAAAATAGCTTTGGTTAAACAATATTAAGCATCATTTTAGGAAATACATCGCTGCATTTTAATTTTTTTCTCCGCCAATCATATCTTTTTCTTTCTTTTGTTCGCGTTTAAAGTTGAAGCCAATTTTAAATACTTATCGAATTATTCTAACACAGTTTGGGAAAGACTTGAGAGTTACTTACTATCGAAGTTCAAGCTGATAGTGGCATTACTTTCGCCGAGTTCGTTCTTGGCCGTAACCCTGTACTTGCCAGCATCTTCCACGGTTACGTTGTTGATCTCCAGGGAAGCATAGTACGATTTTGCTTCCTTGCTTACTGTAAGCTGTTAAAGTAGAAATGAAGAATTGAAAAAAATATCCGTAAAATTTGTAAAATATCTTTATTCATCGTCAAAATTTAAGTATCTGATAATCTTTGCTGCAGGTGAAAATTAAATTTAATTGAAACCTAAAGCTTATGCTAAATTGGAAATACTCATCTAAGATTCTGCTTTGACTTGCCAAAACAAATTATATTAACTGACAGACCTTCATTCATAATTTCGTTGATGTATGCGATTCATCAACATTTTCATCTAAATTTGCACGATATTTTTCTAATGCCACAGGTCCCATTGCATAAACTTGTCAAATGAATGTTATTATAAATGTTTAAGATGAAAGGTCATCGAGCTAGACAGTTGACACCTGGTATCGTCAACGGCCAACTAAAACGGGGTCAAGGCCATTTCTGAGTACTATTTAAAACTAGGACATCTTTAATAGCTAGTTTTATTTTTATTTTCTTTACAATGTCATCTGCGGCATTTTGTTTCTTTTCTACGTCTTCATCTGTGATGTTTTCATCAATAACTGCATTAAACAGGGTTTTTAAAATACTTTCAGGTAAACTTTCATGAATCAGTCGTGTATCTAACTGTTTTAGCTTTAGATGCCTCATGTAGGCGTTGTGTAATGCAGTTTTAAAATAATTTGTAATTTTCAAAATACAATTTCTCTCTCTCTCTCTCTCATTTCAATGGAAACCAAATATTATGATAACTTTTGAGAATTATGACGGACAAGTGCGGTGATGGACAGCCCAATTTGTTTATGCCAAATGTCGATACGCTGTTAACTAACTTTGAAAAAGAAAACATATATGCATTTCAAAAATACTGTTGACATCATCAACATCATCGACGGTTTGACTGCGACAACACAACCTGGCCTGTTCTGCCAGCTTCTTGATAGCAATCTAAATTGAGTCGGTTCAGAAATTGACTTCTAATTTGGTGCCTGCAGTAAATTTTTTTATTGTTTTTATTTTATGATTTTTCTTACTTTATTAAACCTCTTTTTACTTATATTAAAATAAGCGTTCTTTTTTAAACAGACCTTATGCCTGGAACCAGGTTTGACTTCCACGCCACCGTGGAACCAGGAGACCTGGGGCAGGGGTTCGGCCTCTATGCGGCACTCGAATATTAGCCGTTTGCCATCGTCTTCTTGCCGGATGGCGGGTTTGCGCGCGAATGTTGGCGCTTTTCCGTCCACTTGTCTGGAAACCACAAATAATATATCTTAGTAAGATAAAAGAGTACTTATTTCTGTAGAGACTGAAGATTTTGGACGCAAGAAGCTGAAAGAGCCAGTAACTGTGCCAAAAGCCTCTTTAAGAAATTACAAAAATATAGCGGTCTATTGAAAAATGGGAGTGGGAAAAACATGATACAGCTAAATGAGAATACGGATTCTGAAGCTGGTTTCAACTATGATAAGAAGACGAATTTTGATGTTCAGGAATGTTGTTGAATGGGGAGGGAGAGGAAGGCCAAAGAAAAGATGGATGGATTGTGTGAGGAATAATATGAAAGAGAAAGGAGTACATGATGCCGTGACGTCGGACAGAGGAGAATAGAAGAAGAAAACGTGTTGCGTTGACCTCAAATAAAAAGGGACAAGGGCAGGAAGATGATGAAGAAGACGAATTATGTTCATATAAAAGTTTAAAGATACTTACTTCTGTTTTTCTTCGTCAGCGGCTGAAAAATAAAACATGATTCTTTATTATTACATTCACCTATGGATCTTCTTGAGTACAAATGACTGTATCTTTATTTCTACGAAAGATGTTTCTATCTGAGCATTGCTTGCATTCGATACATGACTCGAATCGTAAAATTATAGTGCAACAAAGTTTATTGATGTAGATTCGATTTCAACAGATATTTCAGCGAATGTTTACTGTTCGCAAAACATCTTCCAGACATAAACATTGAAATAATTTCTTAGTGATGTGATAATTCTTAAAATACCTATATCAGTTTTAGTGTTGATACTATTTACTTCTAGTTTTAGATTTACAGTTTCATTTAAATATTCATGAAAAATAGAATGATTTGGAATTCTTGGAGATGCTATATTGAATTTTACTTCAGATATATTTTTGTTTTGTGCATAAATATTTGCACTTTTAACTAAAATAACTTCAGGATTGTGTATAAAAATGCATGTTGATTCATTTGAATAAATCATTTTATTTTTGTCAAAACATGTCTGTTGAATTTATCGTTATTGCATAAGTTTTTAAATGAACTTCAATGTTCTACTTTTTCGACAGATTTATTTGTTTATTTTTGAGAAGCATAATTTGCAGCATGCATTTTTTCTTGAACAGGACTATATTGTTTCATACATCTTTTTTTATTACTTAGTTATTTTTACACAGTTGTTTTTTTTCTGTAAAAATGTAACATGCAGGTCACCGTAGTTTTTTACAATATTAATTTGTTTGGACTATGACTACTGGTTGGTGTATCTTCCAACGAATGTAGATTTCAGTGTTGCCTGTATTGTCAAAAATATTAGAAAAAATCCTACACGAACGATTGTATAAACATTTAACTACTATCAACTTTCTTTCAGACAGACAATACGGGTTTAGACCAAAAAGCAGCACACTAACAGCTACAGTCGACCTCGTTACTAAAATTAAGCAAAATGTAGATGGAAAAAACATAGTCCTTGGTATCTTTATTGATCTCAAAAAAGCGTTCGACACCGTAAGTCACGAATTGCTACTTAAAAAGCTAGAAACCATCAAAATTACCGGCAGTGCCCTAAAAATGTTCCAGTCCTATCTAAAAAACAGGTCGCAGGTAGTTAGAACGGATAATAACCATCAAAGTGGCATATTACCTATAACGTGTGGAGTTCCCCAGGGATCAATCCTGGGGCCCCTGCTCTTTTTGATCTATATAAATAATATTCAGGAAATTAAACTACATGGCCATCTTACTCTATACGCAGATGACACTTGCTTATTTTATTTCGGACCTTCCATTCATGATTTAGTTGCCCAGGCTCAAGACGATTTAAACACCCTTTTTTCATGGTTTCAATATAATCTATTAACTATAAATATTACTAAAACGTGCTATATCTTGTTTAAAGCAAAAAATAAAATAATACCTCCACATAATCCATTAGTTATTAATAATATACCTTTACAGCAAAAATCTTGTGAAAAATATCTTGGCTTAAGAATGGATAGTTCTCTTTCGTGGACTGTTCACTTGGATCATATAAGAACAAAGCTTACGTCATTACTTGGATCCCTCCGAAACATAGTTCGATGTATTCCACATAGATTGCGCCACACCATCTATAACGCCTTAGTAAAACCTCACCTACTATATCTGGTTGAAATATGGGGCAGTGCGGCCAAGACGAAGCTAGCAAGTCTTCAAGTTGCACAAAACAAATTAATAAAAATGATTTTTAACTACCCATTCTTAACATCGACAAGCAAAATTTATGAAGAAACCAAAATAATGAACATTAGACAGTTATATATTTACAATACATGTATTTTCATTCGTAAGGCACTCAACAAAAGTATACAGACTAATTTATCGTTTACTAAAGTGAAACAAGTAACCCAACGTAGCTCTCGCCGAGCTAGTTTTCTGATTTTACCGAAGACGAGAACTAAGTTTGGCAAAAAAATGATGATATTTGAAGGAGCACAATTATACAACAAAATACCCTCATGTATTAAAAGGGTGCGCTCATTCAATGCATTCAAAAGTCTATTATCTGAATATATAATGACAAATAACAACCTTCCTAACATCTGAATGCAGTGGATGGGTATATCTAATATATATAATATGTAATCGCTACCGTGACGTCTGTGACGAACTTTAATTATAATTTATTTTAAGCATTTTTCTCATGTAAGTGACTTTGTGTCTTTTTTGAGAATAAATATCTTTAAACCTGAATAAACCAATTCCAGATCTTGTTCGACCACATAACATGAAAATGTGCTGTCATCGATACGATCATGTAATACAAATCTATGACGAGCGTAAATTTGTTCCAGTCGCCATGTTTACACTATCCAAACTTTCATCAGTCGATTGTCGTCAGTACAGTTTCGGCTGACATTCGTGTTGCCAACGTGATGCGCAAACGTACGCTTGGCTCAACAACTAAAAGCGTGGGTTAACGTTCAACAGTACATTTTTTCGTAGACATTTATTTCTGACTATGACTAATGCCGTTATTTTCGAAAGTATTTTTATTGGCCCAGTATTGAGTTACGGGTATATTGTCACAAATGTTTGTGTCATTGTTTGACGTGATGTTGGTTTGTTTGGCTCCAATATTTCGAAGTTGTTTGAAGTCTAGTGAGAAGTAGTCGGTAAACAGGCGCGGGTGTTGTGGTCATAAACTAAATATAATTTTGTCGTTATTTTGTTTTGCTGAATTGTCAAAATCAAAAATCATTTATTTAAACTAGGCTGAAGATCAGCACATTTTATAAAGTCAATTACATAAGATAGTCCCCCAAAACGCCCGCCCTGCACCCTTCATTGTTAAAATGAAACATATTTAATTTTACTTTTAATATTTCAATAGTAATTAAAAAAAACGCCCTCTATGGAAAAATGGAATCAAGGTTGTTGAAATATTGTCCAATTACTGCATACGAGTTTTCAAATGCAACCATAAAAAGACGAAACAATGGGACTTGACTTGATAACAGAGATTTCCCCTTGATTCATCAATCAATTACGTCTTTCTTTATAAGATGTTTGACTACCAATCCAGATAGTCAGACATCTCATAAAGACTGCCATAATAAAGCGAATCTTAATACAGATAATAGTAGAATACTCACGGCTGAAGTTAAGGTTGATGGAAGCGGCCACCTCGCCCATCTTATTCTTAGCCTTAACTTTGTACAGCCCCGCGTCGGTCTCAATGACGTCATCTAACTCAAGCACCACCAGGAACTTGTTGTTTGCGATGCTTTGGATCCTGGAACAATAGAAAAAGGTAATTTAGAAAAGGATTCTTATGATTACAAAAGAAATTAAAGAGAAGAAGAGAGAGAGAGGAAATATCAAAGAAACTGTGGGGAAGATGGTATGGCTAGAAAGCCATACCATCTTCCCCCTTCTTTTAGTCATCTCTTTCTAGGGCTGAATACGGAAAAGACGACTATTGAAGAAGTATGAACTGTTCTGACTGCAAATTAATTAGGATTAAGGCAGGAGAATGGAGAATTAGACGACCCGATTGGCGCAGTGGTAGTGAGGCTGCCTTACGTTCTTATGGTCCCGGGTTCGAATCCCGGTCGGAGCAAATGTTTGTGTGATGAGCATGGACATTTGTTTCCGAGTCATGGATGCTAATTATTTGTATAATAAGTATGTATTTACAAACAAAAAGTATCTATGTAGTATATCAACTACCTGGTGTCCACGACACAAACCTCGTTGCTTAGTGTGGCACTAGATGGCGCGTGTGTAATGTCCAGCAATATTTAGTTATTATATAATGATGATGATAAAGAGTAATAAGGGCCTCGACATCGTTCTCTTGAACGATGATATCGAAGAGCTTTGTCCAAGAGCAAGTTGTTGATTTAAATAAAATAAGAATAGAACTAAATATAATACAGAAGACATGGTCAATATTCGTAGGGTCAATAAGTTTGGAAAGGTCAGCAAAGCATATTATATGCGTATTTGCAACGGAATACTGTAATTGGGGAACATACTAGTAAAATCTAGCGGAACCGTTTATTTTTCACTTAGTCACTATGTTCTAATTTCTGCAAAACAAATATATTTATAACAGCTGAGATGATGAGAACATTCTTGTGCTCCATTAAATAATTTGTTATTTCGGGTATTGAAATTTTTTATATCTCTGAGGGTCTAAATAATTTGAGTTTAAAGATTCGTCATAAGGGATGTAACCAACACCATTGCCAAGTATTGCAATTTATTCATGGAATTTTAAATACCGAATCCATCTCTGCCAAACCGCTGCAGTAAAATGACGCGTATCCTCTGGTCAAAAACATTTGCGAATAACTTAAATATGCTCATGTCCTCTATCGTGTTTAATGTGTTATGTTTATTTTTATTCAGAAATTAGAGGTTACACGTGGTTACATATATTTCGTCATGTTTCTGCCCTTGTTCCATGTTACTTGAAATCGGCACAACACGATTTTTTATTCTTATTTTCTTTTCCCGTCTTGTTTGCTTCTAATTTATTATGATCAAGCATGTTTGATGTTAATTATGACTTCCAACTGCAACTGTCAATCTTCTTTCTAGTAAATGTATATTCAAATATCATTCCGTTTTTCTTTCTTTGTTGTCCGCTTCTTTCGCTTTAACTGTTGTCTGTTATTCTCCCACTTATGCTTACGTGTTTGCAATTTTTGGTTAAGGGTTAAGGGTAAAGATACATTATTTTTTATACCGCTAGTCTTATTAAGCAGATGTGTTACCACCCATACCGAGTTTTCTTCGTACGTCGGAAAGCACGTTAAGCCATTATTCCCTTCTGTCATTTGTAGATCTTTGACAGTCTTTATAATGGCTCGATAGCCTAACAACCAGTGTTACCAAGGGATATCGTATTACGCAGTACTAACTGGGTTGTAGAGCTCTGATAGGCAGTCACTCCATGTAAAATACTGATATTCAGCTTCATCCTGTTAGACTGGAAGCCTACCCCAACATAGTTGGGAATGGCTAGGCAGACGATGAGTCATATTGAAAGCAGAATTGAAAACTTAATTATGATTACATCACAATCATAATTCCTTCTTTCTTATTAATAATATCTTTATCAACCCAGACGAAAGTACAGTTCAGCAGTTTAGCATGAACAATAATGTAGCCAGTAGCTTTAGCCTGCATTAAAATAGCCACGATGTATGGTTCCCAGATTGGACTGGATTACAGAAGTGGGTCGCCCGAGGTATTTGTAAACAGGCCTGACTTATTGCAATGTTTCCTTTGCCTGCTACGGACCCGGGTTTATTAGTGCAGTGCAGGAAATATTTGCTGTACTTGTAATTCTGATTAACGTATAAGAATTCAATAGATCTTCTCAATTGTTGTGTGGTCTTTGTCTATTGTGATTTTCAATTTCCTAGGTAAATAATCTTAGAACTCATAATTTATGCAATAGAACGATATAAGTGAGTCTATCAAAAATGATTTTAACAATAGCCTTTGATTCACTACATCATGATTTGAGATCGTGTTTTTAGGTTTTAGGTTACCGAAGTCAGGTGCACTTAGCTCGATAAATGGATTACCTATTCATTTAAATAATAATTACAGATTAATTTATGAAACACACACTACACTACACACACACTTGCACACACACACACTTTTACACTTTTTACACTTTTACACTTGTATTTTTCTAGTACTGATATTATTGCCAAGACTTTTGTGTTTTCTTACTATCAATCATTAATTCTCTCATAGATTGTATTTGTAATTGCTTCTTATCTTCCATTTAAACTCATTCTAAAACTATCCATCTCCCTCCATCTGTTTAGTGTGGATTTTTAAAGATCTTTCACAGTTCTTCTACCTCTGAGTGCGCACCACAGTCATCTTTATTTTGATTACCATAAGGTTGCAAGTCGGAAATACTCTTTGACAGACTTAATGGGTAGTCGGAAGCCCCAAAGTCTGAGACTAACCAAGGATTATTGCTATATCCAGTAACTGTTTTGTCGAGGTCAGCAGCAGGCAGTTGCTCTATGTAAACAGCTCCATGCGGTTAGATTGGAAGCCGACCCTAACATATTTGGGTACAGGCTAATGCTGTCGCAGGTGAAATAACCGTGAAACTATCGTTGTCCATCTCAAACATGTCAGACAATTAGAGATGAGTAATCAGCATCACTTTTAGAATAACAGCGCGTATTCTAGTTTATGTTCTATAATCTCCGGTTTGCAAGCAAGCAATAATTCCGAATTGCTAACATAATAATATTATGGCTGGCAGGTCGCAGTAAAACAAAGATTTCTTACGACAATCGCACCATTTCCTCAATGTTCTAGAAATTATCTTCATACACTTGGAAACTTCTCAAAACTCATACCGTTTACCGATTAAGAGGAAAGATAATATTTTGAAAGCAATAACATTTTGAAATATGATGAGAGTTTTTATGTGGTCAGCTTTGATGTGCGGAGTGACCTATAATTTGACGTTTCTTTGAGCTCATTTATTGTTGATAGTTTGTATCTAGCGGGGTGTGTTTCTATAACAAAATCAGGAATAACTAGAAGCTTCTCATAGTTTTCTATGCCCTCGGTGTAATTGAAAGAAAACATGTTTTGTTTACCCAGTTTCATAATGTTGTATTTAGATATTCTTATTTGTTGTAGGTTGTTGGCCGTGTGGTATCCGGCAGAGTAGAATAGAACCAACCCATTACACTCACGAGTGTCGTATAAGGCGACTAATGTCTGAGGTAGAACCTTGCGCCTCCGTAGACCAGAGAATGGGCAGCAGCGTTTTCTGTTAGTCTTTCATCACTGCGATCTCCAATCCGCCTGCCAAGCGTGGAGGTTACGGCAAATTCCTCCCATCATGGGAGAGGCTTATGTCCAGCAGCGGACGTTATGGGTTGTTGTAGTGTAGTAGTGTATTTGTTGTAGGTAACACTACACATCTTCCTTCACTTTTCTTTCCTTTCCTTCCTTCCTATTTGTTCTTGTCTCTTATCAAACATTTTTTAAATGACTCATCATCATTCTCTTGCCTTTATGCCAATTCATTTAGGGTCGGCGCAGCATGTCTTCTTCTTTCATACCTCCATTACTCGCCATCTCAGACAATTTAAAAAATGACTACTCCCTACTAACTTGCGAAACATCTTTATAGTTGTTAGTAGTATTTTTTTAGTTCTCACCTTCTTTCGGTTCATATTGAAAGAGTATATTCTATTCTATTACATCTTTCTTAAGATTCTTTCCGAAGGCAAGAACTTATCAACGTCTTAACGTTGTCAGTGTTTCATGTTTAACGGTGCTGACACACTTTCAAACAAAACTTCTTACAGCTGTTATTTCTTAGTTTAAATACACTTCTTTCTCTCGGTTCTAAGAAAATTCGTGTTAACTGGAATAAAGTGTGACGTCGCCTCGGTCTAATGGTTGTAAGTATTACTGCTAAGCATGAGGTCCTGGGTTCGATTCCCAGGTCGGGCAAAGTGTTATTGCGTTCAGGTTTTTCCGTCAGGAATTACTGTTGTCAGGCTACTGCTGAGGAATTCCTGGATGCTATTTGTGCCCGGTTCATGGCATTCCGCTCAGATTCTATTACATGGGACTTTAACATCACTGGCGAAATGTGTCTAAACCTTCGGGAAGTACAGGCGTATTTTTATGAAAATATGACGAGAGTTTTCCCCTAGTTAAATTTTACCGTCATGTTCTGATTCGTTGGGACGAACGATAAATTCACAACCATTGATAAGATGTACACCGTTTGATTCGAAAGATACACAGTTTCTTAAATTTTCACCAGGGTTTTTTTATTATTTCACATACTACTCCTTCTCTTATCTTTTTTTGTTTCATTCCTGATACTTAAACCATCTATTTGTGTTGTTTTTATATTGCTACATCTTTATTCCTAGTGTGTGCCTTTGTTTATGCTGCAATGAATTCACCCAACTTAAAAATTCTAACAAACAAAATACACTCATCAACAACTTATATCTATGATTATTAGGTTTTGATGCACTCACTTGTAACCTTGCTTAAACTATAGCACCCAAATTTGAATCAAATAGTATCGAGAGACAACAAGTACGCGACTAGACTCATAGAATCCCTACTACTGAACTGGCTAACAACGCAATAAATTTCAAAATAACCCTGTCTTAAAATTTTACGAAGCTCCACATACTAAAACTAAACCTTCACCTTAACTAAATCTTTAATCATCTAGAATGAGGTGCAGTTAAGTGCACGTACTAAAACACATGACGCCAATTGTATAACGGTACTTTACATGCATGACTGCGCCTTAAAGAAACGCAGGCGATGAACTAAACAAATTATGAATGGCCCACATTAGCCCTGGTTTGTAAGAGCTAGAAGTCATGGGGAGGAGGAGTCTTGCCTAGTAATGAAACGAGCTGACTACCAATCAATAACCAGGAGAGAGAGTACCATATAAATTTGCAAAATCTTTAACACAAACGAGTTTTTTTTGGACTCTTCTTCTTCCTTATCGTTTTGTTAGTGCCTAACTTGGTGTCAGAGATTTTATTGCACCCCTGGACTTTTGACTTGGTTTGACATGCCTGCGAGAAATATCTCAAACATGCTGGTTTCCTCACGATGTTTTTCTTCACCGATCAATATACCTACTATACGTACATTATTTAATTTTGGAATACTCACGGGTTTTATTTATTTTTTGAAGTAATTGTTTAGCCATATCATTGTTTACTTTATTCTATTTAACTCTCTTCAATTCTATACGTTATTTCAGCCACAACTCATAACAATTTTCCTCTTTGCATTCTTCATCGTCTCCACTAGAAGTTGTTGGCATTTTTAGCCCAAACATTGTTTACTTCAGTAAATTTCTGGCTAAAGATAATTTAATTCTCGTCGCCTACATCTATAACGTCATTACAGCGAAAACTCGTGATATTTTCCTCATCGTCTCCACTCACACAAAATACCAATACAATGATAAACGCAATACCATCATCTTCAATATTACGATTCCTCATCAAAATATTAATAGCCCGCATGCCCGGTGGGTGCCAAGTGTGTCGACTTGCGATACTCTTGGTCACGTGATCACATCAAAGAGATGCTTGGGACGAACTGAACGTGAAGTTAATGACATCGAACGTTGACCTGATAGGTTTTGGACATGTTACATTGCTTATACTTGTGTAGGGACATATGGACTTTGACAATAAGTTTGGATGTGTATTAGAAGATCTACTTACAGATATAAACATTTATTTTATTTCTGTCCATGATTACCTCTCGGTTAAGGAATGGCTGTACATATAGATTATTTGTTACTTTATTTAAATAGCAACAAAACATTGGCTGGGATTTTTCAGTTACTGCTGGCTTTCAGAAACAGGGACCAGATGAAGTTATTGTTTATAAAAGAAGCAGCAACAATATTATCATGGGATTTGTCAGCAGGTAAGACTAGAAACTTAAACAGGGTTTCAGGAAACATAGAACCCATCCAAAAAAGCGTTGAAGACAGAACTGGAGACATAGCACAGGAAAATAACTAGAAAAGTTCAAAATATCTAAAGTACTTATTTTATCCCCATTACTAAGCTTTTGTTTGACCTAGTACTGTTTTGTGCTGTTTCATTTTCCAGGATTGTTTTGTTACTAAAGTCCAGATATAATTTCAAAGTCACTTTACCTCTACTAAGTGAACTTCTTACAAATAAGACGTGCATAAATAGTTCAACTAATATTCCTACCATGATTAATTTATATAAACAACACGCTCCTCTAAATAAAAATAGAATGAGATATTATACACAAACTTTTCACAGACAAGTGCTTCAACGAACCGATGATGGCTTGTAGAATTTATGTGAATGACTAAGAATCAGTACTTCGGAATGGGGAGTACCTGGGACTTGTCACGTAACTTCTTTCCTATCATAATGATTGTCTGTCTCACAAGTCTGAAAGTAGGTGAACCATATAAAAAGCACAGGCTTTTTATATGGTTCACCTACTTTCAGACTTGTGAGTATTTTACTTCAGAAATCTGCATCATTGAAAAAAGATTGCATACAGCAAAGATGAGAATATTAAGATGGATGTCAAGAGTGACTAAAATAGATAAAGAAATAAATGACCAGATAAGAGGAAGTTTGAATGTTGCGTCTGTTACAGAAAAAATGAAAGGGAGTCGTCTGTCTAGGTATAGACCTGTGACGAGGAGGAATGGAACACATGCGACTAAAAGAGTGATGAACATAGATGATGATGGATGGAGTGGGAGAGTAAAACCAAAGAATGGATGGATTGTATAAGGAATGATACAGAGGAGAATGGAAGAAAGAACGGTTTGTGCCGACCTCAAATAACATACGTCAAGGGCTAACTGATAATGACAGGAAGGAAAATGATAATGATCTACATCATTGACAAAATCATAGCGGTCTGATCAGTGGTTGCTGCTACAAACAAGACTGTCAAATATTAAAATAGATCGTTATTATCATTAAGATAAGGTTGAAACTCTGAAAGGATCCTATCTACTTGTTATATTTCGCCGCGTCAGAACGATCAAAGAACTCTCCACAGGACAGATTTAAACTCGTGAACCATTATTTCGGTTTAGTATCGTATGCATCATTGTCTACATTGCTTTTAACTACTTTATATACTTTAGCAAATCAATTGTTTATGCTTAGGATGTTGATAGTTAACCACCCCGTTGTTTTGAATTCCCATACATAAATATATTCAAATTGTTAATAGCTGTTAGTGCTTTCTAATATTTACTTGTAACGCAGCATTGATTGAATGTAAATAAATAAATTGGTTTTTGTAACTGTCTTTAATTACTACAAGGTGTCATTATTTTCTATTTAAATAAAATATCTCCTTTACAATACAGTTACAGGTCATCATTCTATTGCCCGTATCCCAATTTACTTGCGGTCGGCGCAGCATGTCTTCTTTTTCCATCTCTTTTACTCGTCATCTCATCAGACACCTGCTTTCTAGCCATATCATCCTTTTTCTTTTCTTTCGGATGTGAAATCATCAAATGGAGTGGAAGGGAGTGTCAGACTTTTACTGACTAAAACCCATCCACGTTCCTTCTTTGCCCTTTGTGTTCCGGAGCCGTGGTATCTCTTTCGAATAGTCTCGCAGCCTCGGCAGGAATCGGCCCTTGCTGATATCTCTTTGAGGCGCGCGTGGAACACGAACGCGCCGTCGACACGGCCTGTCGCCATAAGACGGACGGACGGCGAGTTAGCCCATAGCTGCACCGTGTACAGGCCCGGGCCTACGGTGACCGTGATAATGTATAATGTGCGTGTAATACAATTCAAATTCATACTCGAAACTTTATTCACGACATTTTCATCATTCCTCCGCATCACATGCCCATACCACGAGTTATAAATAGTAGAAATAATTAATTTACTTAGACAGATAGATCATATAGAGATGGAGAAGAGTTTAACAGGTCTAAGGTCACGTCCTAAATAAGAGGTAAGACAGCTGTTTTACGTAGACGACCCTCCTAGACCTACTTCACATAATGTAGAAGATTTTAACTTAGTACTCACTTGAACTTGGTCCTAATATCTTCTTTGAGCAGTTCATCGCTCCTAAACCAGCATATCTCCGGTTTAGGCGATGCGACCAGCTGGCATTCGAAGACGAGTTTGTTGCCATCGTCTTCCTGGCGCAGCTGGGGCTTCTGTGTGAAGCTAGGGGCTAAATCGTCGGACACCCCCATTGTTAGCTTCGGGACATTACGCTCGCGGCTGGACCAACACTGCCGCTCTGATGATAGGCTTCAACCTGGAAAGATGGAAAGAGAGGTCAGTATTGATGACAGATGAAGGTTTGCTGTCAATATAGTCGACTTTAAAATAATGTTTGGTTTTTAGTATACAGGGTGGAAGAGACAGCGATGCACAAACGGCTACCACGTATTCAGTACAACGTTCTGAATCCATCATAAAGAAAATTCTCATCGGTAATAAAAACAAACAGCAGTTTTCTACAAAAGGGCAATACCTGAAATGTATGGAAAAGCAGCTTTTTTTAAACTACTAATCGGTCGGTGTCCCTCCGTGTATAAAATCAATGCAAGTTTAAGATCGATGCATTAGCCTTGATTGGCCGCCTGAATGTAATTTACCACGGTCTACACCACGTCTACCTCTACACACATAAATGGTTAAAGTTAATTCTGAGATCTAAATGACCTCATAGCATCCAGAAATTAAACGGGATCACGCAGAAATCAGTGAGACTTAAGTGCCACACCAGAAACTATCTAACTTATGTATAAATACGTCTTGATTAGAAAGTTTATTGCCTCTAGATGTTTGTTCACATAAGATAAACTAGTATTAGTTAAGTATTAGTAAAAACCGGCCAAGTGCGAGTCGGACTCGCGCACGAAGGGTTCCGTACTAGTATCTATACATTAGACAAAACGGCAAAAAAATCACGTTTGTTGTATGGGAGCCCCCCTTAAATATTAATTTTATTCTGTTTTTAGTATTTGTTGTTATAGCGGCAACAGAAATACATCATCTTTGAAAATTTCAACTGTCTAGCTGTCACGGTTCATGAGATACAGCCTGGTAACAGACAGACGGACAGACAGCGAAGTCTTAGTAATAGGGTTCCGTTTTTACCCTTTGGGTACGGAACCCTAAAAATGCTTTTGGAACAAAACTTAAGACATTGTAATCTATGTCAAAACGCATGAAGAAGCATTATTATAATTCACATTTAGAAGATTTCTTTTCAACCCAGTATGTAGAATATTCATGGATAGAACTTCGAAACAAAATGCATTCAGTCTAGGGACATGTTTACTGAATGCATATTCCGTAAGGGCTTTAATTTATGTAGAATTAATTTTCTAAATTTCTAAATTATAAGTCTCCAGCAAGTTCTTATGAAAACTTTGATTAGAAATCAAACTGTTAGATCTAAGCGATAAGTGTTATAATTTGTTGACTAATAAAATAACTTCAGAGGGTTACAGGGAGGAATTTTTACCAATCACAGAGGATAAACATGAAATTTGAAAAAATATTGAATGGTCTCGCAAAAGTGGTGGGAGGCACTTCAAATCAGCTGTCAAATTGAAATTGGTTGGTTGTTGATATTTTGATCAATCAATCAAAACAGTTTTCTGGTGAATTACAACAGAATAGATGATTCACATTTTTTGAAAGTGGGCCTGCAAAAATCTGAATCATTTATTCTAGAAAGAAAAACCTCATGCATAATTTATTACCACATCTAATGTCGGTAGTCAGGCAGCTTTTCATTCAGAAATCAAGAGAAAATTTCCCTGTCTGTTTATCAGTCAGCTTTTATTTCGAGATTGTGATACAATTCTAACGAATTTCAGAACAAGATCGTGGCAAGAATAAAAAAATAGGATTTCTGAAAACTCTGTGTTTATCTTATGTTTGCTTTTCAGCATGTCAATCAACGACTAGAGCTAATTAGTGAGCTTTCCCGACTAGAAATGCAGTAACTGATACTCTTAGAAACCAGGTTTTTAAAAGCTCAAGAATTCCTTGGGCGAAATTATTGGAACAAACCCGTAATTTGTATTATATCGTTGTACGTAGGTCATTCCTAAAATCATATCTGTAACCTGGTTTCTAAACCAGGTTTTTAAAAGCTCAAGAATTCCTTGGGCGAAATTATTGGAACAAACCCGTAATTTGTATTATATCGTTGTACGTAGGTCATTCCTAAAATCATATCTGTAACCTGGTTTCTAAACCAGGTTTTTAAAAGCTCAAGAATTCCTTGGGCGAAATTATTGGAATAAACCCGTAATTTGTATTATATCGTTGTACGTAGGTCATTCCTAAAATCATGTCTGTAAAACAAATCACGGTAAAACTGATTCTTTTACAGCTCAAGAATTTATTGTGCAAAATATTGGGAACATACTAGATAATTCCTAAAATCATTACTGCAGTCATAACACGACACCTGTCGCGATCATTAATATCATCAAGTCTGAAAACCATACATCAAGTATCAACAGTAACCGAAGCAAAGTTGGCCACTTTAGAGTCGTCCAATTCGCGAGTGACTCACGCGCAGCGGTCAGCGCCATCAACACTGGCAAGGTGAAGTGTAACCGAGTGGGTGTCCAGTATTCAAATATTCCCGAGTGTGAACGAAACGAAAGAGTGTCTCGGGCTATTTCTGTACTGAAGGCCTCCGAAGCTCTGACTCGCGGCGAACGCTCCCCGAAGAAATTTTAAAACTTGCAACTGTAACTTCCTCTGATTACCTAATACCAGTTCGTTTTATTTGAACATTTTATGATGCATTCGTTCCTCGTTCAAGTGCATAAAGCGCTCGAAATACACTTTTGTAGCTCACAGTTTTATAGCTGTATTAAACTCTGTTCATATCTTGATTGCTTTTTGGAGTACCACAAGGGTTTAATATTTGACCCATGGTGATTTTTTTAAGTACAGAATTAAATTTTGGGTCAAAAATTCAAATATTAATATTGCATCTGAAGCGTTTTTTGTCAGTCAAAAAGAATAAAAGTAAAAGCAACATACCAGAGAAATAGAAACAGCCAATAATCCAACACAGTGTCACGAAACACTCAAGTCAAAACACATTCACAATTAAAGTACAAAATTCGCTAAACAACGTTCGAGAACTTGACGAAGGTTATAAGAAACTGGATTCTTCAGAGAAATCGGGCGGTTTTGTCGCCGGCGGCGGGACGCGTCGGGTCGTTTTCGAAATCGTAACTAAACTATGAAAATTTTGGCGGCTAGCCGAGGCGGGCGGGCGGAATTCGCGTGGGCGGATGCAAGCACCGCCATGGATTGGATAACTGACTCGTCATCCGTGACGTCTCCGGTGCAGAGGTGTTTTCCGCTGAAGATAGAAGCTGATCTAATGCTACTATTGTTGCAAATATTGGGATAGTGTTTGGGCCAGTGTTAATATATTTAATAGGTGTGGGTGTTGTAGTTCTAAGTAGCGTTCGAGTAATTTCTCGGACATTTCGGTTTTAAATGTAGGTATTTTTTTTTCTATTTTATATGCTTAGTTTGGTTTTTGGTATAATTTGGTTCCCTTATTCGTGATTAACAATTTTGAATGCAAACTACTATTGATTGCTCTGAAAACATATTTTTTCACGTTTTTAAGGTTTTATTTAATTTCACACCCATTTAAGAACTAGTGCATTGCGTTTTTACATTTGTGTATTTCATGTCATAATGATATCACTTAGGTGATGAAGTTTAAAATGCTACGAGTAATATGAATTATCGATCTACAAAAATTTCATTAATTGAAAATCATTTTATCTAAACAAATCATACAATTGAGTTATACCTTTGAAATACGATTTTCATAGCTTTAAGAAGAACACGAAATATTTAACTTTAGCTGATCCCAACTCATAATTACCAAATTCAATATTAATTCTAACCCGAAAACTTGGACACGTTTAATTAAACATCATACACACCTACATATAAAATAATACTAGGAATAATATATATTTGTTTCGCAGACAGTGAATCTGACAAACAAGTGGCTAGAGTTTTATTACTCCATAAATCAGAACCGTCGTAAATTTTTCTTCAACATTCGTGGATGTTCCCTCCTTGGCAACTGGAGAAGTCAGCTGACCTATAAGTCAGCAGGTGAATTGTGTCAACACGTAAATATGTGATGCTCTGAGCCTTGTGATTGATGAACTAAATGCGTCTTCAGACAATGATGGAGAGTGATTTCATTACAGCTCTTCTCACGTTTATTTTTAATTAAGATTAAGATGAGACTGATGTTTTTAATCATTTCAGCGTTGAGGGTGTTAGTTACTCTTGATGATAAAAATGCAATTAAAAGCACAATTTTTGTCTTAATTACTACACTACTACAACAGCCCATAACGTCCACTGCTGGACATAAACCTCTCCCGCGATGGGAGGAATTTGCCGTAATCTCCACGCTTGGCATGATGAAAGACTAACAGAAAACGCTGCTGCCCATTCTCTGGTCTACAGGTGAGTGTAATGGGTTGGTTCTATTCTACTCTGCCGGATACCACACGGCTAACCGGATACCACACGGCTTGTCTTGATTACCTGTTACAAAATTGTGCGTAACATATTGCTTTATTGCCAGACTAACGATGCCCATTTATCTACGCATAAGGTCGGAACTTATCCCATGGTAGTATCATCATCATTCAACATCGTTCTCCTGCCCTTATCCCAATTCATTTGTGGTCAGCGCCGCATGTCTTCTTCTTCCATCTTCTCTATTCCTCGTCATCTCATCAGACACCTCCTTTTTTGCCATATCATCCTTCACACAGTCCATACATCGTTTCTTTGGTCTTCCTCTACTCCTATAGTCATTTACGTTCATACTCAACATATTCCTCGATAAGAATATTCAAGAGATATTTTAAATAATATCTGTCTAGAAGAATGTTGCGTCTAACAGTCTGTCTCAAGTACGTTAGCTTCTCTTGAAAGCTTCTGAGTTAAAATGTAATAACACATTTGTCTTCGTTAACTGTTACAAATTGTGCTGTTTTATGAACAGATTGTTTTGTTGCCAGATTAGCAATGAAAAATGTTTCATTGTGTTTTATAGTTCCTTCTCTAGCATGGTTTTTAAATTCTTCGAGGTAATTAATTAGTTTAGGGAAGACATTTTTGGGTGACCACTGAAAACATCATGTCTCGGTTATAATGGCGTGCAGCTGCTATTTTTTTCGTACTTTTAACTACAATCGAATATTATTGTTATGTTTTTTTCTGTGACGGTCAAAATGCATTTTCTTTCCCTCTAAGACACCTTTGACTTTCTACTGACTACCTCGTTGGTCTAGTGGTCGGAAGCACGACTGCTGAGCATGAAGTCCTGGGTTCGATTCCCGGGTCGGGTAAAGTGTCATTGGGTATTTCCAACAGAAATTTCTCAGTAGCAGCCACGGAGTCTGGATTTGGGCCCAGTTGATGGCAATAGGCTCGCCCCCTTTTACATGGGACTTAAACATAACTGGCGAAACGTGGGTGTACTATTAGGTACACCTCTGCCTATCCCCTCGGGGATAACAGGCGTGATGTTATGTGTTTTCTACTGCAAGCAAACTTTTTACAATCAATTTGTTTAATGACTTCGCCTTTCATCTTCAGTAGGTTTCTTAGCCAAAATTATGAGTTCAACGACTTCTATAATACATATTTGCTTTGGGATTGTAATCAATGCTGAGAAGCGATCTATTCAGATCAAACGTAAGATAATCACACTCAGTGGTTATGAGTAATTTCAGTGAGTTCAGTCTCTGACTTTAAATCTATAAATCGTAGCATTCTCTATTTTTGATTTTAGTGTCGGCAATTGCTTTTTCAAAGTGAATTGGACATCTGTCAGTACCAGTGCACTTTTTATATTTTTTTATTAGACTCTTTATAAAACATTTTTTTTAATGGTAAATAGGCTTGGTTTGGCCGAAACTCGCCATAGTAAAGCGATGATGAAGCCTAGAGTAGAGCCCGTGTGCCTAGAAGAAACTGATTCACTTGAATCATCATCATCATCTGCCTAGAAATTTCCCTACTATGTTGGGGTCGGCTTCCAGTCTACCGGATGCAGCTGAATACCAGTATTTTACATGGAGTGACTGCCTAGCTGACCTCCACAACCCAGTTAGTACTGGGTAATATGTAACCACTTGGTAACATTGGTGTCAGACTTTTTGGGCCACTGACTACCTGTAACCTGTAACGACTGTCAAAAAACTACAAATGACAGCCGGGACCAACAGTTTAACGTGCTTTCCGAGGCATGGAGGAAACTGTAAGGGTGGTCACCCATCTACAAACCAACCTAGGCAAGCCCGGCTTAACCTAAAGATCGACCTGAGTGGCTTATTATTTAGCCACGAGCTCCTCTCGAGCTCTTATTCACTCGAATATGCATGTTTTATAGAGAAGATAATTTATGTCTAATTTTATATTTCGATGAACGTATCTTGGGGATCCAAAAGAATGAAAAACCAACAACTCATTGATTTTAACAAATCCAACAAAACTCACACAAAACTCAGTCTTACATGATGCAGCAAATAAGTAAGACATCAATTTTAAAGAACTTAAGTAGAATTATAGCCAATGCATTCAGCAATTTTCCACAAAACCAAAATTTATGTCAGCCCGGAACCTTATACCCTAATCATATATCCTATACCCACTGCTGGGTATGGGCCCCCCCTTTTTTCTGCCAATCCAGGTGTTTCTGGCGGCTTTGACGATATCGATATATATATTTTAATAAATCCAACGAAACTCCTACACTGACGCTACAATGAGTAAGACATCAATCGTAAAGAACTTGAGTAGAATCATAGCCAATGCTAATCACTCAACATACAGCAATTTTCCACAAAACCAAAATACATGTCAGCCCGGAATCAATCCTATACCCACTGCTGGGTATAGGCCTCCCCTTTTTTCTGCCAATCCAGGTGTTTCCCGCGACTTTGACGATATCGGTAACCCAACGAGCTTTTAGACGGCCCTGGTTTATCTGGCCTAACTTAAGATAACACTATAGAACCCAAAGATGAAACCTCACTCATGATCTTATGTCATTAATTGCTTTATTAATATCACCACAAAGTATAAATGGCTTGTGAAGATCACAGGAAATCTATTTCAAACATCGTCGGGGAATGAGAAAACAAATAATCTGTACCACCCACTTTTCAGATATTTTGGATATCGGGACAAAACATCCTGGTAGAAGATTTGTTTTCAGCTATGACTAGTTTTTATGTGGGAGGGAATTTGAACTTGGTATTCTAGACTGTAAAAATCAGCCAAGTATGTTGTATGCTTTGAATTTCAGGTATGGGATAATGAAACCGGATGGGGTTGCATTCCTTTTGAGTTGTTTCATTTTAATTTCTTTGGTAACTTCTTGTTTTACAGATTTAATTGTATAGATTTTGATCGCACGTCTTAGATTTATTTTTTCGAAATTTTGAGTAATTATGTGGATGGGTATAAGAGTAGAGGAAGATCAAAGAAACGATGGATGGACTGTTTAAAGAATGATATGGCTAGAAAGGAGGCTTTTGGTGAGATGACGAGTAATCTATATATCTATATCTATATACATATAATAAAACAGTAAAAAAACTGTGTCTGTACATTGAATATACTAAAATAGAAATAATTGAGGGGGTTTAGAAACAGCAATTAGAGCACGAATCCAAAAAAAAAACTGTCTGTTTGTCTGTGTGTCTGTGTCTGGAACTACTGGACGGATTTGAATGTTTTTTTTGTTGTTGTATAGGTATTAAGTCTGGGCAACATATAGGCTATAATTTATCTTGGAATCTTGAACACCTGATGCAGAACTGCAACAGACCAGCTAAACTATCAGAGATACAAAAATGGTACAATAGCAAAAATTGTTTGACTTGATGAGCATTTTTTGCTGAGAGAATAAATTTGAAGATCTGGAACACCTGTTGTGGAACTCCAAGAGCCCAGAGGAATGACGTTTAAGCAAAAGTTGTTCAATCTGATGAGCACTCTCTGTTGACTCATAAAAATCGAAGATCTGGAACACCTGTTGTGGAACTCCAAGAGCCCAACTACACCATAACACATATAGGAATGACGTCTTAGCAAAAGTTGTTCGGTCTGATGGGCATTTCCTGTTGACATAGAAAAATCGAAGATCAGAAACATCTGATGTGGAAATCAAAGCTATCACTCATTTCAATGAATAATTATAAAATAACATAAGCTGGGAGTGAAGGCGGTAACAGTTTAGGACTGATTTTCGACGACGATGGTATATCATTGAAAATTTGACTCTACTCGCCAATCGTCTCGCGCATCCCGTTGTGTTCCCGTCCCCGCGGGCTCTTAGAATTCGACATCAGACGTTTCAGATCATCGATTTTCACGAACCTGTTGTCGCTGACATAAGCAACAGGATCCGCGTACGAAGTCGCGGGCAGAAGCTAGTAGAGAAATATGAAAGAAATACATGCAGTGACGACCCCAAATAAATAATTTGCGATAAGGGCAGAGGAATGATCATGTCTTCGATTTTTTGTTACTAGAACATTACTTTCTCAAGATATATTATGTTTCTTAGCTGTTATAAAAGCAGAGATAATACTAATTTACAAAGAGGAGCTCGTGGCTAAATAATAACAGCCGCGTTAGGTTAAGCTATTCTTGCCTAGGTTGGTCTGTGGATGGGTGACCACCCATTACATACCGAGTTTCCTCCGTGCCTCGGAAAACACGTTAAGCCGTTGGTCCCGGCTATCATTTGTAGATCTTTGACAGTCGTTAGGTAGTCAGAGGCCCAAAAAGTCTAACAACCAGTCTTACCAAGGGGTATCGTATTACCCGGTACTAACTGGGTTGTGGAGGTCAGATAGGCAGTCGCTCCATGTAAAATACTGGTATTCAGCTGCATCCGGTAAAACTGGAAGCTTACCCCGAAAAAGTTGGGAAAAGGCTAGGCAGATGATAATACTAATTTACAAAAAGTGTAAATGCCTGCTATGGGTTCAAACCTACGACCCATCGTAATAAGTCAGCTGTTTTCACGAGGCCACCTTTGATCCTAATTTGGTATGCTAGACAAGACAGATCAGCCAAGATATGTTGGATGTATTGAATCAAAGGTATGGGATTATGAAACCGGATGGTCTCCCATTCCTTTCATACCGACAGTCTAATGTTGATTGCTATGTTTAATTACTTCGGTCCTTTTATAACTTGAGTCTTATGGTAATTAGTATTTGATATCACTATTATACATGGAAGTATTTTTTGTATTAAATTAAGGTCAGCTTTCAGTCTAACCGGATGCAGCTGAATATTTATATTTTGTATAGAGCGACTGTCTCGACAATCCAGTTATTGGGAAACACGATATCCTTTAAGTCCTATGTAATAGGGGGCGCGCCTATTGCCATCAACTGGGCACTAATCCAGACTCCGTGGTCCAAATTCCTGATCGAAAAACCCAATAACACTTCCCGACCCGGCAATCGAACCCAGGACCACATGGACCACACGACCAACGAGGTAGTCAACACTGTTATACTTGTATAATAATACATCATCAGATACATAGTTGATACGAGATTCTTGCACAGCGTGACGTCTCTTTATTTTCTTACGTTAACTAGATATTTTTCTAGTTAACTAAATACAACCAATTGGTCCAACCATCTTCAAATATTTGTACAACGAACCGATACATTGTATCTCCAAATGTTGGTACAACTAACATATACATAAACAAATGATCAATTACTCAGTTCGCGTGATTTGGCAAACAAGGTGCGCTGGCGCAGCGTGATGCCGAGTTGCTGACGTACGAGCGGATCGGTGACTCATGCGCTTAGCTTGAATCAGTTACGTTGATATGTTACGGTGATACTTTTAACAGGAATTCAGACTTTTAACTTTTTGAGGATGTTTTTTTTTAACAGCAATCAGCTCTTTTAAATGATAGATATCTCTGTCTTGTTTTATACGTCGTTCGTGACGTCTGGCAGTATTTCTATGGAAAATACTACCAAAGAATTTTTTTTCGGATAAAAGTATTTGGCGTTGGACAAATCAGTAAATGGTCGAATTTCGAAAAGTGCTTAGCTATAAAGATGCTTCGTTTTTGTATAAAAAATAATACATATTGTTATCAATTTAACTAAAACAAATTTAACTGAGCATCTGGAGCTTAGTTAAATTGAAAATTTGTGTGTATGGTCCTTCAATCAGAGACTTTTACGGCTTAAGACATGTATTTCGCTCAAAAAGAATACAATTATTCACTTCTATGAGGACAAACATAATAATTAAGATACAATAAGCGACGATTTCGCTTGGTAATAAACTAATTCAACATTTCAACTAATTCAATATTTGTTATGAATTTAATTCAATATTAGTTATAAATTTAATTCATTATTAGTTTATTCTAGTTATCTGCGATATTAGTTTTTAGTTATCTTGGTGCGCCCTAACAGGTTCATGTACTCACTAGTTTTTAAGCTTAGCATGTAAAATTGGTTGTGTACATTGTGCATTAATAAATAAAATTAAGTTATAAAAAATAACTAAAAAACAAACTTTTGAAGGTTGTTTCAGGTCAGAAAGCCCTAAAGTCTGACAACCAGTCTTACCAATGGTGTTTCGTATTGGCCAGGTAGCCAGGCTGTGGAGGTTAAACAGAACCCAACAAAGTTGGGACAAGTAAGATTAACAGGTTATAAATTTTAGTCACAGATGATTGATGATTTTGAGTCTTGGCTAGCTCTATTTAAGACACTCTCAATTTGTACTATGTTTCGATTATGGATTAGAACAGATGTCGAGCATAAATACTGAGTAACAATTTGTCACAAGACTTGATTACTCACAATATAAATTAATCAAAGATTTACCTTGTCATATATAGGTAGCTCCTTTATAAATCTCAAGAACGACTTTGTTCATTGTGACAAGAACTTTTCAATAAATAATACTTTTGTTTCAATACTTCTGAAGAATTCAGTTGTGATTGAAGAAGAAGAAGATAAATTGCTATTGTTCAAACTTCAAGACACCTTTGTCAGGGATTGTTTATTATGTATAGTAATTTGTCGTGACCTGAATTGTTAGTGTATTAATGTTTTGTTAAAGTTGATGGTTTCTTTATATTTTTTATGTCATCCTGCTCTGTCCCACTGCTGGGCAAAGGCCTCCCCCATGGCTTTCCAATTTTGGCTTACAATTTGCCTTATCCGACCAGTAGAAATCCGTGCAGTAGTTTTTGAGTTTATTCATTACAAACATACACACAAAAATACAAATCTTTCCTCTTTATAACATTAGTGTTGATTTAAAAAAAAAAAACGATTGTTTTGCCGTATGTTCAATTATGGTTTGGTTTTCAGTATAACATAAACATATCGATGTGACTTCCAAACCACACAACTTTTCACCGGCGCCACTTTCCGACTTCTTATTATCCACTAATATCGACCACTTCTTATCCACTCATTCCTTATTTTATCCATTCGCGTTACACAACACATCCCCCTCAGCATTTCCATCTCAGACACATGCAATTGCCTTTCATTCATTCCTTTTCAACCGACTTCCAAAAAAAGGAGGTTCTCAATTCGACTGTATTTTTTTTTTTTTTTTTTTTTTTTGTGTTTGTTACCTCAGAACTTTCGACTGGGTGAACCGATTTTGATGATTCTTTTTTTATTTGAAAGCTAGTGCTTCCCGTGTGGTCCCATTTCAATTTTGAGAACATCTGATGCTGATCTTCGGAGATATACAATGGAACTCTTCAAAAATAGACGGAAAACGTACCGTAAATGTTGCAATCGCTTGGATGTTTATTGTTTATACAACATCATGACGTAACATCACGCCTGTATGCTCTGAGGGGGTATGCAGATGTGTACAATACACCCAGATTTCGACAGTTAGGTATTTTAAGTTGGCGCGATCGTGTTCCGCGTGCGCCTCAAATGACGTAACATCACGCCTGTATGCTCTGAGGGGGTACGCAGATGTGTACAATACACCCAGATTTCGATAGTTAGGTATGTTATGTTGGCGCGATCGTGTTCCGCGTGCGTCTTAAATGACGTAACATCACGCCTGTATGTTCTGAGGGGGTACGCAGATGTGTACAATACACCCAGATTTCGACAGTTCGTTCGTGTTCCGCGCGCGCCTCAAAGAGATGTCAGTAAAAGGGACTGTTCTAAAGAGATACTGCAGTTCTGGAATACAAAGGGCTAAGAAGGAACATGGATGGGTCTTAGTCAGTAAAAGTCTGATACTCCCTCCTGCTCCGCCCAGAGCGGGTTAAATTATCCCTGTAATTTGATGATAACCCATCCTAAAAAAAAAAGGTATGTTAAGTTCCATATATTGGGGATACACCTATTCATCATCCCCTATTAATGTTCCCACTGCTGGGACACAGGCCTCCTCTCTATGAGAGGGAATGGGCTATGATCCACCACGCGGGCCCAGTGCGGGTTGGTAAATGTCATGTTTTCCTTCGCCATTTTGAGAGCAGTGGTGATGAAATAAATTACACAAAGTAATACGCCTGCCAGGGTTCGAACCCACGACTTACTATTCGTAAGTCGGGGCCGCCACCACTGGGCCACCGCTGCTCACGCCTATTACCATGACATGTACTGGTAACAATGTGAAATAAATTCATGGCAAATATTTGTTTGGGAACAACTAAAAATGGATAAATAAAAAACTTTTTTGCAAAAAATAAAACCGACTTCAAAAAACACGAAAAAGTGAAAAATAACTTTAGCTTCAGAAGTCGGTGACAAAAAAAAAATCAATCAAACAAAAGTCACCGACTTCTGAAGCTAAAGTTATTTTTCACTTTTTCGTGTTTTTTGAAGTCGGTTTTATTTTTTGCAAAAAAGTTTTATGTCCAAACATTCAGATCCAATGAACGAAACTTAGAATATAATATTTATTTCTTCTGTTAAAATCCCAAACAATATAATAATTGTATTCAATGAAACGTTGCGTAATAATTATGTTAAATTAGAAGAACAGTCACCCAGCAACATTTAAAATCCAAGAATACTTTGTTTTCTTAAAGAAAAACCACCTAAAATAATACATGATTGTGAAGATATTTTGTGTACTATTCGTAATGATACAGGCTGTCATCCAATTAGCTAAATGGTGGGTGACGAGTATAATTAGCGACAAGTACGTACTTGTCGGCGGCGGACTGTTGTCCACTTGGACGTTAGTGCCATCAGCTGTTTGTTAAACAGTGTGAGGTAAATAGCTGAGGAGCCAAGAAAATACAAGAATTTAACTGAAGTTTTTAGGTTTCAAAAAAGCTGTTCAAAGTTGTGATGATTCTGAGAAAAATGTCTTGCTTAATCTTGAACTAAATATCTAATAAAGCCAAAAACAATAGTTTTAAGGCAAACATATTATCGAGCTGTACCAAACAAGTTTTAATTATCATGAACTTGCAAAGAAAAATACAGTTCATAAAAAAGGGGAAGAAATTAAAATCTATTACAGACAACGAACACCTTGTCTTTTTTAATCTTTCACGATCAGAACACATTATAAAACACATGAAAACGGGTATCCCCGCGACCACTGCTGGTGCAATCCGGTCGAAACGTCGGGTTTGTATTAAAGGTGAAATTCGCGATAAATACCCGTTTTCATGTGTTTTATAACGAACACCTTCATAAATCTGTAATCGAAAAACAAAAAGACCAAAAATGCTATAACTCGAAAAATAAAGACAGAAACCAATAAATCTTCTTTTAACTTTTAACCGAAACATTACGACACGAATACCTGCCATCAAATCTAAAAGAGTACCATTGCAGACACATCAATACACTATTAATAGAACAGCAACAGTAGGTGTCAGAAATAGACAATAATGTACAGTCGAATCAAAAGATAGGTGTACAGGCACCGAACACTGCCAATGCAGTGTGAGTTGATGGATGGACTGAAAAAGGAAGGTCAAAGAAAAGATGGATGGATTAATGCGAGGACTGATAGGAAAGAAATAGAACTGAATGATAGTGTGACAGTTGTCAGGGAAGAATGGAGGGAAAAGACGTGTTGCGCTGACCCCAAGTAAAATAGGACAAGGGCATGAAGATAATAATGGTGATGACAGTCCAGTAACAAATGTTATTGCCGGTACACTCAATAGCTTGTTCAACTGTACATTGTGTTACAACCACGTACTGCAGGAGATTCCGAAGGGCAATCATCGTCGCCCAGCCCACGACTTGAATGAAATTGCTCGATGACAATGGTTTTTTTTAGGACTAAAGAATTAAGTCACGCGGTACGATTACTCGTGACGACTTTTATCGTGAGAGTCATCTGTTTCAATTTATATAAAATCGTAAGTGGTTGGTGCGAACGATCTAACGATCAGAAAAGGTATTATTAGGTTTGCAAATGATACTCGGTTTTCGTCATAATTAGAGACATGTTGCTATTAAATAAATCGTTATCATCAAAATCGAGATATTTTATTTCACATAGGTTTTCTAGATGGGCGAAGATAGTCACTCAGTGGGTGCCTGAAGACGATCGTCGTAACCGAGGCAGACCCATGAAACGTTGGCGTGGCGATCTGGATTTATTTGTAATGGATTGGTCTGAGCAGGCAAACGATAAACAAAATTAAAAGCCATGGGGAGGGAAACCTTTGCCTAGTTGTGAGACAGAATAGGTAATATATAAAAAAGGTTTCTTATGTAGAAGACCCGGTCGAGGAGCTCGTGGCTAAATAATAACAGCCGCTCGGGTCGATCGTTAGGTTAAGCCGTGCGTGCCTAGGTTGGTCTGTGGATGGGTGACCACCCATTACATACCGAGTTTCCTCCGTGCCTCAGAAAGCACGTTAAGCCGTTGGTCCCGGCTGTCGTTTGTAGATAACCAGTCTTACCAAGGGGTATCGTATTACCCGGTACTAAATGGGTTGTGGAGGTCAGACAGGCAGTCGCTCCATGTAAATTACAGGTATTCAGCTGCATCCGGTAAAACTGGAAGCCGACCCCAACATAGTTGGGAAAAGCAGTTGGCTAGGCAGATGATGATGCAGAAGACTCGGTGAGAAACTCCATGGTTACTTTTAAAAATGTTTGGTTTTACAATATTATCGTGCTACAGAGTTAGTACCTAGGTATCGTAGGCCCGACGGCAGGTGTTCATCAAAAACATTTCAATCAAATACGTCTATTGCTGGCCATTAGACCCCACGTAATCGTCACCAATTATACAAATCATAAGTAGAAAATGGAGAATATATTTAGCCCATTCCCTCTCTTAAAGAGGAGGCCTGTGTCCCAGCAGTGGGAACATTAGATGATGATGAAGTAGGAAACTACTCAATCTGTAAGATCTGAAGTTATTAACAAAATTAATTAAAATCCTTCACATAACAAAAACAAGCAAATAGCCCCGATAAGTGATCTCAATGAGATTCAAACATTATTCAATTGATTAACAAGCAAAATATTTTGAATGCTGTCTCAGATGAAAACCACCAGTGCGTCGAGGTTGACGCTAATTTCTAAAACGGCTTATACGTTGCACTTGTGCCAAAATGTTTAGAAATTTTAAAATAAACTGTGACATTGCGAGTAATTTAGCAATCTCACGACAAGACACGACTGATGATTATTGTTTTACAACAGACAGAAGACTTTGTTTTGCAACACAAGAAACGTAAAATAACATCACGTCAAATAAAACATGGTGTAAATGGACTCTTCACGAAGCCCATCAACCAAGCATTCTGTACATCAAACTAAGTAACTATACACATACATTATTGCTGAGAAACCTATTTTATTTTTTGGGGTGAAAAATCACGTTTCACGGTAGAACTCAATGTAACCCACTCAAACATTACGGAGGTCTTGGAGGTATTTAAAGTAAAGTTATAACATTGGCCGTGTGGTATCCGGCAGAGTAGAATAGAACCAACCCATTACACTCACGGGTGTCGTATAAGGCGACTAATGTCTGAGGCAGAACACCTTGCGCCTCCGTAGACCAGAGAATGGGCAGCAGCGTTTTCTGTTAGTCTTTCATCACTGCGATCTCCAATCCGCCTGCCAAGCGTGGAGATTACGGCAAATTCCTCCCATCATGGGAGAGGCTTATGTCCAGCAGTGGACGTTATGGGCTATTTTAGTAGTGTAGTAGTAGTATAACATTCAAAAGTGGTTTAAATAAAAATAAAACTTGTGAAAGAGTTGGAAGTTTGACCCACAATATGTCTGTAACAGAAGCTTCCTAATATGGTCTAGAACAAAAAAAAAATCGTATTGACGGGGAGAACAAGTGCCTTTCGGCTTCGTTAATACGATTACAGCTATTATAACAACAAGAGTTAGTGAGAGATAGTAAATATCTATTTTACACTCAAATTTTGCCACTAGTGTCTAAGTCCCATTAAAACGTGTGGTCAGACCAAGTGGGTCAGACAATGGACTTGCTGCGTATACCGACATATTTAAGCACATTATCTGTCACAGTCTGCTGGAGGAGCTCGTGGCTAAAAAATAACAGCCGCCCGGATCGTTGGGTTAAGCCGTGCTTGCCTAGGTTGGTCTGTGGACGGGTGACCGCCCATTACATACCGAGTTTCCTCCATGCCTCGGAAAGAACGTTAAGCCGTTGGTCCCGGCTGTCATTTGTAGATCTAAAAAGTCTGACAACCAGTCTTACCAAAGTGTATCGTATTACCCGGTACTCACTGGGTTGTGGAGGTCAGATAGGCAGTCACTCCATTTAAAATACTGGTATTCAGCTGCGTCCGGTAAAACTGGAAGCCGACCCCAACATAGTTGGGAAACTAGTTGGGAGGCTAGGCAGATGATGATATCTGTCACAGTCTGCTGTCCGCAGTCTAGTCTTGATCACACCTTCAAAATATGCGAGCATGTGAACCTTTTGCTATCCACCGTGCATTTATCCACTATAACATATTTCGTGGATGCATGATAGATGCTCACCTCTGAGATTGGCCGTCATGACAGAAATTTGGTCAGGAGGAGTACCTATATCCGGGGTTGCGGGACTGTTCGAAAGAGATACCGTGGCCCCAGAACACAAAGGGCGATGAAGGAACATGGATGGGTTTTAGTCAGTAAAAATCTGACACTCCCTCCTGCTCCGCCCAGAGCGGGAGGAGTCATTTGATGACTTCCCATCCGAAAAAAAAATGGCGTACCTAAATAATGTCATTGGTTATTTTATTTGATATATCACTCAATTAGTCTTGATGATCGCTAAACGATGCTCTCGTTTAGTGATCATTGTACATAAGACTTTATGGTTCTAACGACTGATAAAGTGTACGTTAAATCGTAGAGTGTAAAACGATATATGAGTTTCATTGAAGAAGTTTGTTAGGCAATACTTTTGCGTAGTGATTTTGATCGTCATCATAATGTATTAGGTTGTGATACCTAATGTCGTAAACAGTTCTGTCATTGAGCAAAGCAATAGCTCTGCTCAATGACAGAACTGTTTCAAACATATTGAAGTTCCTGTATATTTCTTTTCTTTTAGGAATAGTTGTCGATGATACTTATAGTACCTACTTTCACAGAACTATGTTGCCTCTGAGTTTCCTCAATGTCAAAATTGGAATCATCATCATCTGCCTAGCCTTTTCCCAACTTTGTTGGGGTCGGCTTCCAGTTTTACCGGATGCAGCTGAATACCAGTATTTTACATGGAGCGACTGCCTATCTGACCTCCACAACCCAGTTAGTACCGGGTAATACGATAACACTGGTAAGACTGGTTGTCAGACTTTTTGGGCCTCTGACTACCTAACGACTGTCAAAGATCTACAAATGACAGCCGGGACCAACAGCTTAACGTGCTTTCCGAGGCACGGAGAAAACTCGGTATGTAATGGGCGGTCACCCATCCACAGACCAACCTAGGCAAGCACGGCTTAACCTAACGATTGACCCGAGCGGCTGTTATTATTTAGCCACGAGCTCCTCCAAAATCCGTCAAAATTGGAATAACCTTTACAATAACCGTTAAAGGAAAATTTATATTAAGTTTAGTTTAGGGAAATCTTTGTAAAACATTTGGACAGGAAACTCATGTTTATCATCCATAAGTATTACTAGAAACTAGAATCATAGCCCAACATGTTGGTAACGCGAAATTCATTACGCCTAACATCTGTTATTGATAAATTCGGAAACTTCTACGAGCTCACGTAATCATGAATAGCGCAACACCGAAAATAGGATTCCACGAATTGCGGCTTTTGATAAATCAAGATTATTGTAGATACAGCGAAGTATGGTCTCTTAGGAAACATTCCTCTAATTTAATTGAATAAATATAACATAACATAACGCCTGTAATCCCAGAAGGGTTAAACAGAGTTGTACCTAATAGCATACCAACATTTCGCCAGTTTTAAGTCCCATGTAATTAAGGGGCTAGCCTATTGCCAACAGCCGGGCACAAATCCAGACTCCGTAACTGCTACTGAGAAATTCCTGATGAAAAAATCCAAAAACACGTTGCCCGACCTGAGAATCGAACCTATTGCTCCGCAGTCTTGACTTGTGACCACTAGACCGACTAAAGTTGGTGCCAGTTAAGATGCGAATAGCGGTCATTGACCCACCTACATTTATTGAACTTCTTAACTTTAAAAACCAAGAATAAGCCTATTCAAGTCTGAAATCGTCATCTATCGTGATCTTCACCATTTTTTGTAATGAAAAACGATACATAGTTTATTTGTTTTGGTTCGTACGAAGAGATATTAGGGGAAGGGCAATGACCGCTATTCTCATCTTAACTGGCACCAACTCTAGGCAGTCCAATGTTAAAAGTACAATGTGACTGAGATTAGGTCACTTCTAAATGACATAAGAGCAATTCCAAAGAATACTGAAGACAACACAAAACAAGATAAAGAAAATAAAGTACTCGTAAAAAGTAGAGCGAAAATAAATTGCAAATTGCAATGTTTTGATTTTGAAGAGACGGTTAGTGCAATGATAATTTATCAATGGCTTACTGGCTTACTGACGTACCAAGATTGAGGGGGATTGGCATTTCCTTTGGGATAGCATAATCTTGATGTTTATCAGAACTATTCTAGCATAACGCTTGCTTACTTTTTTCCTTTTTGGTGTTAAATATTATTTTTTTACAATAAAAACTTTTTCTTGTTTTGCAGATGGAAAGAATGACGCAAAATCAATAACGTATTGTACACAGTATTGGTCGGAGATGAATAGATATCAAATAAAAATAAGATAATCGTCCCAAGAACATGTCCAATACGACCATGCAGAAGCATTCGATGGTGAGGGCAATCCAAGAGAGAAAGTGTCCATGGAGTTTCTTGCCCATTCTTCTCCATAGAGGTCTACGCTAGGGAATGGGCAACAAGTTATGATGCCTTGTGACTGTGGTTGTAGCTTCGCCCTCTTTTGTGCTTCTGACATAGGTAAATGCTTTGAGTTTGAGTTTGAAAGTTGGTAGTCAGAAAAAAATACCACTACCAAAACATTTTCTTCATTCTAATTGAATTTCACGACACGACAACCAGCTAATACGAGTCTGGTTTCCATTCATTCAATCCAGGAATAGATACAAATCTATATCTACCTACATAGTGCCTACTTACGTTTACGATTTTACAATTGAATCACCTTTTCATTTTCATCTAACAATGACCCCAAGCAAACAGTCATTTTGGCGACTGCAATATGTATATTTAAAACATTTTTCATAATTAGATTTCATATTTCGTAACTTCTTTGACGGGTGTTGGCTTGCCGCCATCGAGAGGGAGACACCAAATATATTTCCGCTTGAGTGCGAACAGGACAGGTGATAATCTTGTGTGAAAAATATTTATGCTAAGGCCTTCTGTTGCTATGAATTCGTCTATGAATAGTTCGGTCGGTTCACTCGCGCGATATTTTTGTCTCACTCGTCGAAGGTTAGAACTGCTTTTACAAGTAACAGTTTTGCGGAGAATTTTCTGGTTAGATCAATGTTCGCGTAGGTTTCCTTTGGTTGTTCTCTTTCGTGATTTCTTGGAACTTTGGAAATCATTTTGTCAGGAATTTGGTCTTAAAGAGTGCATGTCCCTCTCTTTTACAATAGTTCTTTTAAAAGTGAGAGTTAAATGGACAGACACTTTGTCGTCATTATCGTCGTCCACAACCTGATTCGCTCAATGCTGGGTATAGACCCCTCTTTGTCTGTGCCAAGCTCCACACTCTCGTGCCAGCCTCATCCAGGTCATTTCCGCAATGGACACAATGTCCTCTGCCCAATGGACAGACGACACTTAATGGTACACGAAAATTGTTGCATAGCTGTTATTTTACAATATTCTTAAACCCAGCGTATGATGGCAGTCTTATTGCTGACAGCGATATCTTATGGTCTAGTCTAGACAACTTTTGGATGGACTGAACGAATTTGAAGATATTTGATAAAATAGAGACCGCTTGTGGCAAAAGGTAATACTGGGCAAGGGACTAGACTGAAGCAAAAGGTAAGCACGCTCTTTTGAAAAGACAATCGAACATTTTGTGAATAAAATATTGTGATATAGTAGGTATAAACTATCCCAGGCAACCAGGTTTAGCTTCAAGACTATTTTGATTTAATTGATCGTAATGAATTTTTTACACGAACACTATTCATCGAAATAAAAGCAATGTTAACAGTCCATTAGAGCAATGTTTTACGGAAACATAAAACGTTACACAACATGTGTGAAATAATCCGTGGAAATGCTTTATTTCTCTGTTTCTGGTGGTTTGATAGACCATGAAAGTTATTCCTGTTGGCTATAAGTAAGTTTTGATGGATTTGTTGTAAAATTGATCTATGGGACTGGTACATAGAAAAAAAAAGTTTTTTTGCTGGGACGTGACTTGCACACAAGGACGAAAAAAAAACCACAACGCAAAACACATCATCATCTGCCGAGCCTTTTCCCAACTATTTCGGGGTCGGCTTCCAGTCTAATCGGATGCAGCTGAGTACCAATATTTTACATGGAGCGACTGCCTATCTGACCTCCACAACCCAGTTCATACTGGGTCATACCACTTTGGTAAGACTGGTTGTCAGACTTTTTGGGCCACTGACTACCGGTAACGACTGTCAAAGATGGACAAATGACAGCTGGGACCAACAGCTTAACGTGCTTTCAGAGGCACGGAGGAAACTCGGTATATAAGGGTGGTCACCCATCCACAGACCAACCTAGGCAAGCACGGCTTAACCTAAAGATCGACCCGAGCGGCTGTTATTATTTAGCCACGAACTCCTTACACGAACTCCAACGCAAAACACATATTTAGAAATACAACAGGACGGCGTAAAAAAGTTGACAGCTTGCTCGTCGTGAGTGCGACTAGCAGGTTACCACTCAGCATGATGCTGGTTTTCAGTGGTCACCCAAGAAAAAAGGTCTAACGAAACGATGCGCGATGAAACAAAGATTTGGATGAAACGGCTCCTATTACATAAAAAAACCGGGCAGTTACGAAGCTATCCAAAGAATTAATAATGAGAAATAAACGGGTGCGACGTAATTAATTATATGTGGTTTCCGAATTCAGAGAACTGGAAGATGATGCACCAGTAAAAGTGTATTTGTCCAGGTAAACACAAAGGAGGAGCGACTTGTAGTGCTCGCGGCAGGTCACCAATGCGTTGGACCGACCAAGTCAAAACTGCACTCAATGGTCCACTTCACGAATGCACAAGAAAAGCCAAAGTAAGGGAGGAATGGCGACGGGTTGTGAAGCTTGCCACCACCCCTGATGTGACGACCACGACCACTCTGCCAAGAGTGTGACGACGAAGAAGAAGAAAGACAAAGAAGAACTTCCTTAGAAAAGGGAAAATAAATAATGTGAGTGACGAATGACGGAACCAAATGTGTGGGGCAACATTGCAACAGGGCAGGTAGAAGCCAGGAGTTAATGCAGTTACAAAATTACAAGAACCTAGTACAAAACTCTATAAATTTTGGCTTTTGGTTTGTTTGGCACTAATAATATTCTGTTAGCGGTTAAACGATCGATAGATGATGAAACTATGTTGGAACTCGGTATAGGATATCATATTATTATCTAAGATAGTAGTTTATGAATGTAGCCAGTCGTTAGACTACAGGTCAATGAGCTCTTTGAGGTGGAAAGCCACCTTTAAGCTCGTAATGCAGCTTCCGATCTACTGCCAGAAATCATGATGTAGATTGTAAATTATGACAAACGATATTGTATACAATGCTTTCAAATAATACGCGAGTAGATATCGATAATCACATGCACACATTCTCCTGGTTTTCGATCGTGGTGAAATTCTTCCTATTTGCATTTATTTTGACGTTAGTGAGAAAGATAATTTTCTTTATGTACCAATTACTTTAAAATGGTGGGTAACAGACGGGGTGCGGGAGGTAGAGGCAGAGTTATTGAGCCGCAGGCTGGAAGTCTGAGTTGAAAGTCTGACTGCGAATATGAACAACCTGCACATCATATTTTATGGTACACTCCCATCGCTCTTTGACAGAATGAATAATATTATGTTGGATATTGTACTACAGGTTACATCCGGAGTTATTTACTATATGGATCTTGTAGAAACTAGAACAAATTTCCGTGCGTTCTAGCGTTTTTGTTTTGAATCAAATACAACAACTCAAAACTTAGGACCCATTAATATTATTTATCCGTGGTGCTATATATGCAACTGGGTTTATCTCAGTTTTAAAAGTCCCTTTGTGCCTATTGGCCTTATTTTGTTCTGTCTCCTGCTGATATAGAAGGATGTGGAAATTGTATTTTTCCTGCTATACTTTTCTGACTAATTTCGTTCCAGGATCCATGACAGTTAAATTGTTCCCCTGGGACTTCTTCGAGCTCTATTGTATCGGCGCTTTGCTGGTGGTCGTCACTGTTGATTCTGGGTTTCTTCAAGAGTTTCACTGATTTGAGAATAGTGTCCAAAAAAAAAAACAGAGCAGTCTTTGGAGACTGCCGATAGAAGTAAAAACAAAAAGTACACAGGCCCCGCCCCAGTCGTGGCACTGGTTATGCCCCGCGCATGCCTATGTGGTGCTACGCCGTAGCGGATGCTACGAGTGCTAAAAACAAGTTACGTGACGATGAGTTCAATGTTTTTCCTTCACCCAAAAAGTGCTCAACGCGCCTAAAGAAGTTTTCACTTCAAAAAGGCCGAGTTGATAATTTTTGGATCTAAAACCACATAGGAATTTTCTACTTACTTAACTAACAAGAAAGTTGTAAGAACCTGACGATGTGTAATGAGTTGTTCTAGACGTTTTCAGGTTTGAGAAACTTCGTGTATTTTTTTATATTTGCATGTAACGAGCGCTAGTCAAGTCGTAATTTAGTTCAATGTTTAATTTAATTTTCTTTTCCACCTACTCTAAGCACATGAAAATTTTATTGATATAACTAGAAAACGACCTCAACCAATTATATTTAATACGACAAACTATAAAACGATACGAACGATGATATAAAATCAATGACGAGCCACAATAAACTCCATTTTATATATACTAACATGACATTTACACTGTGTGCCTGATAAAATGTTTGAACAAACAATTTTATGTGTTGCAGGCTGCCTGGAACCGTCTCAGATATTTTGACACGAACGATTCTTGATGCAACACAAACATTTCGTAAATTATTACTATGAACTTGTTTTCAAGGATTTAGGTTATGTCATTCGGTCCAAGGTTGTTTCCAGGTTCTTGGAAATTGACGAGATATTTTTGGAATTAGATAATAATGTTAATACTACATAATTTTAATGGCTCAGTTGATGCAACTGGTATGTAATTGAGAATAATAATAGTTTAATGTTCAGGAGCGTACTGCGCAAGTGTTCTGCATATTCTTGATTTCTTGATCAATGTTAAAAGGCAGTACAATCTTAAACACGTTATCTCCATTGAAACAATTACAGATGGGTAACATCATAACGTGTAATATACTGTAGGTACAACATGGTGAAAGGAATGGAAAGAGAAATGTTGGTCGTCCGGCAGCGAGATGGGTAGACGATATTGTCGCCATTGCGGGAATATCCTGGATTAGGTTGGCACAAGAACATACAGCTTGGCACAAGCAAAGAGAGGTCTTTTCACAGCAGTGGGTGAAGTCGGGCTGTGGATGATGATGATGATGATGACAACATTGAGGAGACGGAAGTGATTTTGGGCTTTAATGATGAAGGTGATGCCTTGGCCACAGACTTCTTGAGAATGTTCTAAAAATCAGTTAGAATAATTACTTATTCCACAAACAAGTCTATTGTTAACATTGTATTCACATCGATTATAACAAACAAAGAGTTACATCATAAATAGAATGCATCATCGATGTTAGTTACTGCCTTGCTTTGACGTCGCTTCTGCGAAACTTTTGTTTTGTTGCAATTGCAAGATCGTTTCGCCGAAAACAATTTTAGATTTGGTTAGCAGAACATAGAGAAAATCGAAGAACACTGTTGTCGATGACACAGTTTCATACAATATACTGAACCTAATAATGTGTGAACTGGGGGGTTACTATGACGCCTTAAAGCAGGATTGTTTTAATGTCACTCCAGTGTGAGAAAGTGACGGAGCTATAAAGGACGTCTAGCGCCATCTCTTTCTCACTCTAGAATAAGATGAAAACAGTCCTGCTTTAAGACGTCATGGTTGGCCACCTGTACAAGAATATTTCATGCCGTGGCAATATTCTCCAATCAGCTAGAGACGGCCAAAAAAAGTGCAATCGTACCGTAGTGGTTGTATTTATACAATGATTTTCAACAGAAATGACAGAAGCGTAAACCAAACTTGATTTATATTTTTTGGTATCTTCAGGGGTTGCGCTTGATGTAATTACGAGTGTTAAGTTCACTTGCGGAGCCGATTTTGATATATTTTTTATGGCAGCTTGTATAGTAAATTACAGAATTTGTAAATCAAATCTGTCTTTTTCTTTCTTATCCTTAAATGCTTTGAAGTGGTTCCGAAGATCCTTTGGTATTACCAGTAGGAAGAGTAGACTATCCATACTTTTCCGGGTTCCAACACTTGTTTCTAGGTAACTAGGCGAACATTCCATCAGTTTAACCACTTCTAACCTATCTTAATGTCAATTGGCAAACCGAAGCGAACTATCGGTACAGGTACAGGTGTATTTGTCAATCAAAGAGTAATGGGCAGCCAACAGACGGACATTAATTACGTGATAGCTGTAAACGATTGGGCTGAACAAATTATTATCATTAGGTGACATGAAACGATTAATGTCTTCAGTGATATAGGAGTTGCGGACAATGGTGAGGAATGTATTGGCTTGGATGGTGATCATCACGCTTTGATCGCGGAGTTGTTGTAATGGGATCGGGTTGATGCAGATGATAACAGACGCTTTGACTGTCTTATTGGCACTGGGATCGAGACTCGCTGTCTGCAAATGTATTGCAAGTTTGCTTTTAAAAAATGGCTCCAGCCGATCGACCAATCAATTGTGGCGGTTCCTACTTTTTCTTTGATATCTATGACGAAATGTGGGTGTGCCATAGGCTCACCTCTGCGTAATTCTTCGGGAATCACACATATGATGCTATGTTACGTTTTATAGAGCAATCTATTACTCGCATAACAATCTATTGTTCTTCCAGTTTCAACAGTCATACGTTCTCATTTTAAATCATTCATCTTAACAATATTTCCAGTAACTTCAGTTAGTTTCTCAATAATGTCAGGGTGGTCCTTAACCAGTCGAAATAACACCACAAAACAGACATTTGTGATCGTTTGAGAGCATGTTAACATCGTTCCGTTTAGTTATGGCCTCGGGTGAAGACATAACGAGCAAAAATATAGCTTCATCTCCCTCGTTCCTAGTAATATTGACTTCAGTTCCGCTAGTAATAATTTGTTCTTAAATAACCTTTGGAAAATAAACATCCTCATTCTGTAACTATCCATCGTATAGATTTATGTATTTTTTTAGGAAGACACAAACGATGGCAGTTTGGTTTAGCCCTGACTTAAATTTTTAAACGGTATGTTTTGGGGATTGTTTTAATTATGTCTTCTGAGTGTCCCAAATATTAAAGATCTAAACAACGTTTAAGAGCTATGAGCGTCGTATTGTTGTGGATTTTTGACACAGGCAGCTCTTGCATGGTATAGATCGGCTGAACGGGGTCAGATTTTACACTATGTACACAAAACTATGAATTTTTGATCGTAATTCAATTTATACCTGGTTTTACACATCTTCCTACTTCCACCTAACTCTGTTAAGGTTTAAAAATATAAGAATCAGTTTATAATATTTCTTCAAATTACAAAGGAAACTGAAATACGTTCAGAAAAACATTTAGTAGACTGGCAAGATCGCAACAGGGAGGATACAACAGCAAGAAGAAGAACACGTTTCATGTTTGATAAATTAAGTGCAAATATTTTTGACCTTGACATGGACATTGTGATGAGGAAGGATAAAATGTATACCTAAGATCAGAGATTAGCGATGTTGATGAATAGGGAACGAGAGGACGGACAAAGAAAATATGGATGGACTTTATGACGAATCACATGAAAGAAAAGGGAGCAATATATATTGGGGCGGTTGACAAGGGAGAACGTAAGAAGAAATAGTGTTATCCCGAGTTACGGTAGGGTAACATGAGACAAGGTCAGCAGCCGGGGTTGCGGGACTGTTCGAAAGAGATACCGTGGCCCCGGAACACAAAGGGCGATGAAGGAACATGGATGGGTTTTAGTCAGTAAAAGTCTGACACTCCCTCCTGCTCCGCCCAGAGCGGGAAGAGTTATTTGATGATTTCCCATCCGAAAAAAAAAAAAAAAAAAGACAAGGTCAGCAACAAAATGATGTATGGTTTTCAACTGACCTAGTTTATTAATTTCTACTGAAAATGACACACGATGGGAAATTGACGGTGCCTATAACCCACAAAAACGTTTAGAAAAACAAATAAACCCAAGGCTACACGTGGAGCCAACAAAAACCTACCTTCTATTCTACGAATTATCCATTTACTTTGACATTTGGCATATAGCTTATGTACAGTAAAAAGAGTTCTCTTCTTATTATCTAATGGTTGATATCTGATTGGCAAGCAACCAGCCAGAAGTATCGTGATCTCTAAACGAAAGATTAGTCATTCGATTTAATATTAACTTCATGTGACATTAAAGTCTCGGTTGATGTAATACGAATTAGAAATCATGATTTGAATCTTCTGTGATGATGGTGCTAGATTTTGAAATGCCTACATAGTTGGAAGATTTAAATATTCTTGACTTAAGATGAGGAGGTATCGAAGGATTTCGAGAGGTGTTAGATATCATCTCAATAAATTTTATAATATTTCAAGGTTACTGAAAATTGGGAGGATGAGCTGAAATTCACAGCCGGTCCCAACTGGAGATTGCTAAAGATAGGAAGCAGTGGAAGACGTTAGAGAAGGCCTATGCCTGCAGGCACACTGAACTGACATTCTTTAAATACCACCGTAATGTAAACGACATACTGAATATTTGAGGATTAAAGGTTTATTGATTGATATAATTGATACTGAAAATTAAACGAGCATAGTTGACTATTTTTGTTAAAAGGATGCTCGTGAAAAAAGTATAGTTCACTTCATCAGTTTAAGAAGAGCTTCGTTTTAATAGTTTCTGATCCCATTAGCTGTTAGTGTCGGAAGGCGAAATTAAAGCATACAGTGATAGATTCAGGCTAACGATTTAATTTTTCACAAAAGTTCCAAGAACTCTATTTGATATGTAAAGACAACTACAAAGCATATTGAGACGGAAGCAATCGCAAAATTCGCAGTATATTGCGTGATTGATTCCCTGTTGTATTCTAAGCTTTCTTAGAACTAAAAATTGTCCCAGTTTATTAATGGTAGACAGAAATACAATACGAGGCTAGATTAAAAACTAAAACCAGACAAGATGGCTGTCTATCTGCGATACCACCATCATTTTACCTGATCACGGTTATTAAGTCATCATCACCATCATCTGACTAGCCTTTTCCCAACTATGTTAGGGTCGGCTTTCAGTCTAACCGGATGCAGCTGCATACTAGTATTTTACATAGAACGACTGTCTATCTGCTCCGTTAGTACTGGGTAATACGATACCCTTTGGTAAGACTAGCGACTTGTGTGCCACTGACAACCTGTAACGATTGTTAAAGATCTACAAATCACAGCCGGGACCAACGGCTCGACGTGATTTCCGAGGCACGGAAGAAACTTGGTATGTAATGGGTGGTCCCATCACGGACCAACCTGGAAAGCGCGGCTTAACCTAAAGATCGATCCTAGCGACTGTTATTAATGCTACAAGCTCCTCAGTCTATATAGTGAATCTGCGATACTGATGATTATAGATGTATTGGCTACTGGTGACATTCGCTACTAAAAAGCTTCGGCCAATCCTGTTGGAAGTCGTTGTAGAAAGACGAATCGCTTTGAAAGCGATGACCACTGGTTTAGACACTCTGGTAACAGTTTCAGGGTATGCTATTGACTGATATAACATTCCATAGATTAAATCGATTCTTTCAATCAATCATTATTCTGTATGATCATCATCATCGTCTTCCTGCCATGTTACTTTTTTTTTAAGTTACGTTACGTTTTTTTCTTCCATTCTCTCCTCAACCATCACGCTATTATTTATTTATTCCTTATTCTTTCTTATCATTAAAATAATCCATCCATCGGTATCGTTTCAAGTGGGTCTGGTTCATAATATCGACAGTCACTACATCGACGGTCGCAGTGTGGTTCAACTGTTCAGTCAATTATTTCAATATAAATTGATTAATTATCACCTATGATTTTTTTAAATATTCCAATTGATAACCCATAATAATTGAAACAGTTTTAACCTGTAGCTATGAGACAGTTTAAAGAATCTCGTTCCAATTTGTACCAGGGAACTAGAAAGTTAAAGAGTTGGCGGTCATCGGCATTTAATGAATCTAATTCGCGCCGGAAGTCGGTCCAACAGGTGGCGCCACGTGTTACTGGGCCAGGCCAATGATCCACTTCGTGTGAGCGGTGCACTGCACTTTAGGCTCCCTGTAGACGGGACACTCGGGACCGCCGCTATAATGCCCGTTCACGTCCTCAGGTAATAAGATTTGAGACGCGACTTGCGTCAAGCACGTGCGTGAGTTGCTTTTTCTTTTGCGTGAGTTTCATAATATCGCAGTGACTCTTCGCATGCTTTAAGCAATTAGTTCATTTGTTTTCTCAGTATTCACTGTCATTTCTCATTCTCTTACCCTTAGGCCAATTAATTTGGTGTCGGCGCAGCATGACTTTTACTTCTAAACCTCTCTATCACTCGTCATCTCATCAGACACCTCTTTTCTTGCCATATCATCCTTTACACAGTCCATCCATCGTTTCTTTGGTCTTCCTCTACTCTTATAGCCATCAACATTCATCTCAAAATTTTACTTGCGACGTTTTTCTCATTTCATGCTGTATGGAGTAATATTTCTCGTACCTACAATCTAAAAAACACGACATGCTTCATTTACCCCTTATTCAACCGGTTTCAGAGATTGTTCTTCGTTGCGTTGAATAATTTGACTTGGACAGAATGGAGGCGGAAGGTGGAGGATTTGGTGTTGTGACTAAGTTTGGGAGAGGCTTATGACAAGCGGTGGCCTGCGAAAGACTGAGTTGATCGATCGTGTTATGAACATTATTTGTCGCTGACCACTACTGGCAGTCGTGAGATGCCCGTGTGTGGGCACCCTTATTTCTGATGTGTTCTTAATTGACATCTACTGCAAATACTTCTCCGATGCCGTCATTTTAAATAAAGTTTCTAGATTTTGTAAACTCGTCTTTGGAAAGATGATTTCTTGCCAATATTGCATATTATTAAAAATACTGTTTTTATAGATTGACGTCAGTTTCGAAGTACAATAGGTCGATTGGGACGTTCTTTTTAACATTGTAGTATTGGTTTATGCAGAAAATACTGTCGGTGCTGGATTTTTTCCAAATTCTTAAATAAAATGCGTCTACATTCAATAGATTCTGCCAATATGAGTTTAGCAAACCTAAACTAGATACTGACTGTAACGCACTTTGCTTTTTCGTCTAAAAGATCTTGCATTTGGATTTAAGGCGGCTCCCCGAGCAAATGACCTTGAGCGAGCAGTTTTTCGGAGCCTACTCCTCTTTATCCAAAAGAAGTACCAACTAATAAAAAATACATTAAATTACTACATAATCCTTGACTCCAAAATTGTCGTTTCATATTTTTTTTTAAGTTGCTTAATGTGTAATAAATCCCCTCACAACGAAACCATAGAAATGAGAAATAATGATTTATAAAATGCTACTCCTCGTAAAGTAACCATTATTTTGATTTGCTACTTATACTAATGGATAGGCAATTTAATAATGAACATAATTGTCGTTTTATTTTTTCCAAAAGACGTAAGTTTGATTTTATAAAGAATAAAAACCACTCATTTCGCACAATTCGGCCTGCAGTGACTGACGTAACGACCAATTCGTAGTGCAAGCTGATTAGAACTTTATTCTAACAGTATTTCAAGCGAAGTTTGAACCACCACAAATAGAGTTGCTAATTTTGCTCGGGGTACCGCCTTAAAAACTGGCAGAAAGATAGACGCTGGCCTGACGATCTTCTTCTTCGACTCATTTTTAGCGGATTGGTCATGGAAGGCAAATTGTAAGCATAATAAATTGGAAAGCCATGGGGGAGGTTCTTGCCCAGCAGTGGATCAAAGTAGGCTGATATAAAAAAAATGATAGAATGCTTGAAATTACAGATTTATACGTAGAAATAAGCAGGTTTTGGCAGAATTGAATACGCTGAAATGAGTTGGGTATCTCGAAAACCAACGTTTTTTGAGGATCTCAGTGTAAAGTCAGATATTACAAGTTACAAGTAAGAAATCGCTGTCAAAATTGGCAATATTGTAAAACAGTTGTGTTTCAATTTTGTTAGTATATTCTATTCTATTCTATTCTATTCTAAAGTCACCCTGGATTCCAAATAACCACACTTGCTTTGAAGAATTTACGAGTGTCATTCCCAAGAATTCGATGGATATTTAACCTTACCATCCAAGTTTACCTTATAGTGCTTTTGGTTCAACTACACCACATATTTTACCTTCATACACAACCCGTTTATTCCAACAATGCATCAGCACAGTTGCCGTCTAAACCACCGCATTTGATAACGTGTTAGTTAGTAATAGTAACAGGGCAAGTATTGACAGCTCGCTGGCCGTACGCCTAGAATCGGCAACAACCATTTGTTGGAGATGATTCATTCTGTAATAAACTGATGGTTTTACTGGCGGACGAAATTAGATATCTATTTGATAGTTATTTATATTGTGTTTATATAATTATGGAGCAGTAATGACTCTTTGCTGGGACAAACTCGGTGGAGCGACAATCTTCACAGGGTGCATGGCTGGTAGCAGGAGTGGAGTGTTGCGGGCTGATGAAGAGTGAAATTTCAGAAGGTTCAGAAGAATGCAATAACAAACAGGCAGACGTTGATACAGACAAAGAAACAAACGTAGTCAAGTAACAACTTTGGATTCCTAATACTTCGGTAATATTTTTCTTCTAAGAATATCTACTAACTCTCTATCGGAATATTAAAAAATCCATCTAATAAAAACTTTGGAATTTCTGGAAGCCACGACAAAGGAATATGCATACTTTATAAATTGGCATAGGTATGTGGGATTAGAAAACGTGAAATTGTCTGTGATCATGAGCCTACCAACAACTACAATGAGTAATCTCGTGATCACAACACTCACTTTTCATGACAACAGTTCTGGGACGCTGTTTTCAAAGAGGACTAAAGTACCAAAACAGCAAATCAAAAGCCTTCTCAGTTTTTCAGAGATCCGATCAAAGTTCTTTGATCTGTAGATACAGAACCACTTCCATCTATAATAAACTACACTTATATGACACGCGAGGCGACAAAAACGACAATCTGTCGCCCTACATTCGGGCTCAAAGGTTCCGTACAACGCTGTCTGTCTATCCGTCTGTCAATCTGTCAGTTCTCCACAATGTTTTGTTTGTGCAGCGTGTCCCTAAAATAAAATATGGGCTTATATTAGTTGTGTCATCATAATAGAAATGAGAGAGAGGGTGGTTTGATTCTGGTTTTGTGTATTATGTCGCCGTGTTGGTCTAGTGGTTGCTAGCGCGACTGATGTGCATGAGGTCCTAGGTTCGTGGTGGTTCTGGCTGGGGTTATTGGGTTCTTCCTTCAGGAAATTCTCAGTAGCCACGGAGTCTGGATATGCATCTGATTGATGGCAATAGGTTTGCCGCCTATTATCATCATCTGTCTAGCCTTTTCCCAAATATGTTAGGGTCGGCTTCCAGTCTAACCGGATGCAGCTGAATACCAGTATTTTACATGGAGCGGCTGCCTATCTGACCTCCACAACCCAGTTAGTACTAGGTAGTAGCTAATATATGGAACTTAAAACACAACTGCCTAAATGTGGATATACAATTAGGTACACCTGTGACTAACCCTTCGGGGATTGCAGGCGTGATGCATATCATGAAATAATATTGAATGGCTTTCTTAAGAACATGCTTTAAAGCTTTGAAAGAATACGAAGTTAAAAGTAATTTCAGATTATCTATTGTTATTTTATTATATACTAGCTGACCCGCGCAACTTCGTCTGCGTCACATGAGAGAGAGAGAGAGGGTTAGAGAGAGTGTGAACCTTAAAAGATAGACATATGCTATCGTTTTTTTTAAACTTTTTAAGAGAAACAATATTCCCTCAAACATGATTGTTGCTTAAATTTAACCCTTAATTTGATTATGTTCCGTTTATGAAGCGCTCGCAACGGAAGCTCTCAAAAGAAATAAATTTTCCTTGTTTTTGCAACATTTGTCATTGATACCCTGCTCCTACATTAGTGTACTATATCGGACTTCTGCCGCGGCAAATTGTCGCTCAGCGGACAGTCTTCCGGCGGGATCTCATGGCGAAATGGAGAGAGCGACTCTCACAACCCCGTTCAGGGCAAGCCGCGATAGTGGCGATAAGTCCCCTCTTTGAGGAGTGGCTTGAGAGACGCCACAGCGTCCTCACCTTCCGCCTGACGCAGGTCCTCACCGGACATGGTTGTTTCGGGAGGTTGCTACACCGAATCGGGTGGGACGAAACGCCAGGGTGTTTCCACTGCGAGAATCGACCGGAGGACATGGTGGAGCACATGGTGGAGGTGTGCCGCAGCGACCTCTCGCGTCCGGCCCTGGTGCAAGCCATGGTCCGGAGCGAGACGGAATGGGACGCCGTCACCTTCTGCGAAGCAGTAATGCTAGAGAAGGAGGTGGCGGAACGGGAGAGGGAGAGAACCTCTCAGCATCATCAGCATCCCGGCCGCCGCGGGAGACGCCCCGGGCGTCGGCGGCCACCACGTGGCCCCCGGCCACCGTAGGCGCGGGCCTGTGGACGGTGGGCTATGGGCTAGCTCGCCGTCCGTCCGTCTCATGACGACAGGCCATGTCGACGGCGCGTTCGTAAGTCATTAGTACCATTTTAGTTCGATAGATGTCACTGCATTTCACACTTGATGATTAGTTCTACTTGAACACTTTAAATTCATATATCTTTTGATAGAATTAACCGATTACGATGAAACAAAAACTAAATAATACCTCAAGATACGCACAATCCCTAGGTATAAAAGTTTTCTACATTGATTTGGTAAATTTTACGTGATGCTTGATCATCGAAACAGACAAACAGATAAACAGACAAAAATTCCAAAAATGCTGGTAATGGGTTCTGTTGGTTATCCTTTCACACCCTGGCAATTTTTTTTTTAAATATTTTTCTACAGATTTATTATATGTATAGATTAGAGGGATTTTTTTTTTCTGATGGGAAATCATCAAATGACCCCTCCCCCTTCTCTCCTACCGGTACGGAGTGGAAAGGAGTGGTGTCGATTCTGTTGTGCACAAACTAAACTTAATATGGGCTATTGCTATCTTTGTTTCTCTCTAATAAAACGAGAAAGAGACGGACGTAATTTAGAGCTGTCAAATTTAGTTGGAACTAATATTTCCATACAAATGAAGGGCAAAAACTAGTTTGACATCTCTAACTTAGTTCATAGCTATAGCTGTCCTTTTCTCGCACTGCCTTTTAGCAAAAGATAGCAATAGCCTAAATTAAGTTGAGCTTGTGTACAACAGAATCGACCATTGTCAGACTTTTACTGACTAAAACCAATCCATGTTCCTTCTTAGCTCTTTGTGCTCCAGGGCTGCGGTATCTCTTTCGAACAGGGGACTGTTCGAGAGAACTTCGTCGGAGAGTTGCTGAAGATCAAGTTAAATGGTACGGGATTTATCTATTATTTATTTATTTATTTTGTACAGCATAAACCATTATCACTAAATTAAATAATCCTTTTTATCTATATAAACAGGAATCAATTGCCATGTGTGTGTCCAAGCATCACTTGAGGACGGCTCGACCGATTTATCAATTATTTTGTTTTTTGTTGTTATGTTCGTATTCGTCAGGACAAGGTTTGTATGAAACGATTGGGTTGTGGAGGTCAGATAGGCAGTCGCTCCATGTAAAATACTGGTATTCAGCTGCATCCGGTTAGACTGGAAGTCGACTCCGACATAGTTGGGAAAAGGCTGATGATGAAGGATTGCGTGAAATAAAATTTCGACACATTTTTGTTTAGTCAGGTCTCTGCTGGTTTTCTTCATTAAAAAAATTTCACCGGTGCAAAACCAGGATGGGACACTTAGTGTGAAATTAAATCTTCTGTTTGGGTAAACTGTATAGAAAAGATGAGAGTGGCAGTTGGCGTAGGCAACCACACTCTTCTTTCAAATCATGCTTTTTATCAAATTAAGTACCGCGTAAAGATATTATGGTATGTTTCAGGTAAAGTTATGTGACCATTGAATATTTTTCGGCTGCTAGAATGTTCTATAGAATTTCTCTTGTTGTTTACATATTCGTGAAGCTGACTTGTTTCTTTCGTAGCTGCTAAACAAACCGTATTATTATTGTTAAAATACAGTTTGGAGCATGTCTATCGTTTGTATAAAACATGGTTTTCATAAACATTTTACGTTTTAACTTTGTAATAAAATATACAAATAGCAAAGTGAATTTACATTTTTCAATTAATACCCATATCATGACGATATACAGATACACGCATTAAAAACGATTAAAAAAAGTATTGATCGATCCAAATCGATCAAAGTTTTTTTTTATTTGTGTTAAGTACAGATTATTTTATCTTATACTTGCCATAAAGTTATTTAAAGCCTTGTTTTGATCATTATAATATTTTTTATTATTAAAAAAACATAGCATCTTATTTCATACCTAAAATATAAAAAATTAACATGTAAACTCGTATGCGTAGCAAATAGACCCTAAGAGAGACACTTTCGTAGACCCTCTACGAAAGTGCTACGAAATCTCGTAGCAATAAGTTGTAGCTGTGATGTGTAGCAGTTTTATGTAGTTATGAAGTATTTTATTAGGTAGTATTTTTTGGTATATTATTTTTTCATGTATGTTATTTTCTAGTAATTAACTAAAAGATTTTAAAACTTTAAATATTTTATGATCTTTTACAGATTTATTTTAAAATCGAGGTCAAAGTCTGGAACTAATGCCACAGCATCTGAAAACATGTCATGTCTGACGTTGACAATTAGCAACGTGACCTTATGTGTGTGACCTCGGCATTATTATTCTATGGTAGGTTTTATTTATTTCATAATCATGGTGCAATAGTCCTCACACTTGCAATTTTCTAACACAATTTTAACGGCCATTTTTTCGCCTGTACCAATAAAATTTTACACAAAAATACAAATTAAAATAAACGTGGTAAGTGTTAATCGTTTTTATTGCTCTACTGATCCAATGTGGGACGATATCTCGTGTCCGTCATTAATCTTTTCGCAAATACGTAACAATTCTGTCGCGTGCGCATTTATAATTGTTATTTTTAGATTGTCATTTTGACACCTATCTAATTTTAACTTAGCATAAATAGGTGTGTTTCAAGCTTCATGCAAAGCTGTTTGGTGGTTCTGCAAAGCATACAATCTCACATAATCTGAGAGGGATTGTGAAGGCGTGCGCTTACGCAGCGCGCTCGGCCAGCAGTAGCCGAAATATACCGCCCGACGCCCGACGCCGGTCAAAAATAGTAGCACGTCTCGCGCTTACTCGCTGCATACAAAAGTGGCGAGCCGTTTCACCAACAGCTCGCCTTATCAAATTTCCCTGCCCACACCCGCCCACTCGCGCGCACCCCTAGCCACCCTGCATGCGTTAGTGTGTTAGCACAGGCCTGCGATGTTAGCCGAGTTACAACTTCACTTAATCCCGCTGCTACGACACAGAAGCACTGAGCGACACCCGAAGCATTAATTAGTTACATCACTCAACACTTACACAGTGGTTGTCACTATTCACTGCTCACTAGAGTATGATCGTCGCGACCGAGAGTTACGGAGCGCACGCGACCGGCGCCTGCCACAACTGAACTGTTCGGAACGGGCCCTCCTCGCTCTCCGACGATCCCAAAATACCCAGCATTGTGTACACAACACTTATAACACCTAGGCTTTGGTATAAATCTCGGCGAACTTTATAAATAGTGCGTTTCGATACGGCGAAGGTATAAAGATGCGAATGCAATGGATGCTATTAACCTAAATCATGTGGCCTGGATTGATATCAGGTGCGGTGTGGTTGATTTGCTCTTGTGTGTGAGTCTAGGCAAAATGGTCGCCTTTACTTTCGTTGTCACTGAATTGCAACCAAATAAACTGTTGGCCTCTTACAATACTTACTGAAAATTGAATTTCAGAACTATAGGGTACGAGCCATATCTATGATGCCTACTCCAATCATATCCATTACAAGATTCCTTTAGTATTTTTTTTTTGTAGATAAGCTTTCTAATTAAAATATGACTAATTAAACAACAGATGCACCTGTCCCAAAAGAATTCAAAGTGATCTAATCAGTCTTCCCCTGCGCAAAGACAGAATGTGCCAGAATCCTTCACTGTACACAAAATGATTTACAATAGTTCACCTGTTACTTGCAATTTACTGCAAAAACCTTGATTTAGTTGTTTGCTGTCTAATTTATGAGATCTTAGTTAAGTTTGCTAAACACAAGCCTGTTCAGGATAAAAATGCTATTTGTCAATAGACATAAATGTGAAGCAATAATATAATGGCATAAAATAAAAGCAAAACATTTGAAATTCAAAGTACAATGAAAGGATTAAACACGGGAATATGAGTAAATAAAATAATAATTTAAGAATTAACTAGTTAGCTTGTAAAACAGAGTTCAACATGTTTGTAAAACTCAACATTCACACAATATTGTGGTTTTCTATACGATTCTACGATTTGGAATAAATTTGCCATCAAATACCGCCAACAAAACCTTTATTAAACTACGCACGCTGGTTTTTTGATCCATCTGAATGTTAGAGACAAACACACCAATTTTGCGGTGTTGACAATTAAGTTTAACAAGGTGTTTTTGTCTCTGATTAATGACATTTTTAATAATAGACAAAAACACCATGTTTAATTTAAACGAGCTTTTGCTGCTAAAAAACAGCGCGTTGCGTATACCATTTATTGTGGACACCTGCATAATTTCCATAGATACTGCAGACATTATTCACCAAAGTGAATCACACGCTCCTCCCAAATCCATACTCAAATAAATCAAAAGCTAAACTACAAATACAATACAATACACATCGTAATATACGACACTGGAGCGTCCAACCTTTGGCACAGCATCCACGGACCAGCGAGAGTAACCTTCGCGAAATAATTAGTACAAGTTTACACGCATTGCTCATCAATTGTCCATTTGTTATTGTGTATGATTAGTTACATGTGTCAGCGTGGTTTGGGATGAGGTCCAGGAGTGGTTTTATATTGTTGCAATTAAATTGTATCAATATCTGAGGCCCTAAATCGAAAATATCATTTATACTACACCTGCTTGGAAAGTACCTTGATACTTTATCAAATTTACGGTAGAAAGTACATCATTGCATATCGAACAAATATGCGGGGAGAAAACGCGTCTGAGCGGGAGAGAAAAGTGTATGAAAATCCATTTCTTACGTGGTTTTTCTTTTTTAATTTTGGGTAAGACTATGCGCCGGTAACCTAAATATCAAAAGCCAGAAAGTTTTTACAGTGAGTTTTTATCTCCAAATTCGCAAAATGACACTGGCCACTAGCTGTGTGTTGGATGGTGTCGGGCTGGCAGTGCGACCCTGCGGCGGCAGGATAAACAATTAGAAAAAAAGAACATTAATGGAAAAAGTGTTACATTAAGCTTCACTAACTGCAACAATTTCAATATAAATTTCAACTAGTAAAGATTTCGTTTTTTATTTTCCTCGTAGGTGTAGTATAAAGCACTATGTATCACTCGAGAGAAAGTGCGATTCCCGATCTCGGGTGTTTTCTCCTCTCGGTGAACAATGTACTATATTGTTGTGCTTGACTGTTCGTGATCAAGATATATCTCGTAAGAACATAACATAACATCACGCCTGTAATCTCCGAAGGGATTAAGCAGAGATGTACCTAATAATAAGTACACCCACATTTCGCCAGTTATGTTTAAGTCCCGTGTAAAGGGGGTGAGCCTATTGACGATACAAGTCCAGACTCCGTGGCTGCTACTGAGAAATTCCCGATGGAAAAACCCAATAACACTTTGCCTGACCTGGGAATCGAACCTAGAACCTCGTGCTCAGCAGTCGCACTTGCAAACACTAGACCAATGAGGCAATCAAGTTTAGAATATTTTCCTGTTAATAGTAAAAGGTTTATTTTCTCTTTAAACTTTTCCAACCAAATAACTTCAGAAAAATATCCCAAAATCACGTGAATCGAAAAACAACAAGTTTTTATTACAACACAAACACATTTAACATTGTCATACCTACCAGTCACCTACCTATATTAAAAAAGAGCCCATAACACAGATCGGACTAGCAATAACAACGCGAAATAACACGAAATTTTATAAAGCTGACGATTGGCAAGAATTCCCTAAGAAAATTTATTAAAGGCTACAATGAAATGTCTTCGCTCCGTTAGTTGGACGCGCAGAATTAGATTCGGCATGAGTTTGTTGAATCTTGCGCAATACGGAGCAATAACTTCGACAGAGTTCGTTTAATTTGTTGGGTAGGGAGCCATAGTGAGAAAGATTCTTCTAACTAACCTGTATTCTAACAGCTGGATAAATACCTCCCACTCTCTGTACCAGACAATTCTGTATTTTTCTAGCCAGCCCCGTCCTTTTGATAGGAGTCAAATTCGTTCCATCATCTTTGTCTAGTGAATGGGCAGATTTATGGCTCATTGCTTACAGTAAGCTAGCTTCCACCATCAATAAATTACAAATCTATTTAATCCGTCAGTTAGAGTATTGGAAAATAATAGACACGTATTTTTTGTTTTTGTAAATCAATGAATATTGACAAACGCATCAAAACGCGAGAGTGGGGGCTTGTAACGTCACAACGCACTAAAAATTATAGCATAGCGTGACGTATTGAGAATTTTAAAAGCATCGTATCTTCGTCAGTTTTGGTTCACGTAACAAAAAAAATACGTGTAATTTTTTTTTTTGATAATCTAACTGACGGACTAATTTATTTTTTTTCAGGACACAAGCCTATAGGGGATCGATGAGGCCAAAGTTGTGATTGTGGATTTGCCCTTGTTCGCAGAAATCCGCGTTAAATGCGGAAAACACAAAACTGGTCGGTGTGACAATACTTGGTAGAGGCCTAGCACTGGATGTCTTTCGACTGAAATGATGATTTAAGCTGTTCTAGTCTAGTGGTGGCATTCACTTTTGCTGATCATAAGGTCCTGGGTTCGATTCCCTGGTTGGGCAAAGTATTATTGGGTTTTCTATTGAATTCTCGCCCCTTGTTACATAGGACTAATACATACCTAACTAGCTAAAGGTGGGTTTACTTTTAAGGACGCCTCTGCCCAACACTTCAGGGATTACATGCGTGATGTTATGTTAATTTAGCTCTACGTACTTACTGGTTTATTAAATTATCCAGCACTTAGTGGTATGCTATATCTCGACGTTAAAGTACACTTTTTAATGATTATTTAGAACATCTTTGAGAACTCCAACATACCAATACAAAATGTAAAACGTCTAAAAGACGGTGAAACTTATGATGATGATCTCGAAGACATTTTAATGTCATGGAAATCTAAGCCCAGAAAAAAATACTGTTGATTTATGACTGGCAAAATGTAGCAGAATAAAAATACGTTTTGTAGCCAATATCTGCTAGAGGGACGGTTATTTTGGTTATCGCAGAGATTATTACTAAGGTATTTTATAACGAGCACAGCCCAGGAATACGTTGCTAGGAGCCTGTGGAAAATTACTTTTTCAACAAAGCTTCATTTACACTTTTTACCCGACTACGACGACGCCAAAAGGAAGAGTTATGATTTTAGCCGTCTATGTATGTATGTATGTTCCACCGTAGCGCCCGAATTATTCATCCGATTTTGATGAATAATCGTTATTATGGCCCGGGTAACATAGGCCACATTTAAACCGACTTCAACAATAGGAATTAGTCGACGTAACCTTGTAAATCCTGAATTTAATTAGAGCGTGACTTTTTAGTAGTCGGGTTTTTAGTTGTAGTTTATATTGAGTGTAACATACACAGGGTGTCCGGTAATTAATGTATTACCTTGAAATGGCTTATAGTAGAACATATGGCCATTCAGAAAAAAAATCTATCATAAGTAGTACCTAAGATAAATATTTAAAAAAAAAAAACAATTCTTAATAAATAATAAATAAATTTATTCAAAAAGACTAGTTATTGTAAGACTAGTTATTGTACTTTTTTTTTTAAATGTGTAAATTCATTTATATTGGGTATTATTTTTTTCTGAATGGCCATAAGTTCTACTAAACGCCATTTCAAGGTTATCCATTACCGGACACCTGTATATATCTATGGTAGTATAGGTACCACACAAATTCTTGTTCAACAAGGTTTCAAATTTTTAAAGTGCCCTATCAATCCAGGCACTCAAAAGTAGTGTAAAACAGTGTTATGATGAAGATGTTAATAAGAATCTGCCGCAGTGAACCAATAATCACTAGCGCGCCTGCTGAGCATGAAGTTCTGGGTTCAATCCCCGGTGAGCAAAATTGAACATGGGACCGTCGAACTAAGTCATAGGTCTCAAGTTGGAACCCAAGACATGAACCTTTAATTTTCCGATTCATGTGCGTATTGTGTAATTATCACTTGCTTCGGTGAACGACAACTTCTTGAAGAAACCAGCCTGCCTAAGGAAAATATCCCTTAGGCAGGCTGGTTTCCTCACGAAGTGTCTTGACGGCATGTAAAGCCAAGTCAAATGCATAAAAAGTCTCCGGGGCTGCGGGACTGTTCGAAAGAGATACCGTGGTCCCAGAACACAAAGGGCGATGAAGGAACATGGATGGGTTTTAGTTAGTAAAAGTCTGACACTCCCTCCTGCTCCGCCCAGAGCGGGAGGGGTCATTTAATGATTTCCGAAAAAAAAAGTCTGACACCCGCACGCCTAGCCAAGTTGACAATCTACAATCGTTAATGCTAGTAGAAAACTCTTCATATGAATGGGAATGACATCATCTCAACGTTAAATCACATGATCAGTAAAAACGAATAGAAAATTCGTAGACAAGCTTACATCGTTCAAAATGATAGAATAGAATGTAATCGTTTCTACAATGTTGATCGCTGAACTCTTTGGTAGGAACGCTCACCATAGACTAAATGTAGGTTTTTTCTACAGACATTAGAGAACGAGCGATCGACTCAGTCGTGTCAACTTGGCTACCAATTTAGCGCCTTCTACAATCGCTTACGCCGAAGCGTTTACGATTGTAGAAAGAGATACGAAAAGTTTGTAACTTGGCTAGGGGGGCAGTTAGACACTAACCACACGATAAAGAAATACTTCGGTCTATCTCCCTACCGAAAAATGAACTCTAAAAGCGTTATAATAGGTTTATTTAAAAAATCTTGTTGTTATCTTGAAATGTGACGTAGGTATGTATTTAACGTTATTATTGTAGAGATGTTTCTTGTCTCTGTGATTAATCCCAGCTGTTGGCGGTCTATTTGATGCTTTCTTTTGTAAGATGTTACGCGTGACGTTAGATAATATACATATTACTGCGTCGGAGTGAAAACACACAGCTCTATGGAGAGAGAAAACATGCTGTGCTGACCCTAATTAAAATAAAATGGGATGAGGGCATGCTGATGATGGAGTAAACAACTCATTATAACAGGTAGAGGCCACAACAATAATCTTAAAGATATTGGGCTGCTGCAAGAGATCCAAGTTTACCGACGTAGCCCAAAGAATTGCCAAACTTAAGTGGCAGTGGGCAGGGCACATTGCTCGCAGAACGGATGGCCGATGGTGCTGAAAAGTTCTGGAGTGGCAACCGCGAACTGGAAGACGATGCGTTGGAAGACGGGAGGTCTTCCAACGCATCGTCTAGGTGGACCGATGACCTGGTGAAGGTTGCAGGAATCCGTTGGATGCGAGTCACACGGGACATCTTTCGGTTGAAATGATGATGATGATGATTGGGCGGCCTCGTTGGTCCAGTGGTCGCAAGCGCGACTGCTGGGCATGAGGTCCCTGGTTCGATTCGGGTCGGGCAATATGTGTAAAATACTGGTATTCAGCTGCGTCCGGTAAGTCTGGAAGCCGATCCCAATAAAGTTAATTAGGGTAAAGACTCAGTTTAATAAGTATGATGGGTGATTATGTCTGATATATTTTATTTATGATATGATAGTTGAAGATAGTATAATTGGATCAGGGTTGGGTAAGTATGCACGATAAGCCTAAGCTGTAATGCACGCGCGTGGCAACAAGAGGCGAGACTATTGCCACCGGGAAAAAAATCAAGACTACAGGCTACTCATAATCTGCCTAGCCTTTTAACAACTATGTTGGTGTCGGCTTCCAGTATTACCGGATGCAGCTGAATACCAGTATTTTACATGGAGCGACTGCCTATCCGACCTCCATAACCCAGTTAGTACCTGAGTGAATTTCTCAGGCGAAAAATTTACGCGTCTAGACTGAAATCGCAGTGCTGCTTTACAGATAATGCAACGATTTTTTTTCTCAGAATTAAAGTGACATGAATCTAAATGAAGCCACTTAAATTATATTTATAAGACTATTACTTTTTATGAAAATGATGAATTATCAATTTCTGTGTGTTGTCCACAATCACTTTCATACACAGCATTTACCTCTCAGGAAGATAATCTCCAACATATATAGGAAAAAGTATTTTGATTGCGTTAAGTAATGATTGACCTACAAGACGTTAATTAGTTTTGAATGTGTAGACTCATAGTTAATGAGTACATGTCAACGGTAGGTTTGTCCAAGCGAAATTACTAATTTCTATGGTCATTTTGTTTCACCGTCCTGAGCTTCCACCGATGAGATTAAACGAACAATAAATCCCTGCTCGGCAAGAGACAGTCGTGCTCTTACGTGCAGTAAGAATGGTAGTGCACCATATCGCCAGGTCTTTCCGCCAAAAATATAAGTACGTGATTTCAGTTTACTCGGAACGAAATTTTGCAATTTCGGTGATTAGGTTTTAAAAGGATTTTCGCAAGAAATAAAGGTTTCACTTTTATGCATGCTAAGTAGCCTTTGGTACACATTTAATATTATAGAAAATAATAGTCATAGACTTGATAGTTTCTTATAAAAAAAATAAAATAGCCAAGTTTCCAATTTCTATGGGGCAATTTCTGTGGTTTCCGTGGCATCTCGTGGCCCACGGAAATTACACGACTCCACAGAAATTGTACCAATCAATTATTGTATTAATGTTAATGAAGATTTTTGAAAAGAATCAATACTTGTTATGCCGAAATTACTTTGACAGAACTAGGTCCTTAGCCCCGGACATTAAAATAAAATTGCATTACAATTTCTTGAAAAAGTCATTCAATTGGATTAACTGAACTTTGAGGGTTGCATCCTCCAGAAGCTCCTCCTGGAAGCCTCGATCGTGCAGGCCTGGGTGACATCACCGGCCAGACCTGCCGACGTTGACAATGAGGCAAGGTGGTTCCAGAAGACCATGTCCGACATCTGCGACGTGCGCAGATGTCGAGTCCCCAGCATCTCCTCGTGGGCCAGGGATCTGGCACGCGAGGAGATGCTGGGGACTCTCGACAGAGATCCATGGGGGCGCCCTTACAGGATGGTGCGGGATAAACTCCGCACCTGGGCCCCCCTACTGACGCAGTCTCCGGCCTGAGCTCGTGTAGGACATGATGAGTACTCTGTTCCCTTCGCGAGGGGAACATCCACCCCGTCTATGGCTCCGCCGCCTGCGATGCTGGAAGCGGACCAACAGGACGAAGACAAAAACGCTCCAGAAGTGACTGGGGTAGACCTGAGAGTGGCGGTACGTAGGCTCAGTGTCAAAAATACCGCCCCGGGATCTGACGGCTTGCCTGACAAAGCCTAGGTTCTGGCCTCGGAGGCTCTCGGGCACCGACTAGAGGTGCTTCTAAGCGCATGCTTGGAGAGAAGCCAGTTCCCGCTTCGTTGGAAGACGGGAAAGCTGGTCCTCATTCGGAAGCCGGGGCGCCCTGCGGAATCTCCGTCCGCATACCGGCCCGTGGTGCTGCTCGGCGAGGTGGGAAAGCTCTTTGAAAGAGTAATTGCAAACCGCCTCGCCGAACACCTTGCGGGGTTGGGGCCGGATCTTGCGGAACATCTTAGTTTGGTTCCGCAGCGCTCTACGGTGGACGCCACCATGCGCGTGAGAGCCCTCACGACGGGATATGCGGTTTCCCGGGGTGGGGTTGTCTTGGTGGTATCTCTCGACATGGCCCCCAAACTGGAACGGACCGGCGCTGCCTTCAGGCGGCTCCTGCCTAACCTGGGGGGGGCAAACGCCCCCTGCCGGAGGCTCTACGCAGGAGTCGTGCGGTCCATGCACATGCAGTCGTGGCCAGGGGCCACGTGGTGGGCCTGTGGGCTATGGGCTAGCTCGCCGTCTGTCCGCCTCATGACGACAGACCGTGTGGATGGCGCGTTCGTGTTCCACGCGCGCCTCGAAGAGAGTCAGCAATAGGAAGGGGTCCGCAAGGACCGATGCCTGCCGGGGTTGGGGGACTGTTCGAAAGAGATACCGTGGCCCCGGAACACAAAGGGCGATGAATGAACATGAATAGGTTTTAGTCAGTAAAAGTCTGAAAGTCCCTCCTGCTTCGCCCAGAGCGAGAGAAGTCATTTGATGATTTCCCATCCTCTTCATAGAAGTAAAAAACATAATCAGTTCCTTGATTGCTAATTTTATAAGACTGATTTATCCAATTAATAGTACACCACGTTGTATTTTTAAAAATGCTTATTAAAATGATCAAATCGTTTATTTGTGATACATGGGTTACATGCAGGTGTTCATTACATAATTACAACGATAATATATACATATATTAACGACGATATTCGTATTATATCAGTTTTTTCATTAAACCTTATCTTTCTTTACATATTATTAAAAAACAATGTATTTATATAATAATTCACAATTTCGGTGCAAACGCAGAATTTCTGTGTCACCAATACAATTTCGGTGGCAATAATAAAATTTCTGTGGCTCGCCAATTTCGGTGGCCCAAATAACTCTCTAAGTAATTTAATTATAATATCCCCTTTCAGAAAATGTATATATAATGTGGATATGTTGCGCTTTGTTATTAAAGTTTTTCAAAAAACCTGAAAATGAAAATGTCCATGGAAATTAGGTAAAAAATCGAGTTGTTGAAATTGACTCACCTACTGGTTAATACGATAGTCCTTGGTAAGACTGGTTGTCAGACTTTTTGAGCCTCTGACTACCTAACGACTGTCAAAGATCTACAAATGACAGCCGGGACCAACGGCTTAACGTGCTTTCCGAGGCACGGAGGAAACTCGGTATGTAATGGGTGATCACCCATCCACAGACCAACCTAGGCAAGCACGGCTTAACCTAACGATCGACCCGAGTGGCTGTTATACTACAGGCTACTACAGATAATTAAATCTCCAATATTACTTTGCCTGACCTAGGATTCAAACTTAGGACCTCATACTCTGCAGTCACGCTTGCGGCCACCAGACCAACAAGGCCAGACAGAGAGCCTATACGTCATTAAGTTAATAAACCATCCAACTAGCCTTCAACGCCGTCAGTTTTTTGACGATATTTCAATCGTCAATGCGTCGACGGATGCTTTGGAATGCACCGTACTGTACTATAATAGATCACTACTCTTCTCTGTACTCTTAATAAATATTCTGCATACCACAGGTCGGATGTAACATCACCTGGGCACCTGGCCTACGTGAGATGTAACACGTCTGTGTCTATAGCTTTTTAAAATATGTTTATGTTTGTGGGCCTAGGCAACATTATTCAACTGCTCTTATCTGTATGATGTCTTCTTCTTCCATACTGCTCTTTTCTTCGTCATCTCATCAGACATATCTTGCTATATCATCTTTTACACAGTCCATTGATCGTTTCTTTGGTCTTCCTCTATGTTGCTAATTTGAAACTGAAGACCAAAGACAAGCTAGATATACAGGATATATAGTACTCGCAGGAAAGACTTACCCTACACAATACAACCTAGATTGAAAGTGGTTCGACATAGTCCCAGATATCAATCGGTCTTGTTATACAACAGGTTGCCGTTGGAATTTAAAAGCATTACCAGTGCAAATTTATTCAAACACAAATTAAGGACATATTTATTTAGGAAGGTATCATGTATTTGTGATATTTGCTATTATTGAATTTTATTATTATTTTTATTGCACTATTCACTCTCATTATATCTTGTAATTAAGTGACTATTAATTTTATTAGGTATTTTTCAGCTTTTGTCATTATTTTTTATTATACGACTATTAATTTTATTATTGTAAAAAGGAGCTACTTATAGTTTTTTTTTTTTAAATTTGTTTTATTATTATGAACTATCTAATCCTTAATAATCTAATTTTAATTTATTTTTTCTACACAATGTATTTTGTTCAGAAATAAATGACTATGACTATGGTGGGCCTAGTATACTATTACAAACTGTTGTTTCTACTGTTATATACTAGCCACAAGCTCTTCAAATGCTTGTCTTTTTCACCAGTAACAATATTTAATTCATTCACCAATCCGTTTGTACACCAATCTAAATAAAGCTCAATGATTGTTGAGAACAGTTCATAGCACCGATCTGTGAAAAACCTACGTCAAATTAAAGACATTTTCGAAAATCTTGATATTTCAAAGATGAAATATTTGTTAGTGTGCTTGACAATGAACGCGTGACTAATTCTTTAGGCACCAGACTCTGGCAATGGGCCGGCAAACATTCAAATGAAGAAGAAGATATATTTATCCCTATTTATAAACGAGGAGTGTCCAATGCTATTATATTCTTGCGCTAAACTGTGAACGAAAATATTTGAGCGAGTGAACGGGTGAGATACTTGAGAGAGTGAGCGGATGTGAGTCAATTGAGGAAAGTGGGTTATTATGGATCTGGTTGCCAATGGGCTGTGAAACTTTGGGATAAAATAATGTTCTGTAAAAGTGTTTAAATAATTCCGTTGCTAATATTCAACGTGATTGAGTGAAGTAACGACTCCAAATAGGTTATCAATTCCTTTTTTATTCTAGAATTTATCTAGTACACAGGTTCATATTGCTTATCAGTATTCTGTGACACAGGCCCGTATTTATATAGAAATATATAGTAACTGTGCCTAAGTTATCGTAACTCTTATTGGATGTCTTGAACAAGAGTACGTGGCTAATGAGGTAATCACTGCTCATCCTTCTGCATCTTTCAATGTAGCTGTTGTGTGCACGAGTATTTATATTCTCACACCAAAAATACTTAGTAACGATTTTTGTATAAGCAAATTCCGAATTGCAGCTGTAATTCAGCTGCATCCGGTGAGACTGGAAGCCGACCCCAACATAGTTGGGATAAGGCTTGGCAGATGAAGAGTGGTGAAAAAGAGGATAATTCTGATCACCTTCTCTTTTCTTAATTAATAAATGATAATTACTGTGGGCGATTTCGTTAAGATTTTTGTATCCTGTAGTTTCTGCTTTACGCGATATATCCAACGCTATATAGCAAAACCAAATATATCAAATCTTTATACTTATTTTTTCGACTTCTCTTAACATAACATCACGCCTGTAACCCCCGAAGGGTTAGGTAGAGGTGTACCTAATAGTACACCCACATTTCGCCAGTTATGTGTAGTGACTTTGAGCCTATTACCATCAACCGGGCACAAATCCAGACAATCCATAGCTGCTTCTGAGAAATTCCTGATGGAAAAACCCAATAACACTTTTCTCAACCTGGGAATCGAACCCAGGACGTCATGCTCAGCAGTCTCTTGCGACCACTCGACCAACAAGGCAGTCAACGAGGCCGACGGTATAGTAAAGACGGTAAAGGTGTGATTCCGAACTCAGCAACAAGCAGCAGTGCTGTTGCCGCAGTGCTGCCACTAAGGTGCTGCCCAGCAGTGCTGCCTGCCGCGCTGATTCCGAGCAAGGCGGCAGTGTCACTTTGTTCATGGTGATGCGTTGTGTGTATTCGTTAGTTTATTTTGAGTTGACAAGATGTCGATTGATGACCAACTTTTATTTATACTGTTGGAAGAGGAGGAAGATGACTATGATTTGTTGTTGCTTTATGCCAATAGTGAAAGAAAAGCAACAGATTCGTTTTATAAAAGCAGACAACGGGAAGAATGTTACAAAACGTGTGGTATCCGGCAGAGTAGAATAGAACCAACCCATTACACTCACGGGTGTCGTATAAGGCGACTAATGTCTGAGGCAGAACACCTTGCGCCTCCGTAGACCAGAGAATGGGCAGCAGCGTTTTCTGTTAGTCTTTCATCACTGCGATCTCCAATCCGCCTGCCAAGCGCGGAGATTACGGCAAATTCCTCCCATCATGGGAGAGGCTATGTCCAGCAGTGGACGTTATGCGCTGTTGTAGTAATCAATCGATCAGCAAACGCGTCACTACTGGTCTGTCGGGGCGGTAGGGTGACACTAACGCGCAGCAGTGCTGCCGCTACATTGCTGCCGCGACATTGCTGCCTAGCTCGGAATGTAATCTCATATAAGCTTATAATGTATGGGGACCAGTAGTGCCGCGACAGCACTGCTGCGTGCAGCGTGGTTGGGAATCATACCTTAAAGTGTTGTGTAAAATTCGTTTTAAAACTGGTAACCCAAGCTCATCCATGTAGTAATCTTATAAAGACTAGCTAATCCTTTCAGACCGATCGATTCCCACAGCTGTTACGAAGCCACTAGCCCCCTCAAGCCACAAATAGTCCAAGATATATCAGCCCTAATGGTTAATTTGAAAGAAACAGCATGTCAATTATATTCTTGGTGGGGCTCCAAATATTTAATGAGTATTATCATTATGGTTGGTGTAATCTTTTAACTCATTGTTAAAATGTCTTTTTCAATTATTTATTTTATTGTTTCGAGGATATTTGAGAGGTTTATGCAGCGTGTACGGTGATGATGACGGATTTATTGTTTCAGAATCTAATTTGCAAGGTTTATGAGGATAGAAAAAAAACCGGCCAAGAGCGAGTCGGACTCGCGCACAGAGGGTTCCGTACAAACTTTTAAAGGACAAACTTAACTTTTCTGTTTGATCCTCAGAAACGGCTATTGCACTAACCGCAAATAATAAGTTTGTAATAGTAAAATTGCTTTTTTTTTCGTTTAAACTACATAATTATTTACGGTTTTCACATTTTTCCCTTTACATGTGCTGTAAGACATTGCTGCTTGTCAAACGTGATTCTAGGGCAACGGGAACTACCATATATAGGTTTTCGAACACAGTCGGATAAGAGAGTGATCTTATATGGGTTCCTTTTTCACCTTTTGTGGTACGGAACCCTAAAAATTAACATCATTCAAGGTTCATCATTTTCCTGTTTTTGTCCAGTAACGGGGTCGGCGCAACACGTATTTTTCGTCCATTCTCCTCTGTCTACCGTCACGCTATCATTCACTCCTTTATCTTTGTATGGTCCCTTGCTAGACCAGACATTACTTTTAGATGATAGGTGAATGGAATAAAAGAAAGTAAAGTACTGAAACACTACTGTATTGTCCCAAAGGTACTTAAAGTAAAATGAGCTTAATGAACTGATGGTGTGGAAATGAAGTGAGTGACGTGGCCCTTGTTGGCTGTAACGAGAACGCCTGGCTGACTTGATAGCTCAACGCGAACTAAACTAATTATTACAAGTTGAAATGAATGTGGCGTAAACTGCTGAATTGTAGAATGTGCGGTTGCACGGTAAAACCTTTCATATCATTCCTCACACAAAGCGATGGTTGGATTGTGTGAGGAATGATTGAAAGATTGTACGGTGCTTGAAAGTAGTGCCAGTTGATTCAAACATCCCTTATTATACTCATTTCTTACTTATACGACTACTTTATAATTACACCACCGCTCGGGTCGATCCTCAGGTTAAGCCGCGCTTGCCTAGGTTTGTCCAGGGCTGGGAGACCACCCATTACATACCGAGTTTACTCGGTGCCTCGAAAAGCACGTTAAGCCGTTGATCCCGGCAGGTAGTCAGTGGCCCAAAAGTCTGACAACCAGTCTTACCAAAGGGCATCGTATTAACCAGTATTTCTACTAAGGGTTGTGGAGGTCAGATAGTCAATTACTCCATTTAAAATACTGGTACTCAGCTGCACCCGGTAAGACTGAAAACCGATCCGAACATAGTTGGGAAAAGGCTAGGCAGATGATGACGATGAATCTCTCTTATGTTGGGACCGGTCGACGTGACGACGCTTAGGGGAGGACCACGTCCAGCAGTGTTTTGACCATAGACTTCGTAATACTAAGTCTATGGTTTTGACTGATGTATGATGAATTTATTTTATTTTATTTGTTATGGGACAATAAATAGCTACAATATCTGTTGGAACAGAGTAAAGATAATACAAAACATTAACAATATTGTATCATTACATTATCCGCATATTAACAAGCGAGAATATGATAATAAGTGCCACTAGATAGGTAAAAAAATGATAATAATTACATCACCTTAACAATAAATAATTATAGAAATAATTAATTATAATAGAAATATCAATTATTGTAATTATTAAAAAAAAAAAAAAATTACATCGTGCAAATTAGAAATGCAAATCGATTTAATTGCTTGGCAACGGAGTAAAAACAAATAAAAACTAGACTAGCTTACATTCATAATAACATTATTGGTTCATAATAATTTTCATGACAATTGATGATGTTGATGAATCTCTCTTTCAACCTATTTATCATGTAAAAATATTCCACAGCGCAGCACAAGAAAACGTCGCCACGAACAGTGTATCGATGATTTACTCAATGTCACGTTCTCGCTCTACTTAGTAAACTGGGTCATATTCACGCGTTATTTTAACCAGAATGAGACCGACAGGTATACATGCATACCGACGCTTATTACAACTGTTGAGTCAAAGGGATTTTGTGGGCCACGTTGAGTTTTATTGTGTCGTATTTTGTAGGTTTAATTTTGAGTGAAGCTGCCAGAATTGTTGCAAATTCATGATGGTTTCGCTAGTGTAGGTCACCGTAGGTACATATCATCATCATCTGCCTAGCCTTTTCCCAATATGTTGGGGTCGGCTTCCAGTCTAACCGGATGCAGCTGAATATTTGTATTTTACATGGAGTGACTGCCTATCTGACCTCCACAACCCAGTTATTACTGGGTAATACGACACCCCTTGGTCAGACTGGTTGTCAGACTTTCTGGTCACAGACTACCTGTAACGATTGTCAAAGATATTTAAATGACAGCCGGGACCAACGACTTAACGTGTTTTCTGAGGTACTGAGGAAACTCGGTATGTAATGTAGACCAACCTAGGCAAGCAAGACATAACCTAAAGATCGACCCGAGCGGCTGTTATTATTTAGCTACGAGCTCCTAGGTAGGTACATAAATAATCAGCCTATAATGTTCTCACTGCTGGGACACACGCCTCCTCTCTATGAGAGGGATAGGCTATTCACCACGCGGGCCCAGTGCGGGTTAGTAGATGTCACATGTCTTTTTAGAGTTCCGTACCTCAAAACGAAAAAACGGAACCCTTATTTACAGGATCACTTTGTTGTCCGTCCGTCCGTCTGTTTGTCAAGACCGTTTATCTCAGGAACGCGTGGAGGTATCGAGTTGAAATTAAAACCATGTAGGTACTCACCATGTAGGTCTACGGTCCCAAAAAATTAATCTTCTAAGTTTGACGTAAAAAAAAGATACGGCCGGTCAAGGGAATCGAAATGTATAGGGTACTTCCCGTTGACCTAGAATCATGAAATGTGGCAAGAAGCAATGCAAAGGGAAAAGTAACCTTAAATATGTAGTTTAATAACAAAATACCTACAAGATTATACGGAACCCTCGGTGCGCGAGTCCAACTCGCAGTTGGCTGGTTTTGTTTGGTTTTGGACATGCCGTGGTCTCACGATGTTTTCCTTCACCGTTTTTGAGAGCAGTGTGCAGTGGTGATGAAATAAACTCGTGGTTTCGAACTCAGGCAGGCGCATTACTTTGTTTAGTTGATTTCATCACCACTGCTCTAGTAAGTTGGGGCCGCCACCACTGGGCCACCGCTGCTCACTGGGCCATCGCAGCACGCCACCGTATATGTTTTATTTTTTTGCCAATGGTAAACCCTCGTATTGGGGCCCATATAAAGACCTTGCCCAGTTGTGGGCCAATGTAAAACCGTTTTGTTTTTTTTTTGGTATTAAAGTTCTTGTATTTGCGCTGGTACTTGTCTTCGGTCCATTGTAAGCCACTCCAAATTACACCAGATTCTGCTATTGATACATACGTTTACTCTCAAATATTAGGTAAGTACAAAAATATACTCTGGCCGACCGGTAATTTTCCATTAAAACACCAATCTGTAGTTTTCAAAGTGGATTTAGATTAAGTAGAAACTGTTATAAGACACGAAAAAGAACAGAAATACAAGGCCTACCCAGCAACATCATAATCTGGGTGTGTTAATAAATTACAAGCTATTTTTACTAAAAATATCTTCCGGATCAATAACCCTTCGAAATTATTTACACTATGAAGGATTAAAACGTAATGCTTGCTGGCCGTGACTCAATCACTAACATAACAGAAAAACTAAATCCGCTGTCAAATCACTCTTCATAAATGTCATGTCTAAATTTCGTGTATTATAAACTTTTATAAAATGATAAAAAAAAGCTAAAAAAACGCATCAAAAGATGTAAAACTAAAGAAAACATACCTATTATGGTAAGTGCCAGAAAGTTGACTTCGGGTATGTTGAATAGCGCCTTTATAGTAGCTTTCCTAACCATTCCAAACCCCGTTGTCGCATTTACTGGCATCAAGAACTGGTCTAGAAAGGCTATTTACCACAAAATCGACCTCTGTACCCAAGCCTGCTACAGTCAGGTAATCCCTGGCCTCTACCTCAGCAATGCACGGGCAGCCGCTGACAAAGATGTGCTTCGACGCCTTAACATCAGTCATGTGCTTACTGTTGAAGCCCACCGGCTCCCAAAAACCACTTTTACGGACACCGACATCAGCACTCTCTTCATTAGGGCCTACGACACTCCTCAAACCCATCTCTTGCCATACTTCCCAATGGCCAATGCTTTCATCGATGAAGGGCTGCAGAAGGGAAACGTGCTTGTTCACTGCCATTTTGGAGTGTCAAGATCGGCCACCTTGGTCATTGCCTACATCATGGAGAAATACAAGCTGACGTTTGATCAGGCATTCGTGTATGTGAGGCAAAGAAGAAGATTCATAAACCCTAACCCCGGCTTCGTCAGCCAGCTGAAGGAGTACCAAAGACTGAACTACGACGTGAATGGATTCTACAGGTTCGAAGCGTACATGAACGTGAACGCGCGGAAGCATAAGTACAAGATAGCCTCCCTTGCCGCAGTTGTTGTGGGCATACTCGTACCTCTCGCTGTGTTAGTCGGTTAATTCGCGTGGTAAGTCAGATTTTACAAATCAAGTGCAAGTTTTTCTTTGAATCAAAATAAAGTTATCATAAAAACAGAAGTGATGTGTGAGATATTATTCCCTTTCGAAGTTTCTAAATCTTTCCATACGTCACATTAATTGGGTGTTTTGAGAGAATTGGCGAGCAACTGCTATGTCATAATAAAGTAGAATTAATTGGCTTAATTTGAAATATTTTCATTTGAGGATTATTAGCTAGCAACTAGTTAGTAATTCCAATAGAAACTAAAAAAAATAGTAGAGATTAGTTATTCGAAAATAGGGCAAAATAGCAAATCCAACAGTTAATCATATTATGTCAGATCAATATAAACCACAGCAGTATGTTTTAGTTTTTACAAAATGGATAATTCTTTCAGCGTCGCGAACAAGATTGAAGATATTTTCGGTTCCATCTGTTACTAAACATGATAACCATAAATTAGCGAAATCACGCGCTTGCCGTCAACTCCTGCGCACGCCCAGGAAGTGCATTATTAATATTATTATTTATCAATGGACCGGATAATCGTAAATTGTCATAAATATCAAATTCAAATAAATAAAAAGAAAATACCAAAAACCTAGTAATTGGTGGAAATTTATTTTATTTTTTTGCTACTGCCAACTGGCTCCGATTGCGCAAGAGTTTAAGAGTTTATGAATTTTAGTTCCTACGTAAGCGCCATTTTGCAGATTTCAACCGTGCGTGCCCGATAATTTCTTGTAGTTAATATGTAGTGCCAAGCGGGCCGACTGTTCTATCATTTAATTCTTGTATTTATCGTTCATTAGATATCATCGTCGCTTGCAGCTTCTAATGTAATACGTTGGATAAAAATAGAATATTATTCTTATGTAAAAGTTGTTGAGAATATTTTCGCGGTTCACGTCATTTAGTTCGTTTCTAATCGATTTGATTGTCTCAATGTTTATAAAAATGTCGATTGTAATGTTTGTAAAAATGAAGCATTTTTCGCGAATACTTTAGAAAAATATAAGCTAGTATTGAGCCTTTAAATCGTGTGGTTAGTACCTAACCTGCCCGCTTAGCATGAACGCCGTAGATACGATAGAGAAACGACAAATCTTTTGTTCATCTGTCATTGAATCGACAAAATGACAGATGAACAAAAGATTTGTCGATTCTCTCTCGTGTCTACGGCGTTCATGCTAAGCGGGAGTTTCTATGCCTCTGGCTTTACATACTACACTACAACAGCCCATAACATCCACTGCTGGACATCGCTTGGCAGGCGGATTGGAGATCGCAGTGATGAAAGACTAACACAAAACGCTGCTGCCCATTCTCTGGTCTAAGGAGGCGCAAGGTGTTCTGCCTCAGACATTAGTCGCCTTATACGACACCCGTGAGTGTAATGGGTTGGTTCTATTCTACTCTGCCGGATACCACACGGCTGGCTTTACATGCCGTCGAGATATATCTCTCAGGCCTGTTGCTTTCCTCACGATGTTTTTCTTACCGAAGTAAGTGATAAATATACAATACGCACATGAAATCGAAAAATCACAGATGCGTGTCTTCGATTCGTACTTGAGACCTATGACTTGGCAGTCTGACGGTCACCATTAGGCTATCACAGCTTGAGCCTATTACAGAATGCCATTTACCAGTTCCAGAGCCTATTACCATCAACCGGGCTCTGACTCCGTGGCTGGTACTTTCATGATGGAAAAACCCAACATCACTTTGCCCGACCCGAGAATCGAACCCATTGCAAAGAAAGAAGAATTTTACCCCTTCGAAAACTTTGAAACAGAAAGTGAATTCACTAATGTATTATAATACTAGCGGACGTCACGTGGTTTCACCAACGTAGTTCCCGTTCCCGTGGGAGTACGGGGATAAAATATAGCCTATGTTACTCAGTAAAGACGTGGCTTTCTAATGGTGAAATAATTTGTGAAATCGGCGCAGCAGTTTTTGAGTTTATTCATTACAAACATACACACACACAAAAATACAAATCTTTCCTCTTTATAATATTAGTGTAGATGTAGATTACCGGCCGTATGTCTGTTGTTCAGCGTTCTACTATTAATTGGTGGAGTATTTTTGTCCAGCTAAATATAACCAAAGGTCAGGCACAGGTGTTGTCGAATAGACTCGACAGTTCTCGCTGTTAGGTTCTCACGGTTAGAAGAAGCCTCTTGTTTTTAAAGGGGAGAGAGAATGGTGAATAAAATGGCAAATAAGATAACATAACACCACGCCTGTAATCCCCAAAGTGTTAGGCAGAGGTGTACCTAATAGTACACCCACATTTTGCCAGTTATGTAATAGGGGACAAGCCTATTGCCATCAACCGGGCATAAATCCAGACTCCGTCGCTGCTACTAAGAAATTCGCGAAAAACTCAGTAGCACGTAGCCGTACCCGAGAATTGAACCCAGGACCTCAAGCTAAGCAGTCGCCCTTTCGACAATCGAGACAGTACCGAGTGATAAATATCCTGTTTTAATACTGGCTCACATTCCTGATTCGGCTTGGCAGAGAAGCGATGGCCCAGTGGTGGCGGCCCTGACTTACGAACAGTAAGTCGTGGGTTCGATCCCAGACAGGCGCATTACTTTGTGTAATTTATTTCATCACCACTACTCTCAAAACTGTGAAGGAATATATTGTGAGGAAACCGGCATGTTCTAGAACCAAAAAATTCGAAGACATGTGACATCTACCAATCCGCACTGGGTTTATAACCCATTCCCTCTCATAGGCCTGTGTCCCAGCAGTGGGAACATTATTAGGCTGATGGCCCACTGCAAAGAAAAAGCATTTCATCTTTTGTTACACAGAGTGTAAACAGTCTCTTAACGAAGCTGTCGACCAAGCATTCTGTACATCAAACTAAGTAACTCTATGCAAAAGTTTTACTGGGAAATTACTTTTCTTTTTGGGGTGAAACATCACGTTTTTCTGTAAGACTCAATGTAACGCACTTAAAACATTGTGCTGATGGGTGTATTGAACAGTACGGGGGTCGTGAAGGTGTTTAAAGTAAAAATCTCACAGTAGAAACATGTATTTTAAAAAAAACTTGTGAAAAAGTTGGAACTTTCACCCCCAATATCTCCGTAACTAGAAGGTTCCCAGGTATGGTCTAGAACAAAAAAATGATCGCAATGACGAGGAGAACAAGTGCCTTTCGGCTTCGTTAAACACCCTTAATTCTCTGGTTACCGTGCGCTATATTCTAGCAGAGGCGTTTTATTTTCATCAGAAGAGCCAGTCGACTAGTACGAGTTTATGGTGTTAACTGGCCAAACCTAAGTCTCATTGAATACAACCTAAGAATTTTTGGCGTGAAGAAGTGTTGACCGTCTAGCGTGCACAGAAGCGTCAAGAAAAGAGAGGCCAGTCCCAGCAGTGGGTGATATCAAGCTGTATATGATGATGATAAAGAATTTCATCTTTAAACGTTGTGAAATGTTGTCAACGGCAACAATGTTCACTTTAATACCTGGTGATGACAACATAATGCCAACTGAATCGACTGCCAAACATGTAATAATGACGCATCCGCTCAGAATGGTTGGTCGTAACCTGTATACCCACCTTTTGGTCACCGTCGTGATATTGTGGTAGGGTGACGAATTGTGGACGTATTTTAAATCGTTTATAAATACTACTCGACATTGTTTTTGGCCTGCGCAATCATTCTTGCCATAGTTGTTTAAACGTTTATGTATTTACTGCCGATAACAGAAGCGACAAGAAGACAGTTTATTTACCACTAAACTTGCACCAATTTCAAAATCATCATCTGCTTGCATATGTATGTATATCATTGCTTGTATAACTATGTTGGGGTCGGCTTCCAGTCTAACCGGATGCAGCTGAATTACATGGAGCGACTGTCTATACGACCTCCACAACCCAGTTAGTACTGGGTAATACGACACCCCTTAGTACAAGTAAGACTGGTTGTCAGACTTTCGGACCACTGACACCACGGAACCACTGTCAAAGATTTACAATTGACAGCCGGTGCAACTGCTTAAGGTGCTTTTCGAGTCACATTTTATGTAATGGGTGTTCCTATTCACCCATCCACGGCCCAACCTAGACAAGCCCTGCTTAACCTGGAGATCGAGTCTTAGCCTTGGTCTTTAGTCCGAGCGGCTCTTAATATTTCGCCACGAGCTGCTCAATGTAAATGAACAACGTGGGTATTATAAATTGCATTTAGATTTAAATCTTCCGTTTGACTTTCAGCTTTACATAATTTCAGGCGTCCATACGTCAGAATCACTGAAAGTACGTCACAATTAATGTGGGGTAGGCTGTGTGGGACGCTGTTTTTGTATGATCGTCTTTTTTATTAAAGAATACACGTCAGAGACCTGAATATTGTGGTACAATTTAGAGTTCTAGTAGTGGGCTGCTTTCACAGAATTTCATTAATGAAATCGTATGTCCGGTTGATGGTACAAGGCTCGCCCAATTACATAAAACTTAACCATAACTGGGTAAATGCCTAACCCTTCAAGGATTCCGGCCGTGATGTTTTTTTACTCTCATAAATGCGAAAGGTTTCGAGGATGAATGTTTATTACTTTTATCACAGTATCACGATCGAATCAGAAATGAAGACATCCGCAAGAGAACCAAGGTTACCAACGTAGCCCGAAGAATTGCCAAACTTAAGTGGCCGCGGGGGCGACTGGGAATATACGCAGTGGCCGTAAGGGCACATTGCTCGCAGAACGGATGGCCGATGGGGCCGAAAAGTTCTGGAGTGGCGACCGCGAACCGGAATACGTTGCGTTGGAGGGCCTCCCACTAGGTGGACCGATAACCTGGTGAATGTTGCGATTGTTGTAATCCGCTGGATGCGAGTCACACGGAACCAGTCATTGTGGTAACACTTGGGGAGGCCTATGTCCAGCAGTGGACTTGTTTCGACTGAAATGATGATGAATGATTACGATCCCATGGGATAATTACCGGACTCAACGCGGGCGCAGTTTGAGCTAGCTTTGCTTATAGCAAAAGTCCGGTTGAAATGGTGAATCTTAGGGGAAATGTACAGGAGACGTCTTTCGGCTGAAGTGGTGATGATAGCAATGCGCTGAGTTTTAACCATAGCACTTTGTACAGTAATGGGAGATTCTTGAGCTTTGACGTGTATGTTCATGTCTTCTTCTTATTCGGTACGCTCTTGACAGAGCGGTCGTGATCGTTACGTATTCGTAGCAGTATTGGAAGGGGCAGATGTGATGCACTTCACGACATTTCGCCACCGCTGCCTGCTAGAGGTCATCCTGCTGCATTCGTTAATTGAACCCCCAATGGTAGACTTGATCTGGTCAATCCAACGCGTGGGTGACCTTCCGCGCGGTCTAGTGCCTTCTACTTTCCCTTAGACGACAAGGCGTTCTATAGACTGGTTGTCACGCCGGGAAACATGTCCGAAAAATGTCAGGATGCGAGATTGTACTATCGAGAACAGACGCTGCCTGATACGTTCATGTAGGTACTTACTAATGAGTTCACTGTCGGTATGCCACTTTTGTCCAGCGGCGAGATTGGCAGATGACATAGTTGCCATCGGGGGAAAAACCTGGATGAGGCTGGCACGAACCGTGGAGATTGGCACAAGATAAAGGAGACCTATACCCAGCAGTGGGTGAGTTCGGGCTATGGATGATGATCATGATGCCACTTATCACCCTTATGCTATACGGAATAAGGTTGTAAGTAAAAGTGGTCGACCCTCAGTGAACTCGTTAGTACCTAACTTCATTCGGGAAGAAACGTGAATGGTATCAAAATGCAACCCTTGACGCTTGCGAATAACTGGCTAGTTTTGTCTTTGAGAACTAAATCCACTCCAATAGAGAACTTCACATCTGCTTTAACTAAAACTAAGGTAAAAGTTACGAGAAATTGAGTAGACGTCCAATTTGGATACAATTTAATAATACATTGGTTGGCTTCACGATTTACTTCATTTTTTAATTCTAAACCTACTAAACTTACCGTGTAATGCTAAATTAATAAATAAATGTGGCTAGACAAGTGGCAACCGCTTTTAAAGACAAAATAACAATTTGGCGTATGGCTTTCCGTAGCAATAATATAATCAATCCAATATAATAAAAAAATTGTTGACTTTTCAACTATTTTTATCGCTGACAGCATGTTTATTTATTTTATTTTATTAAAACTTTATGCACATAATGTACAAAGGCGGACTTAATGCCTTGGGCATTCTCTACCAGTCTACCTTAGGGTGATGCAGAGACAAAACAGTAGGTGCAACAGAACAGAAAAATTTGAAGAATAAAATATAATAATAAATACGTAGATACATACATAGATACAACAAATTATACAAAGTGATGACAAATAAAAAAAATAAAAACGTAGATGAAGAAAACCAACAAATTAATTGTGGGACAAGTCTGCCAACTTCTTATGGAAGCGCATGTTCCTTCATCTTGGCCTCTCGTGAAACTTAAACTGGTTCTATTATGTGAAAAAGTGATAGTTAATGTCCCGGATTATGATGAAGATGATTCACATCATCATCATCTTCCTGCCCATTATCCATTTATTTATTCATTATATCCATTCTCCCCTGCCAGACGTCACGGCATCATTTACTCCTTTCTCTGTCATATCAGTCAATCTCCTTTGGCCTTCCTTTCCCTTATTATTGAAATTTTTCAATAAATAAAAAAAAATGTAGCATCAAAGAGGCAGTGTTGCGTCCTATCGGGGGGCACGGCAGTGCCCCCGCCAAGTCGAGCGCGAAGCAAACACTGCCGTACCATCCTTTACTGGAACCATTTCGCCGCATTTTCAGGCCCCTATTTGAGAACCTCTGGATAAGACCAGAATGCAGAAATTTTCGTCATCCAGTAAGCTATAATCACATACTTAAAATCCAAAATTTCAAGTCTGTAGATCATTTAGTTCCGAAGTTAAACGAAACCAAAGTTTCGCATTTATGGCACTCACTCAGCACTCACTCATGATCATCAAAATAGAACTAGTACTTCCCATAAACTCAGAGAGCTGAAATTTGGTACAGAGTTAGGGTTTAATGGCCACATAAAGGGAAAACTATAAAACTAGGATAATCGAAGATCTGGAGTACCTGGTGACCCTGATTAGAAAACACAAGAGCCCAACCAAACTATTAGAGATCGACATACAGCCTTTACAAAAAATATTCAACTTGGTGGGCCGCTTCATTTGATGTCAAAAATCGAAGGTCTGAAGTATATGATGAATAGTAATAATAATAATAAACCATTTATTTCAGGTAACAAAGACCCATAGATTTAGACCTTAGCCTAAAAATACATACTAATAACAATTTTTGTTAGTTATGCAACTTAAAAAACTATGTTAGTAGCACTACACTTAAATTATGACACACGAAGTGGCGGGGTCGTGTTACGCTGCGCGGTGTCACGTAGCCTGCCGCGAAATCGTCGGTAGACTACACCCTTCAGCCAAAACTCTTCCTTGAGAAACTTGTCGAGATGGTGTGTCGAAACTCGCACCACAAACGACTTGAAGTTGGTGTTGTGACGCGGCTCCAACTTCTCGACCCTCAAGGTCCAGCTGGTATTCACCTTCATGTACTCTACGATCTCCTCAACCTTCGTAGAGTGATGCAATCGGGACACATACAGCAACGTCGATGGTATCGCTGGACGCAGCAGCATATTTGGTCCTGCAAGTCCAGTACCGCATTGATTGCGACAAGTAGGCTTCTTCTTCTTCGTCTGAACTATGGTGAAGCCGTCCTCATCACATTCTTGCTTTACTGGACAGCGCTGTACCGGATTCCTCGGAATGGTTTCACAGCGACGGTTCTGCTTTCTCCCTTTCTGCTGCTTAGGTTGTATAGGAAACGTGCACAACGACGGTGCTGCCAACTGGCGTCGCCAATCCGAATCTTGTGCTCTATTAATGCTTGACATTGACTTTTCCAACAAGTAAACAGAATTAATTTTATAGTGAATATTAATTAACTAATCATAATGCATTGTTGCATTTCTGGATGTAGGTACCAATACATCCACAAAAATGAAAATAAATCAATTAGCGTAAAATTCTATTACTTTCCAAAGACTAATAATATCATACCATGTTTTGGTGAAAAACGCAAAAAATGGATAAACACAGTAAAGAAAAATATTTGAAAACAACTTGTTTTTGTTACACTCTGCATTGAAAAGGCACTCAAAATCAACCGTCCATGCAAACATAAGTACCAGAACCATTTATAAGTATAAATGGTTGGTGATGGTGAAGTCACCATACACGTGTTCTACTAGACCGCACTAAAGTTCACACCGAATATCCCTCAACAGTTAATCAAAGACTCCACATGTATTCAGAATATAAACATGGTTATACCCACAATAATGTTTTTAGTTGGCTGCACTCCTTTGGTTTTTTAAGTTTTGTATCTAAATGCTACGGACTGCATTTTATTGATTGCTTCATCAAATGATTGTGAACTAATTGATTTATTAGATCCTGGAGATATTGTTCTCGCTGATAAAGGATTCCCTTCCATTATAACATGTGTTGAAAATAAGAAAGTTATGTATCTTAGTTATGCCAGCCACCATGTCTTCATACACCACAATTTTCATCAGAAAGTAAACGAAAGATATAAAATTCATATTAATAAACATTTATATTACGCTGACGATCGTTATTGATAGACCGGAACTCATATTTTTATACCTTTTAGCATATTCAAAAATAATATAATTGAAGAGACAATTTTGTCTATGTAAATTGAAAGCACGATGAGAAGTGATAAGTTTCCTTTTCTGTCCGCATAGTGTCTCTTTTGTCGATTAGTGCTGCCACCTATAGTTCCTGCACGTTCCCTATTGCAGCAGCTGAATTGCATAAGGCAGCAATTGCGGCGTAACCTGGTTTGGGGGTCAACGTAGCTACGCGTGACGTATCCTCTGCCGGAGCAGAGGGGCGGGGGCGGGGGGGGCAAGGTGCATCGCCCTCGCTGTTTGCAGTCGACGACAAATCCAATTTCGCCGACGCAAAACTGCTGTCCGACGCATTTTGCGCACCAAGACGCGTGTTTATGTTGACATCGTCATGTGTCCTACTTTCCGAAACAGCACTGCGTAGCAACACTATCTCAGCACGCAGTTCATGGATGGTATTTCAGACTTCTCCAACTTACACTGCACCTCGGCCAGGTTTGACTTCATCGATGTAATGTCCTTTAACAGCCTGGTGACGTCTACGTGATCGAAAGTGACGGGCGGTAACTTATGTAGCTCCTTCGCTATGAAAGTTGGCACGTCGTCAGGGTCGGTCACCTTTAGAAAGGTGATGATGTCTTGGACGCTCTTCTCTGTACCATCTCTCCTCCGAGATGGCATTTGTTCAAGCTTCCCCGTCAACTGGAAGAGTAGCTTCTTGCCTGCGCTGACGTCGTCTTATTTGAAGCTCGACCGAGCTCGATGAAGAACCCTCAGCTAGTCTCAGCTGTATTAGAGATATGGTAATGCCCCTTTCTACTATTGGTACATAAAAAAATCGACTGTCATTGCAAAAATCCAGCGTAGTGGGACACATCTTCTAATCTAATTTAATCTAGCCTATAGCGTCCCACTGCTGGGCAAATGCTTCCCCTTCTGCTTTTAATACGCACATAAATAAAATTAAAGGAAAACTCTGGATAAGACTAGACTGGCTTTTATACTTATACTTACAAGTTTACAAGAAGAAATAGTCGAACGATTAACTTTATTCTACTCGAACATTACACAAATTAAATAAACAAATTACAATAAAATATTAATTTTGCTCAAAATTTGGTCAAAATGCATTGGACTAAGGCGCGAATTATACAGAAACGGCGTAAGGTGAAGGCGCGGCGCAGGCATCTTGCCGCTTCAAAACGTTTCAATACAAAATGTAGGTAGGCGACACGATGTGAATTATACTCAAGCGGCGTGGCACAGGCACGTCGTTTCGTCGCCTGTTCCGCGTCGCTAGCAGTCGCGACTGGAGAGGCGCGCCAGCAGCACGACTTATGTTAATACAGTAGGTGCAGAAAAATGAAGACCGTGTTTTACTTTCGACAATAGAATGTGGAAACATTCTAGTGACATTTTATACACTGTAAACGAAACAGTACAGTACGAAAACTGTACAGAAAACAATCAGGATATTCGCATTATTTTTCCATTATTTTAAAATATCTATGCTCTTGTGACATTTTCCACACCCAATATCTTCGGTAAAAAAACGTTTGCTAGGGATTAGGAGGGATTATTTGCATTTCGTTGATTTTGCTTATTGGGCAATACGAAAAACTGTTGCTACTGTACAAGAATCAGAACCAGAAAAAAAGAAAAGAAAGATTTGTCATAATAAAAAAACTACTCCTAAAAAGAAAAAAACTGTGTCAAATAAGAAAATCTACTAAAATAAATCAATATCCACGTTTCTACAAAAAGAAGTGAAATCCCACCAAAAACATTCTGTAAAAAACTAGCCAAGTCTCGATGGAGCTGCTTGTTTATCTCTAAAAAGTAATGAAATCTAGACAAAGTCGTGCCAAGTCTAAGGTTCCTTACTGCGTTTTCTTTATTATTATAGTTAATGTTGTGTGCCGTTGAAGGGTACACAGGGGTACAAAACCAGGTGCTCCATGACACCATTGCACCAATCTGTCGTTAGAACCGCTACCCATTGACGATGGAAAATTGCCACTTGGAAAACGTTGATTCCATAACCAGTCAATTGTAGGCTCGATAAAGCTGCGTATTTCAATAATACTTATGTATAGGCGAGCCTGTAACAAACAGTAAAAAAAAATTAAGTTTAAATTTTTTTTTCCAGTTCAGTCGGACTTCTAATCATTGATAGAAGTCCGCCTGTACGTCTATTTTATGTTAGATCGGTGGTCGATTTGACGCTCCAAAAAGAAGAGAGAAGAAGTCAGCATTGTCAATGCTGAATGCATGTGTTGCACAATCAACAACAGCCTAAAATGAGACACTAGCGTCCAATTATTTTACCAATACCAGTATGGGCACAACAGATATAACATTACGTGTAAACAAAATTGACTTGTACCCACTAACGTATAAAGAATGTTCAACGGCCAAGTCACACAACATTAACTATAATAATAAAGAAATCGCAGTAAGGAACCTTAGACTTGGCATGACTTTGTCTAGATTTCATTACTTTTTAGAGATAAACAAGCAGCTCCATCGAGACTTGGCTAGTTTTTTACGGAATGTTTTTGGTGGGATATACTATACACTAGCGGACGTCACGTGGTTTCACCCGCGTAGTTCCCGTTCCCGTGGGAGTACGGGGATAAAATATAGCCTATGTTACTCAGGGTGAATGTAACTTTCTAATGGTGAAAGAATTGAAATCGGCGCAGTAGTTTTTGAGTTTATTCATTACAAACATAAAAATACAAATCTTTCCTCTTTATAATATTAGTGTAGATAACTATTCGATCAAAGATATCATACCCTCCCAATATCATACAACAACAGCCCATAACTTCCACTGCTGGACACAAGCCTCGCCCATGATGGGAGGAAATTGCCGTAATCTCCACGCTTGGCAGGCGGATTGGAGATCGCAGTGATGAAAGACTAACAGAAAACGCTGCTGCCCATTCTCTGGTCTACGGAGGCGCAAGGTGTTCTGCCTCAGACATTAGTCGCCTTATACGACACCCGAGAGTGTAATGGGTTGGTTCTATTCTACTCTGCCGGATACCACACGGCCCAATATCATTATCATCATTCTTTGCCCTTATTCCAATTTATTTGAGGTCGCCACAGCATGTCTTCTTCTTTCATACTTCTCTAATACTCTACTTACTTCTCTACTACATCCATCGTTTCTTTGGTCTTCCTCTACTCTTATAGTCTACATTCATCCTCAAGATTCTTCATTCCTCCACATCACATGTCCATACCACGATAACTGATACCCTCCCAATAGAAAAATTCTATACCAAAATTTTAATAAAAACAATAGACATTCGCTAGAACACGACCGTCATTCTGTAAGTCTAGAATAGAGTAGCAAAAATAACTCTGGACTAGTTTACATTCCAAGCGGTTACGTCATCAGCGCGAGTATTAAAATAGACCATATTATTTTGGATTGGGTTGCCAGCAGACATATCAATAAAATGGGTTTATGTAAATGTATTAGTATTGGATTCAGGCAGTTTTGCTGGATTTTTTGGGTTTTAGAAGATGATTGTTTGTCATTTTAGAAGTTCCTGCGCAACTATATCAAAGTATAAGCTATCGTACTGAGATTTGCTGTCAGAAAACTCATGGTTGTGTATAAGCCAGTGGTTTCCAACCTTTCTTGGCCCAGGGGCAACTTTGGTTTCTTTATTGTTAGCAGGGACCCTAGGGTCCTAGATAAACATGGACAACGACATGAGATTATATCTAGGGGGGTGACTGTTCGAAAGAGATACCGTGGCCCCGGAACACAAAGGGCGATGAAAGAACATGGATGGGTTTTAGTCAGTAAAAGTCTGACACTCCCTCCTGCTGCGCCCAGAGCGGGAGGAGTCATTTGATGATTTCCCATCCGAAAAAAAAATAAAAAAATAAGCGGGGTGAATCTTTAACTCACACAATGCAAAAATTGAAAAATGTAATGAAAACCTTTAGAAAGTGAAAGATACAAGAGCGATCGAGGTGAACTCAAAAAATTTGCCACCATTCAAGCAGAAATAGTAATAAGTAAATAGGTTTTTGTAGAAATGCGTATGAATCTTGCAAGAGCGAACGCAGCAAGCTCAAAAAATTTTAGCACCTGGCCTCTGATAGGTTTTCAATTAGGTTGGGTTGAGCTTGCATCTTATGTGCAAGGTAAAAAGTACGAATAACATTTTATCTTTTCGCAGACCTTATTCAAAGCTCTTGCGGACCCATCGGTGGACCGCGGACCACAGGTTGGGAACCACTGGTATAAGCTGTCCTTGTTATAAGTATTGTAACAATATCTGTGTAATTTCTGAGTACATTATAGAATACTAATTAACTCTTTTTTATTACATACCAGCGGACGTCCCGCGGTTTCACCCGCGTAGTTCCCGTTCCCGTGGGAGTACGGGGATAGAATATTTTGAAATCGATTCATTACTTCCGGAGATTACCCCCTTCATACAAACTTACAAACATACAAACTTACAAACAAATGTTACCTCTTTATGATATTAGTATAGACTGCCTCGTTGGTCTAGTGTACGCAAACGCGACTGCTGAGCATGAGGTTCTGTGTTCGATTCCCAGGTCGGGCAAAGTGTTTTTGGGTTTTTCCATCAGGAATTTCTCAGTAGCAGCCACGGAGTCGGGATTTGTGCCTGATTGATGGCAATAGGCTCACCCCCTTTTACATGGGACTAAAACATAACTGGCGAAATGTAGGGTGTACTATGATACACCTCTGCCTAACTCTTCGGGGATTACAGGCGTGATGTTATGTTATATTAGTGCAAAAATAAAATCACGGGTAATTAAAATTAAAATAAATATCGCTGGACGTTACACACAACGTCATCTAATGCGGAATTCCACACTAAGAAACGAGGCTTGTGTCGTGGACACCAGATCGGCTGTCCCATTTCAAAACCTAGTAAGGGACACTTTTTACAAAAATCGTTTTATTACATAATCTTGCTAACCTAGTAAGTCCCTACCGAATACAAAAACACCAGCGTTAAAAACGCACTTAAAAGCAGATATATTTAAGCATCGATACCTAGTAAGTGCACTATCCACTCCCTCGTGACCAGTTCAAAACCTAGTAAGTCACTTCAAACAATTCAAAACCTAGTAAGTCTCTGGACTTACAAGGTTTTTTTTCTTAGTATTTTTTACAACCAGTAGTATTTTTTTTACCTAACATAAATACTTGTTAAAGGCTGTACTATATTACGTTTAAATGCGCTCTCCTGTAAAATTTCGTTTTAGGTCCTCACTAGGTTTTGAAATGGGACAGCCGAGATAGTTGATATACTACATAGATACTTTTTGTTTGTAAATACATACTTATTATACACTAGCTGACCCGCGCAACTTCGTCTGCGTCACATAAGAGAGAGAGCTCAACATTAAAAGATAGACATAATTATAATGTAATGCATGGAAATCATGATATTTAAATGTTAGACACATTTTTAGTCATTAGTACCATTTTAGTTCAAAAGATGTCGCTGCATGTATGCATCTTACATTTATTTTGATGATTAGTTCTTCTTGAACACTTTAAATTCATATATCTTTTGATAGAATTAACCGATTACGATGAAACAAAAACTTAATAATACCTCAAGATACGCTCAATTTTTATGGATAAAAGTTATCTACATTGGTTGCGTAAATTTTGCGTGATGCTTGATCATCGAAACAGACAAACAGACAAAAAATCCAAAAATGCTGGAAATGTGTTCTGTTGCTTATCCTTTAACACCCTGGCATTTTTTTTTTTCAAAATATTTTCCATGTACAAAAACGATTTTTCTACAGATTTATTATAGATATAGATAGATAATATAAACATCCATGACTCTGAAACAAATGTCCATGCTCATCACACAAACATTTGCTCCTACCGGGATTCGAACCCGGGACCATAAGAATGTAAGGCAGCCTCACTACCCCTGCGCCATTAGATTCAATTACCCGTGGACCCGGTAATGGGTCGACCCTGGGACCAACGGGTAACGAGTTGATTATTTACCAATCTCAAAGCAATGGCTAAAGTAACTGTACCAATTTGCTAATTTGATTTGCTCTGAAAACTCTTAAAAATGGAGCAGTTGCACTGGATGACGCAAAACAGACCCATTAAATACTTATTTCTCTATCTTACCTACCCACCGACAATGTTCCCACTGCTGGGCTTCAGGCTTTTGTTTTGTAAGAGGAAGTGGGACAGCCCACAATCCCAAACACAGCCAAGTGGGCCCAGTGTGCATAGGCGCAAAATAATCTTGGCTTCAGTTCAAGTCCGTTAAAATTCGGTTTCCAACCCTTTTATTATGCTTTTGTTTTAGTTTCCATGAGACTTAGGGACCTCGCACACTACGCGTCCACGACTACTACTTTAGTTTAGTTTATTTATTTGTCGGGTTGTCAGGATTTATTTCGCTAGGCTCGAGCATTTATGAGGGCAGAAGACGGATTTCGTGCTATGAAAATACACAGGATGCGATACACTGACTATCAAAGTATTTTATTTCACATAGCCGGCAAGCAACTCCATGGTTACTCTTTTCCAACAGATACACTGAGTAAACTAACTTGACATTACAATTTCATACAATAACACTAGGCACAATGAATCGGGTACAGTTTCAAGATGTCTCAACTCCGCTGCGATCAGACCCAATATGTCTTCCCCGCCGTGAGCTGTTAATATCAGGAATCTGCAGAAGCACGCCATGACAGGGTAGACTAGTAAGTAGGTCGCGTGATGTCACCACTGGTGCGCTTTCGATCCATTCGCCCGTCCGTACTCATGACCGGATCCGACATATTCATAATTAGCAAGAACAGGTAAGCTTTTGAAAAAAAAAAATATAGGTACTTTAAAAAGAGCATCAAAAAACAAAACTAAAATAAATATAAAAATATTTCAAAATATCATAAACAAAACCAAAATAATCAAGAACACGTAATAAACATAAAATATAAACGGGGGAAAATATAATGACCACCAAAAATAACTATGTGACCACTAACATCTATCACCTAAACTAAAATATCAATTGATCACCATCATCATCATCATCATTTCAGCCGAAAGACGTCCACTGCTGGACATAGGCCTCCCCCAAGTGTCGCCACATTGACCGGTCCCGTGCGACTCGCGACTAATGTCTGAGGCAGAACACCTTGCGCCTCCGTAGACCTGAGAATGGGCAGCAGCGTTTTCTGTTAGTCTTTCATCACTGCGATCTCCAATCCGCCTGCTAAGCGTGGAGATTACGGCAAATTCCTCCCAGCATGGGAGAGGCTTATGTCCAGAAGTGGACGTTATGGGCTGTTGTAGTGCGACTCGCATCCAGCGGATTCCTGCAACCTTCACCAGGTCATCGGTCCACCTGGTGGGAGGCCTTCCAACGCAACGTCTTCCGGTTCGCGGTCGCCACTCCAGAACTTTTCGGCCCCATCGGCCATCCGTTCTGCGAGCAATGTGCCCTGCCCACTGCCTACAACCTTGGTTCTCCTGCGGATGTCTTCCGATGGACCCATAACATGAATTAACTTTCCAGATTTCGATAGGCATCGTTTCAGGCTGATGATGGTTTTGTGAGGAGGAAGCGCCGTCAACGTACCAATAAGAATCGCTGCGGTACGGTTCCATCGGAGCCCGTGCCTAATCGTGCCACGAAGCCGAAAACTCCGTCCATCCGTGTTGTGTTAGTTTTTAATGAATTTTCGACACAATGTAAAAATTGTTTATGAAATAAATGAATATGAATATATGAACTCCGGTGTAGATCTCCCGCCTACACTGCACTTCTACGGCGCAGGACATCATGGAGTACTTGCATCAGAAGACCAAGTACGTGGTGAGAGTCCAGCTGCTTAAGTCGCGCCGCAACTTCAACTTTAAGGCGTTCGTGGTGCGAATACCAACGCGTTATCTGCATCTCGTCTTGGAGGAGGACTTTTAGCCGCAGGGAGGGGTGTTCCGTCGCTTCCACGGGCAAGTACCACGTGAACGCACAGTGACATATTGCACAAGTGAAGTGTTACTAACATAGTTTGAAGGTTCTATTTACTAAAACAATTTCTATTTTATCATAATTATGTATGTTAGTGTCTGTAAGGTATATTTATGTATCATCATCATCATCAGCCCATTAATGCTCCCACTGCTGGGACACAGGCCTCCTCTCTATGAGAGAGAATGGGCTATAATCCACCAGGCGGGCCCAGTGCGGATTGGTAGATGTCACTTGTCTTCGAATTTTGTGGTTCTAGGACATGCCGGTTTCCTCACGATGTTTTCCTTCACCATTTTTGAGAGCAGTGGTGATGAAATAAATTACACAATCTAATGCACCTGTCTGGGTTCGAACCCACGACTTATTGGTCGTAAGTCTGGGCCACCGCTGCTCCCTATTATTATTATTTATGTATGGGCATAGTGTATTATCTATGGTATGGGCTCGAGATATCGGTCATACGACAAGTCGTGGTCTTAGCCGCGCTGCGTAGTGGGCGAGATCCCTAAATCGTCTGGCTTGAACTTTGAACTTCTAAAGTGGAATATTCGTGACACGTTAAAAGCATTTCATTTGTTTTAGACGTAATAATTTTAGAGATATTAGATCTTGTGTTCTCAGCTTTCATTTGGTCAGCTGTGCCAAATTATTTGGTTTAGTCAACGTAAATAGTTTGGTTTTAAAAGGTACTATTCATAAACAGTTAACAGTTTATTTTTGCAGTTTGATGGCGCTTGGGGAGACCTTTATTCAACAATGTAGTTTTGTAGTGCAGCATAATTTATTGCATCATTTTACTAGAAAATCGCCCATATAACTTTAAAACAAACTATTGTTTAGAGCATTAAAGCGAAGCTCTCCTGCTGCTATTGTCTGTAATCAGCAGCCATGGAGTCTTGGTGTTTGCTCGTTTGATGGCAATAGGGTAGCCCCCTATTACATCAATTTAACTGGCGAAATATCTGTCTAACCCTTTTGGAATTATAGGTGTGATGGTATGTTATGATGGTGGTAGTGGTGGTGGTGGTGGTGGTGGTGGTGGTGGTGGTGGTGGTGGTGGTGGTGGCGTGGTAGTGGTGTGGTGTGGTGTGGTGGTGGTATCGTAAGATGATATGATATGTTATATGTTATCTTATGATCCACATAACCCATGTTTGAGAACATGACAGTTTCTAGAGATTTGGTTACTTTAGAAGTAGAGATAATGGAGAGAAATTAATAAAATCACCGTTTATTTTCATAATAAGAAAATTTTATTTAATAGTTTCATTAAAATATCGTCACAGATGTCCAGTTTGTTCATGTACAAACATTAAAAACAAATAATTTATTAGACATACACGTTTTCTTACAATCATCTTGTGCGTGGGTTTTAAATAAACATTAACAAGTACCTATACTTACAAACTAGTAATCTCATTAGATAAAGTAAGAGATTCCATGTTATCAAAACAAAGATTCATATTGCTTTATGTAAATTATTATAAAAAAAAACTAATTACATTAACTAAGTGCTACTTAACGTTAAAATTCAACAACTCTGTAAAAATTCTAAAAAAGGCGTCTATTTTGTACAATTTTTTTATTTTTTTTAAAGAACTATCTAATAATCTCAAAGATCACTTATTGTACAGAGATCTTTTAAAGTCTGGCTTGGGGTATGACTTCAATAAAAGCTAAACTGCCGTTTTCCATCAGGTATTTCTCTGTAGCAGTCTCGGAGTTAGGATTTGTGACCGATTGATGGCAATAGGATCGCCCCCTATTACATGGGACTTAAACATAACTGGCGAAATGTGGGTGTACTATTAGGTACACCTCTGCCTACCCCTTCCGGGATTACAGGCGTTATGTTATGTGTTAGAAAAAATTTCGCTGATCGGACTTTGACTCTGCTAAGTAGACCGTGTCTCATACGAATATCAAAAATAAAATGCTTATGCTGAAATCGAACTCGAAGTCACAAGATTGTAGCCCAGCGCTCTGTGCCACGAGATCAGCTGACTTGATGTAAACCGTGTCGAATATGTAGGTCTTATGCTCTTATGCTTCAAACATGCGATTTTCATTTGTTTTGCCATGGCATGCTTCGTGACGCTCGCTACGCGATTTTCATTTTTTTTTTTTGTTTACCCGCGCCTATAGGTGTTTTACATCAAAAAGAACAAGAGGTTCCCGTGCGATAATTTGCTGACTGTCGGGTTGATATTGGTATGAACCGCGTACCTAGCCAAATTAAAGTAAACTTAAAGTAGGGGCTGTCATTTTGTTCTTAGATCTATGAACGATAAATTATAGAAATGATTTTTAAAATATAAAATGATGAGCAGAAAATGTTTCAGCCAGAGGGTGTTTTATTAAATGAGTATTTTTTTCTAAATATCGCCACACACCAAGCCATCCACATTATATTTACTACAAGATCTCAAAGTATTTGATTTTAACGGGTTAATATTAACAATATTTTAGAGATAAATTCTCATAAGGCACTGAAATCCTTGCATCGTTATGTACAATGTATCTTATGTACATTTTGAAGGCACTAACCGCGAACCTATACATAACCAATTATATGTAAATGCATTAAAATTAACATAAGTAGGTACTTAATCTAATTGGAAGACGATAACTAACAGATATGTACAATCTTGCATACAAAACATGTCTTTTTTTAAACAAAACTATTTTAGAAGTAATGTACTTTTTAATATCAAAATATCCGCCATCAATTTCTTTAAATACATCGAAAAATGTTAAAGACTTTTAGAACAAACATTGTCTCTAACAAATTGACTTTGAAATAGCCACAAGCCACAACTATCTATAAACATTCCTTAGCCTGTCATATTCATGTCCTCGTCTCGATTTTTCACTTGTTTTTGACAGTTGTGCAAAACGCATACCCAAAGTACGATCTCAATGAGGTTTATAGATCTTGGCCTTCGACTTGACGTCTTAACTTTCCATAATGTAAATAGCCTGCCAAAAACGTTTCAGACCTTAAAATTTATAATAAAATTAATCAGTCTCGGTATGAGAAAAGTTCTTTTACAACCTTTAGTTTCTTGTGCACCATTAACAGATCTTAAAACTACTTACTTTTACAATAGCTATCATTACAAAAACCTTAAATTAAATTGTTCATGTCTCGTGAAACGAATCCGTAATGACTAAACTTCAAATCACTGAAGCTATAGAAACATTGTTCGATGTAAAATTAAAAATATATCAAAATTGGACTATTGTATCATCTGGAGGTATTGGTTCTCTTCATAAAACGAAGATAGGGAGGTTTGCAGGTCGTTCACAACCATGTTGTCACCACCTTGCAAGGGATGGGTACTACTCGACACCATTTCCGAACTCTTCCAGTTTTCACAACTTTCTACGTACTCTAACGTTCTTTGATACGTTTCTTGTCTCATAGTGTTCGCATTTTGATTCTTTTTGTTATTTCTTCCGTTGTTTGCTTCTATTTGGGACTGGGATATGTCCCAGACTTGGACTTCACTCGTTGGGTTGTTTTGACTTCGCAAACTATTCATACTGCAGTCTGTTTGCTGTTCACTTTTCATCTGATTCTGATTTTGTTGATTGATCGGCACTCTCGCTCCGTTTGTTGGTTTTTGACTCCCAGTGGACATATTCAGAGAATTCTGAACAGATTTCTGCATGTTGTGCTTGTTAAACTGGTTTCCTGGGTAATCCCACTGGTTGTAAGGCCTCTGATGGTTGTAATACTGGTTGTTATTCAGCATCGTTTGGTTGTACTGGTGGTTGTTCTTCGGAGGAGGTGGGCCCATCACATTTGCAGCGTTCACAACCGAATTATATGGCGGTGGTTGAGGGTACTGCATGTTTTGGCTGTATTGAGGATTCTGGATCGGAGGACATTGGCTCTGCTGTTCACAGTAGTTGTTCATTGTCCCTCGACTCATATTCCCGCTGTTGTCTACACTCATTATCGATGATCTCGACATTTGTAGTGGATGCATCTGATTGCTTTGGTTTGAGTAATTTACAGGTTGATAGTTCATCTGATTGTTGTACACCAAGTTCTGGTTGCCCATCTGATGCATCGACATCTGATTCTGATTGTATTGCTGCATCATCTGGTACTGCTGCATGTTTTGACTCCTCATCACATTTTGGTTTTGGACTGGATAAGGTGGAGCTTGACTATAATTCTGATTATGATACTGGTTCATGTTATTTCTATTTGGTACCTTGGCGTTTCTGTTGTTCATGTAGTTTGGATTAACTCCCATTTGAGGACCTTGGTTTATATGTCCTTGGTTCATGTTCATCATCTGGTTTTGGTTCTGAACCTGTGGATTCATTGACATGTTCGACATGTTTTGTACCATGGGACTAGTCATAACTTGTCCCATTGGACTCTGCAGTCCTGGATGCATAGGACTCGGCATGCCGTGACTATGCGGACTGGCTATATTCTGGCCCATAGGGCTCGCCATGTTTACCATAGGACTAGCCATGTTTTGCGACATGGGACTACCAATGTTGTTGTGTCTTGGACTCATTATCATCTGATTTGGCATTTGTGGACTCATTAGGCTTTGCATGCTTTGTGGGCTCATAGCGTTGTGCTGAGGAGACATGACGCTCATCACACTTTGTGGGCTCATAACGTTATACACACTAGGAGGACTCATAACGCTATGAGGGACGTTATGGGGACTCATCACACTCTGAGGACTCATCGCACTATGAGGAAGACTTTGAGGACTCAGCATGCTGTGCGGTAAGTTTTGAGGACTTAAAACATTTTGACTCATGACTACAGTTTTAGGACTCATCGTGTTCTGTTTCTGAGGTAATGGTTTTGCTCTCATCCTATTCGTCTGTTCCGTTTGGTTCGCTGTCATAGTCTGTAATGACTGCAAAGGGTTCGTAGAAACGTTACTTGAAGGAGGTTTCGTATACTCCTTCTCACATTTCTCTGTTACCACTTCTGGTATGACTTGCTCCTGTAAAGGTGTAGCTTTATCTTCGGGTGACTTTGAGTTGAGTAAAGAGCCGCTATTGCCCGACATACTAACGTCTAGAGATCTTAAATCGACTGGAATATCACTTATATTGAGATCACTTCCTATGGCACCTAAGTTTTTAAGTAGAGAATCGTCACTGGTGGCTACGTCACTGATTTTGTCACTGGAATTGTTCGTGTTTGGGACGTCACTAGTAGTATTGTCTTTGGTAGCACTTTCCTTGTCTTTAGGGGTTTCCGGCTCAGGTTGGTTGGTGGATTCAGTTTTAGCTGGTGTTACCGATTCCGTTGCCAATATTGATTGGTTAAGATATTGCATCATTTCATCTGGTATTACCAGCTTGTTCTCCACCATTTCGCCTTCAGCAACCTGGAAAGTAAAAACTTCATTATAGCCACAATGTAATGTAAAAAAGGGTAGTTTTAAGAAACTAAATGTTAGAAGATTAACAAGCCTTATTGCCACGAACCGGGCACGCATCCAGATTTCGGGCTGCTATAGAGAGATCTGAGAAATCCTGTTGGTAAAACCCAATAACACTGTGCCCGATTTGGGAATTCAGCCCTGGGCCTGATGCTCAGCCGTTGTAATTAGGACTACTAAACCAATGAGTCAGGCAGGCAGAAAGTCAATATTATCAGTGTGGCGCATCAAAAAATGTGATGATCCCTTACCTGTTCCAGATTGACCTCCTGGTTTGGGTGGTGGACCTGCGCCGTGGTAATGACTACGGTGTTGGTGGAGTTGGAGCGAGACTCCTTGTACGTCACCGTGTCCTGGTCATCTTCGGTCTTGAACGGGAATGGAGCGTCACCCTGGAAGAAGAAGCGCAAATAATATAATGGTCTTAATGATTCAAAACCGCTTGCAGTTAATTTGTTACAATCCATGTGATGCGGTTGGGTAAAACAGGGTGTCCTCTTCCAACTATTGATATAATTGGGGAACCCTTTAGGTAGAAAAGCTTTGGCGTACCTTTGGGTATGCCAAAGGTACGCCGCGCCGCGCTGTTTTTATTGCAGAAACCCAACTGAGTTTTTATTTCAAAAGGGAAGTTGAATTTTTAGAATAATAAGATTATTATAATAATCAAATAATAATCAAATAAAAATAACAGGAAGAAGAAGAAGAGAGGAGGAAGGAGAAGGAGGAGGAAGAAGGGGGGGGAGGAGGAGGTGGAGGTTATAATAGGATAATAATCTTATTATTCTAAAAATTCAACTTCCCTTTTGAAATAAAAACTCAGTTGGGTTTCTGCAATAAAAACAGTGGAGTTTATTATTTTATAATTACAATGTGCACATAGTAAATCAGTCAGAAATAACCTTACCTGCAATATTCAGTTGTTTTTTTAGCGCTAGATTTTTTGGTACCAAGACGCTCAAAAACACTAGGCCTGTTAGCTAGATCTTTTGACTTCGGTAATTCGACAGTAATTTTTCTTTTTCCTTGTTTTGATATTATAGAGGAAAAACATTGGTCTCGCACAACTAAAAGCGATTAAAAACACAGATTTCCACCGGCGCTGTTACCGCCGCCATTGTTGTTTATTTTATTATTTTTTTGAAATTTCAGAAAATCTAATCTCAAGATATGACTTACCACATCATCAGTTCCACAAGGGTACTGCTGATATTGCGCCTGGTCGCTCAAGTTGGACTGCTCGGACAGTCTCCTGGCTTCTTCCTTCACCTGCACGTTGGGGTCCAGCTCCAGCGCCAGCTCCTCAGCCCTGACTTCTGAACAGGTCACTCCTCGGAGGAGTACGGCCTGGAATAAAGATGAGGCTTAATTTTTAGGCTAAGCTTAGTTTTAAATGCAACTAACATGATTTTTCTGATGGCCTCACTCCTTTTTGATATCGATGGTACATGTAATCTGTATAATAAACTGAGGCCCAGAAGGTGGCCACGTTTTCGTTGCGGCATCAGAGGCATTGATTAGATTGTCAAGGGCCTTACAAGAAGTTCAGGTATTAAAAAAATACAATAACTAACCAATTTGGCTTTCGGTTTATATCTTTATAAACAAGTAAGCAGACAAAACCATATACAACAATTTTTAGTACACATACCTGATTGCCTTGCGATGTTCTAACGGCTTGCACGGCGGCGAGCGCTGACGAGGGCGCCGGCGCATAACCCACACACGATACTTGACTAGATCTGGAATGTCAAAAGCATGATTATTAGACTTGGTTATGTTGGAGGAATTTTGAGGTAATATATTTTCATCATGAATTCGTTTCATTCCTGAATAACCTGAGATTGAAGTGTTACAGACTCAACAGAGGCCACAGCTAGCAAAGAAGTCTTTTGTAAAGGGTTTCTTTCTCATTTTAGACTACTAAACTTAGTCTTATGTGTTAATTATTCCATCACTACTGCTGCTTTAAAAACGGTAAAGAAAAACATGATTATACTGTCATGTCCTTTAACAAAAAATTTGAAGACGAGATATCCATCCACCCGCACTGAGCCCGCGTGGTGGATTGTGGCCCTCTTGCTCACAGCAAAACCTGTGGCGCAGCAGGTCTTAACAAAGATACAAGATGCGATACAAGTGGTGTTGTAACGTTTTCCAGAAGATGCTCCTCTTACCTTCTACTGCTATCCGGCGAGAGCTGGTCGTACACGGTGGTGTGCTGCGAGTGCGGCACCGGGCGCGGCCCGCCGCCCGCCACGCCGGTGGTGGTCGCCACCGCGCCCGACACCACGGATGCTTGACTGCTCTTGCGGGATATGTCGGATGACCTGAAGAACACATGCATATTGGTAAAACAAAATATTGGTGTTACAATAGCAAATAATGTAAGTGTAAATCTTCACTAAGGATATATCTGAATGCTTCTCTGAGGTCTAGAAACTAATGTGGCAATCCAAATTCAGTATGCCTAGAACTTCACTACCAGCTTCCTGTTTCCTGATCATTATTATCTAGACCTTTTCAAAGTTCGAGTGAATCGGTTTCTTCTAGGCAAGCGTGTTCTACTCTAGACCGCATCATCGCATCACACCAGACTAGTAGCGGTCAAAAGCAATCCTATTTAGTATTAAAAAACTTGACTACAAGTTCTGCGACATCAGTAGCATCCATCAGTCCTGTTACACATAGGTCACGATATTAAGTGTAATATCGTTTGTGGAACAGTACCACAATTCGACTGTTTTTTACCTTTCATACGGTAAATCTCGTATCCTCAATAAAATATTTACCTACCTTGCACTATAAAGACTGCTTCCGGACGAGATGCCAGAATCCCGCCTGGCGTTAGGAACTCCTGTCTTCAGCTCAACTGTGACACTAGTGCCGCCAAGCTCTGTCCTTCCTTGGACACCACCTGATAAAACAAAAAATACGAGTATTAAAATTTGCTGTGTCAAACAAAATAACATAATATAGGCACGATGCCTAAAATCCCCGAAGAGTTAGGCAGGGGTGTACAATAGGACCCCCATAATTTAACAGTTAGTTTTGAGTCTCACGTAATAGCGGGCGAACCTATTGTCATCATACCCGCACAAATCCAGACTCCGCGCTAAGAAATTCCTGATGGAATATCCAGTAACACTTTTTTCGACTTGGGAATCCAACCCAGGACCTCTTTCTATACCCGCTATAACCGACGTGCACCACTTTTCCAAAAGTTTCCAGTTTCGTTCCAGAGTTTCCAAAATACTTACCAGACCCAATATCTGGATGTGGAGGAGGCATGAGCCTTGCGACGGCCATCTTGTTTCCGAACCGCGGCGCGTGGTGATGCGCTCGTGGCTCCCCGATGGCCACCATAGCTCGGAGCATCAGCGGCAGTTGTCCAACTTCTCCTACTACTTCTTGTTCCACCTGAGAAAAGATAATTAGGAGTTTAATAATTAGTATACTGCAGTTCCTACTGGGAGCAGTCTGCACGAGTAATATACTAAAGTATGTTTAAAAGCAGTGAGATGGGTAGACACTAAGCACATTGTTGCCATCGCAGGGAAAACCTTGATGAGGCTGGTACTGAAACGTGAAGATTGGCATAAGGAAAGAGGCCTATACCTTGCTCTGGCTAGCAGCAATCTGGGAAGCAATACACGATAGTAGTTTGATAGACATGGTCCCATGGGATGGCAATAGCCTTCTTGCTATCACAAGACTAGTCAACATAGCTAAATGTAATTATGTAACCAGAGTCTTCGGATTCTTGATCTCGCGTTAAAATGAAAAGCCTTTTTTGCTGATGATAATAATGTTTTATAGAACTGTTAAAGGCTTACCTCTCCATCTAATCTGAAGTAAGGAGCACCGTTCTCGTCTCCGAACCCTCCAAGACCAGAGCCTCCGAAGTCCAGCTCCCCTCCACACTGAGCCGATAGCTGATGGATAAAACAAGACAACTATCTTAATGGTAATCACATCCTTTTCATGAGCTGAATTTTTCTACAGAACAATGTTATGTGTCTCCAAGAAAGCAGCTTTGATTGAATTGAACTGATACAAGATGCCAATGGGTATTTCTACATAGTAACCAAAGCTGGACAAAAATGGAAGATTTGAGGTCAGTCTACAGGCTACGGACAAGTTGCGGATGCACAGTTAGGACTCCGGACAATATCTGGAAGTATTCGGTGTCCGCTGTCGTTTCACACTTGGTTCATACCAGTTGACTGACCCTGTATTCCAAGTTTTCCCCAGCTAAAATATTATTTATGCATGTATTGCTCCAAGTTCCTTCCATAAACTGGCCGAATTTAACATCGACAATTGATATCACTTTTACAAAAACATTTATCATTAATGTAAGATTTTCCAAATACCTGATGAGCAGGAGTATGTAATCCATGCGGGATGGGTGACGCTGGGCTCTCGCTCTTGACGGAAGCTGATGACGTGTGTCCTCTGATCCCAAGGGGTACTCCGCCCTCTTCTGAACGGGGAGAGGAACCTGCACCACCACCTCCTGATTCCGCTGAGTCGTCACCACGGCTGCAACCTGGAGAATAGAAAGCAATAGGTGAGAAATTACAAGGTTGAGAAAAAGCTAGGCAAATGATGATGCTTTGGTTTAGGCCAAGTAGATCCGTAAGCAAGACCTAGGTAAAGCAACTTTGAAAATCAAGATATGTGTACTAGGATTGCCAATTTTATCTCAGACACTGCTTCCCATCGTTGTTAGATTTCAAATAGAAGACGAATCCTACATAACCTCCTCTTTTCCTACAGTCGGTCAAAAAGAGAATAACAATTACCTTTATGCTTCTTACTGGCATAGAACTCAGCTCCATGGACGGTCTTCACGTGTTTTCGTAATGATGAGGGATCCGTATACCTCTTCGTGCAGCCCGGTGCTTTGCAAACGTATGGTTTCTGGAACGACATGGAAAAACGTTAAAGTCACATTATTTTGAGCCAGTTTCAAAAGAGGTTAAGTATGCTTGCCGCTTGCCACATTCAATTCAAAACTCATCTTCTTTTTTTATCTAGATACCACACTAAACTTGTCTGTTGACTTCGTTTTCCCAGTGAGAGGCCTTCTAACGCAATGTTCCTTTCAAATAGCCGATGAGGCCGAAAAGTTCTGGAGTGGCGACCGCGAACCGGAAGACGTTGCTTTTATATACTTAGCGGAAATATAGGAGAACTCCAATGTCCAGCAGCCAGACTGGTGGTCCAAAAACTCTACAAGTAAGCCTTAAACTTAGTCAATTCCAATAGCAACTTACCTCATTACTATGCGTCCTGTTCTGATGTTTGGCTCTGTCACTTGCATTGGAGAACGCCTTCGCACACCCAGGGTACTCGCAGGTGTATGGTTTCTCACCCGTGTGACTTCTGAGATGGGTCTTCAGGTTCTCCAGTCTGGAGTAGGCTTTGCAGCAGCCTTCAAACTGTGAAGAAAATTTTACGGAATAATTAGCTTACAACACCAACTCATCAGTTTTGAATGAAAATGCTTCATAATTTTCCTTAAGTCTTGTACCAGCTCTCTGCGAGCGGGAACAGGCCGGAATCCACGAATTGGTGGATGTCACCATATGATTCAATTTTTGGATAAGCAAATTCAAATGTTAATTCTTCTCCTCCATGCATAACCAAAACCTAGGGCAGATGAATTTGGTCCTAAGCATTGGCTAGGCTCAGAACTATCTTCGACATGGTTAATTTAGTAATAGATAGACGGAAATTATTGTGACTGTAAGGATGATGGATACGAATTTTGAAGGATGGAGAGGGAGAAGAAGGCCAAAGAAAAGATGGATGGATTGTGTGACTAATGATATGAAAGAGAAAGAAGTAAATGACGCCGTGACGACTGACATGGGAGAATAGAAGAACACGTGTTACCGACTACAAGTAGAATGGTACAAAGGCAAGAAGATGATGAGGATAGACGGTAATTAATTAACTTAAGTCAAGAAACAAAACGACTCGCACTTACCGTACACTTATGTGGTTTCTCCCCAGTATGTCTCCTCATATGCACAACCAGCATGTACTGAGCCTTGAACGGCTTCTCTTCCCTGGAGCATCCTACCCAGCGGCAGACGAAGGCCTTTTTACTGGCGTGGATGTGGTCTGTGTTGATGTGCTTCACCAGGTCATCTTGGGTAGGGAACTCAAGCTTGCAGTCCACCTGGAGAAGGTTATGACAGTATTAACAAATGTATGGTTCACATATTTTTGGATACTAAAAGAAGAAATAGAAGTCTCCTGCTTCTTTCGTATCGATGGTGCATCAAATTACATGGGCCCAGGTCACCAGGTGGTGGAATCGTCAATTGCATTTGTAAGTCCTCTAAAGTGAGTGAAGGTTTTAAAAAGTGAGAGCACCGCTTTCACACTGAGTGTTGTAATAGTTATTTATGCAACTGTTGTATAATGAGAATAGAATAAATGAAATGAAAAAAAAATTAAATGAATGAATGAGGGGTATTAAAACACGAATGTGGGTTTATCACACGAGGCGAAGCCGAGTGTGATAATAGTATCACATGAGTGTTTTAATACCTAATTAGGTACAGTTGCATACAAGACTTTATCTACATCCATGATATGAATCCTCCATAAAAGGTTCTGAAACCATAGGGTGTTGCAGTGTTGTAAGAAGTCTATGTAAATTCATGGAAAGTTTAATTGCTGAGTATTTAATACAAACAAACCATGTATAGGTAATAATATAATTATTAACATTTGGGATTGTACAATTATTAAAATGCACAAAGCTTGTATCACTCATTTTTGTAAAAAAACAAAGTACTTAGTGCAATACTAATATCCAAATATCGAACAAAGATGGCGGGATACGACGTAAATTCGAATTAATCTATAAGTTTTTTTTTAATTACGTCGCTGTGGTAGTGAATCGCACGTGCTAGACAATGTTCTTTTTTTAAAACGAGTTGCATAATGAAATTCAGTACAACATTATAACACCCGTTTGGATGTTATAATGGTTATTATGACACTGGCTGTTTTAATGTTGGCCATAAGCTAACTGTTTCAGATACTTTTATAGAGGATTTATAGCATGGGTGTAGATAAAGTATTTTAATACCACATTTTGCCTGATTCAGTTTGCAGCCACCTACCTATTTTATAGTCTCCACCAGAAAAGTAAGAATTAAAGGTCATTAAATACATTTATTCAAATACATAATTCCGAAAACTGAAATAATGATATAAACTTGTCCCGAAACGACCTTTATCAAGATCCTTGACTTTTTCTAGTAATAAAAAACGATTCATAATTTATTGTCGGGGTACCTACGCAGAAAAATTAAGGAAAGAGCAATGACCTTTAATTCCTACTTATCTGGCGCAGACTATAACTGTAGCCATGTCTTGTCGAATGCTTGTGGAAAGCCACCAACCCACATTGGGTCTGAGGTCTGATAAAGATCTAAGAAAGTATAATAAACCGTGACATTCTTGTCAAAAATACTGAGTCTTTTAACACTAATACAACAATATGAGGAAATACATACCCAATGACAGTTGGTCTCGATAAAGTCCCCAGGTTCGTCTTTAGAATCGAGACCATCATGGACCGTGCTCTCTGCTGCTGCCGACAACGGCTTGTTACTGTGATGGTTATCTCTGTGACCCATCAGGCTCTGCGGGGACTTCCTCTGGGTCATCCCTGATGCACTGGAGATGGAAAAGGATTATTAAAGAGGAGTTTTTAAGCTTTTCTTTAGGCAATCTTGGTCTTTTCAGACTACCCTTCCAGTCCCCCTCATACGTTAGCAGATTTATTAAGTCTGCTGTCAAAAGGTTACGCATTCTAATGTGATAAAATAAATAAATAAATAAATATCGCTGGACATTAGAACGGATCGATCTATTTACCTGCTCTGTGAATGAATTCACAAAAACAATTTTGTATGTGTTATGTTATTTAAAATAGTTATTTAGGACCACGCTAATGCATTAGGATTTCCCTGTTATATTAGTAGTGTTTATGATAAATAAATATAATTACACACACCGCCATCTAGTGCCACACTAAGCAACGAGGCAACGAGGTGTCGTGGACATCAAATAGTTGATATACTACTTAAATCCTTTTATTTTTGTAAATACACACCTATTATAAATATAAACATCCATGACTCATTTGCCCCTACCGGGATTCAAACCCGGAACCCTAAGCATGTAAGGCAGCCTCACTACCAATGCGCCGTTCGGGTCGACATAAAAATAAATCTTTTGACCCTTACCTGTCAGCTTCCATGACGCTCGTGACCTCAGGTTGCTGTGGTGGTTGCTGTAGATGCTGGGGTGGTGTACCGTCTAAGGTTAACCCTGGTCGTACGTCCACTGGACCCATCAAGAGTTGCGTTGGGGATGATATGTGGGATCTGGAAGAAAAATTTATCGGTTAAGTGTTGTATAGACCACAACTTAATATACCTTAACCAGCTTTTCGGATGTATCTCAAAAAACCTGTGAGTCTTGCACTTTTTTCAACAATATTTCAGATTAAATCTATCACTCCAAAAAGTAGATCAGTATGAATGAGATCCGCATACACCAAGCCTAAATCAAAGACAACGATAAATCTAAATGACTATCAATAATAACAAACATAAAGTACTAACATAATTCAACATGATAGTTACATTGTAACAAATGTCTAGTATTTCAAGCCATTTCCGCATAAACTTAATAGCAGCAAACTAGCATATACCCACACGTTATAATCTAAGATAACAACAGCTTGCATGAACCATGTCAGTGCCGGTCAACTTTGATCATTAATCACCCAAATTGGGTCCGATAAATTCCAATACATTGAGATCATGGAGTAATTTTCTAGCATAGTCATATATCGCAGAATTCCTGGCACAGCAAAAACGCTTTTATAATGTGAAAAGCTTAAAACCACATATCTGTAAGGTTAGAATCGTCTTGAAGGACCAAATTCTCATAATCTTGTGATGATTTGAAAAGTCAGTGTGCGGTCATGCGAGTAATTTCTACCGGCTCGGCGGCGCTTGAATCCGATATTTTATATTAAAAGATCTAGGCACTAGTCAGTCTATGATTTTAAAGGTACTTTGGGACAAGTCTGGAAGGAATAGTAAGCTTCTCTGGTTGCTTCCAAGGTTCTCTTATACTCGTAAAATATTACAGGTAGATATCAGGATACAGTGGTTTTATTTTGTTTTGTACACAGATCTAGTATCATTATCAGATCTGCCCAAAAGCTTCCACCTGCTTGACATAGGCCTCCCCCAAGTGTCGCCACATCGGCTGGCCTTGTGCTTCTTACAACACACGGATATTTCTAGTTCTACTATAAAATGTTTACCTCTCAACTTTTTCAAATAGGTACTATGTCACTTAAAATCACCAGTGAACCTTTTTGGTTGAGCTTGTACCTAGTACTATACAGAAAGTTGACTACCCAGTCCTTGAATGAACATAGAAGATGGCGGCTTCCGATTTTGGCAAAAGATCCTTGTACAGTTAGTCTATTTGGCATTTTTTCTCACCTATGGATCCCCGCCACTAGATGCGCGTGAGCCGCATGGTGAGCCGCGGCGGCCGCAGCCTGCTGGTGGGCAGGGTCCATCAGAACCCCACCCGCTAGTACCCCACTACCACCCACTACTCCCCCTCGCGCCAGCAGCTGCTGCGCAAGAGACGCGTGGGAGAGGGAAAGTGCTGGGGATATCGCTCCTGGAAATAAAGAAATCAGAAATTGTTATGATGAGGTACTTGAAGATAAACATGAGTGCTATGATGACTTAGGAGAAGATGTAAATGCAGACGCTACTATTTAAGTAAATCTTGGTAGCATTTTTACAATAATCTAAAAATTGGTTTTAACTGACTAGTTCAAAATGCGCCATTACTGACATAGGCCTCGGATAAAACGCTTATAACATACACGGTGTAACGATCATAATGACATAAACTTTTACCAAAGATTCAGTGCATGATTTAAAACGCACCAGCAATTACATTTTTCGTCGGTTATTAAACGAAGCTAGGGGTCTAGAGTTATATACTGAATCTTTGTGTCCAAGTCTTTTATACCGGGTATAAACACTTAAGAACCTAATAAGGCACTAATGTTGGAAAGCAAACGTTAATAAAGAATTACAAATAATCACGTTAGACTTGAAACAGGTAATGTTAGACACACAAGAAATTATAACGAAAAATAACCACAAAATAAGTACCAAGACAGTGCCAATGATCTTCAAACTCACCGGCACTAAGATGTCCATAGCTGCCCGTGGAAGCAGCCGAAGGTGCCCTGACAGCCAGACTGGCAGGAGACGCCCTAATAACGGCCGCCAGGTCCAATGACTCAGCTGAATACGGGCTCCAAGAAACTGCCCTTTTTCGGTTAGCTGACGCTCCTATTGCTCCTCCTGATAGCCTTAACCTCGTTGGTGAGGCTATTCTTGATCCTGAAGATAGGAAAAAAAATGTTTGTCTGTAAAGTCGGTTCACGGACGATAATTTTACATGATAACGTAGGTATTTTTTCATGATATTAGTGATTTTAACTTAAAAAACAAAATTTCATCCCCATTTTCAACACCTATAACATTAGAATTTCAACCCGGTATGGGTTGAAATTCTAACAACAATTTATATCTAGGCGTATGGTTTGAAGCTAATGCAACGGGCATTAGCTTCAAACCATACGCCTAGACATCAATTTTGTGATTTTACTTCGAAAATTAAGGAGAGGAGCTCGTGGCTAAATAATAACAGCCGCTCGGGTCGATCGTTAGGTTAAGCCGTGCTTGCCTAGGTTGGTCTGTGGATGGGTGACCACCCATTACATACCGAGTTTCCTCCGTGCCTCGGAAAGCACGTTAAGCCGTTGGTCCCGGCTGTCATTTGTAGATCTTTGACAGTCGTTAGGTAGTCAGAGGCCCAATAAGTCTGACAACCAGTCTTACCAAGGGGTATCGTATTACCCGGTACTAACTGGGTTGTGGAGGTCAGATAGGCAGTCGCTCCATGTAAAATACTGGTATTCAGCTGTATCCGGTAAAACTGGAAGCCGACCCCAATATAGTTGGGAAAAGGCTAGGCAGATGATGACTTCGAAAATTAAGGACTTTCCATACACAACTTCATCAACTTTTTTTAACTCTTTGGGGGTAGAATTATCAAAAACGCTGACACACTTATAAATTAATTATCAATCGTCAGCCTAAACACAAAATTTTAAGGTCCTAACTTACTATAAAACTGACGGACTTTCATACAAACTTTCATCCCCTATTTAACTGCCTTATGGGTAGAATTTCGTTCCTTAAGTATTCCTTATCTACAAAGGGAATCACTGTGCAAAATAACACGGGTAACACCTCTATACAGGGTGTAAAATACCTCATCACGAAGCCGTCAACCAAGCATTCTGTACATCAAACGAAGTACCTAACTTTACGCAAAAATTATTGCTGGGAAACGACTTGTTTTTTGGGGTGAAAAATCATGTTTTGCGGTAGAACTCAATGTAACGCACTCAAAACATTGTGCTGATGGATGGATTGAATAGTACGGGGGTCGTGGAGGTGCTTAAAGTAAAAATCTTACATAAAAACTTGTAGGTATTTAAAAAAAAACTTGACATAAAGTTGGAATTTTGACCCCCAATATCTCCGTAACTAGAAAGTTCAAGGTAAAAACCGGCCAAGTGCGAGTCGGACTCGCGCACGAAGGGTTCCGTACCAATTATTATTAAAAAAACACGTTTGTTGTATGGGAGCCCCCCTTAAATATTAATTTTATTCTGTTTTTAGTATTTGTTGTTATAGCGGCAACAGAAATACATCATCTGTGAAAATTTCAACTGTCTAGCTGTCACGGTTCATGAGATACAGCCTGGTGACAGACAGACGGACAGACGGACAGACGGACAGACAGCGACGTCTTAGTAATAGGGTTCCGTTTTTACCCTTTGGGTACGGAACCCTAAAAATGATCGCAATGACGGGGAGAACAAGTGCCTTTCGGCTTCGTTAAGAGGTGTTTTACACCCTTTATTTCCCCAAAAGGTTAAACGGGGATGTGACAATAATATGTAGGTACACCTATTTTATGCCATATGCCCATCATCATCTGCTGAACCTATCCCAAGCTACGCTGAGGATGCTTCCAGTATTTCTGGATGTAGCTAAATCCCAGTGTTTTATAATTTGTGACTACTCATGTGGCCACCGCAATCCTCCACCGGTTACTGGTTAACACGATATCCCTTGGTAAGACTGGTTATCAGACTTCAGCTACTGACTACCAGTAGAGACTGTCGAAGATTTTAAATTTCACCCGGGACCAACAACTTTTAACATACTTTCAAAGGCAACAAGAGGGAAAATTACATGCAAAATGCACACTTATTAAAATGAAAGAGGTGATGAAAATTTATTGCTACCTGTAAGTAGTGTTTAGCAAGTGCTATTTAAAACTCAATCAACTATTATAGGAAATTGGCTTATGAATAGTAATTTTGATAGAGATAGCAGAGATGATTGATGGACTTATATTAAACGGTTGACTACTATTAAGGCTGTTATTAAATTGACTAAATTACTTCCGGGACACTGAGAAGTGTAGGTAATTGGAGCGTGTACATGTTACTGAAATTGTACGGTAACTTTGATTTAATATTTAGTAATGAAAATATACTTAGCCTAAATTGCAAATAACTTTTGTAATGATTGACTTACTTAAGATATTAAACTGAAATCTCAGTAGATTTTATTGATGAGTTCGCTTGGGCAATTAACTAAACCAATAAACGATAATTTTAGAGTTTTTTCTGGTTACTTTAATAACATACCAATTAATAAAGGAGCCTTCACTGGCTTTACTAACATAAGGCACCTATTGTTGTATGAAACGGCTAATAAAGTTCGAACATTAAATTAAGCAATCAGTCATAAGGAAGATACAAATAAGACTTCTATCAATGCCGATACAATCATTGTAGGAGTGTCCTTAGGGCCTGTATTGAAGATAAGGTTAGATAAGCGGACAAGGTTTCTTCTACACTAATATTATAAAGAGTGTATTTTTGTGTGTGTGTATGTCTGTAATGAATAAACTCAAAAACTACTGCACCGATTTCAAAAATTATTTCCACATTCGAAAGCTACATTCACCCTGAGTAACATAGGCTATATTTTATTCCCGTACTCCCACGGGAACGGGAACTACGCGGGTGAAATATTTTATAAACCACTAGCGGACATCACGCGGTTTCATCCGCGTAGTAACCGTTCCTGTGGGAGTATAGCACTCACGAATAATGTAGCTTTCTACCAGTGAAACAGTTTTGAAAATTGATTCATTACTTCCGGAGATTACCCCCTACATACAAACTTACAAACATACAAACTTACAAACAATTAATGTTACCTCTTTATAATATTAGTATAGATAATATAGACTAGCGGACGTCAACAGCGGCGCAGTAGTTTTTGAGCGTACTCATTACAAACATACACAAAAATACAAATCCTTCCTCTTATAATATTAGTGTAGATGGGAAAGGGATTCAGAAGGCGAGACTCTAGCTTTTAGCTTTCTACATTGATTATAATTAGCTTGAATCGTCTCAATAGCGGCTCGGGACGATCTTTAAGTTAAGCCGCGCTTGCGTAGGTTGGCCCGTGGTGAGGTGACCATCCACTACACCGACCGACCGAGTTTCCTCCGTGCCTCAAAAAGCACGCAAGCCGTTGATCCCTGCTGTCATTTGTAGATCTTTGACAGCCGTGACAGGTCAGTCACTAGCCTGAAAGTCTTACAAATCAGTCTTGCCAACGGGTATCGTATTATCCAGTACTAACTGGGTTGTGGAGGTCAGGTAGGCAGTCGCTCTATTTAAAATACTGGTATGCAGCTGCATCCGGTGAGACTGGAAGTCGACCCCAACATAGTTGGGAAAAGGCTAGGCAGATGGTGATGTCTAAAGTCACAATCTTTAAAGTTGCAAATCTACAGAAAATATTATAACGTAAAGAAGTACGTGAGGAAAGTGTCTCTCTTAAAGTCTTTAATCACCATGCATGTTTTTTTCTTAAACTGTGTCGGGGTCGACTACCAATCTAACTTGATGCAGCTGAATACGAACTGCTTTTCCAACAGTCTTTATTTGTTCGTGAAATTAAAAGACGAAATTAAATGCCCTTTTAACCCTAAAATAAGCAACTCTATTTGTGGTGGTTCAAACTTCGTTTGAAATACTGTTAGAATAAAGTTCCAATCAGCTTGCACTACAAAGCGGTTGTTACGTCATCGTCAGTCACTGCGGCCGAATAGTGCGAAATGAGTGATTTTTTGCGATTTACAAAAAATCTATTGATGGGACTAAAAAAATAAAACACATAAGACCTGCTTTATAAGTTAGTTCAGTTAGTATGCAAAGTTTCATGATCTAATTTGAAGTACTTTTTTTTTTTTAAACCAGCTGTTTATTGTTCGATTTGGAGGTAACTTTGGAATTTTTTTCTATCGAAAAAAGTTTATGGAATCGTGTTTTTGTCACACATATACTACTAGTACTTAGCATTAATCCTCAACTTTACCATATATTTATTTCAAAATGAATGATGCAGTATTTTAGGCGTAACGGAGGATCATGCTAAGCCATTTGAGGGGTATAGGCCCTTAAGTATCGGATCAATCTTACCTTCTAAACTAAGTTGGAAGTCCTGGCTGGCCAGCGTGCTACCCGCATGCAGCTCCGGATGCAAACTCCTGGCCGCACTTAAGTACTCTAAACCTGTAACAACGATAAACATAAGTTAAAAACTCATAGATAAGTAATCTATTAGCCCATCAAGTAGAAGACATACTTAAGGTGAATGCTCCAGGGTAGCCCGCGAAATTCAAATTTTCTTGCGTTTTTTGCAATTTTCAGGCCAGTGCTAGGTTGTATGTTGATTAAAATATTATTCGCGGCTGTAAGACGTACCTATGTATTTTTTTTTTGGGACAAGCCCGCCCCACTATTCCCAAACCACTGTAACTCCTGAAAGCCAGAATCAACAGTAGCGACCACCAGAAAAGCGCCGAGACAATGAAGCTCGACGAAGTCCCAGAGAATGAATTTAACTGTCTTGGATCCCGCAACGAAATTAATCAGAAAAGTATAGCGGAGTTACATAATTATATTCATCAAAATCATCAATACAACCCTCAAAGTTCATAAAAGGTGGAAAAATAACCTTTTCAAGGTCAAAGTCATTCCTGCACCTTTATGAACTTGCAAAAAACGTAACAAAATTTTAATTTTGCGGGCTGGTTGGAGCATTCACCTTAAGTTGATCAAGACATAGCTTTAAAATTTTATATTCAATTTATAATCAAATGACAGTAATCTATTTAACCAGACCCGTATCCAAAAGACCAAAAACTTTAAAATTCAAACATTAAATCTTTTTAATAAACGTTAGAAGCCAAAGCTATCTAATTTCAATAAACATAAAAACTAACGTCTTAATAGTCTATTCCGAAAGGCCACAAATTAGCCTGGCCTTTAGTCACCTTATCCATAATAAGGTAAGATTGAGTTGTCACCGTGTAGAGGCCATTTTGAATATAAAGTGGTCGCTTAGCACCGTATGAGATTAATGTAGTACCGGATGTCATTTACGAGCTATTTCGCGGGAACAGATTTCATGCTAACTAAATTGGGAATGTCCTAATATGTCGTCACTAATTGGGCACCCTACATAATGTGGTGAGTTTCTGGACATGGAACTGTTGCTGAATTTGCATAGACAAGCATTCAATGTAAAGTGCTGGTGATAAACTACTTTTTGTGAGAGAATTCTGTACCGTAGAGAGATGTTGAGGCTTGTCAAGAACTTGATTGCCATTGCGCAGGTTGGTTGCAGTAAAAAGTTGACTTATGTTGTAATAAATTAATTATAAAACAATTAAAATGATAAAGTCGGTTTGCAATGATTATATTGATTTATTTATTAAAACTCCGTAGGGTGACCTCATTGTAGTTTCCAGCTTGTTAAAATTCTCAACATAAATCGATTAAGCGCTACACTCACAAACATATTAGTCATCCTTATTAAAATCTATCCTTCATCGAGGAGGCGGCGTTTAAGTAACAAATTTCCATAATAATCACATCTCCAACGTACGAAAACAAACACGCGGCGGGTTCCTAACAAAAAAAGAAGAACACCCAAACCATTTGATTTGTTGATCACGCTTTGCCGGCTCCGAGGCGGGCGATTTACCCAAAAATAATAGGTTGATGCAAAAGGCGTCAGCGGCCAACAATTTTGCAAACGCAAGAACGACCCAACAAGAAAATAATACCCAAATCCCACGAATATAACGTATGTGGTCTTCTTTTGACGCGCCGCTCAACTTCCAAAATTTTTATGTCTTTATCGTCATGAGAACCGGCGGAAAACGACATTCGTGTCCTCTACAGCGAGAGAAAAAAAATATCATCGATCGAATTTGAGGCCAATCGACTCGGCCACGAATTCCATTACCGGGCTATGGTCACCCTAACGACATTGTGGCAACCGCGTGCAAAAACCTCATTCGAAAATTGTCTTTAAGTTCTTTTTTCGTACAGACGAATATCGAATGATCGGTGCGTCCGAGCGAACTCGTTTTTGTATCAAAATCGATAGGGTACGATCCGAGTCCATTTGATTTTGATGTATTAATTTTTATCCGAGTCGATTGGGCGTAAAATTAGTATTTCGATGTTCGATATCTAGTGGTTTCGTGGTCACGTTTAGCGTTAATATATGAATGTCAATGGCTTTGTTAGGCGGCGTCTTTGCCCGCGCGTAGTGACTTTGTAACAGCGTATACTAATGAGACTCGTTGTAAATTATGAGTTTGGTTGTTATTCGAATGTGCGGCGAGATGAAGGCGTTACGACGTGAATTTGTAATGGCGGCGTAGGTATTTTTTACGGCTTCACCATTTTGAATATTCACTCGCTCAATAAAAAATAAAGGAAATCATATTTGTGTTTAATAATTATAGGTTTTGGTTCGGACTGGAGATTTCTAATCACACTATCACTCGGATAGTGTGATTAGAAATCTCCAGTTTTTTACATAACCTTTAGAACTTGCTGTCACATTACAATAAAACAAATCTCCACAGACTGGCACACAACTTTTTTTTTTCTTAGCATTTATTATCCCACTGCTGGGCAGTGGCCTCACCCATAGCCTTTCAATCTTATCTCTAAATTATACTAAAAAACCCTAAGACAAAAGACGTTGAACAAATCCATTTGGCACCTAATTTTCTACACTAGTAGACGAAAACCGGTACCGCCCACTCCGCGTTAAAATTCACGGGAAAAAACTGCTCTCATTAAACCATCAATGTCATAAAACGATTAGTACGATCATTAGTTAGGACACTGCAAAAAACAAATGGTGTTTACTAACGATGTTTTTATGCTGTGATCAAAGGTGGTGCAGAAGTGCTATCAGGTAGTCGGCGCAAGGATTGATGCAGGTTCACGGAATTAATAAAAAAAAATATGATAAAGATACACCCGTCATTTATTTTTTGATGGACTTCGGGTTGATTGAAAGATCTTAAATTGTAAAAACAGAATGCATGAAGTGGATGTAAAAGTATAGGGTTAATCTATGTGATTAGAGGAATTTATTTGATAAGCGCGATGAGATCCATCGATGCGTGTTTATCTTAGAGCCTTCGATAATGAGGTTCTTATAATAATAACAACGGAAATTACAAATTACACTGTCTAGAAGGCTTGTGAACCTTTTATAACAAGAGCAAAATATGTATTTAATTTCATCTGCGCGTGTAGGTTGGATAATTGCTACACAAATAAATTTTAAAAAAAAGTTTTTGCCGTCTCGCAAAGTATATCTTCGGTTGGTAATTCACTTAATTATAGAAATATTTAATTAAAAATTTGATTTTCAGCCTACAGTCCAATAAAACATCAATCAATTATTTTACCATAAAGATTTCCCTCCTCATTGCAAGTTTTAAACGTTGTGCAAACGACTATGTAAACGTCTTAATAATCGTAAAACAAAATAAAAACTGTATAATGTGACGCATACATCGCTTTAACAACATGAAATTATATTCTTAACAGCATAATTACAGCTTTGAGGAACTAGTAACACCTCTCTCCCTCACTCATGCTCAACGTCAATCTCTCTATCTCCTTCTAATGGTCCTTTTTGATTGTGTTTCGCGAGATGATCGCTGATGATTTATTCATAAACGTTTCTCGTTTATTTTCTTATTTTTATTATAATTTTCTTGGAAGTGGTTTAGAACTGTGATTTGAAGCACTACTGGGTTTGAGTCAATTTTAAATTAGTTATGTGTTGTTAGTTAAGCTTGAAAAAGGTTTTTGAAAAGAACTTTTTTTTACTGGTGTGTTTAAATTTTAGGGAGTTTTTTTTTCGTTATTCTTAATAGAACACTTGGAAAAGAGATCCGTCAGGTCCGTCTTATTTTAGCCTTACCTATTGTACTCAGCAAAATTATTTCAACTTAATGCCTTGAATTAAAGTTATACTTAATGGTTAACTACGAATTAATCTGTAAGCTTCATCTCTTGAAGTGTTTTTCTGAATGTATGTTTTCAACACTTCTTCTTCTTCTTAGCGTGTCGATGGCAAATATTTATTAAATATGTTTGGCCCAAAATTCAGCTATGCGAACTCCGCTCGCTGATGCAGTATTGCAGTCATAAGGTCGTCAAGTGTGCAGGTGACAGGGCATGAGGCGCAAGCTGGAAGATGAGCCATTGTCTGTGGAGACACGCCGCATACACATTTGTGATCTCTGGCGGGAGCTACTAAGCCCCCCGACGGCTTCATCGAGCCGTCTGGAAAGCCGACTTGGAAATCTCTGAATAGAGTTCGAACCCAGGTCGGCCGTAGCAAAGACAATCTCTTTTTTTTTTCGGATGGGAAATCATCAAATGACTCCTCCCGCTCTGGGCGGAGCAGGAGTGTCAGACTTTTACTGACTAAAACACATCCATGTTCCTTCATCGCCCTTTGTGTTCCGGGGCCGCGGTATCTCTTTCGATCTGTCCCGCAACCCCGGCAGGCATTGGTCTCGGACACGACCTGTCGTCATGAGACGGACGGACGGCGAGCTAGCCCATAGCCCACCGTCCATAGGCCCGCGCCTACGGCGGGCGGCCGGGGGCCACGTGGTGGCCCCCGACGCCCGGGGCGTCTCCCGCGGCGGCCGGGACGTTGAGAGGTTCTCTCCCTCTCACGTTCCGCCACCTCCTTCTCTAGCATTACTGCTTCGCAGAAGGAGGTGTCGGCGTCCCATTCCGTCTAAAGACAATCTCCTCAGATGGGGATTTACGGACTGCTCAGATCTCAAATGTTTTCAACGCTGAAATAATTAAGAATAATCATCTCGCCTCAACAGTTAGCACATAGATACTAAAAGCACTTACTTTTTTACAGAAGACATTCCGATAATTGACTTCCAACTTAACTACCTCACTAATTAAGTTCAAAACCATAATTGGGCGTCACAATATTGACACAAATTGTTGTGTGTAGCACCAACCAACATTTAGTGAAACTTTGCTACCTCCTGGCAAAGTTACGTCGAGCGGTCATTTTATGTTGGTTGTTTAGTCTAGTTAGAAAGAGACGGAAAAAAGGAACTTATAGAGCCAACCAACATTTGGTGACACATGTTACCTTCTGACAAAGTTACGTCGTGAGACCAAATTTTGTTGGTTGTTAGTAAGGGACGGAGGAAATGAAACTTAAAACCATCAAGCTGTGCACATATGCGTGTACTTCCGGTTTTGTTTCACTTAATTACTTCTAAGGGTCGAACACTTTAATTACTGTTTCACAGGAATAGAATACAGTAATTATTTTATTTTTAGATTCCAGCCGTTGGTGTTGATTGCCTCGTTGGTCTTATCCACGCAAGTGGTGCTGCTAAACATCAGGTCTTAGGTTCGACTTCCGGGTCGGACAGTGTATAAGGTATTTCCACCAGGAATTTTCCAGAGTCAATAAGCTCGCGGTTCATTACAAGGAACTTAAAGGCCTATACTACCTCAAATGGCTTAGCATGATCCTCCGTTACGCCTAAATCACTGCAGCATTAATTTTGAAATAAATATATGGTACAGTTAAGGATTAATGTTAGGTCCTATGTTTAGCGAAAACACGATTCCATAAAATTTTCTAGATAGAAAAAAAATCCAAAGTTACCTCTAAATCGAACAATAAACCACTGGTATTCAAAAAGTACTTCAAATTGGATCATGAAACTTTGCATACTAACTGAACTAACTATAAAGCAGGTCTTACGTTTTCATTTTTTTCAAAAGACGAAAATTTGATTTTATAAAGAATAAAAACCACTCATTTCGCACTATTCGGCCTGCAGTGACTGACGTAACAACCACTGTGTAGTGCAAGCTGATTAGAACTTTATTCTAACAGTATTTCAAACGAAGTTTGAACCACCACAAATAGAGTTGCTAATTTGAGGTGGCTCTTAAAGGTAACTGGTGAAATGTGTCTGTACTAAAAGAAAGCCTTTGCCTTACCCTCCGAGGAATAACAGGCGTGAGGTTATTTGTATTTTAGATTTAAATTGCATCTATGAATACACGATATTTATTTCACTTCACTGCTAAATCTTGGTAAGATAAGCATCGTGCTTTGCTGTCATAATTAACTTTAACAAGTTAATCAGTTAGTATGAATTAAAACTCGTGCGCAGCAATGATTTTATTAATTAATGCATTTATCTTAACAAAACTCTTGTAAAGTTTTTTTTTTTTTAATTATAAGTAAGACCTACTTGCATTACAACGGAACTCATTAAAATGTGTTTTATGTAAAACATGATAATTTCATTTAAAACATTTTTATAAAATTTGTATGTAGGGACTAGGGAGTAATCTTCGGAACTACTGATCCATCATCTGCCCAGCCTTTTCCCAAATATGTTGGGGTCGGCTTTCAGTTTTACCGGATGCAGATGAATACCAGTATTTTACATGGAGCGACTGCCTATCTGACCTCCACAACCCATTTAGTACCGGGTACTACCGATACCCCTTGGTTAGAGTGGTTGTCTGGCTTTTTGGGCCTCTGACTACCTAACGACTGTCAAAGATCTACAAATGACAGCCGGGACCAACGGCTTAACCTGCTTTCCGAGGGACGGCGGAAACTTGGTATGTAATGGGTGGTCACCCATCCACAGACCTACCTAGACAAGCACGGCTTAACCTAACGATCGACCCGAGTGGCTGTTATTATTTAGCCACCGAGCTCCTCAGGAGCTCTTCAGGAACTACTGATCCGATTCCGAAAATTCTTCAATTAGGTAAAGCTACATCATCCCCAAGTGTCATAAGCTACATTTAAATCGTTCCCTTGGCGACCCGTGGGTTTATTTCCGTACATAACGGAAACAAAGCCGCTACAAAAAGCTAGTATGTAATTCTTTATCATCAACAATAAAGAACCGTAGACCCGAGACTGTATGCAACAAAAAATCGTCGTAATATGCTGCATGCAAATATGCAGCATTAATGTTAAAAATATGCAGCAAAAGTGCAAAAATATGCAACATAAAATTGAAATAGTTAACTGCTACAAAATATATTTATTAAATTTAATTTACTCGTACTGCATTTTCGACTAGTTTTTTTTTTTTATAAACGAATTCTGTTCTTAATTATTTGTATTACATATTTGTAGTACGATTGAGCCTTCTAATAAATACATAAATTTTATCCCTCCGGCCGTTTTCGCAACTGCGATTTGCAACCATTTGCGAATTAAGAATTTTTACTCCTTTTTCGCAAGCAGTTGATAACTTGAAACCAATCGATCTACTTCAATGGGCACTAATTATCCCTGGACACAAAGCTGACCAGGCGCCTTCTGCGCCTGGACAGAGATAGCCTACGACTGGTGGCGGGGACCATCACTGGACACTGTTCACTAAATAAACACTTCCACACCCTAGGAATCACTGACAGTCCCCTGTGCAGAGCATGCATGGAGGCGGAGGAAACGGTGGCGCATGTGCTCCTCGAGTGCACTGGCGTTACCAAAATTCGCAAGGAGACCCTGGGAACACCAAGATCCCTTGCGGACGCCCTGAGAAGACCGGGAAGTTTGATCTGCTACTGGAGAGAGGTGGGCTGGTTGGCGTAAACGGCCACCACGGCTCACGCACAATGGTCCACTTTAAGGACTAAGTGCGGAAACTAAAACCCCATGATAGATGGGCACTATTTGAATTTACTCGTAGGTGCTGTTTTTCATTTTTCCAGTTAGGAGCAGATAAAAATAAAGTAAACATGCAAGATATCCCGATTATAGCTAAAATATGCATTATCTTCAAAAACACCACTATATGCAAATACTTAATTATGAAGTATGCATTTGCATATAATCCGGTCTCTAATTATCAAACAATTGACAGAAATATAATGATGTTTTAAAAATAACACCTCATAAACTTTTGCACTACACTACACTAATAAATTTTGCTCAAAATGGTGTAGCTCGATAAAAATATAATGTCAATTAAATCCCCAGGTTTCTTTTCCCACGTAATAAATAAAAAAAAACTTTTATTTAAATACAACTATATGACAATGTTAGAAACATTAATAAACTTAGTCAATCAATAAACACAAAATTGAGCAATAAAAACTGAATATTCAAAAACGCCGCAATTTTGGATTGAGACGTAAATAATAAAAATGTTTAAATAAAGGTTATAACTATATCCCGTTTGAATTCGCTTGTATGAATAAATCACATTTTCGGTACTGGTTCGGCTCCATAAATAAACTACAAAATGTCACGGGGCGATTTATTCGATGCTTGCTAATGAGAGAAAAGGATATGCGTTCGAATCCCGTTTCGTTTATATTTTTGATTCTTTTTTAAAGCACTTTCGCCTAAAAAAGGACCAAAAAAAATAGGGTTTATGTGTGAGTTTTAGTTCAACTTTGAGGACCGTAAGGTCTTGTTTAAAAAAAAACAAATGGTTAAATATACCGCTGCGTGTTGCGTGTTGTTCTCAAGTGTGTTCTTGCATATTTATAAAAAAAGCCTACTTACGAATCATAATAAAATTATCATCATGATTTTAGAAGTAGAACGAAGAACGTCTACAGTTACTGCTGTCCTGAATACCCCACATAGATAGACCTTCCACCAAGCGCTGTCATTGATCCTGTGTTTCTTGCACGTCAGTTTATCCTTATTCTAATACATGGGTGGTGACCAGGGGAATAAGTATGGAAAATCTAACCAACCCGAGGTCACCGAGGTGCTAACATTTCTGAAGTGGCTTTTACATTCTTAAAAGAACTTCAGCAGTATCCATCCGTAAATAGTAAACTTAACTCTTACAAATCCGTTTTTACTCGTACCCTTCAGCCCCCTCCCCTGACTCAAAAGCGACGCCATTGTTCTAATATAGAACTTTCTAGTCCCCGTTTTTAATTCCCAAAATCATCACGCACAAACATTCCAAACAAAAAAAGATCCCGGTCGCCAAACTTCAAAAGCAGATGTCCAACAATACACCCAGAATCTCACATTTCACCAGTACTGTCACCACATGGTGAAAAATTCGCGTTTCCTCACAAAAACACGTGTTAACTTGTTAATTAACTTTCTTGGAACCGAAGCTTGGAGAAATGATTTTGAAACCCACTGCAGCATGATTTATGTTTCCTACACGGCTTGGTGACACGGCATTAGAAGATTTCGACCATTAATTCTGTCTTGAGACAGTTTTATTGGTTAATTAATCAATAATTTGACAGTATTGTAGTTATAGATTATTTTGTATTGTAGTTTATTAAATTAAAATTGATTACTGCCTCGGGATTAGTCGTGATTGCCGGCGAGTACCTAATTTTTAATATTACGAACAGATCTGAGTGTTGTTTGTACGAATGATTTGGTGGAATGCGATGAATGGTTTTAACGGATGAGGTTATTTGGTGATCTATCTGTTAGGCTGACACTTACTATAGTGTTCATCAATTTAATTGCCTAGCTCTTTATGAAATATACCTTATCATTTACCTGTGTTTGTATGCTTTAAATTTCAAATCGACTTGATTAGATTGATTAAATTTGGCGCAGGTTCGATTCCTACGTGGAACAAATATTTGTATGGCCTACATATAGTTGTTCCGGGTCTAGTTGTTTGTGTATGTGAGTTTAATAAAATGTTTGTAAACGCATCCCCGAAACAGAAGAAATTTCGAAGTGTGGGGCAACGTTTAAAAAAAATGACATAGGCATCAACACCTGGTTCGCCGTTTGCAATCAGTCTTTCCTATGTAGGTTTCCGGGATGAGGACTTCAGATGATATTTTATCTAAAGCTTATTAAAATAAAATAAAATAATTAATTAAAATAAAACGAGGTAGAATAACGACCAAAGTCCAAGCTCTCATGTCTACCTCTAAACTGTTATTTTCATCTTCTGTGACGTAAAACTATTTCATACTTACCACAATCAAAATGTAAACTATCATCTACCTATAAAGTTTATTGACCTGCATCTAATTCACACCGATTGTTAGTAATAAATTATTGAAATAACGAAATGATAGCATCACGATATGGTTAATTATATATTATATGATTCAAATTTATGACTTGTTTTATACTCAAAAATAAACTAAAAGAAGATATCTAAAAACAACATTTTGTTAGGTTTTATGAATATTTAATAATTGTATATACTAATTGGGAGTTGTGTTAATTTATTATTTACATTCCTATTAAAAATGTCAATCTAGAGTTAATAAATTGAGATAGTTTAGTGTTGGATATACCAGAAATACTCTGAAGAATTGGTATTCCAGCTATGGGCAATCTAGATGAGATAAATAAACTAGATTTAATGTGAAGTAGATAAGCACTCTCCAAAGACAACGGATTCTAGCAATATGGTCCAAAAACATGAATGACCAAAAAGAAGAACTAAAGTTATGGGACCAAAAATTAAATCAAACTGAATAAATAGGAGCCCAACTGTCAATGAGAGGTTTTCTTTTGGAGGTATTCAAAAAAACTTAGTTTCCAAGAACTCTATAGATGGCGTTGAACTTACTATGATAGTTGGTGCCAAAGCCAAAACGCTTGGAAAAAAAAACATTGTGTCACGTCACATACTCTCGTTGACTGACACTTTCATTTGCTTAACCTTCCGAATATAACCTAGTTTTCTCGCGCTTTGTTAAAATAAGTTTTTTTAGGTTCCGTTCCTTGCATTATCATACTAACTCCTAGCGCCATCTATCCAGCGACTAGGGAAGAGCTAAAAAGAAAATCTCTCATTGCTTAAATATTCTTTATCAAAATCGAAAGTCATTTATTCAAATAAGGTTGAGAATCACCACTTTATGAACCTCAGAATAATAATATTAGACATAAGATAACGTCACGCCTATAATCCCCGTAAGGTTAGGCAGAGGTATACCTAATAGTACACCCACATTTCGCCAGTTATGTTTAAGTCCCATGTAATAGGGGGCGAGCCTATTACCATCAACCGGACACGAATCTAGATGTACTAGCTGCTACTAAGAAATTCCTGACGTAAAAACCCAGTAGTCCTTTACCCAACCCGACAATCGAACCCAGGACCTCATGCTCACCACTCAACCAGCGAGGCAGTCCTTCATAAGACAATCCCCAAAATCTCCGCTCTTCACCAACTTCTGTTTGATCGTGGTAAAGAAATACGATACAAACTTCCCAGCAACAAATCTATCTGTTAAGTTTACAATCAATGCGTATAAATCATAATGAAAACATTTTAGCAATCAGCCTCGCCAATTACTTGGACATAAAGCATTAGACTAAAGCGCCGAGTAATTATTCTTATCGAGGCATGATTAAAAACTCCGTTGAGTATTTTGGTAACAATAATATGGCTAGCGTGGGTGGGGTTGGTGGGTTAAGTTATAGCAGTTAGCGATAGTGGGAGATAAAAGCGAAAGATGCCATCCAACGTGGCAAAACTGCCAGCCTTCTGGGCTCTTTTCCTATGGACGAATTTTTTTAACGCCCTGTAATTATTTTTCCGTTTTGATACTTGTACATTATTATTTAAGATCTTTTTGTAGTTTGTAAATAATGTAAAATAGATGTAATAAATAGAGAATGCAAAAACCGAGTGGTTTAAAAAAAATCTAACACAATGTCAAGCCTCATGAAGTTGTCATACCTTTGTTTTTGTAAACGCTGTTCACGTACTGGGAGTTACTGGACATTAATGGAATTCCAAATATTCTTCAAAAGCTCGGGCAAATAATGGTACTTCTTACCGCAAACTCAAAAAGTCACTTCGATTTAAACCTGATAACGAAGCTCTAACAAATATACGCACTAAATGAGTAAAAAGCTTCCCAATTTCGGAAAAGATAAGCACACGCTGTGAAATTAAGTAATTTACGATCTCCCGATAATCTCTTATCACTTAGGGCGGCGCCTGCGCAGGCGGGCGGAACTCGTTCCGAGATGTCTCAATCTCGATAGAGACCGGATCAATCGAACCGACCCACGGCTTTTTTTCATCGATCATCGATTGGACTGGTTTCCATTCGGAAAAAAATTATAGAGGACTGTCGATCGATACACCTTCGGCTTCTCGGGATAGTTCCGATGAAATTGATAGATGGAACTGATGCTTTGTCTAATAATGGTGATTTGGGAGAGAGAAAATATGCCGTTAGAACGAGAGGGTAGATAAAGAATGAGATGGAAAGAGGAATAGAAATTCCTTCGTTGGAGAATGGTAAGAAAAATGTAGATGTTGAAACTTGACTCATGTTGACTTGTCAATGACTCATGTTTCTGATATAATAGCTAAAAAAGGCAAAAGCAATCTCAATAAAAATCTTATTAAACAGCGACCTACCACGAATTTTCGACCACAACTTAATAAAGAAATTACAGAGCGACACCTCAATCGAGAAATTTCGCCCGTTCAAAAAACACGTAATAAAGACTTATGGCCATAAAATTAATAACAAAAAGGTCAACACGTTTAACAAAATTAATATTGATACATTAATTCTTACTTATAAAGTTAAAACAACTGACAATGCTTGTAAATAAATCGGTCGATTTATATTGGATGCTTGTAGTGAAGGAATTATCGCTATTAGTGAAGGCAAGGGGGTTATTTATTAAAATGTTGGCGATAGTTCTACACTCAGCGGGAATGAATATCGAGGTGGATGTATGATCGTCAATCATTTAGCTGAGTACAAGACTCGAGCAGTTGTAGGCTTGGGTACAGATAAAAATGTGGACAAGTTTGAGGGGAGTTTGGGTTCTGTATATTTGATTGTTGATAGGAAAAGGAACTTACAGAAAGCAATGATGACACGAGTATTTTTTGGGTATACGACAACCACTAAGTAATTGATGATAAAAGTACCAACAACTTTATTGCAATTGAAGTGACATTAGGTAGCTTTTAAATCTCTCATATTAGTGCCGAAAACTAAATCTTTCTTGCAAAGTCACAAAAAAGCAGGTTCAATAACGGCTATCAATATGTGGCCATTCAATTTGGTGGCAGGATAAATTGTATGTGTAATTAAGGAAGCTATTGCTTTGAAGATTGCACAGTAGGTACTAATCAATCCCAATCATTAAATGATGAACAAGCGAATGGCCGGTCAATAATTACTAGGACTCGATTTATTACTGTAATTTATCATGAAACTTAACCCTGTGTTACCATATAATTTAAATGCTAGATTGGAACCAGCTTAGAAACTTTGGTTTCAAACGGTATTCAAAACCTTTTTGCATATTACAGCATCTAAGCAAGATTTCGTAGCCCTGATGATAGTTAAATGTTTAGGGGAGAATATGGCAGATAAGTAAAATGCAAGATATGGTCAGAAAGAAGACAAACACCAGAGATGTATTGAAGACGAAGAAATATGCTGCACTGATGGCAAATAATTTAGCATAAGAGCAGGAGGGTGATGATGATAAACCTCATACACAGATCCCTCTAAGGAACCCTAAGAAACTGAGTGATAAATAGATTATAAATTGTAATTTATACATCTGGTGCTCATCGACTTATATCTATATCAATTACTTTGTCAATGGGAAATTCTGAACAATCTCCGTCGGCTAAAAACATCTTTGATGGTCCTGTGCGCAGGTTTAATACATTTGTATGCGGGCATCGAAAGCTATAAACTCCAAATAGAGTCGAAATAAATTGTGCTTTTATTGGCAATATGCAGATTGGAGATCTTTAGTGCAGTGGAAACATTGTTGTTAACTTCTTTAGTATGGAAGATAAAGACGTCATCGAAGACGTTAATGTACGAAGACCGTTTGTTTTCAGACTGTTGCTGTATGCGGAGGCGATGCGAATTTGAATAATTTGGGCAGACCAAACTGGCCAAATCTTTTGAGACATTTTTGGACTTGTTATGCTCTAAAAGCTTAGGCCTTGTACCGATCAAAGCCGATAAAAAGGCACTCTTTAGTATACATGAAGTGGCTTGACTCATACATAAGTAATTCGAAAGTGACTTCTAAAAACTCCTTTTCCAAAAAAAACAAAACTCATTCAATTAAGGGATCCGAGATCAAAATTAAGCCTTCTTCGTTTAAAATGCATTAATCCGGTCACTTGTAATGCGCAGGCGCTGTCGTCCCGTCCCACTCTAAAACCCGTTCCGGTTCGCCCATCGCCTTCTCGTTGACAAAGATTAAGGTTCGGAACACAGTGTTTGACAAAGGCAATTAAAAAAAACGAGATTGAACGTGTCAACTCTGTTCGTGACATTTTGTAAATTGGAATCTGCCGCAAAATTTTATTGACGAGTAAAAAAAGCAATCAATCTTCCTCTAGATTGATTAAAGCCTCCAAGTTCATCGTCAACGATACGTTGTTATTAATCTGATTTAAATTACTTCCTCACTGAGACATCCTTGCTGTATCTACAAATATCTAGTTCTGAATTCTTTAGTTCTTTGGCATCAACTGTAGTTCTGTCTCTCTTACACAATCGAAGCTCTAAATTCTTTTTCGTTTTACATTTTCGGAGTAACATGAACTCTCAATCTCTCGCTCACAGTTTTTACGCTCAGTTAAACCAGAGTCAGACCTTAATTTACGATTATCGGACGATGAAGACATACACACGTATCGATTTTAACCACTACACTTAGGTATAGTAACAATATTTTTTTCGATAACTATGACATTTACGATAGCCGCTTATTGCAGTTCCATAATCAGGAAAAGTTTTTATGATATCGAAATATTTGCGAATCAAACTTCCAGGTATAAAATACGCGCTCATTTTATGATTGTCATTAATTTTTACATTTATATTTTCTTATATCAGATTCTCGGAGTGTAATATCAAGCTGATGGTGATTGGCAGCTGTACCATTAGCAGCTTTATTAAAATGTTTCATAAAATTCCTCACGGCAAAAACTCGGGGCAAGTAAATGTGGTGATTAACATTTTGGACAGAAAAAACTGCTGAATAATGAAGGGTATCGGTGCGAACAACTTTATTAAAAAGGCAAACACGAGAAGCCAATCGCTCGTCTGTCTCGTTACCCTTGAGTGATCCCTTAACAGATTTTATTACGGCACAATAACACCAAATCTTTTCCGTTGCGATTTCAAATATTTCATAAATACCGAGGCGGTCAACATTATCTGTACAACAAGAATGAAAAGGGTACAAATTGAGTGAAAAAGTGTCCCAATGAACCTTTAAATTGTTCTCTATATATGTCTCGGGAACACGATCTTCGCTTACATCATCATTCGTCGACTTATCTGATGGGCATACATTGTTCAACTCTGATTCTTGTGTATTTACAATCAGGATATATTTTACCTTGTTTACATGAGGCTCGTAGTTTCTTATAGCATCATTGTATTCAACTAAAAGTAGTGTAGCAAACCTACTTATTTCTGAAACTACAACTCTGTTACTGCAACTGTAAAGCTTTTTGTCGCCTGTATCTTGAAAGTTGGTGGATGCTGGAGCATCTTGAATGTTGTCTGTTTGTGTTAAGGTTGTCTTTCATGTGGTTTTCCTCGGCTGAATGAGCGGTTATTTGTTTTAAGGGGGCTTTATCGCGGCACGTAGGCTCGATTTGAATAAAAATACAATTTATATGTGTCGGAGAGTTCGGTAAGGCAGTGTAGGGTTACGGAGCCGGTCGGACGACTCGGCTCCCAATTTGCTGGTGCATTTCTGAGTAAGTTATTAAGTTTCGGCATGTCACTTCGGTTGCGAAATTTTGCAGTCCACTGATGTCGATGCGTTGGTATTTTGTTTTAATAAAGCCAATCGAGTGCATCTAGGGTCTTTTTAGTGGTTTTTGTCGCTATGATTGATGATGTTGTTATTAATAATATAATTTACCTAGACATTAATAGCTTATTTCGCAACTGATTATTCTGTGACACTGGCAGGCGCTGTGAGGTCAGACATATTTGCATAAACACTTTCATATTAATAAACAACGGTACTGATTACATCTCCGCCCGTTTATGTTTAAATTATGTGTTATCGCTCTATTCACTTTCTGTTACAATGAGACTCCATCATGTCTTCTAATTTCAGACTCATCTCATTTGTATTCTGTATATAATCTCAATTTAACATTATTACTAAGTTAAGTTTCACTATCTTAATTAGTACGAATATTACTTTGCATTTTATTACTAATTTATCCACGCTTTTTGGTCTTACAAAATGGCGGGTATTGTAGTAGAATTTAAGTTTTGATGTGTTCGATAATATTCTTAGTCACGTCGAGTTATAACTTTAGGTTTTAATCTTGTCACTCTGCATAATTAGTTGCATATTGAAAATATTCTCATAAATAATTTTATGGCATGGTCAGGTTACAGGGCAAATACGCAAGGACCAGCCAAAGGGCAAAAAAATTGGTTGCCTGTAAAGTCGGTATACGGGCGAAAGTTTTACGTGACAACGACTTTGAGTGGTAAAATAAACTTTTTATGACTGTCTCTCTCGCTCTTAGGCGGGACGCGTGCCTCTCACTCGCTCTCATTGTGAGCGCATAACGTGAGCGGAGGAGCGTTACCCAGTTTCTTGAAGTGTCACCCGGCAAACCAATTTATAAGACGTTGTCACGTCAAAAGACCAATCTTGTAATACATTGTTTATAATGTGACACGTACCGATGGGTTATTTCAATGTATTGAAGCCATTTAAATCATTTAAGCTATTTTTTATTTCTTTTTCCTTTAGGTTTGTTATGGTGATTATTTTGAGGCTGCAAAACTTTTCTTCGTGTCAGTGGTCTCATGACCATCTTTTAATTACTGCTCGTAAATATTGTGTAGATACTTTTGTTGAACATCCTTCGCGTCAAGTATCTATCAGTCTTCAAAATCGTGGTCTTCATGAGGCAACCTATTAGATGCTCGTTCTTCTACTTATTTCAGAATGCACATCTCCTGTAGTCTCATTATATTTCAACTAGCTGTTGCCCGCGGCTTCGCCCGCGTGAAGTTCGGTAACTGTCCCACTGGATCATACTAAAGGGATAATAGTGTCCTACATGTTAATCCAGGTTATAAACTATCTATGTGCCACATTTCATAATCATCACAATTATTATTATCACAATCACCATCACTATCACAACCGCCATCATCATCACAATCCCCATCACCATCACTATCACAGTCACCACCATTATCACCAATTATCATCATTAACACAACCACCATAATTACCACAATCACCATAACAATCACAATCACATTGTCGACATAGCTCTCAGAATAAGTAAGCTCTTCAGCTTACTGGCATGGCATTGGCATTGGGCCAGTCATATTAGCCGTAGAACCGATGACCATTGGGGTAGACGTCTTCTTGAGTGGAGACCGCGTCCACAATCACCATCACAATCACCATCACAATCACCATCACAATCACCATCACAATCACCATCACAATCACCATCACAATCACCATCACAATCACCATCACAATCACCATCACAATCACCATCACAATCACCACCACTCTCAGAATAACTATCACAATCATCATCACCATCACAATCACCATCAAAATCAGTATCACAATCACCATCCTCGTCATGACAACCATTATAATCGTAATCACAATCATTATCATCGTAATCACAATCACTATCGTCTTAATAACAATCATCATGATCACAATCACCATCACTATCTCAACCACAATCATTATCACAATCACCATCATTATCACAATCACCAACACTATCACAATCAAAATCACAATCACCATCACCATCACAATCACCATCACTATCACAATAACCATCACCATCACAATCACTACCCTCGTTATCACAATCATTATCATAGTAATCACAATAATCTACATCATTATTACAATCACCATCACTGTCACAATCACAATCACCATCACCATCGTTGTCACCATCACAATCACTGCCACTTTCACAATCACCATCACAATCACCATCACCATCACCATCACCATCACAATCTCCGTCCTCGTTATCACAACCATCGCTATCACCATCACAATCACCGACACTATCACAATCACCGTCACTTCACCATTACAATCACAATCACCATCATCGTTATCACACTTATTATCATTGTAATCACAATCATTATCATCGTTATCACAATCATCATTATCACAACCATCATCATTGTAATCACAATCATTATCATCGTAATCAAAATCATCATCATCACAATCATCGTCATCATTATCACAATCATTATCATCGTAATCACAATCATTATCATCTGGATCTCAAAATAAATGCCATTTTCGTAATGAGCACCCCTGATAATCTCGGTAGCGACACCCGTATTGATTTTTAGACATTTCAACCCCATAGCACCCCAACGGGGAATGGTAGTATTTCAGGTCTGCCACATTAAATCTTAAAATCGTTGTTTTTGCAATACACCCGACCCAATTCATCATAAAAACAATACCTATTTTGAATTTCAGGCTTTGTTACCCCATTTCCCCCTTTAGGGGTTGAATCCTGAAAAAAAACTGAAACACAAACGTTAACTCATTTATCGATAGGAGTGCTCCTGTTAAGTTTCGAATAAAGTAGTCTATCTAATCTTATTTCCCGACGTAATCTTTGGACTCCCGTTCCAACCCCTAAGGGGGTGAATTTAGAAAAATCCTTTCTTAATGCACCCCTAAACCTCATAAAGAACCTTTGTGCCAAATTTGGAATCTTTAGACTCAGCGGTTTGGGCTGTGCATTGATTTTTATACTTTGCCACTCCATTTCCCCCTCTTAGGGGTTGAATTCTGAAAAAACATGAAACCCGTTTCTACTCATTTATCAATAGGAGCACTCCCGTGAAGTTTCGAATGAAATAGTCTAACTAATCTTGTTTTACCCATACAAACTTTGGATTCCCGTTTAACCCCCTTAGGGGTTGAATTTTGAAAAATCCTTCCTTAGTGCACCCCTAGACTACATAAGGAACCTACTTGCCAAATTTGGAATCTTTAGACTCAGCGGTTTGGGCTGTGCATTGATTTTTATACTTTGCCACCCCATTTCCCCCTCTTAGGGGTTTAATTCTGAAAAAATCTGAAACCCGTTTCTACTCATTTATCAATAGGAGCACTCCTGTGAAGTTTCGAATAAAATAGTCTAACTAATCTTGTTTCCCCATACAAACTTTGGAGCCCCGTTTAAACCCTTTAGGGGATGAATTTTGAAAAATACTTTCTTAGTGCACCCCTAGACCACATAAGGAACCTACTTGCCAAATTTGGAATCTGTAGACCCAGCGGTTTGGGCTGTGCGTTGATAGATGAGTCAGTCAGTCAGTCAGTCAGTCAGTCAGTCAATCAGTCAGTCAGTCAGTTTCTTCTTTTATATATTTAGATAAAACCTGTGTCCCTTCTGATGGACTTCCTTTAGATTAGATTATTTGTTTCTATCAATAGATAGATACCTATATGTTGAATTTAGTACACAATTCAACTCTGAGGCCTAGCCTAGCTACACAAAATGACATTCTATTAAAATAACAACATGGCATCACGGCTGTAATCCCCAAAGATTAAGCAGAGGTGTACTATCGAGGACACTCCCGCCTGACCACCAATAAACTTATTTTTGTTTGCACTCGCAACATAGAAACGCTCTCTAGCCCCGCCCCGTTGACTTTGTATAGAAATAATGAATGGAAAGATACCGAATCGGCCGAGCGCACTGACGACGCACGCCAAACGAGAGTTATTGTTATTTTGCGCGCCAAAGTTGAGGCTTTCCTAATAGGCCCAAACTTTAAGGGGGCGTGGCTCGGTGCCACCGCATGTTTTATGCGACAAAATTTTAAAATGGTCAGGCGGAAAAGACCCCGACTGTACCTAATAGTACACCCACATTACGCCAGTTATGTTAAGTGCCATGTAATAAGGGTGAGCCTATTTCCATCAATCGGGCACAAATCCAGACTCCGTGGCAGCTACTGAAAAATTCCTGATGGTAAACGCAATAACACTTTTCCCGACCTGGAAATCGAACCCAGGAGGGTTCTATCAGAATATAATGGTAATTACGATTGTCGAAAGTTCTTATATATTATGTTTTGGATTGAAATGAGCAATCATGTAAAACATCGTTTTAGAAATATAAAAAGCTTCAGAGCCTCAGTTTCGTCGCTCTTCCAAATAGCATATTCAAGTTCATATTTCTGCAGCAGTCTCGTCAATATCTCGACTACCTAGTATAACACCGTTACCAGACAGTAGACAGGCAGTGAAGGTCATCTCCAATGGGTCTGGGGAACTGGGTCCGTCCGGTGCAGTAGACGTAACCTGAGCCGTTTGATATGCCGCAGTTCCAGTTAACCTGTTGGGATGGTGTTATGCATGACGTGTGGTGAGGTTGTAGTTATTTTTTGTATTTTTTTGCGGGATTCGTGGTTGTGTTTTGAGGAAAAGGTTATGTTTATAAATCTGGTGGGCAAGGATGCCAGTCGTAAAAGCTTATGAAAAATCGAATTTATCTGATAAATGCATTTTTCTTTAACACATAATTTAAAAACATACACCGATAGATGCGATTCATATCTTCTATCTTATGAACTGAAAACATAGTAGATAACTTAAGAGCCTATACTACCTCAAATGGCTTAGTATAATCCTCCGGAACGCCTAAAATAGTGCAGCATTAATTTTGTAATATATATATATGGTAAAGTTGAGGATTAATGTCCTATGTTTGGCGAAAACACGATTCCATAAAATTTTCTCTACAGAAAAAAAAATCCCAAAGTTACCTCTAAACTGAACAATAAACCGCTGGCAATCATAAATAAAAATACTTCAAATTAAATCATGAAACTTTTTATATTATCTGAACTAACTTTATAGCAGATCTTATGTTATTTATTTTTTTAGTCCAATCAATAGACTTTTTGTAAATCGCAAAAAACTACTCATTTCGCACTATTAGGCCCGCAGTGACTGACGTAACAACCACTTTGTGGTGCAAGCTGATTAGAACTTTATTCTAACAGTGTTTCAAACGAAGTTTGAACCAACAGAAATAGAGTTGCTAATTTGAGGTAGTATAGGCCCTTAACTTGAATGTACTATTTTGAGTTACGAGTGTTTTTCTGTCTTTTTAAACTTTAAAACAGCGCAATCAATATTTAAGAATCGTACGTGGTTAGTATTAAATAGGTACTAATAAAGACCCCTTGTTTTAATTAGTATGGATAATCGCGATAAGAAATTTGATACGTTTATACTTTCTCTACTTTCGTTTCAATATACTATTAACCTTCAGTTTTAACGCTACACAGAAATAACTGAAAAATAATTTCCAAAGCAGATGTTATTTATTGCAAAAAAAACATGCTTCAATTAAAAACGATTGCAAACATGTGCCGACAAGTTATACTATAAACATTAATTAGTACATCCATAAAAATAGGCCATTCAGACAATTCTTCAAACAATAAAAAAGTTTTTCGAATAAAAAATGTTGTTAACAATAAAGTCATTAGCAGAAAGTTATTCGATTCTCGCATAAAATTAAGGATCGAGAGATTCTTGCATTAATTTATTCGATCACCAGTACTTTGTGGCTACTGATTGACGTTCTTGGCGAGTTTGCAGACCGCCTGGGGTTCTACCAATGAGAAATTAAGTAAATATAATAAAAAGAGACCTATTTAAGGCTCGGTGACAGTTTGAGTCACTGAAACTTTTTTAAGAATAATATTTTAAACATGAATCGTGTCGTGTGCCATTTTTGTCTTAGTTTGTGTTTTTATTAACTATTTTCTGGAATTAAATAGAGATCGACTCTGTAGGAGGTAAAAAGAAACCATCTAAATGCTAATATTGCTTGTTTATTATTGAAAACATGGGAATCTGATTTTTTTATTTTTTTTCTACCAAATACTTCTAAGGAATCATCAGTTGATCATTGTGTCAATATCTTTTTTTTTAATTAACATCAACAAAAAAAAGTAGCAATTTACTTACAAAAATATGCAAATAAAATTGACACAACTTTTTTAAGATGACTGTCAACCTTCTGAATAACCCCATCCATAAAAGAGTTATAATAAAAAAGGGCCGTTAATTGAGCGTTATCTAAAGATGCGTTTACTTCGTGTAAGTCGATCCGAGCTGCTTAAGAAAACGGACACCGCTTGCGATTTTTTTTACCATAAACAGTTTCGGTTCGGGTCTAACTTGACGCCGCGGAGAAGGGTTAAGTTTCAGACGTGTTGTAATCAGGGGGCCTAAAAGACCGCCTGGTGACAGACGCGTTATGACGACTTTAGGTTATCCCTTTACAAAGCTAAAAGGTACTGGTTCTTTCCGTCATTGCGATATTTTTTTGTTTTAGACCACACCTGGGGGAACCATATTATACTCGTAGTTACGCAGTTTGATATATATTTATAGTATTTTATTTATCCTTGTAGTTACCTTAGTATTAATTAAATTCTTTTCAGATGTACTACATACACCTACCACTGCTTGTCTCTGCATCACCCAAAGGTTAACTGGTAGAAAATGCCTATGGCATTAAGTCCGGCTCTGTACTTTGTGCTTGAAGTGTTAAATGAATAAATATTGGGTCAAATTTTGAACTTTTTCTGAAGTTTTTTTTTAATACAAGTTTTAATGTTATAAATGTAGTACTATTAGGTATACCGTAACCTAACCTTTCGTGGTTTACAAGTACGGTGTTAATTTATTTTACAACAATCAAATTAGTTGGTTCACTCATTAAATACCCGCGTGAATAGTAATGGCAAATAAAGATCTCAATTAAAGGTCGTCACAAGAAAAATCTTTCGTATTCTGTGATCATTAACTCTGATGATATTGCCCATTTACTTGATTTTTTTATAAGTTTTACGGAAATGATGATTCGATCTGTACAAAAGTTTACTTTAGAAAAAGTTGATCTTCCTTTTGGTATGAATGTTTTTAGGGTTCCGTAGTCAACTAGGAGCCCTTATAGTTTCGCCATGTCTGTCCGTCCGTCTGTCCGTCCTCGCTTAATCTCTGTAACCGTTAGCACTAGAAAGCTGAAATTTGGTACCAATATGTATATCAATCACGACAAAGTGGTAAAATAAAAATTGGAAAAAAATGTTTTATTAGGGTAGCCCCCTATATGTAAAGTGGGAAGTGATTTTATTTTAATTTCAACCCTAACGTGTGATATATTGTTGGAAAGGTTTTTATAAATGAATAGGGGTTTCCTAAAATCATTTTTTGATAATGTCAATAATTTCGGAAATAATCGCTCCAAAAGTAAACAACAATGTGTCCGCCCTCTAACTTTTGAACCATAAGTTTAGAAAATATGAAAAAAATCTGAAAAGTAGAACTTTATAAGGACTTTCTAGGAAAATCATTTTGAACTTGATGGAAACAACAGTTTTTGTACAAAAAAGACAAAAAGTTGTACAAAATAATTTCTGGACTAAGTTTGTAGTATATTCGTATATGCAAGCATTTTTACATAATGGATACCCACCTTTAAACTCATAAGTGGGAACACTTATTGTGACGGAAGGGAAACTACGGAACCCTACACTGAGCGTGGCCCGACACGCTCTTGGCCGGTTTTTTTTTAACTAATGTTGTCAACGCTGTGAATATGAATCAACTGAAATACTTTTGAATGGTCTTTATTCAGTTCAGGTATAACCTTCGATTCTCGGGTCGGGCAAAGTTTTATTGGGAATTTCTCAGTAGCAGCCACGGAGTCTGGATTTGTGCCCGATTGATGGAAATAGGCTCGCCCCCTATTAAATGAGACTTAAAACATAACTTACGAACAGTACCTAAGTCATGGTTTCGAACACAGGCAGGCGCATTGTGTAATTTATTTCATCACCGCTGCTCTCAAAATGGTGAAGGAAAACATCGTGAGGAAACCGGCATGTCCTAGAACCAAAAAATTCGAATGACATGTGACATCTATCAATCCGCACTGGGCCCGCGTGGTGGATTATAGCCCATTCCCTCTCATTGAGAGGAGGCCGTGTCCCAGCAGTGGGAACAGTGGGTGTACTATTAGGTACACTTCTACCTTAGCCTTCGGGGAATACAGGCGTGATGTTACGTTAATAACAAGGCAAGCATACTCGCTCTTCTCGTTCCACTGACCTCAGACAATAAACGAGCATTACAATATAAAGCGTATTCAGGAAAGATACAAAATAAAACGCACGTAGGAGGAATCTAAATATTGTCCACGTCGAATCGCTAATGCGCGGTGTAGGACTGAGGGCAGACTGGAGGGTATAGCACGATATGGAGGACCAAGATGGAAACGAGGGGCGGGTAGACATCAAAGTTTAAAACGGAATTTAGTGATTATACAAAACTCGAGGAAGGTCTTGTAAGGAAACTTCATGACCGCGGCTTCGCCCGTGTGGATGAAATTCGACGGAAATTACGCAATATCATAATCCATTCATCTTTATTTTTTTTTATTTGTTTTATTTTTAATAATTCAACCATTTTTTTCTGTCCTGTGTGAATCTAATTAATAATTTTCTTTCTTTCTTTTTTCCATTTTTAATAGTACATATTAGCACTTATTTATTTTTTATATATTTTAACCAACCTATGATCATAGTGTACAATAAAAATAATTAAAATAAAAAATCGACACCACAATTAAAATCAACATCACAATTAAAATTAAGATCAAAAATAATTATTATTATAAAAAAATAGTAGTCCACCAGTACCAGGAACAGAGTCAAAGCTACCGGTGGTCAGGGCTCCAGAGAGAGGAACCTCTGAAAAATACGAGCCGTGTCCAAAAGTGCCGCTTCCTGAATCAAGCCTATGATCTAGCTTCCTGACGAGAGCCTCCTCAGGTGTTGGACGCTATTATTATGAATTTATTAAAATAAAATAAAAAAACAAATATGGTAATGGAGAGACACAGGCAAAGATAATCTAAGGTGGCGCCACCATAGTTGGTCTCAATTTTGACCAATCAGGTTAAGCTATTTTGGAATATAAAATGACATTACCATATTTTCAACCAATGACGATGTTGGGTACCAGCTATGCTAGCGCCATTAGTTCCACAGTGTGTCTCCCCATTGACGTTAGATCGACGAGATCTTAATGATGCTGAGCAGTCGAGGGAACCCATCTCATGTAGTAGTAGAATCAGTCCCTATAAAATAACTATAGCATCACCGTTTAAATCGCAAACCAAAACTAAAATCCATTCGCTTATAACTTGACCCTTAAACTTAACATCAATATCCAACTTCAACCCATCTGCTACGGTCTCGAGGTAAGCATTAGTGAAGCCAGATAAACCCGAATAATAGACTTGCCCATTAGGCCTATTTGTTCTTTCAAATCCTATCAAAAGAGGGCGTTTACATCGATTTTGTACGCCTATAAAACTTTGAATGGAGGGAAACTACCCGTGGCATTGGATTACCAATAATTATGTTATTCTAATCGAGCCGTTGGAAATGGCGTGTTAAATTGTAATGACATTATTTTATTGTACCAATTGATTGGGCGCGTTTGAATTTGGAAACAGGTTTTTTTTTATTTGACGTCACATGTTTATGGTTTTTTTTTTGTAGGCCAATCTATAACAAGGAGTATGGTTCTTAAGCAGAATGTTACACCTCTGCTTATCCCTTAGTATTGTATGTATTTTAGACGATGTCTGTTTGTTTTGTGTGAGTGCCATGTTGGTCGCAAGCGCTTTACTGCTGATCATAAAGTCCTGGGTTCGATTCCCGGGTAGGGCAAAGTGTTTTTGGGTTTTTCTTTCAGGAATTTTTCAGTAGCACCCACGGAGTCTCGATTTGTGCCCGGTTGATGGCAATAGGCTCGCTTCCTATTACATAGGATTTGGTGATGTGGGTGTTCTTGTTAGGTACACCTGCACTGCCTACCCTTCAGGGATTACTAGCGTGATGTTACGTTTATATTTAAAAGCTATTACTATGGAACAGTTTCTTTTTAAAATGTTAATAGATTAAATTTTAATATTCCGTACGTCTTTTGAATCTTTTCTAAGCGACCTATCAGAAGATCAGACCGTCTAATTCTCCCTATATAGTCACTCACGTAATCAAAAACGTCTTAATTGCAAGGAGGTCGAAAAACCAACCCTTCGTTACTCAAATGCATGCCAATTTGAACCCGTGACTTACCACGGTCTGTCCTTTAATAGCCACTTTTACGTATCTGTCATCTAAGCTGCGCCAGCGCATATTGAACTTTAAAAAGTTTAGAATATGTGTTGTTTTTGTTTGTTTTTCGTATGGATGCGAATGGTACAGTCGTGAGTTCAGAGTCTAATTAACACCTCTGTGGGGAGATAAATTGTGAAGATAGTGTTGCGCCGTGGCGTTGCGCATTGGTTGCTGTGAGATATGCAATGGTATATGCTGGCATGCTTATTGAGTTAGAAAGTAGGGAAATTTAATCCAGTGAACTTTGGATTTAGTGCAGGTTTAGAGATTGTATGTAGTGAGTAGGTAAGTTAGTGTTCAACTTCTCATTTAGCAAATCTCAATTAATGTGTTCACAATCAAGACTAAAAAGTCTTGATTGTGAAAGAAATATCAATTCTAACACAGAACATCAACAGTGGCAAGCAAGAAAAACATCTTAACAATAAAAAACTTCGCCTCTATGACCAAATTTAATTCCCAAATTTTGTCCCAGTCTTCGGAACTACTGATCCGATTCCAAAAATTCTTTCACTAACGGCAAACTACATTATCCCCGATTATCATAAGCTATATTTCAAACGTTCCCGTTAGATAATTTCTTTACATAACAGGAGCGAAGACGCGGAAATAAACTAGTCCGCCATGAAGTTGCATAATTTATACAAAGCTTTTGAGCATTTATAGAAATTACTATTGATTTCTCAGATATTGTACAACAACATAATAATCATTACTAGTGTACAGTTTCACTACTGCAAATAACATTCTAGCTTCCATAATAATTATAACCAATAAAATCGTTGCAAAGACTCAGAAACATACAGAACTGTACAACGGATGCATCTGAACATGAAACGGCAATGTCAGTGTCTGGGCATGCATATAATTTGCAATAACAAACTAGTGTTGCAGATTTATCATTACGAGTGTGGTGTAGCGTTACCTCGTTCACACGTCCTAGGGGTGGCACTGACGACGAGATTTAAAAGGTAGATTATTTTTTTAACAACTAAAAATTAAACACAACAACATCCATTAACAACAACAACTTAAACACAACCATTAACAACAACAACTTAAACACAACAACATCCATTAACAACAGCAAATGAAACACAACCAGATCCATTAACAACAACAACTTAAACACAACAACATCCATTAACAACAGCAACTTAAACACAACAACATCCATTAACAACAGCAACTTAAACACAACAACATCCATTAACAACAGCAACTTAAACACAACAACATCCATTAACAATAACAACTTAAACACAACAACATCCATTAACAACAACAGCTTAAACACAACAACATTCATTAACAATAACAACTTAAACACAACAACATCCATTAACAACAACAGCTTAAACACAACAACATTCATTTTTATTTTTATTTTTTGTTGGACTTAGCGCAACTGCTGAGCATGGGGTCCTGGGTTCGATTCCCAGGTCGGGCAAAGTATTATTGGGTTTTTCCATCAGGAATTTCTCAGTAGCAGCCACAGAGTCTGGATTTGTGCCCAGTTGATGGCAATAGGCTCGCCCTCTATTACATGGAACTTAAATATATCTGGTGAAATCTGGGAGTACCATTAGGTACACCTCTTCCTCTTTCGGGGATTAGAGGCGTGATTTTATGTTATGTATTATTTTTTGTCTAATCTTGGTTACAGTGATATTCAAGAAGTGTTGGTAAATAAAGTATAGGTGAGGTTAGAGGTCAGAGAACTCAATGGTAAAGTAAAGTCCTGTTGTCATAAATAGTTAGTTTTATTTATGTGGCCATTATGTTGACTTTTCATTCGCTCATTACTTGCCTCCTTGTGGAGGTCTTTGTATGGAGGAACGGAAACTGACTTAGGCAGATTTTGGGCAGGAAAAATCAACTTTATTTCTCACCGCAATACACATAAATTATTTTACATTGGTCAGATTCGACAATGATACACAATTCAGGTAAGTATATATTGTGGGAGACTGGTGCCTAAACTGGTGTATGGACAGATCTGAATACATTTCAGGTGAAGAAATTGATTCAAAGGTATAAAGGTCCTTTTTTTTTTTCGGATGGGAAATCATCAAATAACTCTTCCCGCTCTGGGCGGAGCAGGAGGGAGTGTCAGACTTTTACTGACTAAAACCCATCCATGTTCCTTCATCGCCCTTTGTGTTCCGGGGCCACGGTATCTCTTTCGAACAGTCCCGCAACCTCGGAAGGTATAAAGGTCCTTGATTTATAATTTAGAAGTACTTGAAAACTTTGTCGAAAGCTTTTCAGCGTTGTTTACAACATGCACAATTAGTACCATCCATAGATATAAATAAAATCTTAAAATGAAGAAAATATTGTACTATGTAAAATGAGTAATTTAAAATGAACGAAATTACTTTACGTTTACACTCCAGTTGTTTAGCTTCACATAATATAAATAAAACAAAGTCGTTCCCGCTGTTTGTATACTTCATTTAATTTTTAGATTTTAATGCAGTTTTCAGCAAACAGGAAGGGATATAATCTACATTGCACCCATGCAAAGCTGTTGCGGATTGCTAGTATAGTGTAAAACAGAAATTTTCTTACGACAAAATGTTTGCATCCTTTGCAGTGGCAACCCTGCGCAGTGCAGTGCAGTTGATATCGTGTCTCAGGTTTAATTGCAACTTATCGGATTGTTTTTCATTGTCCTGCTTATGGCGGTTTATAGGTTCAGTGCCGGTGCATGTATTTTTATTGCTACGGAGTACGGTTAGACACTGAGTATTGCTAAGAACTTTTTGTTTCAGAAATTGAGCTTAAAATATTATGACATGTTCTTGGTGTCTCATTTTATTTTTGATATTCACAAAGAAATAATTTTGAAAAAAAAAGCTGTTAAAAATGCTGCAGTCGATTTGCAAAATCATACTTTTTGTGAAATTTCTAGTTAGGTCAAAGTTTAGAGATATGAGGAATTAAGCGAAAAGTTCTTTATCCTTTATTAAAAAGAAAAGGTCTTTCTAACAAGCTTTAGGTATGTCTGGTGGGCTTTTGCTTTTTCTTATGTTGCTGCCATTTTAATATATCAATCGTACGTCGGATAGCTCTGCTTCTGCTGACCCAAAATCGCCAAAAGAAGAGAAATTTGGAAGAGACCTACACTCAGCATTGGGTAGACAAAGCTTTGAGCAGAGAGAGATGCATGATTTCGCGAGACGCCAGATACGATGCGTAGATCCTATGTGGCGTTGTAGATACCCCAACCAAAGTATTCTCATCAACATGGTGAGTTTTAAATTTTTAATTACACAGATTAGTAAGCTGGAAAATCAATTTGAATATAAATTGTGACTATTGATCAGTCACGAACTTTGAATTCGCTGAAATTTAAATGACTTGTCATCTCTTCGAAGTCATCTTTAAAGATACACTAGACTAGGCAGACGGTAAACGGACTATTTGAAATCTGGAATAGTCATCAGAATTTATTAGGATGACATTGTAAAAATAGTAAATATTACTTACTTCTTGACATGACTCAAAAATGGCTTAAGAAAAACGATTATTAGCGTCCACAAAAAATATCTTACGAATTTATTTGAAAATTTAGCTTCATTTGTGCACTTTGACCTTAGCACAATGAGCAAATGACTGGTAATGTGTTTAATAAGTACAATAAGTCTTTAAAATTAAGCACAAAATAATCATGGAAATAGACAGAAGTACTGTAAACACATTGCATGACCGGGTACAAGAACTGAATCTTTAAGTAATTTGACGTGTAGGTACATCTCACTCAATTGATGCCTACTCTCTGTAACCAGCTTTGAACACTGTAGTATTTTTTTATAGGTTAGGATAAATTTGAACACATGTGACATTGACAAGAATATTATACGCTGATGATACCATCCCTTTTTTTGCCGGATTGGAAATCATCAAATGACTCCTCCCGCTGGGCGGAGCAGGAGGGAGTGTCAGACTTTTACTGACTAAAACCCATCCATGTTCCTTCATCACCCATTGTGATGGGCCACGGTATCTCTTTCGAACAGTCCCGCAGCCCCGTCAGGATGATGCCATCCCTGACAAACACATTACTGACTTACCTCTTAACGTATTAGCTCCATACAAGGGATGATCGTAGGGCACTGGTCGGTACGCTGGATGGAGGGCAGCTAGATAGCTAAGCTCGCTGGTCGCTCCCGCTGCCGCCGCCGCCGCCGCTGCCAGCCTGCAGAAAAAGATAAAATAAACTTGAGATACAGTTACTGAGAAAAAAACAAATGACTTGCACAGACCAGGGAGGCATAAAAGGAAGGAGGTTCGTACGTTCGTACGTCATCAGCGGGTGGAACAAGCTCTGCAAATGATAATGATTATAATGTCCTTGGAAACATCAGGATATTTTCCAAGGATTAATTTTAAGAATCGGGCGATAAAAATTACAGTCCATATCAACTTGTTCAGTTTTCCATGTAACATTAACATTTTATTACTTCTCAAAGCAGTGGATTGCAGTCATAATTCCATCTTGTAATAAGCTTTTAAGAATTTTTCCCATAAGAGCAACTTATTAAAATGTCGACCTGATTCAAATGCCTGCCCCAAACTGACTGCTGACAAGTTTTTACATCTAAATTGCTTTCCCTTATAAGGCGAAGTGCATATGAAAAGATTATTTTCTTCAACACAGGGTGTCTTTTAATTACAGAATCTCGTTTGCCAATGTCAATATTTGAATGCTTCACCAAAAAGGTTGAACACAATGACACATTTGAAACTTTTTTCACGGTCCCTATTCAAGTATTCGGAGTATCGTCGGGGACATCTTGGTGCGAAGCCAAGGCCTGCCAGTGGGGTTCCGTAGGCAATAAAAAGAGAACGCTCGCAATCCACCGGCATCCGTGACGTAATATGTCTGGACGTTTTTGAGCAAAAAACGATTTACAAACAGCTGGATACTATAGCGACGTATGTGCTAATTTTTCAAGTCTTAAAAGCCGATTGCGGGTCGTAATAACATTGGTTTCTAATTTATATTTGCAAAACAAAAGTTGTAACATTAAAATGATATGACTTATAATATCTTTGGAATAAACATAATAAATTAAACAAAATTTGTCGACCGCTTAATAAAATAGACATTGGCTATAAACAACAAAACAATGGATAAATCAGATAAACAATGAGAAAACAATCCATTCCCACGTTTACAGCGAAAAACAAAACTAAAGCGACCGCTAAAAGCGCAAAGCTAAACAAAAATAAGAACACAATAGCTCGCGCGCATGCGCAATGCGCCCAGTAATAAAATTATTAAACAAATCAACCTCATAATAATGCGGCTCCAGAAAATTGTCGGGTGGGCCGAGTAGGATAAAGAAATTATCCAACTTACCGGCCACGGACGATTGCGCGCCCCGACCAAACCCGAACAAAGACGTACCTCGAGAAAACGAAGAAAAAAAAACCTGGCGGCTAACAAAATAAATAAAACAAGTGCAAGAACACTCGCGCGCCTTCGCCCCGCGTGACGTCTTCATGTACTCTGTCCTTTTCGCCCACGCGATCTGTCTGTTCCCATGTGTACGTGTGACAAGGACGGAGATATGCACAGATTGTCCTCTGAATAGGAAGAAAGTTTTGAAACTGTTGCTGGATGTGAAACAAGTTTTACAGATTTCGCGCAGACGGGATTTTTGATTTGACGTTTTATTTACATTTTTTTAAAGTGGGTTTTCTGTACACGGTTTTGTTGGATTAGAAAACCACGGGAGCTATAAAATAAAGGAAGACATTTAAAACAAGTAAATGACTACTGTTACTTTTTATTTGCAAGCGAAGAAAAATTATGAGTTGTTAAAACGGCCGGTATCCATTGTTTTAACACAACTATTTGAGCACCTCACATGTTGCTACGTCGGAAAAATTTTAATAGACTCGACAATAACTTTTAATGGCAGAAAGAATAACTTTACGTAATAATCAACGGTTGTCCGTATTAAGCGTTATTTTTTACTTATTTTCAAGTAATCACCGCAGCTGAAGTCTGTCAGTGGAGCATTTTAAAAGTGTAATTGCCCCCTCAATGTGAGCGACTCAATCATGACATCATGAATGTTTCATGAAAACCTGTTCGCAATTACACTCGTTTCTTACGTCGATGTACTTTTTACGGTTTATTTAGTTTTTTCGCCGAATGACCAATTAGTGCTTACTGCCTGCTACACAACCCTCGCGTATCTATGGTAAATTGTGTCCGTTATTTGTACATACATGTTGTGTTTTATGGTATTTCCTGAGGTATGCGGTATGTGGTTCATTAAGGAAAATATTTACAAAGGTATTCTTTGGAAAAAGGGTTGGATAAAAAGTTGTCAGAACTTGTAATGTAGGTACTGTTTTATAGTAAAGGAAAGGTACGTTAGTTTGGTTTTCAACGTAATCAAAAAATCAGTCCCTTAAAAAAAATCTAGTTTGGTCTTTTAGTTCGGCCATTATGGTCGCAAAAAAAGGAAAATCTATTCAAATAAAGTCAGTGATACATTAATGTAAGATCCATTGTAAAACTGTCATCAATTATCGTCGATGGCAAGATACGACCGTCATGTCAGTACAAGGCTTTATCTTCACGCTTGGATACGCAAGGGATGGGTTGCAAGCATGAAGTGAAAAATTGGCTTTCAGCATGGAATTTTTTAAGGATTTTTTCTGTGTCAATTTTATGATTATTGTCCATCAATATTTTTTTGCGTTTAAATTAATGAACGTTTGTCGAGATTTTAAGTCTTGATTAATCGTTACTTTTTACGATGACGGAAACAAATAAATATTAAAAAATAAATACCTACAGGTTGTGTCCCAGTTAATGTATTCATTATCAGTAATGATTTTTACATTCTTAAAAAAAAACACTTAGGTTCCATTTAAGAGATGACTGTAGTAAAACCGCTTATAAAACTTTCCAGTTACAATTCGTCAGATTCAAACTTATTATAACCCAAAAATGACAAATAAATTACTCAACAATACACCATAAAAACGGATTTCAGAAACATAAAATTTCATCCAAAATTAACGAGCCGTTTCTTTATGCAAGCTTTCGTCAACGAATACATCACTTTATCAAGAGTTTCATGAGCAAATAATACGAAAACTTTAATTCTTGGATACTTAAGTGTCCAAAGCACAGATTTATTGAGGTACGGAATAAGAACTGGGCCAAATAAAGGACCTTAAGCTTCTTTCGGTGCGACTTTTAGAATTAAACCGACGAAGTTACGAACAACCGTTTTTATGTACAGGCAGATTTATTTGTGGCGAATAAATTGGGATTTTGTTGACGTTTTATATTTTTTTAAAGATGTAGAAAAATGGCAGGGTTATTTTTGGGATTGAAATTGTGAAATATTTTAAAGTTACTTTTGGTTTTGAAAGTAAACTTATGTCAGATAAAATGAAAATGACCATCATCTGCCTTGCCTTTTCCCAACTATGTTAGGGTTGGCTTCCAGTCTAACCGGATGCAGCTGAATACCTGTATTTTACATGGAGCGACTGCCTATCTGACCTCCACAACCCAGCTAGTACTGGGTAATACGATACCCCTTGGTAAGACTGGTTGTCAGACTTTTTGGGCCACTGACTACCTGTAACGACTGTCAAAGATGGACAAATGCCAGCCGTGACCAACAGCTTAACGTGCTTTCCGAGGCACGGAGGAAACTCGGTATGTAAGGGTGGTCACCCATCCACATACCAACCTAGGTAAGCTCGGCTTAACCTAAAGATCGACCCGAGCGGCTGTTATTATTTAGCCACGAGCTCCTCTGATGAAATGAAAATGATAATAATCATTTTTTTTTATTTAGCAGCTCTTCAGGATAAACTGCGCGCGCAACTTTCTCAACTTCTTTATCGAAACAAACGTTTTAATTTTCTATTGCAAAGATGCCAAAAGGACTACCTGAATACCACATTATTCTAATAATTCACCGCTAAATAACATCTTAGACACCTTTTGTATTTAATTTAAACAAGTAAAGCCTTAAATGAGTCACTTCTGTATGGTGTGAGGGACTATCCTTCCAAGAAGGTTTAAAGTGGTCACCGCGGGGGCTCGCGGTAGGAGTTTTGTTTAAGTCGTATTTTATTGTCACACTAGCCTCGCCACCTGGGTTTTTTTTGTTAATTTTGGCTATTTAAAATGCGTTAATGAAGATATGTATCAAGTTAAAAAGAAGCGATCGAAGTTACTTTAATTAAGTATGTTTTGGAAAAGATTCCTTAATTTTTTTTTATATGTGAGTAGTTATTTTTGTGCTATCTATCTATGTTTTAAATCAAACATGTAACATGATAATTTTATCCTTCTGTCTACTTTCCTTATTAAAAAAAAGTTAAATCAACGATGACGTGTATTTTGTTGAGCAAACATAAGACATGTGTTATAAAATCTCAATGCTAACTTTGTAGTTTAAGTTAAATAATTAAACACCTACTTTTGTAGCCATTAATTTACTTATGATTATGAAACCAACCCAAGGATCGACTGCAAAGGTTAAAGTTGGCAAAATACCAATTATCGTGCCAATATTGCGAGGACATGACTTTAGACGTAAGATCAAACCATAAATCTTTACTGTACACATTTTTTTTGTTTCAAAACGGCATTTTTATAAAAAAAATAAGTGATAATAAATAAACAAGTAAAATCTATCGTTGAAATACAGTAAATATTTCTAAAAATACAACTAAATTACACTTCAAGCATTCTTAAACAACTCAAATAACTTGCTTTGCACAAATAAAGACATTCACAATCTAATAACAGTTATAGTCATAAAATTTCCCATTTTCTATTCACAATAACTGCAAAGCAAAATACGTTTTCCAAAGTCGATACGAAGCTTGCGCGGACGCTTCAATCGGCAAGATCTCGCAGCGTTCACGGTGACATGTCAATCGCGGGGCTTGAATAATGCAGGAGGGACCATGTTGCAACTTGCAACACGCTGTATATCGGGACATGTTTAATTTTGTAGGTAGCTCGTAGGGATTTTTGATATTTAATTTCTGGTTTATTGATTTTTATGACGTTTTAAATAGAAAAGATATATTGTTGATAGTTTTTTTTTTTACTTCAGTAAAAGGTATCCGTGTTCCTTGGGTATAAAAATACCTGTAAAAATGAATAAATGAGAAAGTCTATTTATAATTAAAACATTCGAAAAATGAAATTATTATCTTTATCACTATGATTCTATATCACTAGATTAATAATTAATTAATAAAACATTTTTGATAAAAGTATACTTAAAAGGGTAAAAAACCTGAACACTACAGTTACAACAGAAAATGTATGTGCTTCTGCAATCTCCCCCTAAGGGGACTACAAAACGCGAGTTTTATATTGCCTGAAAGCATAATTATGATTCACTGCAATAAACAAAATCAGAAAAATATATGACATTCTTCAGGATATATGCTAGTTAGGTAGTGTATTGAAAACATAATCCAACTAATTTTACTCGATAAAAAGAATCACGTACTTATCTCTAAAGATTTCTTTTAACGAGTAAAAGCCATATTAAAATACATGCGATCATTTTGATTTTTTGTCAAATAATTCTACAAGCAACATTATTATTAACATAATACCTACTTTTTTATTCCAATCAATATTTCTTTTTGTAAATCGTTTGAAACCATTCATTTCGCACTATTCGGCCCGCAGTGACTGACGTAAAGTTGTTGCTTGCTGATTAGAACTTTATTCTAACAGAATTTCAAACGAAGTTTAAACCACCACAAATAGAGTTGCTAATTTAGCTCCTGTAGTCCCCTTAAAGTTGTTAATCTGTGTAAGATAGTGATGAAGATGAGGTTCACCATACATAAACTATTAAATTAAAGATATTCATAATACTGTTTTCCTCACTATATAAAAAAAAATAAAAAATCTCCTAACACTTAAAATTATTGTAAAGTCTCAAAATATCTAGAAAACTTGGCGCCCCTACAGACAATCGTACAGGTTACAATGTCGCACACTTGCAACCAGTTCTGCTTACCTCTTAATAGAGTCGCTATATTGTGTCCTCACAGGCGTACAATTGTTTAGAACATTGTTATATCCTTGCCGATTGTTCTTGCTTTGTTAGCAACTGATAGAAACGAAGATTCCCCTTTGTGTTAACTTTCTTACTGCGAATGAATATCTTGTGTGCTTTGCAGCGTTTCTGTTATTGATAGTATTAGTACAGAGTGTATTGCTGTACAGCAGAGTTAGCCGTGTAGTATCCGGCAGAGTAGAATAGAACCAACCCATTATACTCACCGGGTGTCGTATAAGGCGACTAATGTCTGAGGCAGAACACCTTGTGCCTCCGTAGACCAGGGAATGGGCAGCAGCGTTTTCTGTTAGTCTTTCATCACTGCGAGATTACGGCAAATTCCTCCCATCATGGGAGAGGCTTATGTCCAGCAGTGGACGTTATGGGCTGTTGTAGTGTAGTGTTGTAGTAGTATTGTTGGTCCCGGCTGTCATTTGTAGATCTTTGACAGTCGTAACAGGTAGTCAGTTATCAGTGGCCCGATAGTCTGACAACCAGTTTTAACAAGGAGTATCGTATTACCCAGTACTAACTGGGTTGCGGAGTTCAGATAAGCAGTCGCCCCATACTAAATACTGGTATTCAGCTGCATCCAGTTAGACTGGAAGCCGACCCCAACATAGTTGGGTAAAGGCTAGGCAGATGATGCGACGTACAATATGAGTACCTACTGTACCCATTATATAAAAAACATTGTACCAATTACCATTGTTTGCAAAGAAATACCTAAATGTTTTCATTTGGGGTTTACAGCCCACTCCCTCTCACAGCGAGGGGAGGCCTGTGTCCCAGCAATGGGAGTGGGTACGTCACAGGCTGATTATTCCAAGGTTCATAGCGGTACCGATTTCCCATGGAGCGCCGGACGTAGTACACCGCCACTTGAGGAGCCTTAGATATCATATCAATGATATCTTCATCAATCATAGCGCATGCGTTGCATTTTAAATCCACCCGCTGTAAGGTACAGTTGGAGCAAATGTTTTTATTGTGTAGAGTGCTACAAGGACATTTTGGAAAGTTCCAAGCCAGCTATATGGCGGTGTTAGTTTCAATTATGTCCACGCGCATAATTATTATGGTTCATCTTGCAACTGCAACTACTTTTAAACATGGTTTGCTGTATCTATAGAAGTGTGCTTTCACGGGCAACTATATAATTGCTCAATTCTTGGCAATAGAATGGGTAAATGAAGCTATTACAGGAAGTTTTGTCAAAGCAATTTCGAAAATACATTGCTACTTAAATTTTCACAATCCCTTAAAGCCAGCAATAATTGCCCATATAAGTGCACTCTGGCTGATTGTACCATACGATGCACCCGCGTCTCACGGTGCGTTCCCGCTCTTTGAAATCAAACATGGCCGCCACGCACGCGCAGAATTGTAACACGCTCGGGGTTACCATACGACAATAATTCACAGGATATGGTAATGCGTGCTGCTATTGCGGTATACTTTGAATGTGACGTATTCTGATAAATGTGTTTTTTATTTGTTTTTAGTGGTTTTATTTGGATTTTCAGGGTCTATTAAGAGTCCTATTACATTTTTTTCGCAATTTTTACTCCCTAGATCAAATTTTTTCGATCGGCGTACACGAGTCGATAATAATAGCGATCTCCGGATGATTGTCGACTGTTATTGACGAAAATTAGAGACGAGACTGACATGAGATTGAGGAGCGACCTGAATTGACGCAGTATTATAGTACTTCAATTTTATTTATTGTAATTTTGTCTTATTATATTGACAAACGAAAACTAATTAAACTTATTCATTGTAGATTGAAGTTTTATATCATATAAATTTATTTGATAAAATTTTGTTTATTTGGAATATAATGGACGCAGTTTTAGAATTTCTTTAAATTCCTTGAATTTTCACGGAAAAAATTGTAAAGAAAGCGTAATTTAAGCCATAAATGTCTTGATTCAGACATTTATGGCTTAAATTACGCTTTCTTTACAATTTTTTCCGTGAAAATTCAAGGAATTTAAAGAAATTCTAAAACTGCAATAAACAATTTAAACATTCAGCTTATTTTTCAGTAATTTTATCTTTTATAAGAATTGCATGTAACAATGTGAATTTGAGCGTCAAAGTTCCATCGCCGACGGTTTTTCTTGAAAACTGAGTTCGTAAAATATTTATAGTAAATTACACGAAAAGAAAAATGAAAATGTGTAACTCCAACTTACAAGAAAGAGAATGGCACTATTGTTATTCATAAGCAAATAATTAAAATATCTAACTGATGCTGAAAATTACTGCGTCAAAAATCATGAATTTGCGTAAAAAATGTAATAGGACTCTTAAAGAAATTGTGTTTTTTTTCATTAGGAGACGATCCGTTTCTGCGTTCAAATCTGAGAAGCATGTAAAGTTACATGAAATCATATAATTATGGTATTATCATGTCCCTTGTAACACTGCCGAATGTAATAGACTTCTACACAAACTATTAATGTATCCCAAAAATGTATAGATATACAAGACCTCTGTAACTTAAGAAATAACAATCATGCTTGAACATTGACATAAGGAACATCAGTCAACGAGGAGGAACTGAAACAAGCGCAAAATAAAAAATATAATAATAAGAAAATAATTATCTTGCTTCTAACTGAAAAGCTCATAAAGAAGCAAGCTGATGAACAATTCAAAAAGAACCCAATCATCCTGACTCAACATTCCTCAATTACCAAGATTCTAACCAAACAATCACTTCTGAAAAAACCTCAAATGTTTACACAACTAATTAACAATTCATTACAAAGTGTTACAGAACAAATTGGTGACCCTACGGAGTCAATTAGAAGCAATGGCCTTCACAACGAGTATGTGTGGTCATAATTGATATGTGTCTAATTGGACATAACATTCAGGCCCGTCAAAATATATCGATATCGATGTTTTTGGTGATATAAATTATTTTGTTGTATCGATATGTTGATTTTACGAGTATCGAAAATTATATTTGAAAACCATTGGCTCGTAAATCTTGAGTTAAGACCTTGCTGCACCTCCAACTTGTCTTTAACAGTCGAGTTAATTTAGTATTTTTAAGACTTACTTGTTGTATTGAGAATTTTTCCTTCAGAAAACGGTAAAACATATTCTTACAAATTTTGACCGATACGAGTATATCGATATCTTTTTTGGAACATATCGATACATTCTAAAACTATCGATACTTTTTTACACTACGCTAATAACATTACATTTATTGTGGTTTGTCCATCTCGCAGATCAGCTCATTCAGTTTTGCTATGAATAGATTCACTTAAGACTCTTAGAGCTTAGGCATGTGTTCTTGCACTAAGAATAGCACTGTGTAGCTTCCTTGTAATGTTTCTGAGAGTCATGAGAAGTTACTTAGTTACACATGTCTAAACATGTAAGTAGATGGAGTTAAAGGAAGGCATAAACGCAATTAGTTTAATGCATAAGTACAGTTGTCCTAGAAAATGAATGCGCTTCGGAAATCATCGCCGATCTTCGTTAATACAAATGCTAGATGATGACATCTATTATAGAGCTATTGCAACCATAATAATAATAGTACTTGCCAATTTTATATTACAGATTAACCATTTGATTCTACCTCCAAAACATTTTTCAAAGCTTTCACGTGGCAAATGGTGAACTGTGACCAAATTAGGTAGTCAAGTGGAGAATGAAGGTTAATGAAGCTCAAAACTTTTCTGGTTTAACTGAAAGTTTATCAGTGATAAGGAAAATAAATAAGAATAGAATTTAGCAACAAGAAGAAAGTTTTTATGATGTTTATAAAGTGACATTATTCTTAATATTTTGTAAATTATTAAAACTCAACAACAACAGTTTAACAAAATTATGTTATGATTAAATGAACAGTGTTCCACAGCAAATGTTTAGTTAAACATCAGACATTAATTATCTATAAAATAAGGTTACGACGTGTTAAATTACTGTCGAAATTGCGTAATGAACAATTATATCGGCGCATCATTTCCTAATATACTCCTAAAGTTATCTCGTTCCATATATTTGAAAGCGATCGAAGTTCAGATGTCAATTGAATTTATTACGATATAAATCATCACAAATATTGCCAGCCAAACAATATTGTAGATAACAACAATGTTTCTAGACGGCTGAATATAGAAAAGAATACCCGGAAAGAATTTAAAGACGAAGATAATTTAGGAGATGGACAGAGTAAGAATTAGTAGACAGCAGAGGAAAAGAGAAATCGTAGTCTTTTGATCAAATACCATGCATTAACACCGCTTTATAAAAACTGTCTTAGAAAGTCTTAAAATCAAATGATAGATTCGTAAAAATCTTGATACCAACACATGAATACATTCATTCAAGATTCCCAATCTAACCACCCAATTATTACTAGTAATAAACAGACAAGGGCTTAAACAATAAACCTTTGACCCATAATAACCTCGTATCATCATAAAGCATTATCCAACCGAATCGTAAAAGACAATCAAAACAAGTGAAGCAATAGGTTTGAATGACATCTCAATTTGGCATCGTAAACTTTTTACTGCTGTTATCAAAGCTGTACTCTAGCACCTACGGATGTGTGTAATGGTGATGATGGTGAAATTGTGGATGATATGAATTGGACAGTAAAAGCTGGGTGTTGTATGGAAATGTGTGCTTGAGTCTATAAACTTGTTGATTGAGAAGATCTTGAAGTGTGAATAATAATGTAAGGAGAATTTTTCAGTAGAAGCCCGGAATCTGGAGCCAATCTCAGTTTATGGCAATAGACAAGCCCTTATCACATGAGATCTAAAAGCATAACTGGTGAAGTAAAGGTACCCTGCGCTACTCATAGGCGTGATATTATGCTAAGTGATATGTATTGTGTGTGTCATTTAATTTTCTTGGTCTAATAATCTTTAACTAATAGAGGATGGTAGGAAAGTTATTCCTCCCCGTCAAATATTGACTTTGCAGGATTTCTACGATTTGCAATACTGGTTTTCTAATTTTTTTTCCAACTAGTGTTTTAAGAGGAAATTTTTATTCGTGTTTTTTTTTACCGTTACTTTAAAGGATCAAAGTGAATGCTTCTATACCTGTTTATTTTCTCTTTTGTATTATTTTATTACTGAATATGTCCACGGTAGCTTCATAGTTCATGTCTGTCATACCAGGTGGCGGAACTTAGCGCCATTCCTAGAACCTAACACATGTGTAGAATCTTTATTAGTCTGGGCCCTTTTTTCCTGTGGCTTGACCTGATTGGAATATGTTCTCCGTGGGAAGTTCTTTTATCAGCCTTCTGTCTATTGAAGTCTATCCAGATTCCAGAATCCTCGTTTTATCAACTTTAGGAGAAACCTTTCGTTGTTTTAAAAATTATTGTCTCATCATCACCATTACCTCTCTTGCCTTGTCTCAAATCATTTAGGCTCAGTGCAACATGTCTTCTACTTCTTAAAATTCTTGCTTCATCTGGGCCAAAATAAATAATCATTTAGGCTTTGTCACTTTCAGAAATCCAAGGTATTTTAAGCCAAAAAGCTCTGAGATTTTCATTACTACATCCAATTTTAGTGCAAACTGGTAGAACAACTAATTCCTGTACAAAAACTGTGATTCTCATTTTTTTAATTCTTTAATTGCACTAAGAAGTGGAAATGGTTCTCGCTATCACCCTTCATCATTTTTACCATCTTTAACCAAGGCAGTAAATTTAAGCTAACTAGGAAATTTTATGCTTCATCATTAAGGTGCTTGTTGCACATTATTATTACCATATTTTATGATATAAACAGGTCAACAAATTGAAATGTCAATAAAGATGATGATGGGTCTGGCAACACTAAAAATAATAGTTTTACGGCTTCATTTTGGGCATGTGTCGAAATTCTGGTCTCACAATTTACGACTATATTAAATACAGTTTTACAATCTTATCCTTTATTGTTTTTGCTTGTTTTTATTATGTTGAGATTGTAAATTAACTGTCATGCAATCCACGCTGGGTCATGTTTAAATGATGTGTGATTTATTGAGTACATTTTGACCTGTCATTAATGCCATTCTTTATTTGATGTGTTTTTGTTTGCGACACGAAATACAGACTTTGTAAGTGAGTTGTAAATAGCGAGAATAAGTTTAACACTAACTTGAATGGTCATAGTTTATCCATGTTATTATGTATTCAACACGAAACATTTACAACATATAAAACCTTATTTAGGACGCTAAAACATATTGCACTCCCCCAGGTACATGCAGTAGCGTATTAGTGAACAATATGTAAATAAAAAAGGTGATAAACGACCGGAATGGACTTTTGGAAGCTTTTTAATCCATATGCAGCAAAAATAAACAAGATCAGCTATTGTAAACAATTGCTCGGTGCGCGGGCGCACGGTACAGGTGCAGGCGACTGTGGAGGTGGACGCTTCTATTCTATTTTATAGTAAAAAGGTTTATATAGTATAATAAGGATTTTAACAATTATTCAGGTTCGATGTTTGATTGGTCTTTTGAATTAGTCCAAAATTTAAGGAAGCGGAAAAGATTGATTCACAACTTGAGCCGAATTGTATTACTGTACAATCATGTTTTCCAAACGAAAGGTAAAAAAAAAAATACTACTTATAACTATTAAATCAGTCAATTGAAAACATATACCTAAGTCAAGGGAATTAATAAGATCACCAGGTGCATTTGCTACACTACAACTCATCAGTCATAAAACTAACTAAAATTACCAGAAAGTTTTGTACCTTCTCAAAAACCAATACAACTCATCAATCAACAACGCACCCACCAACCAGAATCCATCCTACCCTTGACGTATGCACAATATTACGATCGCGCGTTGACGCGTACACATCGTGCGTGTTTACAAATAAATCATCATTATTTTATTGCCTCGCGCCAGCGTTGCCGCGCGGTGTACGCTTCCGCCCGCCGCGGACGGGTCATCGGACTATGTACACGTGATTTACGGTCTAGGGTAGCCCTCAGGATTTGCTTACGTTTTTAGTGGTAACCCTAGTTGATCCTAGGACTTGATTACGTCTGGAACGTCTCGCTTCGTTTCAATATTCTGAACGCTTAATTCTTTATCAAATGTTTCATAAACTTTTAAGTAAATTTCTTTTTCCAAGAAGTTCTTGTCTTTGTTTTTTTTTTCTTCTTGGTCTCTTTTTCTTTGTTCTTGGTTTTAAGATCTGTGACCTTGATAATTTGATTTCGAATTTTAAGAACTTTGATTTCAATAGTATCTTCAACATTAACTACTTCATTCATGTTAACTACACACGTTATAAATTCATCTTTAGGTTAGTTGGTAACCCTAATTCCATTTATGTCCTTCTGTGCCACGGGAAGTCTCCCGGTCACTACTAGTACACTGTTTAGATTTAGGACTTCAAAAATATTTGGTACTTCCTTCCTGATTGTAAATATTTGATCCACAGTCCGGAAAGGGGATAATTATTAAAGTCGATAGAAACTACAGTTTTTATCTTAAACTACAATCAAAAGAAAGCGTCATTTAGAAAGCCCGTATTTCTTGTTTCGTACTTTATGTGTTCATTAAAACAATGTTTAATTTCAAAAATTTGAATGCAGTGTCACGTAGAGAAATAAATATTTCATATTTATAGCCCTTTAAAGCTAACGTGTTATTTTCCGAAGCCATAAGCCTCAACAAATGACAAAACGAATGGTCCTGATTTGCATACAAGTTTTTAGATCAAACAACATAGTCACATTTATTTCAAACAAATTGCTCTGTAAATATTCAGCGCGAACGCAATGCGCCTTCTCTCTGAGTAATGATTCTAGGATATTGTCATAATTAGCACACTTGGCAAGCGGGATGGCTACCGTGGTATGCTACAAGTTCGAGACAAATAATTCAGTGGTTGAATATGTTGTCGAAATATTTGACAAACAAAATAGCAGGAAGTATTCCAAACAAGATATTAGCATCTCGAAGATTTGTATCAATTAGTTGTATCTATACGAGTTTCTTGCTGCATCTTCTTTAATAATAATTATTTAGGTGGGTAATGTTGAAAAATATGCTACTTATATTTGACCTTTACAAGACGCATGAGAAAACATTATTACATAATTTTAAATGAAAACAATTTTAGTTTGAGCAATAACAATAATAGCTGCCCTGTAAATGTTGACTCTGAAGCAACAGATTTAATATTTCCATCAACAGAATACTTAAAAAAGAAAGATTAGTGACCAAAGCACAGAAATATGTTGCAAAATCTTTTGAAATTGTTCTTTGACATCATCTGCAGATGGAAAGCCACCAGCTATTTTTACTTCAACTCCAGTAAACTTAGAATTTAATGTTCCTATAATTTCGCTATTAAAATTTATCAGTGCAATTACATGAGAACAGTGTGTGCTTCTGTCAATTATTTATTTAGTAATCAATACGTGCTGGGGTATCGTACCTTAACCTCGCTGATAAGTGCGCCATCTTGTCAACTTGGGCAGTTGAAAGAATACATTTTGCTTGTTTTAGTTCCGTGTCTTTTATCTGTTATGAATTTGATAAGGAGTATCAAATGTTGTACCTACTTATTTGTATTCAATCTGATTACTTTTTTAATGTAGAGCATTGATGCTACTTCGTCAAATCTATTGTTAATAAATGCTTTTTGATCTCTGTTTACCACCTCAGTATTTTCGGACTTATTGTAGTAGATTTACATCACATCACCTTAACAAGTAACGTTTTTAAAAGTTTTAGTTGCCTTTTCTTCTAATCATTTTCAAATCTTTGAACAACAACATTATCTTCATTCCTCTTATTGTTTATTGATTCATGGACCAAACCATCATAATCTGTCACATCAAAATCATCATCCTTTTCCTCTACATTCCCTACTCCCACCATATCATCTTCAAACCCTACTAAAACTCAGTGAACCAATTGAACTGCCTCAATTGTAATATCGATGAGAGTAGTTTCTGCCCTTGCGCTGTCAATGCCTTCATTGACCTCAGTCGACAAGGGGATCTCTGTACGGTAAATTTAGCTTTCAAGTAGTGCTCCTACTTTCTAGATAGTGAGTGACGTCTAGTTGCAGTAATGCGAATTCTTGGTTTATAACTGTAGATCACTTTGTGAGATGGAGAATATGTTTAAGATTGTATTCGTCAAGTTGATTTGTTAGAATTTTGTAGATATTTTTCCGTTTTAGGAATTGTGTTACAATAGAACTGACGAAATAGCGATGCTTTGGGGAGGCGTACATCCAAAATTGGACGTCTTTGAGCTGATATGGTGAAAGTGATGAAATATTTATTTATTTTTACTCAATTAAGACCAAACCGAAAGGAATGGTTGTGTTTTCATAGGTGAATTTAACAATTTCAGTCAATGAGGATATTAAACCTGGTGATAGAAATGAAACAATAGACACAGTTAATAATTCAATAACAGAGATGGCAAAAGTTAAGGATAGTTGCGCACAAAAGGTTTTACATAGACTTAACTCGAAATACAAAAAACCACCTAACAAGGATAATAATTGCAAACTAATCGTCCTCCACACAATCATTAAGATACACATACACCCTTACATATACATGATGATATAAAACCGGGAACGGGTCGTAAAAGCGTCGGTTGCCGCACTAGGGTACATTTTTATTGAGATACTCAGTTTACGAGCCACTGACACGCCTAAGGGTCTTGACCTCTACAGCAACAGGGAGTATAAACCTTCGGAATTAACCAGAATGGTTCTCGTTTATAACGTCTACTCGCTGATTAGATTGCTGTTCTGCTATGTTTTCTGTAGTAGTGTCTTGTAAAGTAGTCTATATTAGGATGTGAAGTCAGACGCTGAGTTTGTTTTTTATTATTTGATGGTGTTTGCTGTTGATTCAATGATATGCTCTGAACTTGCCATAAAAAGTTTTCTGTTCATCCAAGGTGCATTCCTAGTAGTGTTATAATCGCCAAGTTTTCCTCATAATACAGATTTTTTTATTAATTTAGCGACTCTTATGCATATCTAGCAATGGACGTCTTTCAGCTGAAAAATGATAATGATGATCCATCTAAAATAGTGACACTTCAATATTCGACTGACACTTCCAGAGGCTAACTACATTAACCTCTAAAATTGAACCACCAACTCCTTGATGGTTCTTCGTAAGCAAAGATCGTCACTCACTGGACGCCTGACGAAGGAAAACACCGGTCGAAGTTGATCGCGGCGAAGGTGGTGTGGCGATCTGATCTTCTTTGCAGAGCGAACATGGCCAGATATCGCAGAAGATAGAGATTGTTTGGAAGGAGAAAGGGAGGCCTTGGCCCAGTAGTGGGACACATGACGGCTTAGAAAATAAAATAAAAAGTCCTTGATGATAATTGATAACTCTTACCTGCAAGCTCAAATATGCGAGCAACCCTGAGCCCTACAATAACCCTCAGCAATATCTAAAATAGATCACGAATAAGGCTTCATTAGCCATTAGCCCCTCTATTGAGTCCAAGCCCACGTTTGACGGTTACCATAAAATGTAGTATTTGCTGCCAATGCAATGCACCACTTGTATTGTCGTAATGAAATTGTAAACGAAATTTTATGTTTTTTTTTATCGAAATCCACTCCCAATTCGCGAATAAACGGACAGTGTCGGAAAAATGTTGTTGGGTATGGTACAAGTTATAGGCATAGCGAATTTAGATACTCTTGAGCGATTGCGTACAATCCTCTTTCTCCTTGTAAGGTCTCCGCGGATTTCAAGATTATATTTGGTGTTGTTTTGAGTGCATTTTTTATGTACTAATAAACAATCATTGAATACTTAATTCGCCAAGAAAATAAAGCATTGTCTTATGTCACGGCCGCTATGCTCACTCCCAGTTTCGTGTAGGGCTACTGTGACTTACTTTAACTTACTTGGGCAAAAATAAATAACGCATACACAGTATGTGTGATCAATTTGTTTGTGAAGAATAAAAAAACCTAATATACGCCGTGGCAAATAATAAAAAATAGTTATGTAGTTCATCTTTAATCACAAGTAATAGTAATTTATTTCTCAAAAAAATATTTACAACAAAATTGGAACGCATTATGCATTCCAATTTTATTTTTTCTCTTAGTCTGGCCTGTCCCAGTTCTGGGTAAAGACCTCCCCTCACTCTTTCCATTTCTCTCGAACCTGCAAGTCCTCCTTTCGCGTTAAAATTAAAAAGTTTTATTTATTTTTATTGATGCCTGCTTGTTAGTAGCAAGTCTAAATAAACTAAACAAACTTATTAATAAGGCGAAATCTTTAAAAATTTTAATTAAGTACGTATTTCAACCAAATTAAAAGGTTCTCGCTCCCGCTCAAAAATTAAAAACTCAAAAGTAAGGCATAACATTTTTATGATGTTACCCAAAATAATATGTAACTGTTGGTGGGTATTTTGTTTTTATTTTTGCGATAAAAAATATAGACATGACTGTCACCAAGCCAAAGTGCCATCGTAATCAACGAGTTTTATTTTTATTAAAGTTTTTGACATTTGTAGCTTCCAACCAAATGCATTTAAATAAAATCATTTTGTACGTCTATTTAAGGGTAAAGCCAGAAAGCTACTTTTGTGCGCGTTTTTTATTATACCAAAGCCAGAATAATTATGTATGGTAGCTACCTTTGTGCGCGTTTTTTATTAGACTTCGTTCATTTTATTTATTATTTTCTAAAGATATCAATGACGAATTCTTGTACCTGTACCCACAAATATTAGTGAAATAATCTATTTCTTAAGCCTTTTTTTTACTTTTAAGGCCATACGATTTTAACAACCTATACGAGCTTTACTTAAAAGTTTTTTTGTGTGTGCACCCTTATCCCAGTTGACGTTTTATTAACCAAATTCCTTCCGTACAAATTGAACCCTTCCTGAAGATTGTATTTATTTTAACGTTGGTTCAAGGTATGAAATAAAGCGATATTGTCATTGAATATTTTTAAATGAATAAGGAAACCAAACAAACGAATAAAAACCAAAGGATATTTAGAAAAACATATTTTTTGGAAACCTCCCTAGCTGAGTAGGCTGCCGGCCACTACCCACACTAAAGTAATATTGCTTTAAGAGTAGTATGTATTTTCTCATCAATAATATCTTAAAAACGGGATGAATTTACATAAAATGTCAGTTAATTTATCAAACTGAATCATTGATAGATCTACATTGAAATTCAGTTGTACAGAAAACAGATGCGTAAAATACTCAAGAGTACCATGAGCTCGAACGAAATCTGCTCATTTTTAAAACAAAATCCCGTGCACACGATCGTACATCTGTTTACCACCCTTATCGAATCATCTACACGAAGAAGAAGAAGAAGAAGAACAATTGAATTGTTCTTATTTTTCTTTATTCATTTTTTTTTCTTTCGACCCTTTTTTTCATTAAAAACAAGGGATCAGATACTGTGATGCTATTGGTTGATGAGCTTAAATAAGCGCTTCAATAGCAGCCAAATGCTGCAAGCAAAAAGAGTCGTATTGGTGGTGATATTTCGTCCGAGCTCATACATACTGGGCATTACAAGGTAGTTCAATAATTCGCCCGCTCCCGCTTATGCCTTGCCCCATCCCCATCCACAGAGCATTGTTATTTCAGTAAACACAATCGCAGGTGCCACGTTTCCGAACGAGCGCGCTTTGATATAGTATTGTGTTTCACTGCTCATTTTGTACCGCGCTTTTAGAATATTTCTCTAAGATAAACAAACATTTAACGCTTTAGTTATTTTTATTTATAGGGAATAGTGACTTCATTAATTACTATTAAATCTGTTCTATCTGTCGATGACCTGTGGGGACTTAGTAGAAGTTTAATGGCTGATAAAAGCGAGTCTCCAATTTGTATAGAATACTCGTAAATGCCAATTTTGCGGTAGTTCAGTTTCAACAGAAGTTGAATGCGTTAGCGAGATCGAATATTTCACGTTAGTGTTCTTTTTTATACCCTTATAGTTTTTGACTTTGGCTTGGAATAAACAACTTTTTAAAGCTTCAGTTACGATGTCTTGAAAGCTCTAAATCTTGGTAAGAGACAAGGATGTACAGGGTTTAGGGGATTTAAAATGTCCGCGAGCATTAGTGAAAGTCTCACCCAAGGCTTAAACAGTTTTAAAGTGTTGGTTGATGTTGGGGAAAAAGGAAGAAGCTAATATAAAATTGTACACCAAACTTGTATTTCCGGAAAGCGAGAAAGTAATAGCTTTCTATGTAATAGGGTATTTTCACTGACCAGCATGGACACTGGAATGGATAGAAGACAAAATTCGAAATACTATTCAGTTCTACCAGTGACACGAAAAAGAATTAGATTAGGCGGTAAGTCATAAATATCTTCTTACCAAGGGTAGTTGCAATAAGTGTTTTTTCTTTCATTTTTCAAGAGCAAAAATTAAAGTTATTTTTTAAGTTCATTTCAGCAGAAACGTAAAGCTGCAACCTCAGTTGCATGCTTAATGTAATGTACTACCAAATGCCACCATTAAAGGCTTATTGTAACCGAGGCCACCTTGCCAGCCTCAAATTGGTACCAGACTATTTAAAGACCCCCTCACACCATCTCAAGGTCCAACCATTAAGACGGTAATCGACGCGCGACAATAAACCGCGCGACCGATTTACCCGCGATTGTGTCGACTCAGTCGGCGTGACGCATTAAAAATCGCAACATAATGAAATAACAAAACAACGTATTAAACGCAAAATGAACGTTTATTGGGGCTTGTGTACATCTATAGTTATTGATCGTGTGATTAATGACGGGCTTTTGTCGTAGATGTAGGTTTATGGGGATATTTTCTAGGATTACTACTATTTTTCTCTTCGATTACCGTTTTTCATTTATGTTTCCTTGAAGAATACATAAAGCTATCATTGGAAGATGCTTTGTCTATCTATTTTATGTGTGTTTACCATATGTATACATACAATAAACCAAAGTTCAAGTCAGTAAAGCTACAAAAGATCACTTCTCTATACTCCCAACTCAAAAGTTAATCTTCTTCAACCATATTCCCATCATCGCCCTTAACTGAAGTTGTTAAGTCTCCAATTTTCCTATAATCATCGTCCCTATTTACCCAGCACCCTTTACATTTCCATATCTGTCCCAACACACGTCTGCGAGCGCACCTTAAGATTTTAATGAGCAAAGCTGCGTCTGCGCACGATTGTGTTCAGCTACTGTACACACGCGACGTTGCATGACCCTACTCTTTTTCTTCTCCTTTGTTATTACCCTTTTTATGGCCCAGATGGCGATTATTGGGAATTTAAAAAATGAGCTTCCATTGACGCCCAATTTCGCCAAGCTTCGCCAGATTTCTTATAAACTTTTAGCAAGAGGACGTTATTTTTCAAACTGACTCCTCTGAGTTTTACTTGACTAACATTTCTTGATATTAATGAATGGATGGCGACAGTCCACAACTCATCCTTCCCAACTCCCCACCCACCGAACTTGCTTACATAATTAATTATTTAACCATTTTTAAACAGGATAACGCATAGTCTATTAAAGGGTTATGAAATATTCATACAGTGGCGCGTATTACGAAGTGTCACAGACAAAATTTGCCTACAATAAGTGTAGATAGTTATTAGCAGTGACTATTTTTAGACCAAAGTGGGAGGTCACATGGATGAGACTAGTGTTGAGTTATAAGTGATTAACCCGAATTCGTTTGGCATTTGACTAAAGCAAACGTTAGTAGATGGCTTCAAAGTGACCACTTTGGAAATAGACTCAAAATTTAAGACAGAATGAATCAAGGCCTCTTCCCAATTTCTAAATCTCTTGCTCCAATTTATAATTTCAAAATGCCGGACACATTACCCGCGTCAATCAGTGTTAATTCGAGACAGAAAAATACGACAGTATTTTTCCGTCAAGAGAAAATTCACATAATGGATCAAATGGAATGGATCAAATCTACTCCAAGACAAGACAGTTTAATGCATAAATTCTTTTTGATTACGGTGAAGATAACCTTCGAGGAAATAGAGTAATTTCGCAAGGAGTATAAAATAAAGACTCGCCACATCTGGGAGCTATTAAACCTTTCGGAACACTCCTATCCCTAGAATTATTCCGTGGCCAGACTATTTATACCCGGGGCGTGGTCAGGACCATAACGACAGTCAAACGGGATGTAGAGGGCCAATTTATGACCGGAACTTCTTTATAGAGATTGACCGATTCGAGAACATTTCTGGCCAATTAAGGGACAAGTTGGGGACCTTTTTCGACAAAAAAAAAAGGTTTTGGTTCACAATAGATAAGTGTTGTTAGACGGGAGGCTTTTAGCAAGTTATTCGGAATTGAGGTGCTATTTTTTTCGCTTCCGTTCGGATGAAAACCGCAGTGGCTATCACCTATAGTAGCAAGATTCATATTGAGAAATTCCTTCGTCTCTTATTATTTTCCGCGACTTTGTAATGTAAGCTTGCTTGAACCCGCATAAGGTTAGAGTTACAAAATATTCTTTCACAGAGCTTCTTCACCCAACAAAGAATATAAATCTTAATAACCTTTCAAACTTAATTTTTCTATCCAGCCTTTTGCCTACAAAGAGATGCCTTTCAGTCGTTCAAGCTCAACAATGACAATGGATCTATTAAGTTGAAGACACTGACTGAACAGAGTTCCAATAGTGTCATAATAACAGTCAGGATATTTTAAAGAGATTAGCAACAGTAATATACCGAGTTTTAAGACCACAAACAAACGAAACGGCCTTTTAAAATGACTCCACTTATTCACAAGACTCAGACCAACAAAGACTCAAATCCATTTCAAGACTAAGATTCGTTACTACGTCGCTATAAATCTCTTTTCCATATACGAATATTTCTTTAAAAAAATCAATAATTAGTTTCACGACTTTTATATTTATTTCAACTCTTGTAGAATACACTTTAAAGCACAAATAAATCATTAAATATTGACTTGATGGTTTTTACATTTCTTCAAACAATCGTTGCTTTGACTTGAGAAAAATGAATGGATAGCTCAGTATTGATATTGCTCTCAGTTTCAAGTTTGCGAGAATAAGATATTTGAACGCATATGATTTTTACACGACTGCCCAAAAAAAGGAGTCGGGACCCATTAAATAATCTAGACTAAAATCATTACATGCAATATGGGTCCCGACTGTTGCAGACAATATGTTCCGTATTAGAATTTATTATTGAACTTGTTTTTTTCTTTTCAGTTTTTATTTAAAGTTATTACCTAGTTATTTTTACGCAGTCGGGTTTTTTAATTTTTTTAATTATTTTCTTTGGTTAAACTTGAAACTGCTTCGTCATCCTCTCCATACTATGTATTTCTACAATAATTTTACCAACTCAAACATTTTCATGGTTTACTACCTATACTCATAAACTATCAAATAATGTCTTCTTAGTATAAGCACACAGAACTGGAGTCAGAAAGATAAACTTTACATTAAAGTATGACTATAAAATCTAAGCTCATCATAAACATTCTCGGTCCTTGTCACACGTTATAAATGAGACAAAGCTCGAAACAGTTGTCGACGTAACAGCACCCAAACATATCAGATTGATTCCGAACACCAATGTCTATGTTTACGTCTCAAAAAAAGCTATCGATGACAAGAAATCTCGGAACGTTTAAATAAATATCATATGTCACGATTAAACTTACACTTTTTATACGTGTTGATATAAATGATAGAGTTATTGCATCTAATTGGCAGAGGATTTCGTGTTACACCCTGAAACAATAGTGAGCCACACACGACGCCCAATCACGACTCGATAAGGCCTTTGTCTCTACGTCAATAATAATGGTTTTTTCTTTGATGATTTGTGAAGCCAGGACGTTCACAATGAGGACGGAGTGGGATGCGGGCGACTGAATAGCGCTTTTATTGTGGCTGTAAGCTTTTGTGGCGACACATGTGCGACCCAAGTTACCAACACAATTTAGACGTAAGTGGACGCTAACGGAATCTAGCTATTCACAGGAGAGGCCATTCTTCTCAATACAAATTCCCAAACGAGATTGTATACGACACGGTAGATACAGATTAGATAACCCGATAAATAATGTCCCCAATTTATAATTAGATACGAACTCCGAAGCAGTGAATGGCCACAAGATAAATGTAACAACAAAAAGAACAGCAGGTGGGAATGGTGGCAACAACGCCAATGATGCAAAACGACAAACTAATACGACACGCAGCGCGCACCAAGCCGGAGCTAAAAAGGTTGGAAGAGAATTAATAGTTGAAGTGGCGCGATACCTATACATCAGTTCAAAGGGTTCCAGTTAATGAATCAAACGACAGGCGACTCGCAACACCTCTTTTGTGGCTGGACAAAATTGACTTTGACGGAGTGAACGGAGCCAAAATAACCGATCGTGTCCAACCCATTGTGCGTGCTATAATTAGAACGCTTGGAAATAAACACGTGGTGGCAATTATCGCAGCAACGGGTTAAATGAGGCACCGAGAAACGGTCGTTAATGGGTACACCCATCCGGCGACGAAATCCTTCGCCACGGACCATGGATAAAGGATTACTGGACTTCCGAGAAAGCGGACGTCTTTATACAACCAATTTCATACCCGATTTTACATTCACCATAACGAGTTGCACAACCGATATAAATAAGATGTAGGAAATAACGAGTTTATTGCACGAGAGCCTTTCAATATTGAGACTGGCTCCATATCTGAATGTTTCCCGTGTGAAGATTTAAGGCTCATCCTCACTACGCGGTTATATGTATTCACAAACATCAACTGTTATTGATACCCAAGATGAGAGATTATAAAATATCGCCTTTGGGGTAAAGCAATGAAGTCACATACATCAGTAAAATTCCAAGTGCTTAGTAAATTAACATTTTAAAGTTTCGTGGCGCAGTGTGAGGGTTAAGCCGAGGCGTGCCTTGAGGCTGGGTACTAAGGCATTAATCATTTCAGTTGGCCGGCTCGGCCCGGCCGCCGCCATACATCACATACCCTTTGAGCACAGCAAGTAACTCATTTGTTGAAACGCACCGTCCTGCTTTTATTAACGTCCGTCCTAACATTGTAAATGTCTCAATTCCTTTGACGACTTCCTGCTCATCACTCGTCAACGCATCGGTTCAGGTGCCGATTCAACCTTTTTTGGTGTTTACGACTCCATTTTTATATATCGCCCAGTTACAAAAGATTAATGTTGTCGTCAAATCTGACCGGCTCACGGTGTCCGATGTTTTGCAATAAATTATCATTAAGTAACTCGTTGTCTCACCTGAACGGGGTTTTATGGTCGGCCGGCCGTAAACCACAGTTAATACGCCGGCTCTAATCTAATCTAAAAGTTCTCTACCTGCTCCCGATATATAAATTCCCTCGCAAGACGTAAAAAAGTTAGTAAAGTCGGAACGGAATAAGGCAATATTACTAATGGAACCGCACGGCATATGCATAAAGGTGCATATGAAGCAAATATGAATTTTATTACCCATAATGCAGTAACAGTTTTAATTGAAAATGAATACAACAAAGTCAATGTTTTGAATTACCGTAAAGTTAAAAAGGTAACACATGCAATTATGTAATAAAAAGGTTTTGCAGCATGTAAACTGTTTAATGAACCACTCTATTTTATGGAGTTGGCCAATAAACGTGGTCGACGTTTAGGAGTGGGTAACGTGAAGCGATCGTAATGTTAAAGGACACTTGCCCCGCAAGCGAATCATAATAAAATTACATATGTAGATGAATTCGTCTGATATGAAAGCGCTCCGCGCGTTCGGAGGCTAGATTATGATAAGCAGGGTACTAAAATGTTGAAATGACTAAGTGTGCTGTGCAATGTCCGTGCTTAATACTAAATGTCATCAAAGGTAGTAAAGACGAATTTACCAATGCTCCAGTTGCTGTGAGGATGAACACTAGGTCGCATTAATAAAACATTGCGATGACTATCTTCATAAATGAATGACCATCAATAATATCTTTATTACTTTACTTAATTCAGTTGACGCAGTATTAATTTATGTGATTCTATAAGTGGTATTTGTTCTAGACTTTTCTTATTAATGTGAGAACTTTCAACGCAGGCTTCAACTCATACTTTACTACTGATGATTGGAAACTAAGTAAGATCAATATTAATTTGTACTTACTGGGCATGGTGATGATAATGAGTAGCGTGATGCATAGCTGTAGCAGGCGTGCCGGGTGGAGTCGAAGCATGGAAGGCCGCAAACGCCGAGGGGAACTGTAGTGGTAGGAAACCACTGCCTGCACTCCCTGGACCTCCCACCGACTCCCGATCAGGCATTATTTCCAGTCCTAGCACTTCGACATGTCCTTCACCAGTAACTATAAACACTTCATCACTCTTACTAGGTCCTATCGCAACCACCAGTTTATATTTATCACCGTTTACTAAATCTTCTGTCAGGTCAACTCCAATCTTATCCCGTCCATCTTCATCACTAACGTCATTATGTACTTATACATTAAAACTTTGTGCATCGTGGATTACAAAATGTCGTGTTCTGTCGAAATCGTCTCCCATACTTCCGTTTTCAGCTTCTGAAACAAAGAAATAATTACTGTTAATTATTATTTCCGCCTCCAAATTCGGTAGCTGCATCGGAATTGCTAAATTAGAATGTTTTGTACGGTTAAACAAAAAGTGTAAATGGGATCGTGTTAAGATTGCGTGTCTGTGTGTTGTTACTTCAATTGCCTCTATTATGTCTTCATTTTACGAGCGAGCGAGACGAATTACCCGGTTTGTATTAAGTTGTTTGTAACTAATGCACGTGTTTAGACTATTTTATAGCAATTTTGTATTATTGTTGGCGTTAGTTTGGCACTCATTAGTGGCTTGTATGTTTATTGCTACTACATTAATTACTATAGCTTCTGTCTATTCGTCAGTAGGAAATGCATAAAATGTCATGACTGGTCTTAGGTTCATTAACGTTGGTGCCTTGAACTTAGGGAACTGGAAATAAAATTTCCTTGGACATTGTTTTATTTTCAACTTCAACTTCTAAAATTATTCATTTTACCCGAGTTGTAAAATGAAATTAAGGAAACTCGTTACCCAACATTGACTACTTACTCATTTTAATAGACAGTTAAGCTACCAGTAACAGTTAAATACGTACCACAAACCTGGCTCATTACAGACTTTACATAGTTTCATGTTAACTAAGTTTATAATTTGCATGGGGAATAGCACGACTGACACGTAAACATACGCTAATTCTTATCATAGAAACATTATGTTTCTTTTCATCAACTTTGCCTCTGGTTATGTCGAAATTACAATTTTCTTGAATAAGGCGCTGGTTGCACTCAAAAGCGTCCAAGCCGCCTCTAAACTCTGTGGCAATCTGAGTAATTTTAGATATTTTACCTTAAAACTTTAGTAATAATGTCACTAGTAATATTTACAGCTAGTGCTAAAGTGTTAGACATTAATACATGCAGGGGAAAAAACTAAAATGTTAGAAGTATCAACTTTGATCACTAATGATGATTGATTTGACACATGCTAAAGGCTTATTAAAAGAACTGTGACATAACATAAATCGACTGTTAGCCTTTGCTTTTAAAGAACAGTTTTTTTATCAGTGTTAATCTCGGTATTATTAGAGTTGTACACTACATATCCATACCTATTTTCATCAGGGTCGGCTTCCAGTCATAACAGATCTTATTTAAGTACTTACTATGTACTTGATTGCATTTCTGTACCTTTTAAACCTTTCACATTGACAACTTAGTTCTATACATCTATACATGAACCGATAAACAAATTGCTTAGCTACGACTCGAGAAAGACGATGACTTGAGTTCACATCTGATGGTATATATATTTTCTTTCTATTCGTTTTTTACCATAACTACACTTGGCAGTTCTCTCCCCATACAAGAATTCCTCCAGTCGTGAGTGCTATTATTTCCACGAACATCCACATTCAGAGTTGTAACCTATTCAACTAACTATGTCTATTCATCCAAAAGTCTATCTAGAACACGCACTTCTTGTTGAGGTTTTAAAGGAAATCCTCTCTATCTTACTTTGTAACATGTATCGCACTTGTACGTACTTTTGTATTTTCTACTTCAAATGCATTAAAATTAAGAGTATTTTTTTAATCTTCAACTAGTTTCGTTGCCAATTATTTTCATTTCTTGATCCTCATTAGTATCACCTGTACTTTTATAACCTTCCCCATTCTAACAATTCTTTTCCCTAACTACTTGTCTTTCATCAAAGTTACCTGCACCCCCATTTCGATCATTATCATTGATCACATATTCAACGGTATCTTAAGAAATAAATCGAGATGCATCTGACTTAAGTCCGGCTGTCTTCGGATCTATCTCGGCAATATTTCATGCATCGCTGTCTCAACCTAGATTGTTTTTGCAATTGATGTCTCGTTCGACATGGTCGCGATAGTTGATGTAGCGAAATAGTGGTTCATTTGTGTCAGTAAATATGTAGCTGACATGTTATAAGATGAACACAGTATTAATGACCTTGCTTTGCTGGCGAGTTTATTCTGCCATTTCTCCTTCCTAGGTTAAATATTTAAAAAATGATGAAGGATGGACGTTTTGGGGGACTACCTAATGTAATTGTGTCGATCAAACAAACTCTGTCTCTTATACGTTTTGGGGTCATGTACTGTTCTTTTGCATTTTATTTTGCCCGTATATAAAAAAAATACCATAATATCTATCTGATATTATCAACCTAGAAACTAGAAACAAGAATCTAACAGTACTACTGCACTACATCATCGCAACCGGTTTTTTTTATGAAAGTTTAGTTAAAGGAAAATCAGATAAAAAAAAATATCTTGCATGGCCCGGAAATCTTCAATAGTATATTCATATTTTAAGTATTCAAATTATGTATAATCATACGCAATTATACTCGTGTACAAGCATTTACTTTGTCATAAAAGCACTCGACGAGAAATGTCGTCAGAGCCAAATCTGTCATCTTATTATCTGTTTTACAAACAATGTTGTAAAAGACAACTTTTTAATATACTAATTATTTAGTAATGAAGTGTTCATTACCCTTGCTTCCCTTTTAAAAAGCTTTAATTACCTTAAAAATTACATAGACATGGAGAATGGTCTTAATTGCGACTGAATCTCGCCAAGTCGTGGTGACAAAAAGTCGTGCGACAAATTGAGAGAAGCTTCGGAGTCGTCATTATCACTTACGGGGAAATTGGGTGTGGTGTTTGTTGTAGCGGGTATTAATAAGCTTTTTATTTTTATTAATTTGTGCTTCATTTTTGAGGTACTTTGAGATCCCCAGTGCCTGAAGACGGGTGTCGTAACCGAGACAGGCTAAAAAACGCTGAAGATTTGGATTCGTTCCTTACTGATTGTCTGGAGGAGACCAGACATAAGGAAGATTGAAAAAGTATAAAAACGGTCTTTGCCCAGCAGTGGGACCAAAAAGACAAAACAAAAAAAAACATTTAGGGCAGTCTCTGGGGACTGCCGACAGAAGTGAAAACAAAAAGGACACAGGCCCCTCCCCAGTCGTAGCTCTGGTTATGCCCGCGCATGCCATGTGGTGCTACGCCGTAGCGGATCACCTACGAGTTCTACGAACGGCTACGAAGCGTGACCGCACGTTACGTCAAGTGACGATGAGTTCAATGTTTTTCCTTCACCCAAAAAGTGCTCAACGCGCCTAAAGAAGTTCTCACTTCAAAAATGCGAAAGGAAGCATTTAAAAACCACAAAAAACGATTTACTAAAAACGTTTTAATCTTCATTCAAATAAAGAACACTTTATTAACGTGCATAGCGTTGTCCCTTATGAGTTATGACGGAAAAATGGTAATAAAACAAAGCACCGATACTTGAAAAGCAACATTAGAATGCTCGCTCGCTTCAGCTTATCACTCGCACACTATCACATAGGTTACCATCGGAAAAATTCCTTCCGTAATTAATGAAGATGTGATTGTTTGGGACGTGACTCGAGCATTGTCCTCAATACGGCCACAAGCCATACTCGAGTAATGAATCGATCGTAAAACCCGATATCGACATATCGATACTCATTTTCATTCAATGAGATTTACGATGTTTATGCATGCAAAATTGGCGGGCGTTTCGAGTGTCGACTTTTATCGGCCATTCAAAAATCGAATCATGAATTTTGAATTTCGTATGCCACGGATTAATGTTGCATTTTATTCTTTTTCTGTGCTTTGTTAAGTGTCAAGTGATTTGGTAGTTTTTAATATCAATCATAACTCTCGCGATAAAATTAAAATTGGCAAGAGAAAGTGTATGTCACTGGTCACACCTACGCAATTATTGATAAGAAGTCCTTGTATTGTTAAACTTTCTAACGAGTTTATTGCAACGTCCTTGTGAAACATAATTGGCGCTACAATAATAATAAATGGCTTTTCAATACACTTCCTCGAAAACTGGTCCTTAACGCACTACGATTAGGTACAACATGCAATGTATTTCACACGCGTGCGATTTTTTCCACTTTCCCGCACGTGTGCGGCAATGATAATTGCCACAGATAACTGTACCTATACTTAGTCCAAATTGGTTCAATGCCTATAGTCTGTGGTGAATGTTATTTTTTTTTTGCAAAGCACTACCCGTCTTTATGGCATAAATATTTTTTGAATATTCAAATTGTGTTTATAAATAGAATATCATAGATAAACATAACTTTTATACACAAATTAACATTTATTTGTGTTCTGAATTCAAAAATATAAAATAAATCTATTTTTTATATTAGGCTGTTTAACGGCTTCATACCATTGCCAACCTGTTCAACTTGTTCAACCTGGCGAGACTAAAGCGCGAAAAAAAAAGAAAATTTAAATCAGTTTCATAGTTCGTGACAAAAATATTATTCGTTATTTTATTGTATTTCTTCAAAAGTGTATTGAAAAACGTCGTTTGATACACGTGGACCACGTGGACATTTGTTATTGCAATTCTCGGCTCTAAAAAACACCCTCGCCTACGGCTCGGGTGTTATGATTCCGCCTCGATTGCAATAACAAACTTTCTCCACTTGTATCAAAATGTAATATTGTTGATTTCTGTGAATTTAAATATATAATACGACATATTTTACATTCCGGTCCATATTTAAATATCTCTCAAATTAATAAGTGGATGCAAATCTGTGCATTCTTTAAAATCAATTGTATCAATTCTAAGAATAACGATATGAAAATTAATACATCTCTTTAGCATAATCCAAAAATAGCGGTAAAATAAAACCAATCACTATTTTTATCGATACTTTCCCACCACTATCCTCAAAATGAGTGCGGCAAAGCGCGGACGCATGCCGCGTCTCTTAATACGGCCCTTAATTACGATTTAATTGTTTTTAGCGGCGGAATTGTTCCGAGCCCTTCTCGGAAACGCAACCGGACTGGATCGATGGTGTTTTTAGTTGCATTGTGAACATTCTAGAACCTTAATCAGACGAATATTTTTGTCAAATTAACGTTTATTTGTTTTTTCCATTAACATAAACATCACACATGTAATAATCGTAGGGTTAGGCAGACAGGTTCGTCAATTATTGTAATAGAGGACAACCCTATTGCCATAAAAAAAAATCCTAAAGGAATGACACTTTGCCCGACCTAGAAATCGAACTCAGGACTAGCACAGCGAGTATAGCCCATGCGAGTGCTAGACCAACAAGACAGCTTTTCATCACAAAATAAGGCCTTGCCTGTTATCTCCTGACTTCTAACACTAATTTAGATTAGTTTTATTTTGCATAGTTAACTTGCGATAACACAGGTCAAGTTATTCCTATTAGATCGTGTTGTTTCAAGATTACTCATACAGATTATTACTAATAAGTTTATATTTGTGCTATGTTAAACGTTTAATTAACTGTTATTATATTGCAACCACCTATTAAGAATCTAAACAGTAATAAAACATTAAATTAATGCTATAGAAAACAGAGAGACCAAATCTGTTTTGTCGATATCGATAAATTACTTGATCTAGGAATAGAGCATCTCTATAAGTCATGGATGGGGTGAGAGCACAAATAATTGAACTTAAGTGGAGATAACATCAATTGCTAAACGATTAAGCAGAGGTGTAGGTACCTAATTAAAAATACCCCCACATTTTGCCAGTTATATTTAAGTCTAATGTAATAAAGAGGCGAGCCTATTGCCATCCAACAACAATAGCCCATAACGTCCACTGCTGGACATAAGCCTCTCCCATGATGGGAGGAATTTGCCGTAATCTCCACGCTTGGCAGGCGGATTGGAGATCGCAGTGATGACAGACTAACAGAAAACGCTGCTGCCCATTCTCTGGTCTACGGAGGCGCAAGGTGTTCTGCCTCAGACATTAGTCGCCTTATACGACACCCGTGAGTGTATTGCCATCCATTAGGCACAAATCCAAACTCTGCGGCTGCTGCTGAAAAAATTTCGGTGGGAAAATTCAGTTACACTTTGCTCGACATAAAAATCGAACACAGGACCTCGAACTCAACAGCAGTTCTCGCGACCACAAGACCAACGAGGCAGCTAAAGCAGGAATAGGGAAGCCCTATTAGTCACAGATGGAGTGACAACAAGTCATCATCTGCTTAGCCTTTTCCCAACTATGTTAGGGTCGGCTTCCAGTTTAACCGGATGCAGCTGAATACCAGTATTTTACATGGAGCGACTGCCTATCTGACCTCTACAACACAGTTAGTACTGGGGAATACGATACCCCTTGGTAAGACTGGTTGTCAGACTTTTTGGCCCACTGTCTACCTGTAACGACTGTCAAAGATCTACAAATGACAGCCGGGACCAACGGCTTAACGTGCTTTCCGAGGCACGAAGGAAACTCGGTATGTACTGGGTGGTTACCCATCCACAGACCAACCTAGGCAAGCACGGCTTAACCTAAAGATCGACCTGAGTGGCTGTTATTATTTTGCCACGAGCAAGCAGTATAGCAAAAATAGTAAAACAAAAATAGAGACATCACTTTGTAACTCGTATTTATGAAACACATGAATATGAATTGTTGACAATGGTTAATTATAATTTCAATTAATATGATGATTCATTTTTTCGTTCGTGTAAGTTAAATTAAGTAACAGTAATTATAACACAAAATTATACAGTTGTGTTGTAATTAGAGTACAATTTGATGGTATCTTGTACTGAATCGTATTAATGCGTGATATTATTTAATTAAAAGGAACGTAATAATATGATAATTATATGTAATTTACTGCAGTAGTTATTTGACAAACTTTCATTGATAAATGGTATGTTGTGCAGTAAAGGTGCGTTATTTTTATTTGTATGGCACTTCAACGACTTACTCACTAAAACATAATAAAATAACAAACAGTTATAGGTATAGTATAGCGAATTCGTCACTTATACCCACACAGCGCTCGCAGAATAATATAAAGACAAGTACACACATCAAAAAAAGTTTGTGATCACTTTGAAAATTCAAAGTGAAAGAATTTTTGAAATCGACGCAGTAGTTTTTGAGTTTATTAATTACAAACATACACACAAAAATACAAATCTTTCCTTTTTATAATATTACTACACATATTACTCTTTATTTCAAACAGGGTATTTCTGTTTAAAAAAACACACAACAAAGTTTTTATCTTGATAAAGTTCAATTTAAAAAAATATATCAGCTTATGATAGTGATCACAAACTTCTTTTGATGTGTGTATGATACCATTACAGATTATAAACAGATAATAAAAAATTATAAAAAAAAATTGCTTGTAATTTTTTATTTTTTTTTGGAAAACAAGCTGTAAAATATTCTTTAACATCTGAAGTGCATGATGCTATCCCTTTCTCTGTCTGTCATATTAAGATGTTATTTTTTGCAGAATTATATCGCTGCTTTCAAAAAACACACTACAAACTGTTGAAAATGAAAACGTCATGCCAATCAATTACTTTAAAAATAAATACAAACAAACAAATTCGACTGACGTACTCGTAAGTCTGACTTTAACTGACAATTAATACTGTCAATCAAGTTAAAAGCTTCGATTAAAGTAGCGTGTATCTCTGTATGACGGATTTGGGTTCAGAACCTGCAACGTACCTACTGGTACCACTTAGGTGTGTTGTGGTACCTTTATCACTCTTGTGCCCTATATAATAAGGTTGAAAATTTGTCGAGCATCAGTGAACTCGGTACCTAAGCACGGCGACTAATCAAGCTATGCAAAACCAAATTAAGCTGATCTCTTATTGTACGAGAAACTTATACAAAGCAAGGTCAGGTTATAGTAGATTTGTTTAGATTGATTGGTCGCAGTACGAAACGTAACGTAACGTAACGTAGCGTGCTGATAGATGGATTGAATAGTACGGGGGTCGTGGAGGTGTTTAAAGTAAAAATCTTACATTAACAACTTGTCAAAAAGTTGAAACTTTGACCCCCAATATCTAACTAGAAGGTTCCCAGGTATGGTGTAGAAAAAAAAATGATCGCAATGACAAGGAGAACAAGTGACTTTCGGCTTCGTTAAGAGGGGTTTTACACCCTTTATGATACTGACTGTGCCATTCTTCAAAGGGAATCTGGTAGGAATCGAGTTGTATGGAACCTTCGCCACTGCTACCGAGTTCACTGACGGTCTGTCACTTTTCACGCCGTAGTTTCAAGGTTGAAAATTGGTCAACCCACAGTGAACTCGGTAGTACACACGGCGACATCAAGCCATTTCCAGTATAACATAGCAACGCTTCGTATAGATTTCCCGAACAATGAGAGATCCGTATAAACTGGTTTTTTAACCGACTTCAAAAAAGGCGGAGGTTATATGTTCGTGTGTATGTATTTTTTTTTTTTTTTTTTATGTATGTTACCTGATTTCTCTCCCATTTGTGGACCGATTTTCAAAATTCTTTTTTCATTTGATAGAATACACTCCTGAGGTGGTCCCATTTTAATTTGGTGAAGATCTGATGCTGGCCTTCGGAGATATACAATGGAACTCTTCAAAAAGAGACGGCAAATCTGTTGTGATAGCTCCAATCGGTTGGATGTTCATTGTTTATACAATATCATGACGGAACATCACGCCTGTATGCTCTGAGGGGGTACGCAGAAGTGTACAATTTACCTGATTTCTCTCCCATTTGTGGACCGATTCTCAAAATTCTTTTTTTATTTGAAAAAGTATACTCCTGAGGTGGTCCCATTTTAATTTGGTGAAGATCTGATGCTGATCTTCGGAGATATACAATAGAACTCTTCAAAAAGGGACGGCAAATCTGTTGTGATAGCTCCAATCGGTTGGATGTTCATTGTTTATACAATATCATGACGTAACATCACGCCTGTATGCTCTGAGGGGGTACGCAGATGTGTACAATTTACCTGATTTCTCTCCCATTTGTGGACCGATTTTCAAAATTCTTTTTTTACTTGAAAGAGTATACTCCTGAGGTGGTCCCATTTTAATTTGGTGAAGATCTGATGCTAATCTTCGGAGATATACAATGGAACTCTTCAAAAATAGACGGCAAATCTGTTGTGATAGCTCCAATCGGTTGGATGTTCATTGTTTAAACAACATCATGACGTAACATTACACCTGTTTGCTCCGAGGGTACATAGATGTGTACAGTACACCCAGATTTCGACAGTTATGGCATGTTATGTTCCATTTATTGGGGATAAGCCTATTACCATGACATGTATTGTTAACCATGTACAGTCAAAGGTCAAAATTCCACTTCCACCGCAATGCACATTATCGTTTGCGTTATACGGGCGGCGGCGCCTATACACACATACGCATATTTATCCGTGTGAGTGATGTTCCAACGCTAACAACCAATTTGGCCACCGTATCACTTACACAACTCATTGAAATTTGTAATAACAATCTTAAGCGGGCAACAAGTTGCTAATGTGTAAGTGTTGTCAAACGTTCCTATAGAAGAAGGTCATAAGTACCACCAATGTGGCTTTGCCATTGTGTTGCGAGATTGGCAGTCGACTTCTGACTGTTACTGTACAATGAATGCATAGCAAATATTTGTAAGTATAGGATATTACAACTAAAAATGGAAAAATAAAATAAAACTTTTTTGCCAAAAATAAAACCGACTTCAAAAAAACAACAAACAAAAAAAACACAAAAAGAAAAGGACAAAAAAATACACTAAAAGAAAAACAAAAAAAAAAACTAAAATAAAACCACAAAAAAGTGAAAAATAACTTTAGCTTCAGAAGCCGGTGAGAAAAACACCAAATCAATCAAAGGTCAAGTTTCAGAAGTCGGTGACAAAAACCCTAAATCAGTTAAACAAGGTCACCGACTTCTGAAACTTGACCTTTGATTGATTTGGTGTTTTTCTCACCGGCTTCTGAAGCTAAAGTTATTTTTCACTTTTTTGTGGTTTTATTTTTTAAAGCTTGATTGGTCGCTGTTTGTATTAGCGAGTTCACTGTATGCCACTTTTCACCCTTATGCTCTAAGTAATAAGGTCTAAATGTATTCGACCCTCAGTGAACTCGGTAGTACCTACTTAATTAAATCGTTTAATTTGACTTTAATTAATGGTTTGGATCATGCTCTCTTCGATACCTGCAATAGGGTATATGCATGATTTTTTTTTATCACTCTAAACAAAGCGTACTAACATCAGAAATAGCAAAAAGAAATTATTTTTTTAATATCTGTAAAAAACACTAAGTTATAAGCATTTGAAACTGCTGATTAGACAGAGAGATCCGATACAGCGAATGACGTCATTCGCTGCATCGATGTATAAAATCCATACTAAATTCCGTTTATCTAGAAAGAGATAGAAACAAAAGTTTAAATGGTTATAACTTTTGTGCTGTTTGGCCGATTTATGTCTTGTTTTCGCTTTTTGTCATTATTTGTATAGTACTTTAACATTCCGTATCGAAATTTAAAAAAAAGAAAATTTATGCATGTTCCCCTATTACAGACACAATTAAAATAACAATGCACCGTACCCGATCGGGTACGGCTCCGACATACAGGTTAAAAAGTCAGACAATTCAGTCAGATAAATTGTTGTTATATGTAAAGACAATGTAATTAACTATATTTGTACGCCTCTGGGCAAAACATAGAGGACCTACCTATCTGTAACACCACTATTGTAATTTGACCTATGTTTACAAATAAAGCATTCTGATTCTGACAATTTATACTCTTAATATCATTTATCCTAACAACTTTTAAGATGGAAGCAAAAATTTCCTAAATATCCAGAACTTTTCGAGTGTTCTGAGACTTTTTGGTGTTTGGTGAACAGCTTCACAAAGTCAGAGGGAAGATCCTCTTACTTTGACGACAAAACCTACAGCATCCAACAAACAAGACTCTTAAGTGTGAGCATAAAGTTCTGGGTTCAGATTTGTGCCCGGTTGATGGCAATAGGCTCATCCCACATTACATGGGACTTAAAACAAAAACGAAATGTGGGTGTACAATTAGGTACACCTCTGCCTAATCCGTAGAGGATTACAGGCGTGATGTTATTATTGTACAAGATTCAAATGCTCTCAACACTTTTCCACACAATAGGTACTTAGCCTTGTAGACCACTCTTGTTTTACCAAGGCGCTGCTGGCCTTTCTCGGGGAGTTAGGGTGGATCGAATAAAATTTCCACCCGTACGCAAAATACGCGCTTTGACGTGGAGTTGCGGACACCAGCCCGCTATACAATACAATACAACACAACAGACCACTGCTGGGTATAATTCCGATACCGATATATCGGCAGGCCGATATATCGGCATCGTCGATTAAAATACAACCGATATCAAACTTTGTTTTCTTAAGAAAAATCTACCTAAACTTTAATTACTGACTTGACTTTATTTTATGTGTCGGTTTATTTGGTTATTTTGTGTAATGACATAATCACCACTTTGATTGCCTGATAATATTTCATATACTTACCTAAATAAATGTTTCTGTGAATTTTGATTTGGCTTTTTGTTAATTTAGGTGTTTATTTTTATTATTTCTATGATTTCACACTTCACAAAGTCGATTTTCTATTAAATATAGGTAACTTTTATGCAATTAATTAGACATTTTGATTTATTATCTACTAAGCCATGGATATAGGTATCGGTATCGGCAGAATTAAATATCGTTACATCCCTAGTATAAATCTTTCCCAAACGAGCCAGCTATTCACCACAATTGTACAACGCCAACATAGTACAATAGTGTCCAGCAAGCCTTACCCAGCTAGTAATGAATCAAATACATCTTTATAAAGATAACAATGGAGATATTTTCTTGTACTATGTCCGATGATGATATCACGTGTATTACAAATGACGGCATTTACATGATCAACCTTATGTGCAATAAAATAAGGTAGGTGCAATATATCAATGGTAATAGGACGTTGTATGCAAAAAATGTTTGTGAAGTTAAACAACCTGCATTGTTGCGACGGTTTCTTTAAACATTGCTTTGTCTCAAAAAAATATACACGTGATTTTTTGATTCTTAAATCTGGTAAGAGGGAATCGGTAAATAGCCAGCAAAATTAAAATATTCACCTTCAGGTGAAAGCGAAAGTATCCTAAAAATCCAGAACTTTACAAATGTCGTAAGATTTTTGGTCAAGGACTCATTAAATACTATATACTCAGTGTATGTTCAACACAGACTTCCCAGCCCATGATATTTACCTAAATACTTTTAAAAGAAAATCTTCATAACAAGAAACCTTCTGGGGATGAGACCACGCTTATCAAAGCGAGTCGATCGGAAAGAGAATTTATAATTAAAGTCTTATTATTTATCCTGGCACATCCAAAGTACCTACACAGAAAAACAATCCACGACACAACACAAAAAAACACGATACAGTACACGCACAACCTTACAAAGACCTTGATTTTCACTAAAGACAAACTAATAAAACTATTAATTAATATTCAGCAACAAATAACGAATCCAAATAAGCCAGCCAAGCCACTCCAAACTTTGTTATAAGGGGCTATTAGGGCGTCTCCTCACGAACTCATTGCTCCAACATAGCCTATAAGTCAGGACACAATAGGAACACTCATCATTTGATATGGCCTCAGCTTGCTTGAATGTGTTTTGAACGCGAATTGTCTTATTAGAGAGCGTTTAGTCTGTCTGCACACTTGCGATTTGTAGTGTCGTAAAAACTGGTGAAGGACTTATGTCATGACACGCGATTTTGTCGCATTGATGTCTCATTATCATCAAAATCTGTGTGTATTTTTTTTGTTCGACAGGTCGTTTTCTGCGCTACTTGCATGCTAAATCTTGGAGGTTAGATTGACAAAATCCCCATCCACACTTTATACTAAAATATAAAAGTAGCACTGGCTGTTTATCTGTTACCTTTTCACGACTTCACAAACGTATGAAAATAAAATTTGGCACACATACTCGTATAAGCCAGTTAACCAGGTTGAACGGTCCCGTGGGATAATTCCCGACCTCAAAGAGGGCGAAGCCATAGTCATATATAACCTAGGACAATACTTTCGTACCTTTTCCTAAAGCCTACTTGAACATAAAATCCATCTTACATTAATCTCTTTTCGAAACAAAATTAATAACATTATTAACGATCACAATCTAACCACACAGCAATTAAAATCTAGATCTATAGCCTCCCCATAAATCGAAGCAAAATTATTTAACACCAACTTTAATAGATATCTTAATTCATTTCTCGTGTACCACAACTTTATAGTCGAGATTCTAGATCATCTCATAGATTTTATAGTCAACTATAAGATTTTCTATTAAGAATATACCAGCTCTGTTGAGACCAGGCCATTTATTATGGCAATAAACTTCTGGACATCTAACTACTGGATTACAGTAAATTAAATGGTGGCGGCATGATTATATTTATCATGGGTTCCAAGTCTCACATGTTGGTATTTGATGATGGTAAATAAGGTATTATCAACTTAATGAAGCTTTTTGAAAATAGAAGCAACATTAATAAAGCTGAGATAAGTTCTAAAGCTGCTTCTGTCTGAAAAAAAAGAAAGAGGATACTATTCAAAAACTGAACAAGCATAAACAGTTAGTAGCAGTTGCTGACAATAATGCCTAAGACAATCAATTACCAAATTCAGAATAACTTAGCGGGAAAGATGAAATAAATACGTTAATCGAAGAGAGTGGAAAAACACAATTAATAGTAGAACAAGAAATACGAATTGAAAAAAAATATATAAAAAGTTCGAACAAAAAAAAAAACAGTTAAGCTGCTCTTTTTTTAGGACAATGCAGCCACGCTATTCCGAAACCACTGTAACTCCTGAAAGCCAAAATCAACAGTGGTGACCACCAGAAAAAACGGGACAATAAATCTCGACCAAGTTCCAGAGAACAATTAAACCGTCATGGAGTTCGCCATAAAATTATTCAGAAAAGAATAGCGGAGGAATAAGAAAAACATAACTTCCACTTACCTCCATATCAGAGCTGCTATTTAATTACCGCTAAAGCTTGACCAACTGAAAACTTCCGTCGAAGAATCCATTGGACCTTTACCACGTCCCAAATTTCTAAAACAATACAACCCCCATCCATCCATGCTTAAATACGTCAAAACCAATTCCTAGAACCCTAAACTAGCGGCTAATCCTTTCATCGGCAGCGTTAGCATTCGCGGTATACTGCGCATGGACAACAATAAATTATAATGAGTTTCAACGCCACGCCGCTTCTATATGGCCCTTCGAAGCGGTGTCAACTCACTCAGTACGTGCACGTCCGGCATTGCGGGGATTGTGCTGTAGTTAGAGATAGGCTTGGCTATACTAAAGATACGAGTAAATCAATCGAGTAAAGAAGATGGAAGAAAAATAGCTAGAGAGAATCTTGTCAGCAGCGTCATAATCAGCCAAAATACTTCTAATTTTGGCTGATTATGATGATGTTGATGAAGAAAAATTTGAATTATAAGGTCTTTTAGCTCACACTCCAAATAATGCTGAGGCTGTGAGGAAAGGGGGAGTGTGAGATACTGCGAATTGTAACTACAGTAAACTAAGAGTCACCAACATAGCAATACTCAATAAGAAAAAACAACAATAGAATGAAAACAAAATAGTTAAAATAAGTATTTTTTGACATTATAAGAATATTTTATGATTACCTATTTCAAATTCATAAAACAACTTAAGAGGACGCATTGGAAATCATGTAGTCAATGATCTCAATTTTTGTCAGTAATTATAAAACAAATGAAAATATAAGTTGGTGACCTGATAATTCATGATAAAACCCTTATTTTGTTAGTTTTCAATACATGATTAAGTAACTTTTGTAACAGAGAAAAAAATATCAAACATACCTCTTTTTAAAAAGAGATTCACATTTAATGGGCAAACGGGACCAATTTAAGCCTCTTAACTTTCTCCGTAGATGAGCCTATACATACTCTTTAAAATTATAGAAGGAATTTCTGAAATTATCGTTCCCAACTGAATTAAATAACGAAAACCATTTTGTCGTTTACGTCCTTTAAGTTATAAGCTAGCAATCCTCGCCCCGCTCAGACGCCCAGTCCCCCGCTCAGTCCCGATGCGCGCGTGCCCGGTTTTAGAACGATGCCTCGCCTTTCGCCAAGTATATCTGCATGTGGAAAACGAACTTTTAGCTTCAGCTAGTGAATAGGCACGTATACATGTTTATAATTTATTATATTCATAAATACGGTGTATTGTATTGTAAATGTAATATTTAAATACAAAGATTACTACTTAATTTGAAAGCATACGACTCTCTCAGTAGTATAAGAAACGATCTGTGTAGAGATGGCATGTATTATGTCCTAAGCTCTGTTAGATTTGAATATGTATTTTCATGATAATAATACTGTAAAGGATAATAAAACTTGCGAACAGTTAAAGATGATATTATCAAGACGGATGAACTAAGTTTTGGAAATAGCCACACTAATACAGAAGGACCAGGAAACGAAAAAAACTAAATGCACTGCGGCTAGAAAATGAGAAAAAAGTCTGAAGATGACGAAGGTACTTTAACACAAATACTTGAAAAACTAAACAAATTACGAAACCTTCTAAGAAGCAAATTATTTTTGCACGATTGTAGACAAACACGGAAATTAGTATTCCATATAAGTATACAAAATTGTTTCTTAATCCAGTATGCACCTCGATTTAATCGACCATGACTGTCATGACGGACAGACTTACAAAAAAGGATGATGCTTTAAACACTCTGTCATTCCTTTTGGATATACGGAATTAAGTGAGTCATCTAACTGTTATTCAGATTACAATCTTATTGAAATATTGGACGTCAATAAAAATGCATTTAACAGGATACCAACAGCAAAAAAGGATTTCTGTTTTTTTTGCAACTCCCAACCTGTCAATGTGTGAAACAATTTTATTATCTCCTTACTTATGACTTATGACAAATGTAAGATCAAGTTTGCATTCTAGTTTATCGTTATTTTACTTGTCATGTATCATAGCATCATAAACACGATTTTATGTTCGCGTTTTATCATGATCATCTTTATGTAGATCTAAATCTACATCTCGTATAATTGCCTCTACCGATGTCCCTTAAGAACCGCGTATTTGCAGCTGCAAAACATTTACGAGTACTATAACAGCGAGACTTTTTATTTTACTGTAGTATTCTTATTTTGCAGATGTTCTGAACAACAAATATTCTGTAAGTCCATCTTTAGCTTTGGCACATGTCACGGAACCGTTGCTTGTGTCACTTTAGCGTCTTCATTCACTACATTTGCACACAGCATTTCAATAAGCTCAACCAGACACCATAACCTATTGCTACGTTATTTCAGACGCGTATTTTGGTACTATGTTCATTCACAGTAAAACTTTATTTATGTTTTCTAATTTTTATTGCTCATCGCTGTCGACTACTTAATGACTTGACGCCTCTGTCTACAAAATTAATCTGTGCGGCCCCGTAAATAGATGCAGAGTCGAATTAGGAACCAATAAAGTCGAAATTAAATATGGACCAGCTGTAAAGACGTGTTTGGTAATGTTTGGTTAGCGTATTCACGCCACGGTAGAGGAAGTGAAGAATAAAACTAGCAGCTTCGAATATAAAGCTGGACAATAAAAATTGTAGGTGAAACTTATTTATTTACATTATAAATTTATTTTTAACACATTGATTGGTAGTCATTTTCTGGATTTATAGGCGGTGGAACTAGCCGCTTTATTGCTTTCTTTATGGCTCGTTTTTTAGGAACTATAAATTTTACTTCTTTTTTTTTCTAAATGGGGAACGAATTTTAATCCGTTTAAAGCAAACTTTAGGAATGAGCTCGACATGTGTAACAGGATTCAATCTGACACGTTATGTCTATGACATTTTTATGGTGGATAAAAGTTTTAGACATTTTTGATGGCCTTTTGATAGCTGTTGTGAATAAAAATGTGTGTTTTCGGTATATTTGTTAGTAATCGGTGCTTTTGTCAGGTCTGGTTTGGCAGGAAGCTAATAATAAATTAATGTGACATTAGTGGCTATCATGGGCTAGTTTGGAAGATAATTTATTTGGATCAAATAAATAATCAAAATTATCTTAAAATAGAGGTTTCTCCACATTTTAGTTTACTTTCTAAAGACCAAGTAGATTATAATGATATAAATTTTCTTTAAACTAACAACAATTTTAAATATCATCTATTTCACCACCAACGTGTCCTTCAAAGTGAAGACAAAATTATACAAAGCGAACGGAAAGTGGTTTATTTAGAGAACAAATAAATAACTGATATAAATGTTTTATCGCGGCCATATAGACGAGAATCAATAAAAATCACGCACTCGGAATTGGCCACGATCCATCATCGTATTGTAAAATAAAAAGAGCATTTTTTAACTGTATTTTTAGCTCCTTAAGTATTATAACGAATATGTAAGTAGTTGATGAAGTAACAGCAAGAATAAACTGACTATTGAGATATTCACACGAAATAAATCCATCAATGAAGAATATTATCAACAGAAAAGAAGAATAGTAACTACACTCAACTAAAATACATAGCTATAAAGCATCTATACCTATATAGATATTGGAGATAGTAGAAATGATAAAGATTAACATAAAATTATAGTTAATCACGATAACTAAGAAGAACAAGATGATGATGATGAAGACTAATTTTGAACAAAATATCGTAACAAATGCGATATTTTAAAATATTTGACTGACAATACAGAAAAATATGCCGAGTGTTGTGAACTTGTGACTGTAATCTTAATTAGTGGAAACAAAGCCAAAATGGACAGCGTGACGAATGAAACAGAAGTGTTGAGGTTACTGAACGACGTCTTGGACAGCAAGATCTTCGGACTAATGTTTTTTTACAAATATTTTCATATTATAATATTGGTTTTAAGAGATAGACAAGTAAAAACGGACGGCAATTCTCTATGCGGTTATATGTTATAATTTTAGAAATGGATAATAACAATATAATGCTTAAAGGAATAATGGACAGATCCATGTTGTCGGATATTTTGATTTCTATCAAAAAGACGAAATGAGAAAAAGGAAATGAGAGAGGCTCAATGGACGAACAACAAGAAGAATTACGAATGCTAAAGCATTACGAATGCTAGTGGTTCAGAAACAACTATCAATGCAATTGCCAGTCCTAATTCCATTGAAATCTAGGCCAAACATGCACTAGCTTTTCACCCTGACGTTGATGTAATCAAATAAATTAGATATTCAATGTATGAAGTGGCGTTGGTAGGAGAAAATTTACGACTTAACGGAAAACTGATTACATTCACACGTTGTCTAGAGGTGTCCCCTGAATAACTTGAAGCATACTCCTTGGACATACAGATCAGATAGTAGGATAAGATTTATTGGCTTTTCCTTTTTGATGGCGACTTTTAGGGTACTAAGTAGAACGTTGCCTTGGAAGGAGCCTTGGGCTAGACAATTTATGAGATACATGACGCAAATAGGAGATTTTTGAATCAAATGAATCATTTTGGCTTTTCGAAAAATAGAATCGCGACCGATTAAGAACTTCTGCGAGGTTACACAGCTGATGAAGGCAAAGATGACTTGTAACGCCAACTTGTCATTGAAGATTTTTTCTGTAGAAGAATTTGGTGATAAGATGGCAACGATAAGTGACTTGTATCTTCGAGTCATCAAGGTTTTTAGTCCTGATGATGCATCCTGCACACTACCCCTATTGATGGACGCTAGTAATAGCGCCAAACCGCAGCTTACTTTGGACCGATTCGTAGATTGCCGTTAACACAAAGGAGATTTTAAGGATTGTGCAAAAACGACAAAGTACCTATCTACGCAGCAAGAATTTCGCTAACCGAAAACCATCCACGTCGTTCAAATTAACCCCAGAACGGGCCACACATTACAATTATTTCATTGCAACACACGCTTGGCATCCACAATGAACTTACTCGATTTATGAATCGAGAACCGAAAAGATCGATGTTTTGAATCCAAAATCGGTTCGCATTCTCAGACGACAGCCGCTAAAGTGGTTACAAAATAAAAATTTTCATTGTCTTAGTGATGTCCGAATTACATGCAATGCGTTGCGATTCCGTGCTGATTTATGCGACTTTAATGTATTTTGTGTAATTCCTTATAATCAGTTGTGTTTTGGTTTTTAATGACTACACCAGTCGCAAGCAAGACTTTGTCAATTTTTCTTACTTTTTAGTCTACCCTCTTTCTTTGTCTTTTGCTACGTGCACTACTGGAACTTGACATTAAGTCACGGTAAAACGCATTCTCCAGTCAACCCATGATGAATGCCATGATCGCCATGGCATTCATGGTGGTTGCAACAGCGTCGAAATATCGGGAGCTCATAATAAAGATATCCCGTAAGTGACAGTATTAGTTTTGATACAGTATTTTCCATGAAATAGATTAGCGTCTGTCAATTATAGATCTTTGACAGTCGTTACAGATAGTGTCCCGAAAGTCTGACAAACAGCCTTGCCAAGGAGTATCGTATTACCCAGTAGGTACCAACTGGGTTCTGGCGTCAGATAGGCAGTCGCTCCATATAGAATACTGATATTCAGCTGCATCTGGTTAGACTGAAAGCAGACTTCAACATACTTGGGAAAAGGCTAGGCCGATCTTCTTCTCTTCTTCTTTGTGTCGATGATTCCCATTTTTATTTGTTTCGACCAGAACTCAGTCACGTCGACGGCGTTGGTGGTGGCTTCAGACAGGTCCCTTAAAGTACAGGTGGAGTTGCACAAAGAGCAGGTCAGGAGGTGGGTCATGGTTTGAGATGAGGCTCCGCAGTCGCACTCAGCTTTATCGGAATACCCCCACCGGACCAAGACCTTCTAAGTCGGTTTAGAGTCTTCCAGGTGGGCCATGGTAGTTGATGACCTGCTGGGAGCTTTTCTGCAGGCTCAACATTGTGAGCCGGAGGGGATGTTTAAGGAGCCACAGCTTTTTGCGGGCTTCACCAACCCTAGTATGGTCGATTGGTGGAATATCCGACCTAAGGAAGCTGTTCCGACTCTTCAGCCTGCCTCGCGACATCTCCGCATTGTAAAGAGGATGGCGTTTGTTGTTTATTTGCTAGGCCGATGATGATGAAGTGGTTTATCGGCTGTGTTATTACCTACTATCTTTAACACCCACGTAGTAATTAGTCACACTAATACCCTAATTAACCCCAGTAATAGGAGTAGGTCCAACACAACAATTAAACGGGTCAGGATTTGAACTCGTGACTTTGGTCTAAGATAGATAACTTATAACCTTGAAGTGCACGTGGATCATTAAGATTAGTTTCCTTTGATCTAATGTAATGTAAGGAATGAATTCGGCTACCCAATGGAGGGCCACCAGGAGGCTGGATGGATCAAAATGACAACAGACAACAGTAGCAGAGCGCTCCCAAAAACGAGATCAGTAGATTATTTAGTCTATTGTTTAGTTGCAAGTTTTGGAAGAACAGATAATTTTAACCAAAAGATAAAACTTAATCAAGAAACAGTGAGTGCGGATTTACAAATTGACATTTTCGACGTGGAATCGACTCGAAAAGATCATGTATCACCACGTTTGTCGAGTCGCGTAGACCGAACCGAATAACGTTATTACCTTGTTGGCTTTTATTACGTGGACATAAAGTTCAATTTTGACCGACTTAAGCCAATGAATCCGCCTTAAATTTCAAATCGAAAGCTTCATTTACTAACATCACTTTCTTATTTTACAACCGATTTTTCTTTCAAAAAAGTTCCCACACCCAATAATCCAACAACATTTGATAAACATCTACAAACAACAAATCGAAAGCATTTGATCTCCATTACCCGCACTCAAGCCTAACAGAAAACCACACAATACAAATTACGCGACGCGTGCGCACCTTAGCTCTGCGGTTAGACTGGATTCTTTTATTTCTAGTTCTAACTGAGCGTGAACAGTTTGACCGCAGACTGTGTGGTGCGATAACAATAGAGGGAGAATTGTTTTGGATTTTATTACTTTCTTTTGTTGGTAAAAACATATAACATCACGCATGTAATCCCCGGCGGGTCAGGCAGAGGTGTAGCTAGTAGACCCACATTTTGTCAGTTATGTTGAAGTCCCATGTAATAGGGGGCGAGCCTATTGCCATCAATCGGGCACAGATCCAGACTGCGTGGCTGCTACGCTCGTCAGACACTTATCATCCGCCATATCATCCTTCAGACAGTCTAAGTTACGATGGATGACTCAAAATTGTCATATAGACGATCAATTCAAATTTTAACTGTAATTTAGATTTGGATCTTGAATGTGATCTTAATTTTATTTCGAATTTAATTTTGTTTTTTGGACATTAATATTAATTTTGATTTTATTTTGCTTTAATTGTAATTGTAATTTTGATTATGATTCTATTGATTGTGATTTTAATTGTAATTTTAATTTTATTTTGTTTCTGTTTCTGTTTGTTCTGTTCTATGGAATTTTACTTTTACTGTTAATATTAGTTTTATATTCTTTCACATAATGTTAATTTAAACTTGTTAATTTTAGTTAATTAGACAGCAATTTGGCACCAATTTGAGCCGTGTGGTATCCGGCAGAGTAGAATAGAACCAACCCATTACACTCACGGGTGTCATATAAGGCGACTAATGTCTGAGGCATAACACCTTGCGCCTCCGTAGACCAGAGAATGGGCAGCAGCGTTTTCAGTTAGTCTTTCATCACTGCGATCTCCAATCCGCCTGCCAAGCGTGGAGATTACGGCAAATTCCTCCCATCATGGGAGAGGCTTATGTCCAGCAGTGGACGTTATGGGCTGTTGTAGTAGTAGTAGTAGTAGTAGACACCAATTTTATAGTACAGTGCTTGTGGCACATCTAATATGTTTATGGGGCAAGCGGTGCTAACCTGTAAGAAATTGTTACACTAACCTCAGATAATGGTAGATAATTTTGTAAGTTGTTTACACTGTAAATATTTCGAGTAATTACTCGAAATATTTACAGTGTAAATAACTGTTGGTTGGCCAATAAAGGAAAAATAAAAAAAATGAAATTCTTAGCGCTATAATATTAAAAAGAAATAAGTATGTGAAGTAATACAGACAACATAAACTTTAAAACTGGGTTAAAAACACAGTATAAACAACAGTACTCATTCCAACCATCTGCGTGTCATATTAAGAAATATGACTGCAATGTAATTCAATAAACATTTTGATATCAAATAAAAATATAAGGCCATACCGATAAGGAGAAACAGTCAACAGTTTGTTGGGTAGCACGCGGCCTCCGTGTCAAAGGTCTCAGGTTCCTATCTCCATCGAGTCACGCACCATTACCTAAATGCCTACTGCCACCGTGAGGTAGAATGATAATTTTGCTGATGATATTGTTATGTTGTTTTATTACTATGAAACTCTCTTTATTCATGCTAATGGATGGAGAGGGAGAAGAGGGCCAAAGAAAAGATGGATGGATTGTGTGGGGAATGAAAGAGTGTCAGAGTGTGTGAGTGAAGTGAGTGTGTGTGAGAGTGTGAGTGTGTGTGTGAGAGTGCGAGTGTGTGTGTGTGTTATTTGTTATTAATTTAATTTTAGTATGCGATTCTTTCCAAATTGTTTTTTTTATTTAATTTTTTTATTGGCCAGGTTTATTTTATTTTATTTTATTATTTAGACTTGGTTGCCTTGATATCCAAATTGAATTAAATTGTTTTTATTTTTTACATTTGTACGCTCTCTAGCATAACATATCGCACTCTTTATTGCCTTGATACCATTATTATTGTACCTATGTTAAACAAATGATTAAATTACTTAATTATGACTTATGAGAAAGGAGTAAATGATGCTGTAACGTCTGACAGGGAAGGAAAAAAGAAGAAAAGAGAGGGAAGAAGGAAATGTAAATTATAAATAAATATCGCTGGAAATTACACACAGCGCCATCTAGTGTCTCACACTAAGCAACGAGGCTTGTGTCGGGGACACCAGATAGTTGATATACTACATAGATACTGTTCTTGTTTGTAAATACATACTTATTGTATATATAAACATCCATGACTCGGAAACAAATGTCCATGCTCATCACACAAACATTTGCTCCTACCGGGATTCGAAACCGGGACCCTAAAAAGGTAAGGCAGCCTCCCTACCGCTGCGCCATTCGGGTCATCATCAATGTGTTTCGCCGGCCCTAAGTAGAATGGAGCAAGGATATGAAAATGATGATGATGATTACTGTGAAGCTCTTTAAATGATTTAAATGGTATATAGAAGTTTCAAACTCCTATCTCGGTCTGTATCTGTTTTTATGACTGACAATATAATTATTCTATAGTGAACTTAAGTGTGTATTGGATAAATGTGTTTCCGTTTTTATCAGTTTAAGACTAATGTGACTACGACATCGACATACTGGAATTGATCATTCACAAAACTACTCATTGAGCCCTCATGAGCTTTTTTTCTGTAAATTTTGAATAGTAACTTATGACCTGCCATTATGAACATAATTATTATTAGATATCTTATTTACAAGAAATTTTTTATATCGCTGGCATTATTTAGAGAATTCAATGTTATATATTACCAAGTCCGAAGCTTACTTTGCAAATAAATAATATTAAAAAAAAATGACAAACTTGTTCGGATACATATCTCTGAGGTTACAAGTTTTGTAAGTGCTTGTATTAATAATGATATTTCTCAGACTTCCTCATGTTCCTACATATTTAATACACACGTTACAATCAATTAATCAAAGACTAAACCAACAAAAAACAGACAGGTCAAACCAGGATTACAACAACATCATCTGACAGCTACAAATACCTAGCATAATACAGGATGTTTGGAAAACGACCGAAACAAATCAGATCTCGTAGTTTTTACCCACAGGACCTTACACTGAAGGGTCATGGTTATTGAGACATTGTTGTCGATTCTGTTGTGCAACTAACTAAACTTAATTTAGGCTATTGCTATCTTTTACTAAAAGGTAGTGCGAGAAAAGGACGGATAGAGCTATGAACTAAGTTAGAGATGTCAAACTAGTTTATGACTTGCGCTTCACCGTGTTTTTAGTCGACAGGTTTGTACGTGCACCATTCATTTGTATGGAAATATTAGTTCCAACTAAATTTGACAGTTCCAAATTACTCCGTCTCTTTCTCGTTTTATTAGAGAGAAAAAGATAGCAATAGCCTAAATTGAGTTTAGTTTGTGCACAACAGAATCGACACCATTGTGGACCATTTAGCGAAACAACACTTCCAAGTGATCAGTTTTTTTGTTTTTGTTTGTGCAGTACGCAATAATTTAAGGTGTTCAACAATGTACATTTCTTCTACAAAATATAGAATGCGCTTCTTAAATCTTTAAATCGATCTAAAGATTTTTTTTTCATTCATTTTTCTTGTTTTGAGCTAGCAAATAATAGCCACAAACCCTCAAAAAAACATGTCAATCCTTCTACCAAACATCCTGTATAACATTTAAAACCAACGTCAAACTCATACAATAATCCAATAAAATATAGGCCCTAAGTTATTTTACAAATGACTATACATAAGTTTAGTACAAAAAGTATGTAAATAGTAGAAAAAGCACAATAAATTGAGTGTCGCCGGCGGTTTTTATCTCGTTTCTTAGAAATGGTTCTAGCGGTTGCGTCTGCGCATACCGAACTCGGTTCTACCTGATTAAGGGGATGGAGTGCGCCCAAATCATGTGGAGGTTGAGGAATATACACTGGCCTGCAAAACTAACTTAATTTTTTTCTAAACTATAGAAGTTAGAGATTTAAAATAAAATAAAAACGTTTTGTAGCAATTTTTATCAGCTTTACTAGTTTTATGCACAAAATTAAACTTTTTTTCGAGTCCTTTTTGTTTCGAAAGTATATCTTGTCTACTTAAAAAGTTATTGCTATTTTAAAAGTGTGATACTTATTTTTGCAGGACAGTGTATTACGATAATTTAATACAATACTTTAGTCTACAGTAGATACTTTCACAGTTTTTATGTCTTGTGACTGGGACTGTAGCTACATTTAATTTTCACCTTTGTTTCGATAATTCAAAAGTGCCTGTAACTGTCTTACTTGAAATATTTAAATGCTTTGATTTGATTTGAATAAAAATAAGTGGTAAAGTGTTATTTACATTTGATTCTGTTTCGGTAAGGAGTAAATTATTATGTACTAGCTGACGTCACGCGGTTTCACCATCGTAGTTCCCGTTCCCGTAGGAGTACGGGGATAAAATATAGCCTATGTTACTCAGGGTGAATGTAGCTTTCTAAAGGTGAAAGAATTTTTGAAATCGGTTCATTAATGTTACCTCTTTATAATATTAGTATAGAAGTATAGATGAAACTTTTATGACATTTTGTGTTGCATATAAGTGTGTAGTTTTAAATCATGTTACACATTTTTTTTTACAATAATACTCGTAGTTATAATTTACACTTATCTTTATAGAGAAGTGTAAATTATAAATATTAAATTGTAATTATTAGTGTAATTATATTGGTTTTTATAAACCAAGCTTGCTATTTTTAATTTCACATCCTACTTCCTAATAATATTACAAATGCGAAACTTTGTATGGGTCTCTGGATGTTTGTTACTCTTTTACGCAAAAAATACTTCATCATCATCATTTCAGCCAAAAGACGTCCACTGCTGGACATGGGCCTCCCCCAAAGGGTGGTTTTTGCCATAATCGCCACGCTTGGCAGGCGGGTTGGCGATCGCAGTACGGTTGTTACAAAAGCACAGAACGCTGCTGCCCATTCTCTGGTAATCCCTTAGTCGCCTCTTACGACACCCACGGGAAGATATGGGATGGTGCTATTCTTTACGTCCGACACCATACAGAATAAAAAATACTGAGCTGATTTGGATGTTTGGCACATATAGTTGGAAATCCCAACGGGTACAGAGCTTGTACGCAATTTTCTAACTACATCGCCTCGTTGGAGCTTCCCCTTAACCCTACATGCGTGGCTGCGGGTACGTAAGCGTGGCTCGGCCATTCGTTACTGGATTATAATAACACCAGACCAATACATGCACTACTACACACTACACATGACATGCTAGTTATATCGGATTTCTTCTATTGAGCATATTGAGATTTTTGTATTATTAAGTGTGTGAGATTTGAAGAGACTTCGGATCGGATTGGAGTTATGTTTGATTTTCAATATCGAGATGTCTTTTGAAAAGGTCTTTAGAAAGAGTTTTAGAAAGAGTGTCCTCTGCTTCGCTCGCTTGTACTGCATTGAAAGTTACAGGTTGCGGGGAACATAATCTATGGATTAAACAAAAAATACCTACTTACGTTATTGAACATTGGTTGTCGATTTACTCAAAATAAATCTAGCATACCAAAATGTATATTACAGTATCATCATCTGCCTAGCCTTTTCCCAACTATGTTGGGGTCGGCTTCCAGTTTTACCGGATGCAGCTGAATACCAGTATTTTACATGGAGCAGCTGCCTATCTGACCTCCACAACCCAGTTAGTACCGGGTAATACGATACCCCTTGATAAGACTGGTTGTCAGACTTTTTGGGCCACTGACTACCTGTAACGACTGTGAAAGATCTACAAATGACAGCCAGGACCAACGGCTTAACGTGCTTTCCGAGGCACGGAGGTAACTCGGTATGTAATGGGCGGTCACCCATCCACAGACCAACCTAGGCAAGCACAGCTTAACCTAACGATCGACCTGAGCGGCTGTTATTATTTAGCCACGAGCTCCTCAAAAAATATGTATATTACAGTATGCAAAAAGAAATGGATGGAGTGAATGAACTCGACCAACGTTCGATAAATGGATTTTCAGGTTTTCAGTGGACAATTAATTTTGTCTCACATGAAAACACTGTCAGAAGATATCGCCGTGGAGGTAGACCGCGGCGAAGATGCTGTGACGATCTGATCTTGTTTGTGGCGCGAACATGGGCAGATATGGCACAGGATAGAGAGGTTTGGAAGAAGTAAGGGGAGGCCTTTTATTTTTGCCCGAAGAATTGCCAATCTTAAGTAGCAGTGGGCAGAGCACATTGCTCGCAGAACGGATGGCCGATGGGGCTGAAAAGTTCTGGAGTGGCGACCGCGAACCGGAAGACGCTGCGTTAGAAGGCCTCCCACTAGGTGGACCGATGACCTGGTGAATGTTGCGGGAATCCGCTGGATGCGAGACGCACGGGACCGGTCAATGTGGCGACACTTCGAGGAGGCCTATGTCCAGCAGTGGACGTCTTTCGGTTGAAATGATGACGATGATGAAGGGGAGGCCTTTGCCCAGCAGTGGGACACACAAATAGGCTAACAAAAAAAACACATTTCTATCTAGCGTATACGTAGATCAAATAATAGCGGAAACTATATTTCCTCTTCAGTAGTAGAATTCTTCTCAAAAACAATATTTTCCCACACCATCAGCTGTGATTACAAAAAAAAAAACATCACATGCCACTAATATTGATTACACGCAGAAGGAAATGGATTGAACAAAAACTAGCATTACTTGAAGCAGACGTAAACAAATTGTACTGCATCCGTTTTGTGTATGGGACTTGTATGGGAATTACCGCGGCAAGTCTATCAAACATTGTTGTGTTGCGTGCTATACCTATGAGCTTTTGATAAAAATAATTTGAAATCGTTAGAAGTTTGAATACCTACTATGTTATTTTTCGTCAGTCCAACTATTATCTATAAGTAACTTTGTAACAATTCTACTTGCTCCTATTTAAAATAAATGGATAAGCAGACTTGTTCAATTAAATTTTAATAGAGGGGAAAGATAAAAAATACAGCTAGTTATAAAAAACTACCTAGCACGCACTCAGTTTTAAAGTTTATGCACTTAGATGGACAATAATGAGTTTACCACACTGTAAGAACGGGATCAGGCGTCAGGGTAGCAGGTCGATACCGGAGTAACCTTGAAGTTGAGCTCTGAAGCAGTAGAAACGGCGGCAGCGCAGATCTCAGAGTTCACTAGGACAGCTCAGCAGCAAGACAGTGCAGAACTCAGGGCCAGACGTAGGACAGCCCTGCGAGACCAGTAGACGGACAGGCACGTAGTTAGCCTCCGAATATCGGGAGTAGAAGTCCCAGGAGAAACTTTCGTTGGATCCCCTGGACAGTTTAAGAATCTCACCGCCAAAACCAAGCTGCTCTCTGATACTCCTCAAATCAGATTTCAGAGTAGTCTTTTCAGCCGTCCGTCAGCTCGTTTCTCCCCAAGTAGTCTTCCTTTTTCAAATCTTAGTTTTCTTAGTGTCGCCATCATCTCAACTGACAAGTGTAGTCGGCCAGGACATATCCATGAGTGCGTAAATAATTTTATAATATAATTTAATATTAAGTTATTTAGTAAACAATCGTAATAATCTACAAAATATAATGGCTAAACACATATTGATAAAAATAATTTAAATTATACAAACCAAAAAGAGAAATCATAGAGCTAGACCATAGACTGAGCAGAAAGAGAATTAAAAAACTAACTGACAGTTTGACAATTTGACGCTTGACGTAAATATCACAACATGAAAATTATAATAATATTTTATTTCAGCTATTTCCAAGTTAAAGAATCGTATTTAAATCGATTTGCTGAGTGTAGAAATATAAACAAATAAAAAGGATGATGAATAGTATTATGAATGGTGAATATGAAGCGTAAGTATAACATAATACTATAACTATCCCATGTTTAAAATGATGTGACTTAGCTAGCCATGCTTTGTTATACAAAGTATGTTTGCGAAATTTCAGATCAATCGGAAACCGGCAAGTGGGTCAAACTTAAGGCTGATGCTCAAGGGTAGTCCGCGAAATTCAAATTTTCTCACGTTTTTTGCAATTTGCAGGCCAGTGTAAAGTTGTATGTTGATTAAAATATTGTTCGCGACTTTATGACGTACGTAGTTACAGAATTATAATGATCAAAATCATCAATACAACCCTCCAAGTTCATAAAGGTGCAGGAATGATTTTGACCTTGATAAAGTCATTTTTACACCTTTATGAACTTTGAGGGTTTTATTGATGATTTTGATGAATATAAATCTGTAACTACATTCGTCTTACAACCGCGAATAATATTTTAATCAACATACAACCCAGCACTGGCCTGTAAATTGCAATAAATTGCAAAAAACGTAAGAAAATTTGAATTTCGCGGGCTACCCTGGAGCATTCACCTTAACTTTTAAGATTGTTTTACATAGTAAAATTACAGGTGAAATAATAAAAAGCGTGTTAAAAAAGAAGCAAATAGGATCACGTTTATAATTTACATAATCCAAAAATAACAACACTATTCTCAAAATACATTGTTCTTATCTAAAGACTAAACATAAACTCAGTTTCCAATAATCGCATTTAATGAACTCAATCTAAACATAGTCGGACATGTATATTACAAATGTTTGGACAAGTCCAGCCGTTGCGGACATGTAAACAAACATACGGACATATTCGATCAACATTTCGCCTTTCCATTATCTGTCTTCTTGCTTTCATATGTTTTACGGTTTTATTCAGATGTTTTTGTTTTTACAGGAAATGGGGGAGCTAGGGAGCTATGGTGCTTGCAGAGATCTATCGTGTTTGATTAAATTGATGTAGACATTTTGAAATGATCAAATGGTCTAGAGAGCCACGCAAAAATAACTTTTATGGCAGGCGTATACCGCTTCTTTCGCAATACCCATTTTACTAAACCTAATACCTGTAGACATCAAGACACTTAATGAATAGTAAAAACATAAAGCTGAAAGAACTTCAAGTCGATTATAACTTAACTTTTAATAGCGCGTTGATCAAATCTCAGGCCATGGCATGATAAGACAGACTTCAGAGGTCTAATTGTGTGCTTTGGATAAGTGTGTGTTGAACATGTAATTTATAAAATAATAAAGTGACATTGTAAGAGGGATAGGTTGATAAAAATGATAGTATGACTACGAGGACATGTATTATCCTCCATCTGTACGAAAGACTAGTATGACCATGAGTAAACAGCGTACTTATCGGACAATTATCAGATAACAACAACAACAACAACAACAAACAACAACAACAACACACTACAACAACAACAACACCAACAACACCTAACAACTTCTAATCACGGAAGATATCCCGTAAGTGACAATATAAGTTTAATTATCAGATAACTATCAATGCTTATTAAAAACGTTTTTTACTCGCTTTTTTTGTGTTAATGCACTCGAATTCGATTTAATTAGGGTCTTTCTTTCTATAGTTTTAAGAAAAATAGTAACAGACAAAACTAAACAAGACTAACATAAACTACATAAATAACACTAACATAAATGTAAAAAAAATCTGTTTAAGCGAGACCAAAAGGAAAACCTTTTTCTTTTCCTATTAGGAACAGTATTTTACACTGAAATGAAACAAATTACTTCCTTTGCCCAACCTATCAATGTAAGTTCCCTAACAAAAGCAAAAGCAACAACATTCCCAGTACATTCAACCCTAAATAAGACCAAACAGTAGTTACTTAACCCTTTATTCGCTCATTGTTTTCGCAAAAGCAACTCGCTGTAATGAATTTTACTAAACCGTGCACTAATATTTATTTTTAGGGTTCCGTATAGGAATGGTTCCAACAGAAACTTACAACATCACTGTCTGTTCGTCTGTCACAGGATTGTATCTTTCGAACCTTATTATTATTAATCCATTTATTTCAGATTATTAAAATCCATAAAATACATGTTAAAATAAATTTGCACACATTATAACATAAACACAATTATATAAAACTAAATTAAAATCAATTAGAATACAATGTCATGTAATACAAAACAATTAAATAATTTACAACCAAATCAAAATAACATTAAAATTAAAACAAAATTGTGTTAGCAGGTATTGGACTTACAATAAATTGTGTCAGTGAGCGCCCAAAACAATGCGCATCCATTTATTTTGGATAGGGCAATCCGTACGAGATACAATCATCTGCAAAATGCCGTTGCTACTGCCTCGCACACGTAGTGACAAGGAAGCTACCCTTTTGCGCACAATCGCATGTGTTATTATGACAATAGATATTGCGCTAGACACTAGATACTTTCACAAAGTGTGTATTATTGTAGCCGCTACAACAACAAATAAAACAAAATAAATAAACGTAATTCTTTACAGACCCTGGCTCCAGAGCTAGGTTAGAGTATCTGTACTTCAGGAGCCAATAATAAAACTAAAATAAAGTTTAATTCTAGAGATGCTCATACAAGAAACGTTTTTTTTTTTCAGTGTTTTTTGTATAATACAGTGTTAAATATATTGTACGTGGTACGGAACCCTTCGTGTACAAGTCCAACTCGTATTTAGCCAGTTCGTTACTCACTCCAAGTCGACGTTACATTGTATGAAAGCGCGTATAGGTCACGCACAAGATGCTTTATCGCCTTGTTTACCAAATTAAACCAGGCTTTTAATACTTTTTGTGGAGTTAAACAGGTTCACTTCAACTTTCTTTTATAGTTGAGAGTGTAAACAGTGATTTATAATAACACACACACGGGTACAAGTTGTGCTATTTTTGTGTTTCGTATAAGGAGAATTTTGTTGTTGCATTGTAGGGTTTGTTTGTTTAAGAAAAACTATTAATATTAAGTTAAGATGAATGCTCCAACCAGCCCGCGAAATTCAAATTTTCTTACGTTCTTTGCAATTTGCAGGCCAGTGCTAGGTTGTATGTTGATTAGAATATTATTCGCGACTGTAAGACGTATGTAGTTACAGAATTATAATCATCAAAATAATCAATACAACCCTCCAAGTTCTTAAAGGTGCAGGACTTTGACCTTGAAAAAAGTTATTTTGATTATTTTGATGATTATAATTCTATAACTACAAACGTCTTACAGCCGCGAATAATATTCTAATCAACAAACAACCTAGCACTGGCCTGCGAATTGCAAAAAAACGTAAGAAAATTTGAAATTCGTGGGTTAACCTGGAGCATCAGCTTTAAGTTTTATTTTTAAAGACTTAAAATTAATATTAAATTAGACTTTATGTTCAGACTACAGTCCATAGTTTTGTTAGTAATTCAGTGTTAGTAGTAAACCAGCCAGGCCTGAGAGATATTTCTCGAAGGCATGTAAAACCAAGTCATGGGCGGCATAAAAACTTTGACACTAGGTTAGGTACTAACCACACTATAAAGAAAGTGTTAGTAACAGCTTTTTAGATCAGTATGTTTAGGGTTATTTGGGAGCTCGTGGCTAAATAATAACAGCCGCTCGGGTCAATCGTTAGGTTAAGCCGTGCTTGCCTAGGTTGGTCTGTGGATGGGTGACCACCCATTACATACCGAGTTTCCTCCGTGCCTCGGAAAGCACGTTAAGTCGTTGGTCCCGGCTGTCATTTGTAGATCTTTGACAGTCGTTAGGTAGTCAGAGGCCCAAAAAGTCTGACAACCAGTCTTATCAAGGGGTATCGTATTACCCGGTACTAACTGGGTTATGGAGGTCAGATAGGCAGTCGCTCCATGTAAAATACTGGTATTCAGCTGCATCCGGTTAGACTGGAAGCCGACACCAACATAGTTGGGAAAAGGCTAGGCAGATGATGATGTTTAAGGTTCTTTACCAAAAATTCAAAACCTTTCGCGTTTGTCACAGGTTTCTTTACGTGGCTTTTTAAGAGGGCTATTATATTTTTTCTTGTTTTTGAGTGTTTTAAGATTCTAGCACTCAAATACAAGAAAAAAAATATTTTGAGCGCTTCCTAGAAAAATAATCAATTTTTTATTTGTGGCCATGTCTAAACCATAATAATCACACATCAAAAATCTCAGTTAACCCTCTTAACGCAAAGTTTTGTCGATTTGAAGGAATTTCTGAAAGCTTTTTGACTATTTTAAAAGCTTTTTTCTCATGATGGAATAGCTACCAATTCAGTTTCTATTAAGTATTCAATAAATTATGTTTATGGTATTACGAAATATACTCACATACTGAACCATATTTACGATATGAAATCAAATCTGTATTACAAGCTCAATTCGAATTTATTGTCAATAAAACCATGTTTAAAGTTGTCAAATGACATTTATGTGTTCGTGAATATTAGGATATCTTTATTATATGACCAGCTGTTAAATCTCAGTAGTTTTTCTTGGATGTTAGCGTGATTTTGAAAGACAGTCTTAAAACTTTTAAAAATCGTTGTCACCCTATTTGGGTGATACGACACATGTTTAGTTTTATTGGTAAATAATAATTTAATTTACTGACTTAAAATTAATACAATTTTATTGTTAAGGACTCTACTTAAGAAAAGGTTAGCCCCTAACCCAAACACGCCTGTGGCGTAACAAATAATATTTTTATTGTTAAATAATCAGAAAAAAAAAACTGTTCCAGTTCAATTTATAGCCAAACCTATTAAAGCTTTAAAAATAAATAAAACGCCAATACATAACGCTATGCCCACAGGGATCCTGGCAGGTGTCTTCAAATTACGTAGGTACAAAGTGCCAACCATAAATGGTATGTTTCTATGTAATTAATAAAATTACCATGTTTACAAAGTAGATTATAATTGGTATAAACTCTACGGAGTGAGTTTCAAGTGACAATTCAGCCATTATTCTTCTATATATATGGTTTTTAAACAAAATTTTGTTGCGAAAGACGGGAATTCTTTTAATGTCTGCACATTGCTAGTTTACATTCTGTTTTTTTTTCCTTATACTTTGACTAGAAAATGCTCAGAAGCTATAAAAGAATTTAAAAAAATGGCCGATTTTTTTATTTTTCGGCACTAATACAGAGCTGTGTTAGAATGGTTTTTTTAAATAACATTTAACATGAAAAACAGAAAGCATAAAGATTATAAAACGTTGGCGTAAAATGTTGTAAGTTTGTAACAAGGGCACCTGCCTATGCCCTAATTGTAATTGCGTCATAATAAATGGATCCGTTACTAACAGGATCTTCATCATAAATTAAAAGCCTTTAATAAAACCTGATGGACATGTGTTAAAATAATAATTCATTATTATCTATGAACACTTCACTAAAACATCAATTGCGTGACTTACCTACGAGATAATTTCAAAATAAATTAAATAAAATTTAAGGTCAGCCTTGTTAAATGTTAATAAAAAATATTAAGAAAATGTTTATTCCTGTAAAATGTGAAGTATTTATCGCTAATATTTCATGTCTTATGACCATCAAATTTAGGAGGAGCTCGTGGCTAAATAATAACAGCCGCTCGGGTCGATCGTTAGGTTAAGCTGTGCTTGCCTAGGTTGGTCTGTGGATGGGTGACCACCCATTGCATACCGAGTTTCCTCCGTGCCTCGGAAAGCACGTTAAGCCGTTGGTCCCGGCTGTCATTTGTAGATCTTTGACAGTCGTTAGGTAGTCAGAGGCCCAAATAGTCTGACAACCAGTCTTACCAAGGGGTATCGTATTGCCCGGTATTAACTGGGTTGTGGAGGTCAGATAGGCAGTCGCTCCATGTAAAATACTGGTATTCAGCTGCATCCGGTAAAACTGGAAGCCGACCCCAACATAGTTGGGAAAAGGCTAGGTAGATGATGATTATGACCATTAAATTTGTTAAAAAAAAGAACTATTATAAATTATCTAGTAAAAATTAAAGTTAATTTTGTATTAGGTATTAATAAGAGAAGTATTAGTTATTATTTTAATAAACTAGAAGCCCGTTTGTTCATGAAGTGTCAAACGTAGCCGTATAAGTTTATTAAATATGCATTAATATTATAATTTACGGCCTGTCGGATTTTTTTTTGCAAAAAAAATTAAATGGCAAAAAAGAAATGCACTACATACAGATGATAAATACCGTAAGGTCACAAAAAATGTAATTGACCGGAATACACAAAAATACTGAAAGTAAATCTATCAATTAAAATTACTGAAAAGGGTTCTATAATTGAGTAGTTCAATTTGTAACAGTTGTCCGAAGTTCATGTCCAAATGACTAGTGTACGTGCACTAAGAAATAGTAATTAAAACATCGTTAACTTATAAAAACAAAAACTTTTAACTCACCACCTGAAATTGCTACGTTAAAAGTATTGATTGACTCAGTCAACGTAGACTTCCCATGAGTATGTTGTTTAAGTCTGTAAGAGTGGTTTCACCAAACATAGTGTTTTTTAATATATTTGAGTCATTTCTGAGTATCCGTTCGTGTTGTTTAAATTCTTTTTTGGTAAGTAATTTATTGTTTTTACAAAGTATGCTGATTACTATATTTATCGCCGAGCTGTTGCATTGAGTGTTGAGGAAATTATGCTTTTGAAATTAATATCATAATCTGCTAGTGCATTAACTGTATTTTATACGAACTATTCATTTTAATATATTTTTACTACACCATAAGACCATTAAAATAAATGCCATATCACTTAAAAAAACTAAAAATACACAGTAAATATTATCATAAAACAGTAAAACTATAAATAAATAAACAATATCAAAGTAAACACATATAAACTCCAACAGAAAATTTAAAAAAAAAAAAACAAACGGTGACCACAAACGTCATTCGCGTTAAAAATTAACGAGCGAACAACACGGTCACAATTAAGGGACATTTTTTACGCTCAATAATAATTATTTGTCCTGAGTTTTTTTTCTGGCAGGGTGTGCACCGGCTGAGTTGAGTTGAGACAAAAAAGCTCTCACGCGCTCTCATCAACTCGGACCTTTCGATTATTCATGCGCTACGCTGTGGATGTAGAATAATATCTCTATAGAGCTGTTACTACCAAGCTCAAAACTCAAACTCAGAACTTTTATTTAAAAATACAACTTTTGAATAATCAAAAACAAAAAGGTGAAACTACATTCCAGCCACAAGGCATAGAGCTGTGAAATTATTATTTTTGATATGTCCTTCCTTGGAAGAGGCCTCCCCCATTTCCTTTTACTTCTCTCGGTATTGTGCCTTTTCTCGACAATATGCCATTCAAGTCAAACCGTCATCTTTTGCTCGGTCTGCTCGACCCTGTCACTCTGGCTAGCCGTCTCAGAGCTCCAGTTTTACGATATGCGGGCCCGCAATGTCGTTAATGTCAAACAAAATGTGTACATTTTTTGGGCATTTTTACTTGTAATTGCATTGAGGGTGATAGGAAAGTTGCTGTTGTATATTAAAACAATTAATATTTAAGACTACGACTAAGACATATTTACGACTAAGACATATTTACAGTAGCAAATGTGTGATTTTTTATTGATATTCTCGCAAATAAATTAAAGTAACTAAACAACAATTAATTGAACGTATACAGAACTAGCCGTTATTAGGAAACTCAATAAATAAAACAATCGCAATAAAGTAGTAGAAACAAAGAACCCAACAAAAACTAAAGCGCGGGGGGATTTAACCACTCCACAACATCTGCGTAATCGAGTGACGGGTGATAGAGTCGGCGGAGATAATGACATCTGCGGTAAAAACGCGGACACTCGGTTATTTATCATCCACTGGCCTCTTTAATTATCCTGGCTCGGTGTGCGCCCACCTTAACGCGCCGTGGTGTACCACCGGCTTTATAAAGTTGTCTTGGCTTATAAGAGGGTGTTTTTTTGACAGTTACAATGTTTTTTTTTTTGTTATAATTTTTTCGTGTTGATTATTATTACCTAGGATATGAACGGAAGAAATATTGTGTATTTAGGGTTCCTCACCCCAAGGGTTCTCATTGAAAAAAACTTCTATTTTAGACGTTTTTTTATATATGTAGTGCTAAATACATGTATACGGTGGCATGGAACAGTACGGAACCTATCGTGTACGAGCCCTACTCGCACTTGACCGGTTTTTTTAATGTAATGTTGATTTTTGTCGCTGATACCCCGAAGTGTCAATGACGGGTATGTAAAGTAATGACGTTTCTAAATGTCCTCAGTTATTATTTGAAGTCTCAATCAAGGCGATTTGCAGTGAGTTCGTAATTGCATTTTTTTTGTGCGTTTTAGTAAGAAGCTTATCACTAAGATTTTAATCATCATTTTGAACATACAATTAATAATAATATATTTATTCAAAAGTAGAATTAGCACAAGAAAATACTATTTAAATCTTAGAAATAATGTTGATTTAACAAACTACGATGCCTGTACTAGGTTAAACCTGTATGTATCACAGGCGGTATTTTTCTATTATGTATATACTATTTAACCGACTTCTTTGATTTTCTTGATTGTGAATGATGTAATTTGTGAATGTTAGGTCTTAATCAAAACTAGGGTGAATTCCTTGAGGCATCAGATTAATACTAGACCTTTTTGTTGTTGGTACTCATTTTATTTTTGTTCTTTAACACTTTATTGCCTTGTACATTTTTTTGTAGTTTTTAATTAAAGAAATTAGCTAAATGGACAACCAATGTGAGACTTTCAGGCTTCCTATAACGACAAAAAAATCTTCAAATGACGTTATTAAAATAATTCTGGTACACTATTGCATTGAGACATACATTCAGTTTGTAGATTCTCTTTTTATTTTTCTTTAGTATTTACGATAAGTTAATAAGAAATAAATAATACCGAACAGTAATTGTGATTTTTCTTATTAATTCTTCTGAGTGCTGCCCTGCTAACTGTACTTGCCGAACAAAAAGTTTACCAAATGGGATTCAATGAATGAAGATCAAAATAGTTACGAAATGGGATTCAATGTATGAAGATCAAAATAGTTACGAAATGGGATTCAATGTATGAAGATCAAAATAGTTACGAAATGGGATTCAATGTATGAAAATCAAAATAGTTACGAAATGGGATTCAATGTATGAAAATCAAAATAGTTACGAAATAGGACTTTTGTGATGGTATTTTTATTTAGGTGTCTAAATGGGAAAGTTACGAGATGGGCCGGAGCCCATCAGACTACATCCGATTCATTAGACTTAAATAATATCAGTCAGACAATTATTAATTAATAACTTCTAACTAACAAGCCTTTCATCTAATACAATTATATTAATTGAATCGCTTAATAATTCCGGGTTAAATGAACTTTATTTATTACTAAAACTATTTCAAAGTCGATTTATACTTCCAGTAATCATTATATAGGGAAGTAATTCTCACGATTCAACTGACTTTTACTTCTTTGTGAAAATCAAGACTGCCTTGTTTTTTCGAATGGGAAATCATCAAATGACTCCTCCCGCTCTGGGTGGAGCAGGAGGGAGTGTCAGACTTTTACTGACTAAAACCCATCCATGTTCCTTCATCGCCCTTTGTGTTCCGGGGCCACGGTATCTCTTTCGAACAGTCCTGCGACCCCGGCAGGCATCGGCCTCATTGGTCAGACTGCCTCATTGGTCTAGTGGTTGCAAGCCCGACTGCCGAGCATGAGGTCCAGGGTTCGATTCCCGAGTCGGGTAAAGTGTCATTGGGTTTTTTCACCAGAAATTTCTCAGTAGCAGCCACGAAGTCTAGATTTGCGCCCGGTTGATGGCAATAGGCTCGCCCCCTATTACATGGGACTTCAACATAACTGGCGCAATGTAGGTACTATTAGGTACACCTCTGCTTAACCCTTTGGTAATTACAGGCGTGATGTTATGTTAGTTTTCTCTTTGACATATTTTTCTTTCTTTTCCAATTTTCTAGAGGTTTATGATTTTTTTTTTCACCTGATTTCGGTAATTTCAGTTTCTTTTGCTGACACAAAAATAGGTTTTAGATGTTGTGTTCATTTGAAGATTTATCTATTACGTATTACCCAGTACTAACTGGGTTGTGGAGGTCAATTAGGCAGTCGCAGTTGTAGATCTTTGACAATCGTTAGGTAGTCAGTGGCCCAAAAAGTCTGACAACCAGTCTTACCAAGGGGTATCGTATCACCCAGTACTAACTGGGTTGTGGAGGTCAGATAGGCAGTCGCTCCATGTAAAATATTGGTATTCAGCTGCTTCCGATTAGACTGGAAGTCGACCCCAACATAGTTGGAAATAAGCTTGCAGATGATGATGAATTTGAAGATTTGTCTGCGTTTTTATTAATAAGTTATCTCTTTTGGTTTCAAGATTAAAATAAATAAAAGTCCTTTTCTTTGCCTGTCGTTTAGCAATTCGGCCTCAAAGTTGTTAAAAGCGCCGCTTTGCCTTAAGGCTGGGGTATCTGCTAAATTAGCAACTCTGTTTGCGGTGGTTCAAACTTCGTTTGAAATACTGTTAGAATAAAGTTCTAATCAGCTTGCACTACAAAGCGGTTGTTACGTCCGTCACTGCGGGCCGAATAGTGCGAAATGAGTGGTTTTTATTTAATTGTAGCCTAATAAATCATTAGATCAAAATTCCAATTGTACGCTTTGTGAAGAAAAACGTTTCAAATAATTGTGTGAAAAAAAATTACTAAAACTTAATGCCGTTTAGGAGTAGTTACGAAATTTCAAAGAAAATATGCTTCACTTTGAAGATTTTTTTCATATAGTAATAATAAAGTTAGAATTATTTCAATTGTTCCAATTAAAGTTTAGAGTCTAATAAGCAACATATATTTTTTTTGGACATTTATATTCACTCATCAAAGAGGAGTTACATAGAGAAAACCTCTCGTTAGCAGGTACCACCCCCTTAATGCTGTTTTGTGGTGTTTTGTAGGCCTTACTTAACATTTTAATCGTTATTCAATAATTAAAATGCTAATTATTTCTTTTAAATAACTATCTGCAGTAGATACTGCCAACAGCGGCACTTTTACAATAAGATTACAAAGTCTAATTGAATAGATAGGTTTTCTTTACATTTATTTTTAGATCTCAACCACATGTTTGTTTTGATCAAAATAATTGGATTCTTCGAGTTTAAATTGCCTCGAGATTTAAACTTTCAATTTCAAAGCATTTATTGCAAAAATATACCGAAAAACATAGATCTCAATAGTATGGAATAGGCAAGAAACTCCTTATTCATTCAATCTAATTTAAACGAAGTCAGATATTACAAAATCCTGAGACAAAATGCCATTATAGCGAGTAAGTATGTAGTACATGAAATATTGTTTACACTTGAGTTCTTATAAGATTGAAGTTATCTATAATCCTTATTATTAACGGGTTTTGAGCTATCTTGCAAACATGTACAGTTATAGCTAAGGCTTATAGGGTAACTATGCTGTCAGGAAGCGAAATACAATATGTGTATTGTTTTTTTTTTTTTTTTTTTTAACATAGCATAACATTACACCTGTAATCCCCAGAGGCTTAGGCAGAGATTCATCTAATAGTATACCCACATTTGGTCAGTTATGTTTTAAGTCCCAATAGGGGTGAGCTTATTGACATCAACCTGCTACAGAGAAATTCCTAATGGAAAAACCCAATAATACTTTGCCTGACCCGGAAATCGAACCCAGGACCTCATGCTCAAAAGTCGCGCTTGCAACCACAAAGGTCTTGAACTCTAGACCAACAAGTTAGTCAAACTATATAAATAAATTAAATAAAAATAAAATTCATTTAATTCAGATAACATGATCCATACAGTGAAATTAAAATTATTATTAAAAAAATAAAAATAAATATTACAAATACAAAACTTCCAAAATAAATCACCATCAATTATTAAAATCAATTAAATAATCAGTTATTAAAATAATTAGAATCAAATAACTATGGCAGTCACTTATTATTTCAGTGCTCAAAATTGTCCCACATTTTTAATGTGAAAATTGTAGAAAATGTTATGTGAATTGGACATTTCGACAGTACCACGCTGTTATGCTAAACTCACAACAGAAATAAATCAATCACCTCCATAATCGATACTCGATACATTTTTAATCGACAACGTTGCTTAAGAAACGATTAACCTGTACAATTAAAAAGTTTTTTTAATCACTCTATATTTCAATATAACCCCGATATGAAATCGATTTTCGAGAAACCAGTGGGTGACTTGGGGTCTCGGGGACCCGGGGTACTATATCACTGTGACATGGTCCCGAGTGAGTGCGATAAATCTTGCGAGGGTTAATTAACTGCCAACACAATGCTTTATAAGTGTTTAAGGATGCTTGTATGTGCGACCGCAGAGCGCGGTTGCAGGGTTAAACTAGTGCGGGGACGGTTTTTAGTTGTAGGTAAGATTAATTAAGTTTATTGTCTATTAAAGGTTAATTTAACTATAAATATGATAGTTTTAATTTTTTTTTTCTACATTTATTGGCAACATTTCCAAGATAACGTAGAATTTAAAGACTCCATGCTTGTGATGGGTTTGACGCAGAATGTGCACAAAGCGAAATGTGCATTTCGCAAAATGAACACTTATGAAAAAGAGCACTTCTCAAAATAAGCACTACATAATAAAAACCGTTTGCCTACTATATTTTTGTATTATTTTGATCGATTTTTAGCATTATCATGCCAATTCTACATCCATAAAATGGGATCACGCTAAAAACAGAGAAAAAAAAAAAAACAAACGATTTTTATTTTTGTAGTTCTCATTTTGAGGAGTGTTATTTTGAGAAGTGCACATTTTGCGAAATGCACATTTTGCGAACTGCACATTTTGCTTTGTGCACATTTTGCTTTGTGCACATTCTGAGTCAAACTATTTCGATTGTTTAGTTTTAGAAAAAGGTGAAAAATAACATAACATCACGCCGTGTAATCCCCGAAGAGTTAGGCAGAGGTGTTCCTAATAGTACACCCACATTTCAGCAGTTATAAGTCTTAACTCTCATGTAATAGGGGGGCGAGCCCATTGCCATCAACTGGGCACAAATCCAGACTCCATAGCTGACACTAATAAATTCCTCAATAACACTTTGCCCGAACCGAGAATCGAATCCAGGACTTCATGCATGCATTCGCGTTTACGACCACTGGACCAACGAGGCAGTCAATAACAAAACAAAACCAAATTAAATTGATTTTCTTTGAAACTAAACTCAGCTTAATGCGTCTACAGGAGCTAAATCAGCAACTCTATTTGTGGTGGTTCAAACTTCGTTTGAAATACTGTTACAATAAAGTTCTAACCAGTTTGCACTACAAAGTGGTTGTTACGTCAGTCACTGCGGGCCGAATAGTGCGAAATGTGTGTTTTTTTAGCGATTTACAAAAAATCTATTGATAGGACTAAAAAAGTAAAACACTATGATGCTAACATTTTGCTTGTAGTATTATTTGCCAAAAAATCAGAATGATCGCATGTATTTTAGTATGGTTTTCACTCGTTAAAAGAAATTTTTAGAGATAACTTCGTGATTTTTTTTTTCGAATAAAATTTGTTGTATTATGTTTTCAAAACACTATCGTACTAGCATATATCCAAGAAGAAGAATATCATATATTTTTCTGGTTTTGTTTATTGCAGTGAATCATATGGTTTTTTGCGTTATAAAACTCGCGTTTGGCTCCTGTAGTCGCCTTAAGGACGCGTTTGCAAAACTTATAAAAATAAGCAGTTTTTCGGATGCTTTTGCGGAAAAATGAAACTAAACCAAATGTAACTAATAGTTACAACAGATAGATATTACTCCTTCGTCTTCAAATAATAGTAGCGTTTTATTCGAAAATATTGTTTTACAATATTGTAAAAAATAATTTTCGGTGCCTCTCCACACAAAAGTAACGATATCGTGTTGACTTTAGGATTAGTTTTCTTCTATTTTATAACAATAAATTTATATATTAAAAAAAAATATGTAAGCACATATTATGTTCAACTCAAAATGGTATTAAAAAAAATCTAAATGTTACAATCGCACTCAGAAAAAAAAAAATCGCATCTATGTTTTCAACAAATTTTGCTTAATCTGATGAATCATATGGGCTTGAGTTAAGGGTTATTTGGTTGTTACTGTCTTGGATTTAATTCACAAAAATGTTGTAATGAAATATAAGTCTGCGTTCGAACAATAGAAGCGCGGTAATTCGTAAATCCTTGAGCGTTCCTAACTTGCACCAGACACCAACAACCGCGCTAATACATCTACCGATTAAGATCTTAGCAGGAACCTGATACTACCCGCGTTATCGGCGTCATCTAGCGGTAACATCGCGCCTAGGCGACAAGGGACCGGCTAGAGGGGGTAAAAAATGCAAATTGTTTAGCTCGGGCTTGATAGAGATGTGAGTATCATTATACTTAGGGGAAATTTATAGGTTTTAAGGTGTTATAGTGAGTGTGAATTATGTTAAATTAATGTTGTTAGCACGGTTATGTTAGTAAAGATACTAAAAAATATCTAGAGTTTGAAATATTTAGAACAGACCTATCTTTAAAGTGTTTATGTCCGTTTTCACGAATAATATGCGACTATGTAAAAGAATTGACTAAAAACGCGCACTGTTTACTCGTTTGGAAATATAACAATGCGCTTTTATCGAGCCATTTAAAAATAAAAAAGTAAAGTAGACTAGTAATTAGATTATTATTAAAGTCTATAATCAGTAGGTACTCACACGTGGGCTATACTAATTTCTGCTTGACTAAACTCTGCAACACGTTTCATAGATACTATTAATTACACTACACCACTAAACTAATCCGACCGCAAAGCAATTACTCAATCACAACCTCCTATGCCTTCATAATACGACTTATTTACGAAGCAAACTAAAATAATTAATCGCATAATTAAAATCCACTACATCACTACTCGTACTTCAATTACAAAACACTAAATCCAGTCCCAACACTATTAAACCGCAATATGAGCTCAATATTATACAAGTACTAGTTTATATTATAAATCTTACACGGCAAATATGGCGGGAACCAACTACTTAGCTGTGGCGTTGTCATCGAGCGTATTCGCACAAGATATCGATGCATACGATCTGGCGACCACACGTGACGATATTCGATAATCGAGTAAATTGAATGATTCAATTGCATTCGGAGTGACACTAGTGCGGAATTATAAACGTCAAATTGACATTCTGAACTCGAATTTTACTTTTTATGACTAAGGACAAAATGTATACGGCCTAGTTGACAGTGGTTCCATTGTTTCGATTTGAAAACAAGTGTTTTTTTTTTCTTATTCGTTTAATCGGTTACAACATGATTAAAAAACTTTTAAGCTGTTTGGTTGAATGTAAAATTTTAATATAAGTGTGCGCATGATACATTTACTAATATAAATCCATAAGTACATCCGATGAGTAACACACCGATTCATTTTTTATCACGCTGTATCATTGTAAAGTATTTTTTATCTCTGAATACGTTTCATAATAGGGTCGGGTTAACAAGAAATTTTATAATAGCAACATGATTAAAAGAAAGACTAACAATCATGCCTAATCAACCTATTGGGTTTCTAAAACCACATCTCATAGCCGTCAAACGAAATAGTGATGAGAAAGTTCTTGGAAAAAAAAAACATCGATAGTTTTTTTATTAAAATTGGTATCGGTATTCGTAAAGGTGATGGGAAATTAAAATTCTCGGGTATCGATAAAATCGTAGGGTATAGCGAGCCGGCCACACGGAGTGCGGTCGTGTGCTGGCGTTGCATGCCGGCGATTATTAAGTAGTGTACATTTCAATTGCTCGACGTGTGCTTACTATATTTATTGCACCTTTTCAATGGCTGAATAGAGATAAACACCACGTTGTGCGCAGATTAATGTTGTTTTTGTTCGCCAAGAATAAAAGACTGTGAACAGTCGTTAGTTACACTGTAATCTGCAATAAAAATCTGTCTTTAGTGGTTCGAGAGGAACCCTTTTTGTCTTCTTTTTACTTAAACTTGAAACATTAATAGTTCTATAAGAATTATTATGCGTAAATGAATGGTTGTAAATTAGATCATGATTGTGAGTAATAGTTTTATATGGGACTTTATTAAAATGAAGCTCCGGGCTCCGATTTGATTGATTTAATAGACTATATTGCTATGATTTTGACTGAGGATCGAGCGCTATTAATTTTAAGAGGTTAGATTCAGCTGTGATTGGTTGATTACTGTTTTATTCAGTGAAAAATATTCAACGCAGCCAACAGCTAGCTTACAAAAAATGTTGATGAATCAAATTATCTAATGCAAATAACGTTCTGAATCCGCGACCCATCTCACAGCTTCACTTAACTGATAACTAATCATCGATTCCGCGAAACTACACAACGCCAGAAAGCCGTGCCTAATTACAAGGCGCAAAAATAAAACCTTATGCTTCGAACGAGATACTAAAATGAGAGATTGGATGGCAATCCTTCAGTGAATTTACGAAGAAACCTGTCATTACTTAGGGCTCAATTGGAGACCCCCGACATGGAAACCAGTGCGGTGACATTTTCATCGACTAATTTAATTTGGTATCACTTATGTTATTGGAATCCTTATCTTTAAGAATCTTGCTATAGAATCAAGTTACTCACTGAGCACTTTTATTTTAAGAGACAAAGATTTCTTTGATAAACCAATCATTGACGATTCCGTTAATTTAAGATTTTAAAATACTAAAGTCTACCTTATCATCTGACATTACACCACTCCCTTATACGTATATCCATCCCATTCCATACAAACCTCAAATTCCTTCTTATTTTATACTGAATACCTATATCAATGAAATTTTATGCTACCAGTTAAGAAGCCACTGGAATTCAGAATCGTGTTACGATCACAGAATCATCTCGTCCAACAAAATTGCAACACAAGAGCTGTTTAAAAATACACGAAACTGAGCACGTAATTGCGTAATAACTCAGGAACGATTACTGAAGCGATTTCGATTGGGGTATAATTATGTTGCTACTAAATCTGCGAAATTTCCCTAAAAATAAGAAAGCCTTTGAGCGTAGGAATTAGAAGGAAGAAGATTCACAATGCGGGCAAACAAAAAAAAGGTAATTGTATTCTATTATTCATTTGAAGATTATAATTTGTAAGTTCTGCACAGCTGTGTTTAAGAATATTTTTTAAAGCGTGAGTTGTGCTACATTTCCACTAAGGTCTCGTTCTAGCCAGGTTACACGTCAGGTTTTTGCTCTCGGCCCCCGAGTTTCTTTCCTGAGATTCCGAGTGTATAATGAAGCCATTACCCGCAAGAACAAGCTTGGGCGAACGTAACTTGTATGGAAGAAAAAAAATGCCCAAATCGCCCCGGGCAACACTCGTGCGCCGACATGCTGTCTTGCCAGTATAGAAAAAGAATAATAAAAAACATTTTTTAAGTTCGTTAGGACTCGTTTCGCGGTCCTGCTTTCTGATTCGGGATTTATTTTGGTATACTTAACGTAGGCACGGATAATATATCTTTAGCTGAAATAGCAAGTCCGTTAATCGAATCCTAGAGCGTCTGGTAGCCACATGTACCGCGAACAAGTCTGGTTTAAAGATAGGAATAGCCAAGTTTACGACCAACCAATTTCCCTAGCAGACTTTTACGAGTACAACTAAAAGGTAAACAACCGGTAACACAATATAATATGATCCTTCATTTTCAAATGACTTTTAAATAGTGACGGGAAAGGCTTGAAGTAAGATCTCAAAAAAAAATGGAATTTTAATGACGTATCCACTATTCAATTGGAGGTATATAAAAGTAAAAATATTAATTAATTACTTCCCAATAAAGAAAAGGCAACTCACTTAGTCATTAGTGTTGGCTTCTAAATTAACAAACAGAACATGACAGGGCAAGTCTGGGTTATATTTAATAAGTTATTTCTTAATCACCCGACATCCGTTACAAGGAATGCATAGACACCGGGAGAGATGTATTGTTATTTGAAAAATGTATCCTAAGTACTTATGAACATAGTTTTGTTTTGCTTGATAATACTTTGATGGTATAATGTTATTCTGATTACAATACAATATTATTAAGTATGCTGATGAGTCTATTATAACACTTCTCAGTAATAATATCTATATCTACTAGACTTAACTTTAGTCACTTTAAATTAAAATTGTTTTTCTTACTGAATAGTGTTTCCTAAACATATTTTCTAGTACTCCTATTCCCATCAATTTCTCAAGACAATTCACCTCATAAAAACCCGATTAAACTCTAATTCAAAATCAAAATTTTGCCTCGTCATCACCATCTCATCACATCACCACAACATGTTAATCTGTGATCATTAACCATGATAAAAGACACGCAGTGATTACCCTACAATGCCTCACAAAAAATACCTTAATCAATTCATGGGGACTATAAGAAAGCGACAAACTTACGCCCACAAGCTCACAATCCGGCTCGAAGGACGAAAAAAAAAGTAATAAGGTGATTTGTATTAAAAAATCGGGTGTGACACTTAATTAAGTCGATTGTCTTTTAGTATGCTTATGGAGATTCTACAGATGTGAATCCTTTGATAAGTTTTAGTGTGACTTTGACCCTTCGATGCAATCAATTCAAGTCACCGTACAACTTGTAAGTTAACGTCTTGGCAGACTTGAAATAAAAGGAGCAGTAAAAAGAGATGTACCGGTTTTATACTGTCTTGAATTATAAATAAAGGAATAAGGATGCGGCGACATCCATTTACATTGATGACGACTCAGAATCTACGTATTTACTGTTCTTACTGTTTATAGTAACCTAGCCAAAGATCAGAGAAAATTCTCTTATTGAATTTAAAACCACAATGGAAGCCTGTATCAATTAATAGTCCACAATCTTCATAAACCAAATAGTAATCAAAACACAAGTGGAAAGTGCAAGAATACCATATATTATGCAATATAGTCTTCCAGTGCAGTCCGCTCTTAACAGGTCCTTGAACTCGACTTGTACTTAAGGGCAGTCCAAAGTCGCTAAGAATAAACAAAGACTGTATCAAAAATGTTTACATCTTGCGCAACACACATTAAGTCAGAGAAAAATCGTCATTTAAAAATATTTAACATAACATTCCCGATATCTACCCACGCTTAAGGCTCGTTATAACACACTTCAATACGTTAATTTCGTCACAGAAAACATAAAAAAGACATCTTAATTGAGTTCAAATCTAACGTGATACTCAAATTTCCGTCTGACCGTATCAAAATCACATTAAGACGTCGAAAAAGCCGCTCACATTAAACCAGCATTGGTTTCTGGTATCTCCGAGACGGAGACTACTAATAACTCAATCCTTACTAAATTATATACGGCCGGGAGAGGCACATCACTATCATTATTGAGCGCGCGATACGACACGATGCGTCGTTTTCGTCACGATATGAGCTTTTTGAATGTTTTCTGACATTATTTCTACATTTTCAAAAACTGTATTTTATTTTTTGAAATCATAATATGACTTATGGAAGAAGTGGAGGCGGTTGACTATGAGTGAGACAGAGAAGGCAAAAAAATATATAATTATGAATGTTTTTTCTGACAATTCTTTTGTGATAGGTTCATGATTTTATTAAAAATGTATTTAAAGTTTTATAGGTTCTAATCAACTATGATGAAAGTTTTCAACCTTAATGATATCAGAGTGATTTATAAGTAATTTCTGTGACCAGCCTACGCACATATTTTAGTGTTAAAATATGTATGGATTCAACTTAATGTTATGCTAAATGCTACAAGCTTAGTTAGCTCAGTATTAAATCATGAAACTCAATTCAAATGATGACTAAGACTAGTAGTTAGTAACTGGTTTAGAAAATCTTATTTAAATCTTTCTCATTCATATTAATTTGAAAATCGCCTTAAGCGTTTCGCTTTTGTAATATTTTTCTAGGAGTAAGTTATGGATGGATGAAAAAAGTATTTTTACAAAGACATCAACGTCTTGACTACAAATTAAAAATTGAAATGTTTATTTCCACAGAAGAATTACAGAATTTTCCTTCTATACTTGATTACGAAGTCTTTTTTAGAAGTTTTCTCGTGATTACGGAAGTCAAACTCATACTTGAACCAAAATATGACACAAGGTCGTGCCGTCTGTTGTCAGAAGCGCAATAATAACAGTTTTCAGATTTTACAATATTGTTTAGTGTAATAATATAGTCATTACATGTAACTTATTTTGTCCCTGTCCTGGCCAAAGTCTTACTGCGGCCGATTACTTAAAAAAAAACAAATGAAGGGGAAAATTTCCCCCTCCCAAAAACCCCGCCTTCTTTACCAAGAAAAAACTTAAGTGACGCCCCCCACAGTTTCTTAGTGACGTTACATCCCGCACTATTGCACACCGCATGACTTATACATGTACTCATCACGTAATAATAACAATATATATACGCGTTTCTTCGTTCGTTTTGTTGCGGCCAATGTACCACGCCCCGGCCATTATTGTGAGACCGACTTGGTTTTCTGGTTTATCGATAACTAACGGGTACTGCACTAGTTTTTGTTTTGAAGAAAAATTTGGTTAATGGACATGTTTTTTTAATAAAATGTAACTTAAGAGTATTTTTACTAACTCTAGGCGACACATATATGAATGCTTACATATTGGAATTTGAATGCAGTGAACTCAGAACACGAAATCGAAACCTACTGTTAAAAATCAATCAGTGCTTTTATTCAGGTGTTCATTTTAGTGTCCGTTAGTATTAGTATCTTATCGATGAAAGGATCGGGTAACTAGGAGAAAAACAAATTTTCAATTTTTTTTTTTGTTTCTGTGATTAAACCTACAATTTCCGAACCACAGTATTACTTAACGATATCACAATATCCTTTCATCGATATCTCTAAACACAACACCATCCGAAGACCCTGCGCCCGCGCCGCTCTGACACATGCGGCGACTTTATCACCCACCTCACAGACATAACAAGAACACACACAAACATATTCATACGTAATATAAGGAACATAATGTATGTTCGACATAAACTATCGATGATGAACTCAAACCCAATGACACTCTTTGCTGACGACAGCACTGTTGCAATTAAGTGTAATGACAGAATATCTTATGAGCATGATATAAGCAGTAGCCTAAACGCAATCATTCAATGGCTAGACAGCAATAATCTGAAGGCAAACATTGCAAAAACTAAAATAATCCATTTTAATCAGCGTATGAACGCAATTATGCCTCAGATTAACTATAAGGGTGAACCAGTATCTGAAGTGCAAACAACAAAATTTCTTGGTCTTACTGTGGATAACAAATTAAAATGGAAATCCCAGATTGAAACACTATCCAAACGAATAAATAAATCAGTGTATGCGCTGCATGAGTTAAAGCAGATTGCAAATATTAATACCGTGTTAACTGCATACCATGGTTTGGTTGCTTCAGTTCTGAGGTGTGGTGTGATCTTTTGGGGAAATTCGACTGATGTTGATTTAATTTTTAAAGCACAAAAACGGTGCATAAGGGCTATGTTTGGGCTTCAAATGATCGAAACCTGTAAACCGTTTTTCCAGGAGTACAAAATTTTAACTCTTCCAAGCCTCTATATTTATGAGGTCTCAGTATTTGTTAAGACCAATAAAAAATATTTACATTAGCATCAGAAGTGAATAATAGGCAACAACGTGACGAATTTCGCCTCTATGTCCGCCGAACATATACCGCTTTAATGCACAAAAGTGTGTTTCACATGGCTCCTGTAATTTTCAATAAATTACCCAAAGAAATAAGGGCAATGAATACTGCATTATTTAAGAAAAGCCTAAAGAGCCTTTTAGTTAATAAATGTTACTATAACTTGAATGACTTCTTAAACGATAATTTTTCCATACTGAAGACCTCACAGTGACATCAATTAATAACAATTATTATATATCTTTAAATAATGTAATAATTTTAGATCTTTAAGACATTGAATTAATTGAAATATTACTATTTTACTTCGTGACAATCTGGAACATAATTTATAAGACAAGTAGTATTTCTACACACACACTTATAACATCGCGAATTTTAGGAATAAGAAAAAATAAATATTTTTTAAACAGGTATCATTTTACTAAGCTTCTCGTACTGGTCACCCCAAGCGTCACTTTTCTTTTCGCGCGCTCAACGACATCGCAAAAAATTCTTCTCGCATTTTAATTATCTCAATTTTCATATAAAACAACAATGCCAAGTAAGAAGAAACTGATAAAATGTATCCTAAGCGCGTTAGATGACCGAAAACGCAAACGACGCCACCGGCGCAACAAGAGTAAGTCACGTTCGCGCAGCCCCCGTAGACGACGTTCAACGACGTCAATGTCCCATACGTCAGAAGAGCCTCAAAGCAGGACTCCCAGCCCTGATCACAGACCAGAGGCAAACCCCGAGCCCCCCAACAACTCCAATCCAGGTATGTACCTAACATTTCTTTGATTGAGGTTAGGGACACAAAAACGTAATTTCAGTGTGCTTTCGGGTTTTTTGAATACGTAGATCATGGATCGGCCACGCTTTTAACCCCGCTTAATGCGAGATAGGTACTCACCTATTTAAATAAATGTGTGCGTTCGTAAAGCACTTTACCTTACCAGTGAGTACGAGATACTCCTAGTGACATTACCTCCATGTTGCTAACTGGTATGTGTTTGGCACAGTGTGAGCAATGAGCATGCCTCGCTTTAACAGACCACTGAGTACGAGATACTCATAGTTGCTTATGTAAGCACTAGGTGGTTTGGCTATCCGACCATTAAGTACGAGATACTTACGCAGACATATGGTGTGTTGCAATGGCCGAAAGAAAATGCTTCATCTGCATCATGCGACTATTGGTTTGTTTGCTTTTTAGACATAACCGAAGCCGAAGCAGAACCGAAGGAGCTACAAAACCCATACAAAGATGCTTTAGATATGGATTATGCTGAACCACAGCCATATATGGGCCAAATTCATAAAGACATAAGGTTCAACCACATCTTAACAAAAGGCCTAACAAAGGAGGAAAGGGAAACAATAACTAAAAGGCACACAATACCAGATAACTGCACCTTACTAGATGCTCCCATACTCAACCAGGAGGTAAAAGCTGTGCTCACAGAGGCCTCTAAACTAAGGGACCATGGGATTGAGATGTCCCAGAAACAACTTGGACTAGCTACCTCCATCGTAGCCAAAACCATGACCGACCTCATAACAATGGAAGAAGTAGATAAACATAAATTGCTTACAAACTTAGCTGATGCTACCAAACTATTAACCAACATTCACTATCACCAAACGCAGACGAGAATAAAATTGATATCTCCAATATTAGACAGGAACTTTAACCAAACATTATCCAAAACAACAAGAGACACCTTTCTTTATGGAGAAAACTTACCAGAATTACTAAGAAATGTGAAGCAATTGCAACAAGCTGCTGCACAACTAAAGAAACCTCCACCTACAATACCATTGAACAATAGATCAAACAACATGCAACGACCCAGCCAGGGGGGAAACAGGAGCGGCCCACCACCGAAAATGCAGCAAAATGTACGTGGTGGGCCACGCAAGACGACCCAGCCGCCGAGACAACGACAACAACCCCGTTGGCAGCAACGCCCCGAGAGGGCAGCTCACCAACAAGGCCGATATCGGAATGCCCCAACCAAACGTTGACAAACCAGGTACATGCAGGCAATTTGCTTAACTATTTTAACTGTTGGAGGCATATTACAGATGATCCAGTTATCTTAAAATGGGTACAAGGGTACGAGATACCTTTTGATACCACACCCCTGCAGTTCAATGCCCCATCCTCTAGGTTATCGCAGTTGGAAATTAGTCAAATGGGAGAATCCATTGTAGACTTACTCAAATTAGGTGCCATAGTGCCTTGTCAACATAAAAATGGCCAATTCATCAGCAAAATTTTTCTCAGGCCTAAACAAAATGGTAAATTTAGGTTTATTCTAAACCTTAAACCACTAAATAAATTCATTTCAGCTAAACACTTCAAAATGGAAGACATTAGAACGGCCATTAGGCTTGTCGATAGGGACTATTATATGGGTTCAATTGATCTCAAGGAGTCATATTTTTTAGTACCTGTTTGTAAAAAATACAGGAAGTACTTACGCTTCATTTATTCTGGTCAACTCTATGAGTTCACTTGTATGCCTTATGGCTTATCAACAGCTCCTGGAGTATTCACCAAACTACTCAAACCAGTAATAGGTTACTTAAGAAAACAAGGTTTCATATCAACCATATACCTTGACGACTGTCTTTGTATTGGTAAAAATTACCAAGACTGTATGGAAAACATAAACACCACTGTAAGTCTATTTAAATGTTTAGGATTAACTATCAACTATGACAAGAGTAAACTTACTCCTAGCACACAATGTAAATTTTTGGGTTTCATTATTAATACTGAAGACATGCACCTTGAACTACCTATAGAAAAGAAAGAATCCCTAACTAATCTAATTCAAAAATTCTTAAAACTAAAAACTTGTACCATTAAAGACTTAGCTAAATTACTGGGTACTCTGATAGCGGCGTGCCCAGCCATCCCTTATGGCATGATGCATACAAAAATGCTGGAAAGACAAAAGTACTTAGCCCTAATAGATTCTAATGGTAATTATAACACTAAAATGAAACTATCTAGGAAATTACTCCCAGACTTACAGTGGTGGTTAGAAAATTTAACAAAATCCAGAAAACTTCAAGAACAACCTTTTACACTAGAGATTTTCTCAGATGCCTCTCTAACTGGGTGGGGGGCGCATTGTGATGGCGAGCGCATTGGAGGGTTGTGGTCTGAACAAGAACAAAGTTATCACATAAACCAACTCGAGGTGACGGCAGCATATTTTGCCTTAAAATCATTCACTCATCAAGTACAAAACACAACCATCCTATTAAGAATTGACAACACGACCGCCATCGCATGCATCAACAAAATGGGAAGCATACAATTCCCTCATTTGAATGATGTAGCCCGTGACATATGGACATGGTGCCAAGAAAAAGACATACATGTATATGCTTCATATATAAGGTCTAAAGAAAATTCTATTGCAGATCAAGAATCCAGAAATATTAACATTGATACAGAATGGGAATTATCCCCCAATGCATTTAATTTGATTTGTTCTAGACTTGGCCAAGCAAATATAGACTTATTTGCCAGCAGAATTAATCATAAATGTGAAAAATATGTCTCATGGAGGAAAGATCCTTATGCATTCAATATAGACGCTTTTACCCTAAACTGGTCTAAATCCTTCTTCTATGCTTTTCCCCCTTTTGCCCTCATCACAAGGTGCTTACAAAAGATAAAGAATGACAAGGCTAAAGGTATCCTAGTCTACCCACTATGGACTTCACAGCCATGGTACCCATTAGCAAAATGCCTAGAAATATCTGAGCCTATAATATTCCACCCTGACGATGACCTTTTAATATCACCTTTCAGGTCGACACATCCGCTGAGCTCGACTCTTACCCTGGTTGCAGCAATCTTCTGCGGAAAGCATTCCAACAAAGAGGTCTGCCAACTAAATCATTAGATATAATGTTATCCTCACTCTCTACAGGTACGCTTAAACAATACAATGTTACATATAGAGCATGGTGGATATACTGCAAAACTCATGCACTAAGCGTTTACACAGCATCCGTACCTCAGATAATACAATTCCTCACAGAGAGGTTTGAGACTAACATAGGTTACAACAGTCTTAACTCAGACAGGTCAGCCTTATCAACCCTAATTAGTGCAAAGATTGGTAATGACGATAGAGTGTCAAGATTTCTCAAAGGTGTATATAGACTCAGGCCAGCGTTACCCCGGTACTCACATTCATGGAACCCTTCAAACATATTTAACCTCTTAACTTCCATGCCAGACAATACAGAACTTACACTAGAAAAACTGACAAAGAAACTAGCTATCCTCCTAGCCCTCGCATCAGCTCAGCGGATCCAGACATTGACATTGATCAAATTACCAAATATTGTTATAACTGATGATAAAATAGTTATTGCAATAACTGATCTTATTAAGACTTCTTTCGTAAATAAGACTCAACCCAAAATCTACCTGCCTTTTTTCATACAAAATCCCAAAATCTGTCCAGCCAAAACTTTAATAGATTACATTTCATTTACTGAAACTCTTAGAAACCATGAAAACTATCTTTGGATAACTTTCAAAAAACCACACAAGAGAGCTACCAGCCAAACTATTAGTAGATGGATAAAAAATATCATGAAAGAAAGTGGCATAGACACCTCACAGTTCACCTCTCATAGCACAAGACACTCAGCAACTTCCTGTGCTAAAAGAGCTGGTATTAACATTGAGACCATAAGAAAGGCAGCTGGATGGACTGACAATTCGAAAACATTTGCTAGATATTATAATTTACCATTATGTGAAGATTCACCCCCAGAAAATTTTGCATTATCTGTGCTTAACAACAGATAAACAATAACATAATGTTGATTCTCACAATAATAATCATGCCACATTGTTGATTAGGTGGTACTACACTAGGTTCAAATTAGATAAGCAATGTTAATTAAGAAAATTAAAATTGTTGATTATATGTTATTGTTGATGAGCAATTTAGGTAATATTCTTACCTAATTAATATTAAGAAAATTTTCCTTTCATGTCTTGTTTAAAAAAGTCATTGGCTTATTGTTCATCAGCCAAATATGATAACTAAAATTATTGATTATACCCTCTATAAGTGTTGACTACGTTTAATTTTTGATTTTATCAATAGCCAAGTGCACTTACTATGAAAATTAAAATACATTAAAAACCTGACTATGTCGTAACTTATTCACTAATTAAAATTATTGCAGCAAACTCTGAACATCTACTTGTCTTATAAATTATGTTCCAGATTGTCACGAAGTAAAATTAAGAATCAAACGAGCTTACCTGTTAAGCGAAGTCTTGATTCAAATTTTATGAGTGACAATCTGGAACATAATTACCCACCCACCACTAACTAACAACCCAAAAGCTGCAATAATCAGTATACCTAATTCAATATTAACCTTCTAGAAAAGCAACGAATGTAAGTATGTAGAACCACTCTGTACTGAAAACAGAGCTTGTTCCCAACCCTTGGATCTCTAAAAAAAGTGACGCTTGGGGTGACCAGTACGAGAAGCTTAGTAAAATGATACCTGTTTAAAAAATATTTATTTTTTCTTATTCCTAAAATTCGCGATGTTATAAGTGTGTGTGTAGAAATACTACTTGTCTTATAAATTATGTTCCAGATTGTCACTCATAAAATTTGAATCAAGACTTCGCTTAACAGGTAAGCTCGTTTGATTCTTAATTATTAAATAAATAACGAATCAGTATGACATTGCATTAATTTAATATGTTAAAATATTTTATGATTGTTTTTATTTATTTTTATTTATTGTACATTTAATTAGCTGATCTTATATTTGTTATTAATTCGTATTTCATGACTGTATAGATTTTGCATGCCTTACGGTAGAAACACTTGAAACATGTTAATTTGTAATAAGACCATTGTAACAGTGTTTTCGGCAAAAATAAATGATTTGATTTGATTTGATTTGATGCGGTCTTTATCGACTTTTAGAATTGTGAGGTACAACACTATGATTACACTGTTTTGTCTAGAACTGTAGTCGGGTGTGAATATGAGACATTGAGGTTTAAATAGACTCTTGTCACACTAGCTGTACAGGGACGACGTTCAACATTGGTGTCGATTCTGTTGTGCACAAACTAAACTTAATTTAGGCTATTGCTATCTTTTTCTCTCTAATAAAACGAGAAAGAGACGGACGTAATTTAGCGCTGTCAAATTTAATTGGAACTAATATTTCCATACAAATGAAGGGTGCACGTAAAAACATGTCGATTAAAAACACGGTGAAGCAAGGCATAAACTAGTTTGACATCTCTAACTTAGTTCATAGCTATAGCCGTCATTTTCTCGCACTGCCTTTTAGTAAAAGATAGCAATAGCCTAGATTAAGTTTAGTTTGTGCACAACAAAATTGACACCAATGTCAAACTTATTCTAAAACGAGCCATTTTTGCGACCAGTCATCACAACTAGAATTGGCAACTAAATTACCAGTGCAATCACCTCTACTATTTTATACCATCATGTTCCTAGCCTTTTCCCAACTATGTTGGGGTCGGCTTCCAGTCTAACCGGATGCAGCTGAACACCAGTATTTTACATGGAGTAACTGCCTACCTGACCTCCACAACCCAGTTTTAGTTCTGGGTAATTACACATACCTCTGCACTCACTGCACACACCAACACATACACCAACCAGTCTTATCAAAAGACTGGTTGACAGGTTTTTTGGGTCACTGACTACCAGTACCGACTGTCAAAGATCTACAAATGGCAGAATACAAACTTGCAGAATATAACATTAAGCTATGTGAGCAGAACAAACTGTCCTGCTACTTTAAGATCGTTAAACTTAAACTTAGTTACAACTTTCAAAACACCGTAAACGGAGTAAGCGTAGTGTTTATAACACTATTAAAAATAGACTTTAATTAAGTATAATTAATATTCTGCAAAGTTACTCTAAACTACAATTAACGAATCACCAGATTTAGCAAAATGTAACGGCACAAAAATCACTTTTAATTGCCAAAATTACTTTTGATTGCCTAAATTAGTAAATGATCACCAAAATTAATCCCCATTTTATCGTGAAATTAGAACCAATTTTTTTTTTTTTTAGTTTATGACCAACAAAAATTGAACTGTTATGCTCTTGCATCCGAGTCGAGGCAGACCCTGTCGACGGAGCCCCACTTCTGTTTATAAAAAAATAACACCTAATCTATCCGTGTCGGGGTGCCCCCAAGTCGGCCTAGACATTACGAGTTTGTCATCAACCACCTCTTTATAATTTGGTGCTCAATTTACTAAAATTGGTGATCAATTGATATTTTAGGTGATAGATGTTAGTGGTCACAAAGTTATTTTTGGTGTTCATTATATTGTCCCCCTTTTGAAAAGCCTATTTGATTATATCTCTTTTGAAAATGTATACAAATAAATAAAATAATTAAACTTAAGGTAATTTAAACATTTATTTTTCTTTGTCTGTCAGTCTGTTTGTTCCAGCTAATCTCTGAAACGGCTGGGCCGATTTTGACGGTTCTTTTACTGGCAGCTAGCTGATTTTATAAGGAGTAACAAAGGATGGATGACGATGGATGGATGGATGTTATAGCTGGGACACAGGCCCACAAGCCAGGCTCTCTGTGCGAGGGATTGGGCTGTAATCTGTCATGCAGACTCGAATTGTCGGTTCGGTAGAGGTTTCATCATGAGGAAACTCGGTGATAAAAATTCTTGCCTAAAACTAAATGTTATAAATAGACCAAGACATTGATCCAGGATACGGCCTGATCACAAAAATATGCACATTAATTGATTGTGAAATTAGCATAATTATACGTTTTGTATCGCTTTCCGCAAAGTACCGCCTGATTCCATAACTTCCTTGATTACTAACCTTAAACAAAAAAATCCGTGGCTTTCACTTATCTAAAACCTATTTGAAGAAGTAAAACATCACCAAACTTATTCCCCACAAAATCAGGTCAAAAACCATAGAGAACTATTCCCATAAAGTTCCATAAAGGAGTATCATAGGCGCATGATCGCGATGCGGACGGGACACAAATGTTGACACACGCATGCGCGTGACGCCTCGTCGCAGCTTACTGCCAGCGTCAATATTGACCCTGCTGCAAGCGCGCGCGCATCTAGGGTTGCGAGTGCGACAGGTGGAATTTATTTTTAAATTATTAAATAAAAAAATCCATGATATTTTAATGTTGCGCAAAATTTTGGGTGTTAATTCTGGAAATAGATTCAGGGTTGGAGTTGGATGCATGATGAAGCGTCACCCTGGGGATCCACAAAAATGTGTACCTACATGCAAGAAGTGCCATAAATAAACATGCAACATGCACCCTGTTGTGTTCACTATCACTGCATCACTGGCTCACTACTACACGCAGGCAAGGGCACAAGCGCACGTCCTACCCTCACGGTGTCTGTCGTTAGACTAACCGATTGACAGCGATCCCCTCCCTCGTGTACATGAGACAATGTATTATATCTATTGAATAGATACAAACACTACACACCCAAACCTATAACTTAATTTTTATTGATCTTGGTTGGTAATTAAAATAATTCTGGTTTGAAATTTTAGAATATTTTTATTCTTCTACGGGCGAGAAGAAATTAACAACGTATGCCAGAAACGATAATTAAATTAGATCTACCATTTCATCAGCAAAAACGACTACGTATCTATCCATTCTAACCTCCCCAAACCAAAACAATTACTGGGTAGGACGAATTCTTTTTGTAAGACTTTTTTAGATTAGGATTTTTTTACTAGCCATAATGGCTGTCAAATATCTACAAATGACCTCTGGGACCAGCGGATAAAATAAATAATTTGATATCGATAATTTTATATTTATTCATATTTTGACAACCCTACGTCGAGCTGTATGACTGGGAGCTTTTCTAGAGCAAACTTTACGATTATGGGAACATCATAAATTCACATTACATTGCTACCTTGGAATCCAAATGATTTCCCTCGTTATTTGAACAACAACCAATGGATTAATACATGGCGATGTGATACCGTATGTTCAACAAAATGTAGTTTTTATTACTTTTTGTGTTGACATTAATTTTGTGGGAGCCCTATTTGCATAGGTGCGCAGGAGTTTAACTTAAAACAACATTTGTTTTACAATGTCATCTTGGCTGATCATCTTTTTCTTAGATAGATACATGTTCAGCCATGTTTATTTTGTAGATAGTGAATTTTTAATTATAGAGATTTAAATACTAGCCTACATTTTTTTTAATAGTTTAATTGAAATCTACATAATTATAGTACGTAATACTAGTAATACCTACACTAATCAACCGGCGATTTTAGATACTCATGTGTATATCAAACATAATTTATTATACCTGTCAAATGATTGGTAAATGATGGTACAGTCACGGACTATAAATGATGAGCCACTTGCCCCCATTCGTATTTTAGCCGTGTAATTCAAATCGGGTTTATTCGGGTATATTCGTACTTAGTACAGAAAGACTACATAAAGTCGACGAATTACAGGTGTAGCAACCGTAACCTAGCGACAATTGTTTTAGCGTAGCCATAGTAACGTTGGCGTACGGAGAAATTGTATCTTTTCTGACATCGACATTTCAACTGTCACTCTGGCTTCGGATAGGTTTTCAGAAATAAAGAGTATTTAATAAGGACTATTTCAAAGGAGGTCAGTATCAAATAGATTGGGATACACGTCAGCACATTTATCATTGACAACTTATAAGTCATTTTTCAACCTCTATGGATATGACTATTTCCGATTATTAGTAATGTGTCATTTTGTTTCCGAGCATTCGGTTTGAGTTCGTGTTTAATCGTGTAATCTCGTGAATGTATAAAACTGCAAAATTGGAAATCTTGACAGTGGCTTATCAATTATAGTCCGTGACTGTACATCAAATTATTTTTGACATTTGAAATATATGTTGCTAACTAAAATTGCTATCTTAAAGGAATCTCCTGGTAATTAGACTACAACGATGTTACCCGTGTAATTCTTAAAAGGTTAGTAAGGTCACCCATCCCATTACTAACCTCAATGACAATAGTTTAACCTTAGCAATAGCTTTTATAGAAGGACCACAGGTTTCGTAGTATTTTCTAAACGACAAAAATATCCGATAACAAAAGAAACACGTTTATCGAAAGGATTTGTCCCTTCAGTAAAACGACACGATCTAGGCTTGTGTCCTGAAAAAATCTTATTAAAGTTCGGCCGCTGAGAGAATGCCTGACAGATCGCGAGTTTTAGTATTATTGGTGATGGTAGATAACTTATTGCTTATATAACTTACCTATTATTACCCTTTTTGCCCTTTTAACAAATAATATTATTAAAAACGATATCATTAAATGAATTATCAATAAATGTTATAATTTTGCGCTAAATTTTTGTACCAACTGACAGATGTCAGGAACGCATTCTCTCAGCGGCCAAAGTATAGTCCGTCAGTTAGATATTCAAAAAACATTTGACAAGTGTTTTTTCTTTTGTTACGTAAACCAAAATTGACGAAGATACGATGCCTTTAAAATTCTCAATACGTCACGCCCGTGCTATAATTTTAGTGCGTTGTGACGTCACCAGCCCCTCCCGAATTTTTGATGCGTTTTATCTTTGTCAATATTCATTGATTTACAAAAACAAAAAATACGTATCCATTATTTTCCAATACTCTAACTGACGGACTAAATAGATTTGCAATTTATTGATGGTGGAAACTAGCCTATTCTATTTCAAAAATACCATATCAGGAATCCCTGATTATATTATAAAATATTACTATACCTATTAATCGATACTAATATTATAAAGAGGTAACATTTGTTTATAAGTTTGTATGTAGGGGGTAATCTCCGGAAGTAATGAACCAATTTGAAAAATTGTTTCACTGGTAGAAAGCTACATTATTCGTGAGTGCTATAGGCTATATTTTATTCCCGTACTCCCACGGGAACGGGAACTACACGGGTGAAACCGTGGGACGTCAGCTAGTATTTCATAATATTTTATTTACAATGCGAAAGTTGGTGAGGATGAATAGCTGTATAGATGTTTATTACCTCTTCCCGCAAAAACTACTGAAGATTTGGATGAACTTATGTTCCAAAAGCGTAAAAACCGGAAAATTTGTCTATCGTAGGGCGTATGATATGCCTAGATTGATTTTTCTATAGCTCACAGATAGATTATAACATGAATTTTTTTTAATAGAACTTCTTATGAATTTTATATGATTATTGTGAATGTGGGGACCATGGGGTCACATTTATATTTTTTGTTTATTTTTTCCCACAACTGTCGTGCAGTTTGAGTACTCTAAGCGACCTACCCAAATGTCCTTTCTTTGGTATTGTTCGTCGTTTCGTTGAGCTCCTTGAGTTATAAGTCGAGCTACACGTTAACTGACAAATGCTTGCACTGACTGGACAGGTCCACTCAAATCTGTATGGTTCTTTCTTCAAAAGACCATCTCAGACACTAATCTGCAAAGTCCTCATGTGAATTGAGCAAGATTGTCTGGACTTTAAAAGAGACTATGACCTTGTTTCGGCTGTTTCTTCTCAGAGTAGTCAGGTACGAAACACCGGCCCCATCTAGTTTAAAAAAATGACGTGTAAAAGTGTTTGTAAAAACCTACTTGCAAAATAAACATCATTTATCATTTATAAATACGATGTTTTTACCTCCGTAGTACCTATAATCCCGTGGGACAATTATCGAACGACACGTCGTAATGGTATATTTATGTAAGAATTTTTCTTCCTTTGAAAACCGATCAGCCCTATACGGCAAAGAACTGGTTAGACCCAATATTTACCAGAACCCGAATCCAAAATACCAATAAGCTACTGTACGCCCCCCGGCCTCGCTCAGTCAATATTGGATATACTTAAAACATGTTCCAGGAATCAGTTTTAGTGTTACAGTGAGATATTGTGAGTAAACCTCCTCTATTTAGATTTAGCTGATCCTAAACCAACATGGGTTGGACTCTATTCTTTGGTCCTAAGGTACAGTTGCAAGCTAACACATACTGCAAAATAATCCAGAGCGATTTTCTCATAAAATCATCATCATCTACTTAAGCTTTTTCCCAATTATGTTGGGGTCTGCTTCCAGTCTAACTGAATGCAGCTGAATAAAAGGGATTTTCTTTTGAAAAATTAAACAAAGTGTAAGAAGTTAGAGTGCAGCATAAATTGACACTTGAATGATTTTGTCAAAAGGGCGCTGCTGAAGATGGATGGATAAATGTTTGTTACTAAATATACAATTTATCGTGATTAATAACTCCGTGAATAGGGACACTTTGTTGGCTGAAGTCAAAAAAGTACTACCCGAAATTTATGGTTTTTTGTGGCAATGTTATAGGCACCCTTCTAAATTACTTTACAAGGACAATGTTTTGGAATCTGCAGTTGGTTGCCAACAAGGTGACCCTCTCGGGCCTGTCATTTTCAGTTTGGCTATTCATCCCATAATTCAACAACTAAATTCAAAATTTAATGTGTGGTATTTAGATGATGGAACGCTAGGAGGTGACGTTGACACGGTTTTGGCTGACCTACAACTCCTCAAAAATCAATTTAAATCTATTGGCCTGGACCTTAATACCTCAAAGTGCGAAATTTACCTTTCTGACATTACCGACAGACAATCGACTATAGATAAATTTAATGCAATAGCCCCAAAAATCAAAATTTTAGAAAAAAGTTCCCTGCATCTCCTAGGTTCCCCTATTTTTGAAGAAAGTTTTTCATCTTTCATCGACGACAAAATTAAACATTTCAATGATATTTCGGATAGACTTTCCAAAATTAATTTGCATTCGGCATTCACCATTATAAGATATTGCTGTTTTGGTCCAAATTTTATGTATTTTCTCCGTTGTTCTCCTCTTTGGAAGAAACCACAACTTTTGGACAAAATTGACCAAATTATTCGCAACACATTAACATCCATTCTTAATGTGGCCCTGGACGACCGAGCGTGGCTGCAAGCCACCCTGCCAATTCGTTTTGGTGGCCTTGGCGTCCGCAAAATTTCTAGTGTTAGCTTACCGGCGTTTCTGTCTTCTGTCCACAGCACTGAAAAGCTAACCAGGAAAATTTTATCTCTCTCCCTGGTTAGCTCGGAAGTGCCGTGCTTGACCGACGCAGAGGACGCCTGGAAAGTGGCTTGCCCGGACACGGATCGGCCCGAGAACCCGTTTTCCCAGAGACAGTGGGATGAGCCGCTCTGCAGGTTGGTACGGAATAAACTTATTAATACGTCTACCAATACTGCTGAGCGTGCCCGCCTGCTGGCTGTGGGTGAATGGGAGTCGGGCCTCTGGCTTCAGGCGCTACCGTCACCTAATATAGGCACTATGTTAGGTGACACAACCTTCCGGCTCGCTACATGTTTGCGTTTGGGCGCTCCTTGTGGGGCTCCACATCGCTGTCAATGTGGTGAAGCAGTCGACTGCCTCGGACACCATGGCCTTTCTTGCAGTAAGAGTGCAGGTCGGATAGCGCGGCACGCTAGCATTAATGATCTCATCCGTCGTGCTCTTGCCACCGCCGGGGTGCCAGCTGTATTAGAACCCACTGGCTTGGCACGCGTCGATGGCAAGAGACCAGATGGTATGACCATAATGCCATGGAAGTTGGGTAGGCCTTTGGTGTGGGACGCAACTTGCGTCGACACCCTTGCGCCATCCCATCTTCCTAGCACAGTGTGCTGCGCTGGGGCGGCTGCTGCAGGTGCTGAAAACCTCAAACGGCGCAAATACAATAATTTAATTGGTAATTATGTGTTTGAGCCGTTTGGGGTTGAAACACTAGGGCCATGGGGTCCGAGTGCCCACCTAGTTTTTCGAGAAATCGCCAAGCGGTTGGTCGACTGTTCACGTGACCAGAGGGCGGGCCTATTTTTTGGCCAAAGAATCAGCATTGCCATCCAACGTGGCAATGCTGCCAGCCTTCTGGGCACGTTTCCTGTTGACAGCGATGTGGACGAATTTTTCGACGCCCTGTAACCCTTTTTGATACTTGTAAATATTTTTATTTCTATTATATAGTATGTAAATAATGTAAATATTTCTGAAAATTAAGATTAAATATAAAACAATTTAATTTATCGTACTTTGTTTAATTTTGTTTTATTTTTACATTTTTTTTTCTCTTTTTGTTAATTGCCTATTTCTTTTGTATCTATAATACTTATGTAAGGGAAGAGCGGAGCCTTCAACTACAGGCATTTTCTATGCCTAAATGGAGACTCTTTAACATGTTATGGAACCCAAATTTATACGTAATAAACTTATTATTATTATTTTTTTGTTTTACTCTTTTAAGCAAAAACTTAAAGGATTTTGATAAAACTTTACAATAAAGCCTACTTCAGAATAACGCAAAAAATAGTTAACGTAGTACATAAATTGACGAAGCCAGGGATGGAAGCTAATTGTGAAATAAGTTTTTTATCAAAGCTGCAACGCAATTGTTATTTCACAAGAAAATTTCTTTCGAACTTTGCATAAATCTAAGATTTCTTTGTACTTGACTGTACAGAAGGGAGAGGTCAGGATAGAATTGATGCAGAACCCGGTGTAACTCACACTAATTGATATGTAGGTGTAACTTAGTTCAAAACTGATGCCTATTTGAGTAATACTATTTACGGGCAGGAAGTTGAAGGGACTTGGAATCGGTTTGTGATTGTGACTGATCGATTTTGTGGTTGTACGGTTCAAAGGAAGTTGTATGTTCACGCTTTTATGGATATAAGGGTATTGGTGTTTACCAGAAATTATTTTATGCTGTAATTTATAAGTTACTGGAAAATTGCGGACAAAAGGACCAGAAGTTACGGCTGTTTTCACTAACCAACTTTTAGACGAATGCCTGATTATTATTGCAGTGTTAGATTTTTAATTGTCTGAACTGAGACTACTGTTCAAAATCGAACAATGAGGTTTTATTTAGGCGTTGATTATTGTTAGTGTCGGGCAGTGGGGTTATTCCCAAAGTACGGGCATCAATGTTAATATGACTGCATGGTTTATTAATCCAAGAAAGTTTCAGACCAGTAAAGTTGAGTACCAACCTAAAAAGACTTCGGTTTATCTAAAATTGTAAAGGTATTCTAGATTTTTTTTAACATTTAAAAGCAATCAAATGCATCATCATCATCATTTTCCTGCTCTTATCCCAATTTATTTGAGGTCGGCGCAGTATGTAAAACCAGCGCGTGACAACCAGTGACGTTTTCTTTAAAAAATGTTACAGCATCATCCTGAGATGGGGCCTTTTGGCCTCGTACAGGACCAATTTCATTTCATGTTCTTTTTTTTTTTTTTTCTCTTTGTTTATTTTTTTATTTTTACTATTTGTATGTACTGTTAATTTAACCATTTTTATTTGTGTTTTGTCCTGTGCGGGCTAATAAATGCTTTTTCTTTCTTTCTTTCTATGTCTTCTTCCACACTTCTCTAATACTCGTCATCTCATCAGACTCCTCCTGTCTCACCATATCATCCTTCACACAGTCCATCCATCGTTTCTTTGTTCTTCCTCTACTCTTATAGCTATCTATATTCAAACTCAAAACTTTCCTCACGACATTTACCTCATTCTAAAATTTAATTCTTTTATGTGTAGGAAAACTTACATGAGTCTTAAATCTACTTTTGACATACTTTCTATTTGAATTCGGGAATTGAAATTCACTTCTCATTATGGAACTGTAATTTAATTGATTCCAGTTGCCGATACGCGAATGTTGTTTTGAAGAAGAATGTTGGATGGATTGGAATGGATTTATTGAATTTCTATTTTAACTGCTCTCATTTAACAAAACATGGCTCATTTATGCTTTTATAAGCACTAAAACTAATAATTGCATCAGCCTAAAGTACAACCATTAACACCTCTGTTGGCTAATTTAATAGCACAAGCTACAATTTTACTATCTTGTAGATAGTCTACACCCACAAGAAATGTACAATATTGATGTTTCTTAATATCATGACGAAATAATCAATACAAATAGTTCAGAACATCCGCCATCTTGGTTTTAAACAAGAATAAATGTTCGTCAGGAATACTGATACCAGTGTCATTTTGCCTAGATTTATAACAGTCTTGTCTATTACTGAAGACGTAGAAACCAACTTTAAAGTAATAAACACGACTTAACGTACCCATATTTCCTAGCTTGGACTGCAAAACCAGCAAATAAATCACACTGAAATATGAACAAGTAAAATCCTGTACACACTACGCTTCTTGAAAACAAATACACATCCTTAAATAACACAAGACTTGAAGTCCAACTCACTAATAGCACCACAGAGTAATGAAAGAACACAGACTTCACACATAAAAAAAAACGCCGCGTGGTTCCCAAAAAAATAAAAGCGATCCCTCGTCAATTTCCAAGTACCTTTCTATTCAAATATTAAAACTTATAATTTTCACAAATCCTCGCTTCCCATTGTTAGGGTACCCATTTAACCTGTCATACACCTTTCATGGGGTTTTAAGGGACAATAGGAAGTATTCAACATATCTCAGTGATGAGTACCGAACCACTTGTTCAAACAATTCCTCTATTTGGGATTAAATATGTTTAATCTGTATTATTTGTTGAAATGCTTCGTATACTGCAATAGTTGGCATGAGGATTTCAAGTGTTCGAGTGGTTTTTTATTTAGGGTTTTTAGTCAAAAGTGAGAGAGGATTTCATAATGAGGGTAAAAATTCGGGAGGACATTTGACAAGGTAAATGAACGGTTTTGAGGACCTTAAAGCGATGAAGGTTATGAAGGATCTTAATAAATTAACCTTTCTAATTTAGATCTAAACAACAACAATAGAGCGGGAAATACGTTGTTTAAATATATCCAATCATATTCACGGTAATACTAAAACACCTATCCGGCTCGAAGGACCACCCTTTCACCTATTCTAAGGTTTTACATTCCCGGTCCAGTCGAAGGCCTAAATTACGACCAGATAAAAATAGGTCCGGATAGTTTTATGTAGTCCACCTGGGCCAAACGAGGCCCGAGAGTTTCTCGCCTCGTTACTAAAGGGCCGAGGGCTCGGGAATTAATTATAGCTTTTGTGTTTATAGCTTATATATTTAATCGTAAAATACTGCCCACAGACACCATATTTATGTAAGTTTTTGATTGCGAAGGCTTAATTGCTGATAGGTTTCGATTTAGTTTCGGCGTCTATATTGTCTTTGATTCCGGATTTGTAGCTAAAGCTGGTTGGTTTATTACCGAGCTGCAGTGATTGGGTAATTTGAATTTGTAAGACATGGTAGCTGATAAGATTGAAGTTTGTGTGCTTAGAAATTACTTTATTATTGAAACTTGAGACTTCAAGTCTTGATTTTGATAAAGATCAGACATTATACAATAATAGTTTTAAAAGATTCTTATCTCGATTTGATACAAACAAATTGCTTGGTTGACCAATTTTAATCTTTTGGTAGGATTGCCGTGTATTGAATTTCAATTGTTTGTTAATATTTCAATAATTAGTAGTGGCCTCCAAGACCACCATTTCCTGATTTAAAACCAAGAAAATATAATGATACAGAAAAAAAATAGATGGCTTAGATTTGAATCAAGTCAAATAAAGTAATTGTTCTTTGCGTAACTGTTGTCCATACACAATAGTAGTTCTTCAATACACCCATGCAAACTCCATCTCAGTCTCATATCCCATAAACAACTACTATCTAACGCTGGTCCACTTTACCGTAAACAAACCAATCTATGGCATTACGTCACAATAGTGTCCGGCCAGGGAATCGAACCAAACGCCCACTCGCATTCCTGCCCAAACTGGTTCTGTGACTTAACTGCTTAGTGTGCTTATTAGTACTTTGTGCGGTTTACGGGTATATCCTAGATGTTATGGGGGTATTACTATGTGTTTATTGTTCGCCAATTTATTGGTTATTAAACTGTTCTCTTAACTGGACGGTAAATCCGTTTTGGGGCAAGTTTATGATTTTGTTTGTATCTGCAAAATTATTGGTTGCTGGTGGTTTATGATATAATATTTTGTTTATTATTTACGTTTTGTACTTTTCGGTAATTAAGGATCTGACATTAATCGCGCACGTTTCGTTTTTTCAAATCTAGTTCATTATCTTCATCTTTCTAATCTTATTGCACTGCGCCCAATTCAAGTTACTGGCCTGAAAACATATAATGTGAAAGTGAGACCCTGATTTAGTTTCTATCTTTGTATGCAGATAGATGAATATAAAGATTTCATAATAGAACTGAAACTTTAAGATAAAGAGCCGTTTCCTTAATAAATGTAAGAAAAATAAACAGTACCAAAATCAAACAAAGTAACTCCTACAAGAATTCCATCAAATACATTATCAGATTGCCCAACAGAACTTGTTTTCAAAAACTAGCAACGTAATCCAAAACTCACGCGCCTAAACCAACTGAAGATAATAATGTCCAAACATAGTGAAACAATATTGGGGCGAGGGATGCGCAGGCGCAGTAGCTCGCACCGCCATGTTAAATGGCGGCGCAAACTGTCATTATCACCTACGAGACGACGGTAATGCGTTTGGCTGTTGCCTACTGGATTCTATGTTGGAAGAATGGGATTCTAGATGTAGGTACGATTATATTTTGGGATGAATCAGAAATGGTAATATGTAGGTAGACAATTTTTTACAAGGAAGGAAAGCTATTGAAGGTTTTGAAGATTTTGAACGAGGGCAAGAAGTTGAAGATAAAATGGACCTTCCGCCCTAAGCCCTTTCTAATGAAATTATAACTTAAACTAAGAAGCAATGTAATTTGTTATTGAATAATGAAACGAAAATGCTAAAGGTTTTGTTCAATTCACAAGACCATTTAATGGTCTCTAAAAAGAAGCAACGGATTACACAAGAATGTCACTGACATTAGTAGCTTTTCTACATAAATCAAGTTACTAAAATAGAGCAATTAACCGGACCATACGTATAAAAAGCACGTGGAGGAGCTCGTGGCTAAATAATAACAGCCGCTCGGGTCGATCGTTAGGTTAAGCCGTGCTTGCCTAGGTTGGTCTGTGGATGGGTGACCGCCCATTACATACCGAGTTTCCTCCGTGCCTCGGAAAGCACGTTAAGCCGTTGGTCCCGGCTGTCATTTGTAGATCTTTGACAGTCGTTAGGTAGTCAGAGGCCCAAAAAGTCTGACAACCAGTCTTACCAAGGGTATCGTATAACCCGGTACTAACTGGGTTGTGGAGGTCAGATAGGCAGTCGCTCCATGTAAAATACTGGTATTCAGCTGCATCCGGTAAAACTGGAAGCCGACCCCAACAAAGTTGGGAAAAAGGCTAGGCAGATGATGATGACGTATAAAAAACACATTAAAAGACCAAATGAACAAAACAAGAAATTAGAACTTCCTGTAGGTCGGCCCGTTAGAAGATGTTATCATAAAATCAGCGCGCAATCTCAGATTATGAGATTAACGTATGATAATTATAGTCATTGCACACAATTAAAATATTAAACTGCGACTAATAAACCAATTTAACGCTAGATAACATTCAGTCTAGCCTGTGCGCTGATTCAAACACTAGCAACTTGTTTCTATAGATATTGAGACATGAACGGGTAATACGGCTCTATCTGATGATAAAATAGTGGCTGTTAATTATAATAAAGCAGTCTTTGACAACAACGATGTAACGAAAGAAGAAGGATAGGAAAATAGCACAGGTAAAGAATTATAAAAACAGTGATGTAGCTTCAATACACAGGACATAAAGTACCACAGTCAATTTTATCCCACAATAACATTATACTGGAATATTAACTATTCCATGGCCTATGTCCCCAGGACATGATCTACCTATGTGTCGTTCCACCAAATCCATTCTGCTGTTAATGCATGAACAGGCAGGAACTGATAGATGGTGTACTTTCACATTTTCATATTATATTCGGATACGAAATTTAGACGGGCTTGTAGAGTAACATGTTCTTATTTAGTCGTCTACTGAGTTCTTGACCTCCTTGAATTTATTTTACTAAACCTTCAGTAACTACACTAACCACTTGAGATATTTTTACCGTTACAAGTTCATGCACCAAATTATCTTCATTGCCACGACTGGCACTTCTTGATTCCTTCATTTTTGTGTTCTGATTGTTTCTTCTACGCAAATGTCTTCTTCTCAACCAGTTAAATTAGTTTATCATAGTCCACTGCTGGACATAGGCTACTCACAAACTGCGCCACATCACCCTACCTTCGCACCCTGTTTCTCCCAGACCAGTTTCTTAAGGAACTCGGTCCGTTTAGCTGATAGATCTCCTTCTATTCTTTCCATTAGCAACTGTGCGCTGATATGCTCATTTTATAAAGTGGTAAAGTTTGTAGGTTTGGACGTTAGAGCTTATCTCCGATACTCCTCATCCGATTTCAAAGTTTCTTTCACTGATGGGAAGCTACACTATTACCAAGTGCTATAGGGTATGTTTCTTCCACGCGGACGATGTTGCGGGTAAAAGCTAGTCTTCCATAAAGTATTCTAGCTCATTCCTCCTCTTCGTTAACTGAACTAATTTCTTCTTTATTCCTCTAGTCCCTCCAGCAGACAATTGTCAACCCATATCAAATTCCCTCATAACATTAAGCAATCAAGTTCATTCGTTCTTAACAAGTGTTTGCTCCGGGATTCGTCTGTCTGTCAGTTGGGGGCTAACACGAGCATCCTGTCTGTCCGTCTCGATAAGATAATACTTATGCACACAGCATTGCTTGATTGTTTAATACTTGACTTATTATGATTTCCTGTGCTTGAAATTTTTTTGAGATAATGTTAAGTCTTGGCTTGATAACTGAGCAAAGATGTGGAAGGCTGATTAGTATGGTGGTTCTAAAATTTAGGGCGTATTGAGTACCTAAGCAAGAAGATTTTTGAAGATATTGATACTCTTAGTCGTCATCATCGATAATAAAATAATAATAATATATTTATTTAATTTGACAACATTGGTCCACTGGTTAGTACACAAACAAACTTATCAACTAAGGGTTAGCATTTATTAACTAAGTACATGAAAAAAATGATTACACCCTATAAAAAACAAATCAAAGTGATTAATTGAATAAAAGTAAATTTTGAAGATACGATTTTTATTCTGTAGTTTAGTGATTAAGTACCTACTTGAAGTTAGAACTGTCAAAAGTTAGAATTATTAGCTGTGGTTTATATGACGATTCTTACTTCGTTTAATTTCTTAACTGGTGCATAAAAATGTTGGCATAAGTAATTACTTATACTCGAGTCATTACTTGAATATAATGTAGGGTGTATCTGAGGAAATGTGTAGCTAAATAAAGACTGCTTTGTAAATGAACACAGAATAAGATTCGAATGAAGTAAACCAACACAGAAAAAACATAAGCACAAACACCTCTTATTTGAACACGAATCACGCATAAAACTGCGTCAAGTCACTCAGAAGTCCAGTTTATGTCACCTAACACGTTACATAACACTCTAAAAGTATCATTTTCATTGAAGCCATCACGTTTTGCCTCAAAACCGTAAATAACACCTCATTTGACAGTTCCAAACGCACCTTTAACTTTTTTCTCCTAAATAGACCACGTGTGTTCGCAGAATTCCAAAGTTACGATCTCTCAAATATGCCGAAAATCATTAAAAGTACCTCAACAATGAATGTTTTGTGTTACGGGAACTAGTTTCACAGATATAGTCGGACAAAAAAGCGTATTTTGATGTCTAAATAGACACATCATCGGCCAGGTAGATGGAGCAAGCTAACCGACACTGTTCTCGGCCGTAGTGAAAGAAATGTCATTAATTTTAACGGTTGCCCGGTCGGAGAGGTGGATACTTTTTTTTTCATAATTTCGATAGCTGATTATTCGGAATTTGATCAAGATGTGAATGTGATGTGTGTTCTTTGGTTGTTTAAACCTTTTTTCTTGTGTAACGTTTATCTCGATATTGGTTATGTTATAGCAGTAACGATATCCAATTTCAAAAACTATAGATTTTTATATCGGGAAATCGTGCGGAAATAAAAAAAAAACGAAGTACAGTCGAGCTCATAAACATCGAGCAAAAAAAATACAGCGTTCACCGAATTTTATTACTCTTAAAAATCTTCAAACATTACAATCCTACACTGAAAAAAATAGACTAACTGAACAGTTTAGCTACTTGAATATTTACTATATTATAGTTAATTGTTCCTAAAGTTCAGCTCTGTTTTCAAAATTAATTTAGCTGTGGCTACATTTATTATTTTGTTAAAACCTGTTGAGTTACCAACAACTAAAGCATTTGGTAACTAATTACTAAAATGTAGATGTTTACTAAACCGCTTAGCTATTATTAGCTCTGTTTTTATAAATGAGTTATTAATTACTAACTCCTGTTAGTAATTGATAGCAACACTGTTTGGCTGATCTCACAGCTCAGTTGGTAGTAGCCCTGCCTGCCATGCTGTAGGTCGTGGGTTCGATTCCCAACCAGGACAAACATTTTTGTGATGAAAATTGATGTTTGTTACGTGTTTGGGTATTATATAGTATCCATTATATATTTTTAAGAAAACAAGTACTTATTAAAATGAAAATTTAAAAAAGCCCCCATTTTTTCAAGTAGGAAATGAGCTGTAATTATCAACCACCTGAACAGACCTTCATAAATTATAGATTTATAGCTAAGAAGAGAACACGCTCGATCACTTCAGCTTTCAAACGAAAAAACCGCATTAAAATCGGACCGACAGACATACAGATGGACAGATACAGACATGTCAAATTTATAACACCCCTGTTTTTTTTCGGGGGTTAAAAAGATTTAAGCATTCATCAGTCATCTAGTGTAATGTCTGAGGCAGAACACCTTGCCTCCGTAGACCAGAGAATGGGCAGCAGCGTTTTCTGTTAGTCTTTCATCACTGCGATCTCCAATCCGCCTGCCAAGCGTGGAGATTACGGCAAATTCCTCTCATCATGGGAGAGGCTTATGTCCAGCAGTGGACGTTATGGGCTGATGTAGTAGTAGTAGTAGTAGTCATCTAGTTCCCATAGTTTATAATATACAATCATATATTTACAAGCTTTTGCTAAATAAAAAATTATAGCGCTATCTAGCCCAAACTAGGGCTAGATAGCGCTGTAATTTTTTATTTACATAATTTACCTAAACTAAGTAATGAAATTCAGCTGTCGTTTCAAGAGTTACAAATATTATTGGCTTTGTCATACCTACTTAAATTTTGCTACATTTGTAAGGTCCTCTTCGAGATTTACATTGCCAAGCCTAAATTATGTGTTGGTACCTACATACTTACCATATTCTTTTTTAATCAACCTAGTACCTACCCAAGGTACCTCCTTATGTAGGTACTGTCATATTGACCTCCTTGTCTGCAGTTTAAGGGCAGGCAAGTTACCTAAATCATTGGAAGAGTTCAGAAAAAGAATAAATATAATATTTGAATATAGTATCATGTACCTTGATCGAAGCATGTACCAAAGACATTCAAATTCTTTTAAATCTCTATAATGTGTACATAGAAAACAATGTGTTGTTTTATATAGGATTCTTGTGTTTTTTTATCGTCTCGCTCGCCCGTGAAAATCTGACGTATTTATGTACAGTCAGACAAAAACGTCTTCTATTTAACATATAATTATAGTTACCTAATTTGAATATAAGTATAGGGAAAATTGATAGAGCGCTACGATTTGACCATACATATAAAACTTTTTACAAAATAATAGACTTCCAAACAAAAAATACTACAAAGTACACATGTGCCATGGCCCTAGTAGGTATCGGCACGTTTGTCAAGCTTGGGGATGCCTTTGTGTCAACTGATTGTGATCGTTGTTTGGCACTTTGCTTGGTGTGCTTAAGGTTTATACCTAAAACATACCAATCAAAGACACCTACCTCCATAAGTGTTGTCAAAATGGACAACACTTAGAGAGGTAAGTGCAGTATGGTAGGTACATTAAGGTATGTTCTCAGAAATAAGTGAAATAACACTATTTAGGTGATTGAGCTGCCACAGACAAGGCCCAGTAACTGGATCCCAAACTCCTTAGCTGTAGCAGCTAAAGCAATATAGCTAAATATTTGCAGACAGCAACTAACTGTAATCTATACAACTAATATTTAGTAGTTCTGTGCTCTTTCATTTGTATCTATTATCTAAACCACTTTAGAAATTTCCAACCAAAATTTAGCAGCAATTTAACTAATGTTTGGTAGTTCAGTACCATAGTGTATAGCAATTTGCTGCTAAAGACATTAATAATTTGTAAATAATGTTTTGGTATTTTTTCCTAAACAATTTAGTTACTATGAACTTGCATTGAGAATATTTTGTTTTCTAGCTCATTCTATTTCCAAACTAGTAACAGGTCAGTCGCGTTTAAGTACTTATATTAAAAGTGTCAAGAGAGTGATGTGTTCAGTGTTTTCCAAAGTAATTACAAGTACTAGTAGGTATATATAGTCTTGAAGTTCACACACGCCCGCCTATATAGTTATGTATCTGTCGCGGCCTTCTAGAATAAGTATTTTCCTGAGTGAGAACTGCAAAGCTTGTCATGGGTGATGAATCTGTCGAAGACCATTCTCTCATTCTTGCGGTCTCTCAAAATACAAGGAATTGTTTAAAGGTAGGTAACAATTAAAATGTTCATGCACATAATAAAGTTAGATTTTTATTATAAACTTATTATCTCCTCATCGAGTCGTGGACTCTCTTCTCAGTAGTGAAACATAAAAAGTTTAAAATATGCTAAGATTTATCATTAGAATAAAATTTGTGTTCTGTTTTGTTTTAGAGGAAGGCATAACGTTGGATGCGCTGCTTGTGTTATCCAAAGAACACATCCATGCTCTCGTTTCTGCCATAAGAGATCGTGCTTTACTCGAAGCACATATTCAAGGGTTGAAAGATGGAATAAACAAAGCGCGGACCACGGGTGGACGGCGCGCCGTAGCCTAAATTCGGGGCAACGCCAGGCAAGAGGCAACAGCTGTGCTGGTGCGGTGCTTGTGTAGTGTGCCATGACCTTTATGGATATTTTGTGTGTTAATACTTAATAATAATATTGTCATTTGTGCTCAAATAATTGAAATAATAAAAGATATAGATGTATGTTTTCTTTGATTTCAGTCTCTTCAACTAAATCAACAATACATCTCGTGAGCAATCGCGTATCACTTTTTTCACAAGACGTATTGTTGTTATTAACTAAACAGATCGGCCGCGATTACGACCGAGCTATTTAGCTATTTTAGCTAAATAGCTCGGCCGTAATAACAGCACGGTCATAATCAACAATTTAGGTACACATTACCAAACATATCTTACCAAATAGGTTGGTACCTATCACCAAACAGTTTAGCTAACGTTAACCAATCTATGGAGTTACATTATACCAAACAGTTCAGCATTTGTTAACCAAACTGTTATGTTATATCTTACCCAACGCTTCAGCTATCTCATACCAAACAGTTCAGCAGTCATTAACCAAACTGTTATGTTATATCTTACTAAACAGTTTAGCTATATCATACCAAACAGTTCAGCATTTGTTAACCAAACTGTTATGTTATATCTTACCCAACGCTTTAGCTATCTCATACCAAATAGTTCAGCAGTCGTTAACCAAACTGTTATGTTATACCTTACTAAACAGTTTAGCTATGTCATACCAAACAGTTCAGCAGTCGTTAACCAAACTGTTTTGGTATATCTTACCCAACTCTTTAGCTATCTCATACCGAACAGTTCAGCAGTCGTTAACCAAACTGTTATGTTATATCTTACTAAACAGTTTATTAATGAGATCTAAATTAAGTAACTAAATTTGTTTTGTTACTGTACCCAAACGTTCGGCAGTCACCACAGCAACTAAATACTTTAGTAATTATCTAATGAAAATTCGGTAACTAGCAACCAAGTCGTTTTTTCAGTGTAATGGTAGTCAACAAAGGGAATTTATTCTACCTGACCGTCTCCTGGTCCATTGTTCGGCAACAAATCTGGTGCGCATTCGGATCTCTCGACTTTTTTTCTCAAAAAATCCCTTGTTAGCAAGTCCACGGATAGATCTCTTTTGTGAGGACAATGGGGGTTACATATTTATAAGTGGGTAGGTAGGCGGAGAATACAGGTGTTTTGTCTAACTGCGCCGCTCCGTATCAAGTATATCTAACATGAAATAGTTATAACTTTATTTCTTGATCGACACACGCCGCGGATCAGTCATCAGACAGTTGTCAGGTTTTTATTGTTATATTTTCCATTCTTATTATGACGGCGTTTTTGTAAACGATGCCAAAATTATTATACTTTTACCGTTACAAAATCAAGTAACGAACTATTCTTATCCAAATCCTATTCTCCACGCAGCATACCTTCGTAGAAAGTTATTTCATGTTTATAAATTCCATTTTATTGAAAAAAAAAATAACAATCATGCAACTACATCAAAAATATTTGTTCAATCCGTATATCAAAGACGCTACAGCGGTCAGTACCGTCATTTTTTGTCCGAAACAACCTCACGTCTCGGCTCCGGACATCAAAATAGTGTTACGAGTTTAACAAATAACTTTTTTAAGGTATAAACCAACGAACGCCAATTAGTTCTACCCAGGAGAGATGGCTCTTTCGACGCTCATTTTACTCGTATTTTTTGTGGGTCCGTTCGAAAAATTTTTATTTAGTGAACGCGGCGATTCGTTTCGCTTCTGTGTGTTTATTACGATGCTGACTGTACAAATATTTTGTGGTCGTATTTTCTGGTCGTGTCACGGTCTTGCGTCGTCGATTGATTGTAAATAACAGGGATGTTCGGCAAATGTAGTGATTATTCGCCATTTTTGTGATTAGATACTTTGTTTGGTACGGTCATTGTGTAGAATTATACTGAGTGAGTCTTGGAAAGGTTTTATAATAACAGCTTGAAAGTATCATCAATTTGATGATAGCATTCTGATTCTGTGGTGCTGTAAAGCTGTAGAGCATATTTTTCATATTTTAGACAATTCTATTGAAAACAATAAAATCAATTTTCTAGTGTTATTTTTGTGCTTAAAACAAATGTGAAAAACAAAATTAGTGACGAATGATCAAACAAGATTTTCATATTATTATTAATTTATTACAAATATATTATCTTCATTTTTATATTAATTAACTACAATATTTGACTTTTCGTTAGCAGTCTATAAAAAAACTTTCTTTATCTATGTAAAAAACGATTCGGTTTGTTTGCTATCAATTAAATCAGAAGACATGTTTAATCAATAGAAAATTTCTCACTTACACGCTAATTAAATAATAAAATTAGGATTTGAGTGTCGGTTTGTTGATTTACAATAATTTAATGTTTGTTTTTACTTTGAATTCGAGTTGGTATCTTATTCTGACGATAAATCCTTGTCAATTAGTACTTATAGGTACCTTATACTGAGATTATTTAAGTAAAAGGAAATCGTCGTAATCAAACACCAATCAAAGGTTGTTAAATTTAGGGATGTTTAAACGTCAAAAAAAATGATTATCAGTCGCTAATCATGACATAGTTTAAAGCTAGTGAATAAACCCCTGCTTCCTAGTTATTTTAATGAAATAATTAGAAAACCTCAAAAAAGCTATCCATCACATATAATGTACATTGTTAAATAAACATCAAACAAAAAAAAAACACATAATACAAAAATGACTACTCCACAGCACTGCTGTACTGGAACCCGAATGTCTTCATCTAAGGCCGTGACCGCGCTTGACCCGGGTTGCCCCAACCAGTTCCCGAGATAGCCCGGGCCAAATAACTAAACGACTTAACGATATCAGCGAAATTACACCACGAGGGGGTACATTTTTTATTTTATTTCATCCTTCAGTGCCCGGTTAGAGTTTATTGCACTTGGGTGTAAAAGCTCATGCCTTGATAAGTGAGAAATAACTCTATTTCATTTTGTATCTGAAGTGGCTTTGCCGTCGAAAAATGTAAGGAATTTAAGGAGTCTTTTAAAAAAAGTAAAAAAGAAAAAAAACTGGAGGAGGCTGTTTGGGTACTCCACCTGACGAACTACGATTTATAAAAAAAAAACTGGTACTATTTTATAAAGAAAACAAAACGTAAAAAAATAGAAGTAATTGATGCAACTTACTGTACTACATTTAAAATTCTTTATACAACCTCAAACGAAAGTATAAAAGCCCTACCAAAAAAAACATGACAAACACAAATCGCAGAATATGAAAATGCATAAAGTTTGAAGATAAGTTCAGTCGCAACAATACTTTAACTTAAACTTAAGCTCTTGGTAACTCCGGGAGTCCTAGTACTTATTTAACTTTATTGTCTTTAGAATAAATAAATTCGTACGCTGGCAACTAAAGATGATCGCTAAGAGATAAGGGCGATACAGATAGCGATGGAAAAAGCTAAATGGTGCGGCGATAAGTGGATGCTGGACTGTGGACTTTAAACAGTTTAAAATTCTGAAATAGAACTGATGCTGTAAGGTTGACAATACTTTTATACTAATGAAATTATTGGTTTTCTAAGTTATCATCATCATTCTCTTGCCCTTATCCCAATTCATTTAGGGTCTTCCATACTTCTCTATTACTCGACATCTCCTCAAACTCCTCCTTTCTTGTCATATCATCCTACAGCCTATACACAGTCCATCCATCGTTTCTTTGGTCTTCCTCTATTCTTATACTTATCCACATTCATATTCAAAACTTTCTTCACGTCATTTTTCTAAGTTACTAAAGAGAAAATAGCTGCTCTAATGAAATTAGCTGCTAATTGACTTACTAGCTACAATACAACTTACATATCGGTATAGAACATTACATCTTCACTAAAATTGTCAGCAACGTTATCAAGTACGTTAAGCATCTACAAATGTTTTCATTTTTATTTCTGTGGATCGTTTAGTTACTAGCCAAGCATTTATCTTATGTTCTTCTTCTCAGATTACATCTTTAAAAAAAAATATATAATGATGTCATTAAAAAGGTCTTTAAAATGCCTTAAAACTTCATTAAATCTTTCTAGATCTTGAATTATAATCTTCATTTTATTTAGAATTAAGAAACGTTTTTGTACCATCCGCTTCTCGCTCAGTTTCTGATTCCAATATTAACGTAGGACATTTATTATAAACATCGGTTTTATTAAGTTTATCGACTGTGCTTGGATTTCATTCCTCACGCAGTTTATTGATCTTGTTTAAATACGGTTCTCCATTTTATTTAGGCTTCATACTCGTAGAATCTAATTTAGTGGTATCGTTTATTTCATGTTTAATCGAAAAACTATTTTCATTATGGTTATTGAAGAAGTGGGTATTTGGTAGGTTCATTTTCAGGTTTAAAAATATTCCTCAAATCCTTCGTGCATTTTCAGTAAATATAATATCTACACTCAGGCTATTCGATCCAGTTAAAGAAATCTAGAAGTAAAAATATTCTTACTCCACATTTATTACACAGGTCAATCTATCATTATCGAAAATAGCTTTACAGCATGGCAGGTAATCATCAATTCGATAGAATACCGTGCTGATCATAATGAATAATGTAAAAATCAATCAGCATTACGACCATACCAATTTACGTAAACACCAATCATAAAGGAAGAATCGATCCATTACAAAAAATAATAACTACACAAAATGATAGAAGATTCGTATAACGGATATGATTTATTGGGAAAAAACCGCAAGCGGCGCCGCAGGGCATTTGTAGATGAGGAAACGTGTAGTTTTGGTAATAGCTTAATCAACAAGATCCGACATCGATACAGAGATGGAGGCATGTCGACGACCGATGCGCGTGAGTCGATGGATAGACCAATAATTGTTACAGACGCGCACGAAGGAATTCATAATGGGCAATGGCTCGTAATATTTCAGCTTATTGGATAACTATTATGGAAATTTTCTCAGAGTTATGAGCATTTATACAGTAATTGAAGGTATTAAAATAGTTTCGAGTGAATTAGTAATTAATGTGTCGTTAGATCTAGCACTTGCAGTTAATAAAATCATGGTAATAAGGAAGCGACAAAGTTAATTTTCTATTGCTGTTCTAGAAATAAAGGCTTTGTTAATGTTGAGAAATTATGTTTTGATGACTGAATGTAAACATGATCCATAATGCCACTTCTAGATAGTCGGTCTTGTTTTTGAAATATAGCTCTTACAGAGGTGTCTTTCACAATTTAGACTTTTTTAGACTTTGCTGTCTGAAGACTCTTCTCTTTGAAGAGTGGCAGAAGAAAGGAGAGGCCTATACCCAACAGCGGGTGATTCCGGGCTGAAATTCTGATCATTATATTCTCTAATGTTATCATTCGTTTTTCAATGCCCTGTGAAACACCATACCAACTGAATGTCAATTTTCGTCGCTTAGTTTTCTGATTGCATTGTCGCTTAACTTTTAAACACCACTAGCCATATCTGTATCTTCTATAGTGCCTTTATTAATTCGATAAGCTCATGATACCACAGCAATTACATCATTTACTATCTTACATTTCTCGATAGCTCATCTATAGAATCGATTGTAAGCAAACAAATCATTACTCTATCTCCCATAGTCGTGATCGGGACGCAGGTCGTCGGGGCGGTTCGGAACCGTTCGTGCATCTCCGTCGTAGCTCGTGAAATGTGAGCATTATGAAGTTATTAATGGTGAAATCTTACTGTTTTACATTATAATGTGGCTGACTGTACTTTTTGTTGTAGTAAAGTTAATTGCGCTTTTGAAGTTTTCATAACAATGGAAGTGTTTTGACTATGAATAAAATTATAAGTTAATTCGTTTTTGTTATTACCTTTCAAAGGAGTTGCCTAAGATTCGCTGTAAGTAATTTGTTTCGGATTAATATTCTTTTGCATATTCGTCGTTTTCAGAAAAGTCAATGTTAAAAATGTATTTTCTGTAAAGAATTATCAATTCAACACCATCATATTTGTACCTAGCTTTCTAGTTTTAATTACTAAATAACCTGTTTGTGTACCTTATGCAATGAATCATAAATAAAAATATCCTTAACCCTCTTTGAGATTTTTTCCTTAAAAAATGTATTTAGTTGTGTGTGTATTGTTTCTTGTATTATGCTATTCACTTGAGAACACCATGAAAGAGCAGCACACCAAAGCTCTCAACAACCTCCCATAAGTTATATATTTTACCTGTATTATTATTTATATTTTTTATATTTATATTTTTTTTTTCGTGTGATAAATAAAACTAAATAAATTTTAATATTGTGCGTATTTTTTAATTTTGAGTATTTTTTCGTTTTTGTGTGCAAGAATAAGAATAAGAACTACCGTAGAAAGTCACCGAATGCATCATCATCGCTTTTTACACAATATTTCTATGATATTTCTTCAATATTATTGCGTGTTCTTTCTGTATTTTATTTTAAATATTATTTTTTTCCGGATTTATGTTGATTCAACATTAGGCATCTTCTTCTTCCAAAACAAAGTATAAAACTCTCTGTTGGAACTTTAACATACTCTTTAAGAAAACTGAATTGTTCATTTCTCTTATTTCATGATATTTATGAAACTTAATAAAATTATCATGAAAATTATTAACCGTTTAATTAAAAAAAAAAGTACCTACTAACTTAGCAATTTAAGAATGTGTAACAAAACTGTTTTTATAGAAAATATTAAAATGCGCAATTTGAAAGTAAGTTGGTAGCTTAATTTACTAATATAATGGTAACTACCAAACATTCAATTTGTATGTAAATAATTACATACTTATTTTATGTTATATAATACGGTTTGGTAGCACTACCGAACAACATCAGTAATAAATTAGTAATGTGCTTATTAAGTTTATTGCAAGTGCGTCTTACTAATTTAGAAAGTAACAATAAATTTAATATGGAGGAGTAAAGTTTTAAAGTACAGAAGATACAAAACCGACAACTTATTGCAACTTAGATAATTATATTAGTTTGTCAACATTTCAGAAAACGGCTTGCAACTTAGGTCCCTACATATACGTAGACGTACGTATAATAGTTTGTTAAAATTTCAGAAAACACTTCATTTCTTCAGCAGTTTTACTTCTATTTACTGCCACAACAACTACCCTCCTAAAAGTTTTTTTCTTTTTACGTCTAGAAATACCTGCTACAGTTGTAATGGAAATATGTGTAAGTAACTAAGTGAGAACACAACAACATGGTTTTTAGTTCAACTTTATCAGGAATATGGTAATCCTTACATCCGATGCGATTCTCAGAAAATGTCTGTACTTAGCATACGAAATTTCTCATAATAATAAAAAATACAACTCTTGGCGACGCGACGGTCGCCGGGTGATAAATAAAAAATCCCCAGCAATTCCCGGGAAAGACTAAAAACGTGACTGCACTGCAACACCGGACGACTCCCCGCCGACCCGGCCACTTCTTTGTTTTTAAACATACAAAAAGTCAGCCCCTTCATTCTCAAAGTCAGGTACAAAATACTCTTCTGCCCACATGTTCGAAAATAACAACTTGCAAACTCAAAATAGGAAATCAACCTAAATACAAAAATATGTCGCATCACAGATACACATTACGACAATTTGAAAAACATCTATAACTCTTTTATTTTTATCAGTTTATTTTTATAATTTGACATATTTACTTACATATATCTTAATTGTTCAGGTCATCTTGTGTCAAACTATATCGCCGGTAGCAAAAGCAATCCATTCGCATAATAATAAATACGGACACAACACATGCTCACTTGTCGATCGTATGTTAAATAAACAATTTTTGGTCACAACAGAAAATAATAAAAATCAATCACTTGCACACAAATCCTCACACGAAATGTCAATGTTTTTAATTTAGAAAAATAATAACGATTGTCAAAGTAAATCACGAAACAAAAAATAACGCAAGTAACGTCCGTCGCGGCTGCGGTACACGCCGATATAGAATATTAATAGCGGGTGGACACGGACGAAACGCGCCGACGGCGATTTCATCTCAATCTTGCCCGTCGAAACGAGACAGTAACATGACAATAAACGATTGTAAAACGTCTAGAGAGAAAGAGACAACACTTTTCTCATTATGCGCCCGTCGAACCTGACATTTCAATCGCGCCGTCTCTCTCACACGGAAAGTTATTTCCGTACAAATTATATGCGGGCGTATTTGTGCTCTGTCCTGCTCGGGCGCGGATAGTGCTAACCAGATAATGTCTTAATCGCATTTTCTTAGCGCTATGCTGAATGATGCACTAACATAAACAATGATAATTCATGGATTTGCATGAACGATACAGGGTTTTTTATTGAGTCCACATCGACGGGTAAATAAATATGGTAAGTGGGAGGTCCGTGCATAATTATGTAATTAGAAGCTTTCAGTACGGAAGCTGGAATATTTTCCTTTGAACTGCAATGGTGCGGATTATGTCATTAGTCTGGAATACTTACAGTGACATAAAATACTGATATAGAACTTCTTGGAAGGAAACGAATTTCTAACGTTAGTAAAATAGGTGAGTACTTAGTTCAATTGTTTTAAATGTCAAACAAAAACACAGTCATGATCTTCGATTTTCAAATATAAGAAAATAGAATAAAAGTTGGAATGTACAACTTACAAGCGATGACAGCCTAAGTCAATGCCGGATAAGCGCAATACGAATAACAAAAAGAACCGAGTTACAAGATGGTCAAACGACATTGTTGCTATAACGAGTAAAAGCTGGACAAGGCTGGCTCACAGTGTGTAAGTTGGCATAACCAACCAGAAGTCTAATCCCAGCTGTGGGTGAATTTAAGTTGTGTTGTGGACGATGAGATCTTTAAATATTACATAAACGAAAAGCCAAAAATGCACAATACGTACAAAACAGTGAAAGCTTTACTAAAGCACAAAATGAAACAAGGTGATGACAAGATATGTGGGAGATCCTAAATCAGAATAATATGAATGATTGTTTAATTATTAATGTCGGTGATCCTAATAAAATAACGAATACCTACGCTGAAAGTTACGAACAATTAATAGCCGTCTGAATAAAAGTGGTTAGAAGCAAGAAAAATTAAACTGTTTGGCTTCTGTGTCATATTGCACGAAATAAAGCTTAACTACAACAGCTACACGAATTATGATATTGACGGTCAAAAAATACTTAATATAGAAGCTAATACTCACATAGACATAGGACCAAGGTATTTATATAAAATTGTAACATAATGATGAATATTACATTCTGAATCCTAACAAAAAAACTTCAGAAAACAAAATCAGAAGCTGGAATACGACTCCAAACAAACCCACCTGAACGCGGTCACACCGTCCGATAATCTAAATTTACCACAACGCCAACATGAAAAATGAATTTCAGAAATAAGAAATTCAATATCGAAATGTGGAAACAGACTAAATAATTATCTATTTGTGGAGTGGTGAGCAAATACTTGAAGGCAGTATGTTTACTGTGGTGACTACTGCTCAAATGTTTGTACAGAGATGACAAGTTGCTGACGACTCAACCAATTCAGTCGTTCTGAGAAACTTTGGAAGTATTCCTTAATCATACACTGACTGAACTACTTTAGAAGAACACAAATATGATGAGGATTCAACTAATGGGGTTGAAAATGTAAAGGTCAAATTAGGTGTGACGTGGAATTTGTGGGAATAAGCAGTAATGTGTTTTGGTTGTGGAGTTGTCATTAGGGTTGATGGGCTTATTTGGGTAATAGAGGCATGACATGATGGGTAATTGATGATGAAAGCAATAAGACTCAAAGTAAAGTCTTGTCTTGGGAAAAGCAATGAGGAAGGTGACCATGGTAAATGTAAAGTATTTGTTGAGAGTTATAAAATTATCATCAAACATTTTGATGTTATTGATCATTGTCTATGATGAGTGGCCAGACTATACAGCATTGTTGTCCACAAATTGGCATTGTTACAAATCAACAAAGCGAGAAATTAAATCCAGTGTTTAGCTCTTGTTCTTCTACCAGTTCAATGAAAGAAAAACACTAAAAGTACTAAACAACACATACTATCACTTACAAAAGAATGTTTCTGTCAAGTGCGTGCGTGAAATCGCGTCACTCTCAATAGGTTCCGAATGAATCATGTATTAGTTACCCGAACTCCTCGGTAACCAAACTGAGTGCAATGCATGTCTTAATGCACTCACAATAAAAACACCACATATCGCATCGTAGAATGTGACAGTAACATCTTCACGAGAACGTATTAAACCATACATTGCAATCAACAAACAAGCAAAATATCATCTTAACACGTCTACTCCAAAGTCGAATTTCAAAGAAAAAGACAATCTTTAAGGATTTCAGAATCAAACCCGTTTGGTTACGAATGAAATGGCCAGAGAAAAAGGACAGGGATACAAAAAGCAATCGCGGTAAAGCAACTAAACTCGAAAGCTCAAAGGACTTGAGCTGTATTTTGTTTTGTCTGAGCGAGATAACTTGATCATCGTCGTGAACTACCAAATGTAGGAAAAGAAAAAATTTATTATAAAAACGAATTTTATACCAATAGAAATAAAGATTAAATTCGTAATAATTCATCTCGTATAAGACCTTTCGGCCCGGGCATAATGTAAAAAGAACAATTTACAAGTTCGTCTGGCACAGAAAGAGATGGCGCATGAAATGTAGTACGTGTGAAAGGGAGAGATGACAACCGGAGTTGGAGGCTGTGTATTTTTTCTGAGTTATTATGCCGGTTCTGATCATTTAATTAAGACATTTTGTGCATTTATAATGAAATAACAATATGAGTCAACGTTACCATCACCTTAAAAGATGACGTTGAAGTTTGACCTGATGTTGAATTTTAAACGGGTTTATTTTTATATCTTACTACTATTTTAATTAATTGCTTAATGTAAAAGTTTGCGAGGAAGGATTAATGTTTGTTACTCTTTCATGCATAAAATACTGAGCGAATTTATATGAAATTTGGCACATAGATCGTTTATAACCTGGACTCAGCCTCGTTGGTCTAGTCTAGTGCAAGCGCAACTGCTAAGCGTGAAGGCCTGCGTTCGATTCCCACGCCGGGCAAAGTGTTATTGAATTTTTCCGTCAGGTTTTTCTCAGTAGCAGCCACGGAGTCTGGATTTGTGCCCAGACAGATGTTTACAGGACTTAAACTTAACTGTCGAAATGTGGGTGTACTATATTAATTACATCTGTGCCTAACCCTTCGAGGACTTCAGGCGTGATGATGTTATGTTATAATTTTTATACCGGTAGTACGATCTCATGGGACTAGTTAAAGAATATTTCTGCTGAATCGAGAATGAAAACATTATGAGGAAAATGTCACGAAGAAAGTTTTGAATATGACTGTGGATGGGTATAAGAGTAGAGGAAGACCAAAGAAACGATGGATGGACTGTGTGAAGGATGATATGGCAAGAAAAGAGGAGTCTGATGAGATGACAAGTAATAGAGAAGTGTGGAAGAAGATGACCATGCTGCGCCGACCACAAATTAATTAGGATAAGGGCAAAACAAAGATAATGAGAATGAAAAATTCGTCATGTATTAAGTAAGATTGTAAGTTAGTTGTTACAGTGGTTGTTTAGAACTTGGGATCTGTAAAAACAAACGGGTTCTGTGGGTATTGGAAGGGAACTCATTAGATCGTGCTATACAATCATGTAAATGTGTTTTAAATACAAGTATGGAAATTACGATTAACTTAGTAATAAGTACTGGTACATGTAAATGAATCCGTGATGCATCATTTTCGGATCATACTGTCGAGCCAGTCGAGCACACATCCTTTGCGGCTATTGGCTGGTTTATCGCACGTACGGAGTATCTTCTTTAAAATAAAATTCCACCTGGTTTTGTTACCACTGACGTGCTGAGCTGATGGTACATATTCTCGGCTAAGCTCAGGACTTCCCCAGCCATTGTTACCAGATATTAAATAACACTCAAAAGAGGTGGATAAAAAAGTATTCATTAGTTATCAAACTGTCGGTTAGACAGCATAGTACCTACACCCACATTCGCCAGCTATGTTTATTTTCTATGTGAAACGGGGCGAGCCTATAATTATTGCCATCAAGCGGACACAAATCTACACTCCGGCCTACTGAGAAATTCCTGATGGAAATTTCCGATCTGAGAATCAAATCCAGGACCGTGATGCTCAGCACTTAGCAGTAGCTCTGTCGACAACTAGATAAACGAGGCAGTATTTTTTTAGATATTGTCATGAATACCTTCAATTTCTACAGTTATAAACCCACCCTCATATTAAAAATAAAGTACCGATATACATACATACATATTTTAAAAATATGGCAGGTTGTAAGAACCTTAGGCTCAGTTCACATTGACGCGAAATTAAATTAAAGCGACTTTTTGTAACGAAATCTTACAAAGGATATTAATCATTTTTTAAATTGTGACATGTTCAGACCAGCCAGCACACCAAGCCACCCGAAACTATCAAATCTCAATCAACCATGAACTTAATGCTTTAGCTATAAAGTTGAAAATCTAGAGTAGATTAGAATAGAATAGAATTTTATTTTACAAATATGAGTAATACACAAAAGTTATTATAACATATCAAAGCTCAGTCATATTTTACCATTCGGCATTAATCGGCATGCAAATACTATCTACTTATTAAATACATTTTACAGATTGTAGGAGCTTGATGTGCTGGTGTCTGAACAGTACAAACTAGATAAGAGCTGCTAACTGCGGGACTTCCCGAGAATGTGCGAGAATTCTCCGGAAGATGCGTGGCTTGCTTTTTGGCTTCTATCGTCTGTTCGTTACGCAATTGCCCGATGGTCGATGAAAACTGTGGCAAAATAGCCTTCCCTTACTATCTACCACTAAACGAGCACCTCCTTTCAGAGTCTAAACTTCCGTGGTTCATCTGAAAGTCTCTGAACCGTCTCCGGACTCGGATGATGTAGCTACGCTACAACGCCTACAACCATGTTAAGCAGAGCTACCTTGCCGAATAGCAGCAGGGTACGAGTGTAGAGCAGTGCCACAAAAATGTTCCACCTCCTATCCCCTAAAAATGCAGCTATAGTGACCTGTCAGCCGGTCGCTAACACGATGGTCCGACCAAGTTAAAGAGGCTATGTCCTCAAGCTTTTAGCAGCTGGTGATGGCAACTTTGGACCGGAGTCGATGGAGGCAGATTGTCTATCTGATAATCAGCGCAGAGGTCACTATCTTCTTCAAGCGGTCCTTCCGTTTGAGGAAGATAGTGTCCTCTGCCGGGGACCTTGTGGAGGCGAAGTTTTGTGCCAAAAACAAATAAAATACTGTCTTGCTAGCGACACAAAGAAGAACTCCTCACATAATGAACATAAAGTTTATTATAGCTTTCTAAGATTTCGTTACAAAAATTAGCTCCTATTCCATTCCATGTCAGTGTAAATTGAGCCTTACTGTGCGAATCGCTCTTGCGGTTATTATATGATATATTGTTATTGCTCTGTCATAACGTTATATTCTAAAAATAAAACATGCTGTATGAATGTATGAAAGAAATCTTTGTGCCAAGAGCGTATGGTTTTTGTTAAACTGAGTGGATTTTATTTAAATCTTAAAAAAAATATTACATGGCATAGTTGCTTATTTAATTTTTCTTTCATAAATTATTTTTCGATAATGCGGTCCTTTACAAAAATCGTAGGATTATAATAAAACTAAATTCCAATTATTTTACGACCTTAGCACTGGTACTTTCACCACTTTTAAAGTGCACATCTTGCTACATTGTTCTCACATAATATACCATCTTCACATGAATGATGTAACCAAGATTTTGTAACAATTTTTTTGATTTAAAAGTGTCCATGGAGTTTCTTACCCGTTCTTCTCCATAGAGATCTACGCTAGGGAATGGGCAACTACAGTACTTTCACAGTTTTTATGCCTTGTGACTGGGACTGTAGCTACATTTAATTTTCATCTTTCTTTCGACAATTCAAAAGTGTACTGTGTAACTGGCCTACTTGAAATAAATGCTTTGATTTTGATTTTGTCAACTGTCAGCTTGAACCAAGTCCTATATTTTTTTTTTCATTAAATTGCTTTGGTGTGGAGAGTGAAGATTTCAAGAGACCCAGATATTTGGTAAAATAGGTACACTATCTGGAGTTGCTCAAGGTAGTCTGCTTAACTGTCGGACTTTCCAACCACTGACTGCTTGTAAACGACTGTCAAAGATCTACGGATGACAGCCGGCTTAATAGTATGTAATGGGTGGTCACCCATCCACAGACCAAGTGCAAACGCGGCTTAACCTGAACATTGGTCCGAACGGCTGATATTATTAGCCACGAGCTCCTCTAAGCCTTCCTTCAATGGAAGAAAATTGTAAAGAGAATTTTGGAAAAAAATAATTATTAATTTATGTTAGTCATTGATAACAAGCTGACTAAATTATAAAAAAAAAACGACGGAGGAACCAACATTTTGATGCATCAAAGTAAGTAAAAATGTAAGTATAGATATTAAGTAATATGTTGCAAATACCTTAAAGTAAATTAATCAGCTAACACCTGCAATTCTGCTGACACCGCGCTAGAGACGATGAGTATCGTGGGACTGTTTACAACTTTACAGATTAACGCGGACATTGCTTCATGTATCAGCTTACAGTTACACACATAGGTATATGATACACTAAAACTAGTGTCCTCATTTACCCTGTCCGACAATTTCTAGGGAATACTTTTTTTATACATCTCAATAAAAAAGTTTGCGGACATTTGATGAAAATTCCGGAATTTATTTTCGTGGAATTATGCAGTTTAAATTTATACAGCGAATTTAATGTAATAGAAAACGATTTATTTCAGTACATTTCTTTTATCTACCTGTGGTAGTGACAGTAGCTATTTTTTTAAATTATAAATTCCATAAATTTACTTTCCCACATTTTAGGAATTCCGGACGTTTCAGAATTCCCCCCGCATTCCGTACATTAAGCTAAAAAGTGGCAACCCTATCTAAACTAAAACCATGTTTAGTTTTCTTTAGAGATTATGATTTACTTACATTTTTATAATTTATTGTGGACAATTATTATCCCACTGACCTTGGTGCAGGCGCGGATCCAGGATTTCCTTTGAGGGGGGGCAATTTTTGGAACATTCTTTTATGAAATGCAAGATACAAGAGGGCCGCCAGCTTTTGGGCTAGATAAATTCAAGAGAGTACTGTGTAGAGCGAGCGAAGAGAGCTCGAAAATTTTTACACTTTTCCTACCGACCTACTGGAGTTACCTGGGCCTCTTATAGACAAAGTTAAGACTTTTTACAACATTGCCTCAGATAATTATGCTATAATTGCATATACGTATATATCTCGGGGCAAGGGGGCTCCTAATTTATTTCTGTCTATTGTATATATCGATCATGCAAAAATCCAAAAGGAGTGACAATCCTGAGGTAGAAAAAACGAGCCTTTTTAATAAATGTTTTTCGCAGGGTTATACAATATCTTACGAGTGATTCCATTTTAGGCTACAATTTATTACGTGCTATGGCATCAGACAGGAAAAGCTATAATTTTTTAAAATCTTGAGTCTCTAGGGACAGCTGCCTCCTCCTGGTGACGCCCATGACAAGATATACAACTAGAATATTTAGTTTCAATTCCGTCAAACCAGTTCAAGCTTGGCTAATGACGTATTTGGTCTGGTTCAGGGGGGGGCAATTGCACCCATTGCCCCCCCCCCTGTATCCGCGCCTGCCTTGGTGGTGATGGTCTTTTGGGAAGGTCAGGTGCGTAGTATTCGCAACCAGTACGCGAGAATGTTGCTATTTGGCCCCTACAGGTTCTCTAAAGCGAAGGCAGTAGAGCTCACAGGACACTGTATTAAGTAGCCTTCTCTTATTTCTGGAACATTTAAACAAGACCATCATCATCTGCCTAGCCTTTTCCCAACTATTTTGGCTTCCAGTCTAACCGTATGCAGCTGAGTACCAGTATTTTACATGGAGCGACAGCCTATCTGACCTTCACAACCCAGTTCATACTGGGTAATACGATACCCCTTTGGTAAGACTGGTTGTCAGACTTTTTGGGCCACTGACTACCTGTAACGACTGTCAAAGATGGACAAATGACAGCCGGGACCAACAGCTTAACGTGCTTTCCAAGGCACGGAGGAAACTCGGTATGTATAAGAGTGGTCACCCATCCACAGACCAACATAGGCAAGCACGGCTTTACCTAAAGATCGACCCGAGCGGCTGTTATTATAAAGCCACGAGCTCCCCAAATTTAAACAAGACCACATGCCACATTTACGCTCCAGGGTATACAGTACAGTCGTCTAAATCTCCACCTGAGCATATTTTTATTGCGTAACTTGGATCTTGAGTTTGATGATCGAGGCTGAATGGAAAAACTGGCCCTGGCTGTCCTATTCTGTTAAGGACATCAGCAGAATTCCTCCTTTGATAAGAAGACATACTTTTCAATCCAAAGTTACAATCCTATTTACTTTAATTTTCCCAATAATGCGGTCAGTAAGAAACCGCTTCGGAAGCAGTAATTACAAAATATACATTTTGGGCACATTGCCGAGCGAAGTCTTGGCAACAACGAGTATTTTTTTCTTTTTCTTCATTGCATTGTGTATTTTAATTACCTACTTTGTTAATTAATGGCACTTACTTCCGAATACATTAGAAAAGAAGCTTGAGTTTGTGCCAAATGTTTGTTGTTAGTCTTTGATCGTTTAAGTAGGTATAGTTAATCACACCATCACACGTTGCCCTTTGACCTGAAGCTGGCCTAGCGTAGTATGGAATGTTAATAGAATTAAGGGACCTGCTTAGACTAGTTTTGTTACCAAAGACGTGCGGCTTACTGTACCTAAAGAAAACATAAATTTCCTAATTCAACACCACTGGATAAGTTCCGAAAAATTATTACTCTTGGGTCGATCGATAGACTATTTGAAACGAAAAATCATATTTTTTATTTTATCTGGTACATTGGAAATTTTCTAACTAGAGCTTCCGAAGAAGAAAAACTTGCAGAAATATCGTGAAAGGATGTGTGATGTGAAAGTAAGCCGACGATACAAAAACATCAAGTCGATGAAAGGATAAGCATTTTTTTTAAAACAGGAACTGAAAGATGCACCGTTAACCGTTAGAATCTTGGTCTATGGAATTTATGTTAATCATTCGGGGACAGGGCACAAAATACCCAACTCCCATGAATTCTTTATGAGAAGGATGATGTATTTCATATTAATTCGTGTGATAAAACGGATAACTATAAATAATCTGGACATAGGGAAATAAAATCTCGGGAGCTTTGGAAACTTTTGTAAATAACACTGAATTGGCCGGTACCAAGGTATTATCTCTGGATGCTGCTAAAAGTTTCTTCAACTCACTAATGCAAAAAATGTAATGACAGATGTAGCGACCGAAGTTATAGAGCACTGATATCAATAACCGATCATAGAGTTTTGAGAATGAATGTGGATGGGTATAAGAGTAGAGGAAGACCAAAGAAACGATGGATGGACTGTGTGTACAGGATGATATGGCAAGAAAGGAGGTGTCTGATGAGATGACGAATGATAGAAAAGTATGGAACAGGAAGACATGCTGCGTCGACCCCAAATATATTGGGATACGGGTAGGAGAATGATTATGATAATAAATTGATGATAAATAAGCAACCATTCAAAGATTTTCAATCTTGCTAGCCAAATACGGTTGTATTTGAAAACGTGATAGAAGAATCCAAGCTCCGAAAACGACATCGTGCACACAAAGTTAATAAACTTAATTAAACCATAACTCAAAATATCACGTTCTTGTAGAACGTGAGACTACAACCAACACTCGTAAACAAACATTTCACATTATGGCCATAGAAATGAAAACAAACGTCTTAATCTGCCTAGGTTTTCCCACCAGATGCAGCTGGATACCAGTATTTTACTACGACTGCCAATCTGACCCCCAGAGAATAATTAAATGAAGATCGACCAGAGTGGCTTTATCTAGACAGAAATGACAACAAACCAATATTCGCTGCATCCGGTTAGACTGGAACCGACTTCAACATAGTTGGGAAACATTTTAGCCATTTTTTGATTTACGCCTGCTTCCTAGACCTGTCTAGGGCTTTTGATCTGGTTTCCTATGATGTGTTATGGAGTAAATTAGAGCAGGCTGATTTGCCATTGGAACTAGTTAACATTTTAAAGTTTTGGTATGGAAACCAGATCAACACTGTGCGATGGGCTGGGGCGTTTTCTCGTCCGTACGGGTTGGAGTGTGGGGTGAGGCAGGGGGGGTTGACCTCACCAACGCTTTTCAACCTTTATGTGAACGGACTGATTGCCGAGCTTAGCAGTACCAGGGTTGGATGCTACGTGGACGGTATTTGTGTCAATAATATCAGTTATGCTGACGACATGGTGCTGCTGAGTGCAGAGTCAGTCTGTGGCTTAAGAAAATTGGTTGCCCAGTGTGAGTCTTACGCCAAAGTGCATGGTTTGGCGTATAATTGTAAAAAAGTCTGTGTTTATGGTCTTTAAGGTTAGGGGTAAAAGCCCTGACAGGGTGCCTCCTGTATCCTGTATTACTGTATGGCACACCTTTGCAGAGAGCACAGAATTTTAAATACCTTGGTTATATATTGACCCCTGACCTTAAAGACGATGATGACGTTGAACGTGAGCGGAGGGCATTGTCGGTTAGAGCGAACATGTTGGCTCGCAGGTTTGCACGATGCTCACTTCCAGTCAAGATCACGCTCTTTCGAGCGTACTGTACTTCTTTTTACACGTACAGCCTGTGGGCTAGGTGTACGCAAAGATCGTACAGTGCTCTCCGCGTTCAGTATAATAACGCGTTTAGGATGCCCCGCTTCTGTAGTGCGTCGGGGATGTTCGCAGATGCGCATGTGGATTGTTTTTACGCAACAATGCGTAAAAGGTCCCTGGTGCGCAGGGTGTGGGGCAGCACCAACAGTATCTTAAACATGATTGACAGTCGCCTGGGCTGTGTTTATGTGGGTCGCTGCTGTGCAATTACTCATGGTTAGTCGCAGCAGTGATCCACCATTATTTGTTGTGTTGTTTGTTTTATCAGTGCTTACTAACATAGTCGTAAGTTTTACTAACAGCTTTTGAGTCATGGATACTTGAATAAAGAGACATTCTATTCTATTCTTAGCAGATAACAGTGGTTAGGCAAAAGTGTATGAGGATCAGGGTGGAGAGTTCTTTACTCTCCATGGAAACGGGAGGATTCTCAGATCAGACGGGTGTTGTGCTGGTGGACTACAGACTGCAAAACAAATTTCTGTATAAATGGGAATTGCATGGCATCTGATATCGCAACGAGGATATGGATACTGTGTGCTTTTCTGACATGGGGGTATAGATATCCACAATTCCACAGTTGTATTAATGCACCCACATGGAACCAGTTATTTTTAGGCCACTTGTAATAGGGGACTAGCCTATTGCCAGTTCTAGACCTAGAATAACCCAATGACATGATTTGGATAACGAATCCAAGATACTCCCAGCACTCATGGTTCCGGCAGCTAGACAAGTTAGAAAATTCTCGTAACAAAAATATTTAATGGCCCCCAGTTTAGGGTTGAGCCACAGAAATGACAAATAACTTCTTAACCCGATAATGCAGTGAGTAATCGATGAGGTACCAGATATAATTAATAAAACATACTATATTGATATGGCGGTGTCGGATGCCTCCGTAGGGATCCCAATAAAGCCTATTTGAATTTATTGGTGAGGTCTAAACGTACTGGTGGGGACGGAAATGCTTCGATTTCTTTTTCTAGTTATAATTTTTTTGGAATTTAATAAATCTACAATTACATACTTAGCTTCGATCGTGGTCCCTGGTTTCTAAGAATAAGAAAAGTATTTAGTGAAAGCTATGCAAGAGTTAGTAACGAATACATTTCCTGGTTTTTTAGGTGTAGCATGTTTAGAAATCCAAGCGAATGCAAATAGTATCCCCTTTAAGCATTCGCACACAATACATTTGGAAAGGACGGTTTCATAAGGTTTTCCTATTAAAATTGGCGAAAATCCAGGTCAATTAAAAACTCTATTGGAACCCATACTTTTGTCACCATTTAGGTTCTCCTACAAAGATCCCAGTTTACAATACGAAACAAAAACACACATGTGAAAGCAAAAAGATGACAACACAAAACCTGAATTCAGAAGCTGCCAAAATTAAAACAATATTGTACCGTTTCATTATAATAAATTAATCATGCTTTCTTCGTTTTTTATCGCGAATTATTGTCCAATCATTAAAAAACATGTCTCTCGAGGACTGGAACCGTTCGCTATAGCCAGTCCAATGACTTTCATAAAAATAAAATGTTTCTTCCGAGAATCGAAGAACACTTGTGGCCGCGACTGTATTTACTCGTAAAAGACGCACAGAACTTCGTTTTTGGAGAAAAAAGCATCGGGTAAGAATCCAGCTGCGCGATATTTATGACTTTATATCTTTCCGACTATTTCTTTCTCAGCTTCAGGGTATATTTTCGTCTCTTTCTCTCAATCCGCCCGCTGTTATCTACGATTGCGTTTGGACTCCGGTGCGTGAGTATATTGGTAATGGATATTTCAAATTTTGAGATGAATCAATAAAGATATCTGGAGTTGTACTTTTGGTAAAGCTATCATCATAATCATATTTTTGGTGTCAATGTCATATGATGTTATTTGGAGGCCCACAGTTTTCTATACACTGATTACGGGGGGGCTAAAATGGCAGCTTTACTGCGTCTGTGAACAAGAATTTGAATATGATTCATGTAATTTTCATATTGTCTTAATTAACTATTATGATTTTGCTAAAACAGGCATTATGGGTCCCCCGTTCACATTATCAACGAAGCAAATCTGGATCATTCCCACTAGTTCACCAAAAGTAAGAATCGTAGCAGGTATACTTAAGTAGGTGGCGTTCTATAATAGTACTTGCCTTGCCTACTAGGCTACTCCCATGAAGAACAAGCATGAGTTTATGTGTTTTTAAGAAAAGAGTACCTAATCTATTTTCCGATTTTCATTTGTTTCTGTAAACTTTCTCTGACAAGTATTTCTAAAGGGTATCATTTAAGCTATCACCAATTTAATTAGTTTTGCGTTCCTTAAATAACAAGGTTTGCCCTCAAAATAGTAGATTTGTCACCAAAATGTAGTCACCAAACAATATAAAATCAATTCCACAATAAATCACCTAAAATCATGAAGATATAGGGTCTAGTACCAAATAAATGTTTTTGTATATAATATAAAAGGTTTGTTCTAATAAGTATTTAAGCAAACTAATTTAAAGAGATCACCATTTATCGTGAAATTAAAACCATTTTTTTTTTTTACCACCAGAATTTGAACTGTTATGCTCTTGCATCCAAGTCGAGGAAGACCCAGTCGACGGAGCCCCGCTACGCGGGGCTCCTACTTCTGAATGGTTTATAAAAAAATAACCACGAAGGGTATGGCGGGGTCTATTCGCTCGCTTCGCTCGCTCATTCGACCCCGCCATACCCTTCTAACCTAATCTATCCGTGTCGGGGTGCCCCAAGTCGGCCTAGGCAAAACTAGTTTGTCATCAACCACCTCATTAAAATTATAAATTGATGTAAATACATTGGTAACGAATACTATTATTTTAATAACTGAACAAAATAAAATGTAATACTGTATTGGTGACAAAATAACAAATAAAAACGAGTCGCAGTCAGGGATCGATAATCGATTTATTTGGTGACAGATCTACCATTCTGAGCACAAAGCTATTATTTAAGTAATAAAACTATTATTATAAGAACGAAGTATATATTTATGTAATGCACTACAATGTTATTGGTAATCCATCTCTTATTTTACACATATATTAACATTAATTTGATAATTGGAACCTGGGAACACTTTTTGTTTATCTGAGAACGAACATATTTCGTGGCGATAGATCTATTTATTAGGTGGTACAACTTGATGACAAATATAAATTTTGGTGACAAGAAATATAGTCCCCATTTCTAAATAATAATAATTCCTTGGACTAACTTGGGAATTAATGTATGAGATTCTTATATTTGTAGTTCAAAGGAAATGGAGTACTTTGGGAATAACCCGATTGTAATACCACCTTGCTCATAGCGTTGTCCTGCCGTGGCGACTTGCCTAAATCACGCTATGATTTTGTTCACAATATTATAGTCCAACGAATAACCATGTTATAGGAGATTTCCTGAGAGCATATTTTTGGACGGTCAGTTCATTACTAGAGCTATTGTTTCTACATACGAGTATTACTTGTGTGATTGTTTCTCAGTAGCGGCCACGAAGTCAAAAGTGCCCGGTTGCTGACACGGCTCGCCACCTATTCACACGGGACTTACGAAACGTGGGTGTACTATTAGGCTTACACCTCTGTCTAACACTTCGAGGACTACAGGCGTGAAGGTATTTTTATCCTGGCCTGTTCTATCCCACTCCTGGGCAAATCTCTCCCTCCACTCTTTCCATTTCACTCGAATCTGTTCATTTCTGATATGAAGTTAAGTTGACGCGAAGTTATGATGTTATTCATTGGTCAAACTTCAAGCTGGATGACGGAAATTGTGCTGAGTTAATTATATTTTAGTAAATAATAAAACATGAAACAGGTGTAGTTGGTCTACACAGAAGTTGATCAATAAATTCTCAACAAATGGACTCCAATGTTATAAGCAAATTAGCGTTTTAATGAGTTCATGTTCATATACGCACGCTCTTGTACTTTGTTATGTATCGGTATTGGTCGGTAGGATACGCATAATATCATAATAGACTTAGGAAGGGACACGTAGGATATTTACATTTACAAGTCTGAAAGTAGCGCCTGTGACTGAAAACTTGTATCGTAATCGGTTGTCCTGGTATGCGCATGTGAGGCGGAGGATTGAGGAAAATATTGTGAAGAAAGTTTTGAGTATGAATGTGGATGGGTATATGAGTAGAGGAAGACCAAAGAAACGGTGGATGGACTGTGTTAAGGATGATATGGCAAGGAAGGAGGTGTCTGATGAGATGACAAGTAACAGAGAAGTGAAGAAGAAGACAATGCCACGCCGATCGCATATAAATTGGGACTGTGATTGGGATAAGGGCTAGATAATGATATTGGTCGATGGGACACGTAATAATATGGCGACTAAAACTAGTGGTATTTACAAATGAGTTCATGTGCATATGCGCGCGCTCTTGTACTTCGTTATGGTCCGATATTGGATGTTGGGACACGCAAAATAAAATGTAGACTTAGAAATATACACATTCGGAAACACTAAAGATATTTACTTTTTATTTTAAATTAGTAGATTAATGCACAAGCTCTTTAAGCATCAATTTTATCCGCATAGCTGACAACTGGAAAAGTGCCCAAAAAGCATTTCACGTCGAATAGCAATTTAACCTAAATAATTATGTCTTCTAGTCACACGAAGAGTCGATGTCCTGAAAGACTAGATGAGCATTCGGACCTAAAGACCTCAAATAAGGTATTGTAAACGTACTTTAGAAGTCACTACTGAAATACAGAAAATTATGAAAGGAGTTGACTAAACAAGGGATGACAATGTTGACGTGCGATAATTTTTTGCTCTTTAGTCGACGGAGATTATAACAGATCAGAGGGCCTAGACAAAGAGAGAGAGAGGCATAGTGGGGAAGCAGAGGAAGACCAAGGAAACGATAGATGGATTGTGTGAGGAATGATATGAAAAAAAAGGTGTAAATGACAGCGTGACGGTTGACACAATAGAATGGAAGAAAAAAACGTCTTGTGCCAACCCCAAGGAACATGGGACAAGGTCAGGAAGATGATGGAGGGCAACATTAGTTGGAAAGTGACTTTAGTGATATGGGATGTCATCTCCCTTAGTTTACCGCCACCGCAAACAAATCAGTGCTTGTTAAAATTCTTAAACGTACCAAGATCATTACGTTCAGATGTATCCTCGTGACTTTTCATGCCTCAAAGAACCTTAAACTGTCACTATAGATTTTCATATACAGTCTGATGTCTCTCATGTATATGTAAGTAGTTTCCTCACTATTCATTGTTAACCACTTCCTACTCATTAACAACTCATTTTCGAACAACTCATGCTCTAGTCTCAGCATGAAGACCTAAACTTGTACCTATATGACCACTTTAATTGTGCAATTCAAGGTGGCGCTGATTGTCAAGCAAAAGTGCATCGATAAGTCTAACTAAGTACATTTTATTTTAGTTCTATGTTTTCCCGTCTGCACAGATAAGTTGGTTGAAGTGTACCTCAACCGCAAACAAGTTTGACTCTTGACATTTTGCGCAAAATTCTTCCGGATTGCATTTGAGTCATAACTTCACAAGTAGGGCTTCGTGTTCGCTTAGATATATTATGGGGTTTATACACTCTGTGGGTACAATGTATGGCCGCCGGTCTGGCCCGGAGAAATCACGACTGTTGAAGTACGGTTGAACTCAAATGAGACATTCATTTAGCATAGGGAACTATGTCTGCATGTAGGTACGGAAAATAACTATGGATTTGTTTTCTGAATAGAAAATTAACAAATTTTAAAACTGGCAAGACGTCTTGAATAATGCATACCAATTAGTGGTGTATATTAGCCCTGGATCGAGAGAGCAAGAAATCATGGGATCACTTTTGCCCAGCAACTGGATAATGCGTGCCAAAAGCATCAGTATTAGTAACAAATAAAAATCTTATAGAGAAGTAGACGATTTTTTCGTTAGAACAAAGGTGTTTAAGCATGAAACGATTTCTGAGTGATCATTTCAAGAATACAATTAGTACCAGCAGTCGTGCATAGGTATTCGAGGTCTGATCAAAGAACTGTGAGCACCCAATCAGGTCAAATTTTAGGCCGTCTCACGCACAAGACCTGGACGTAAAAGTACAATGAAGCTTGAGAAGAGCATGCTTGTGTGATAGACAGAAATTCAGAAATCGATCTAAAGTTTTTTCTAAACCTCGATGTGTGAATACGTCCACCTATAGTAATAATGCGCGTAGCACTCCCGTAGCGCTCTATTAAAATGTTTACGTAGTAATTCGATATTGGAGCTGCAACGCTCGAGCTAAGAGCTAAACACAAGTAGGACCTTCTTTGCACAGTAAGCAGCACGTCAAATGGTAAAAAGACCAGTATAAGATGGCTACGCTGCCAGTTCAAGGTGAATGTGCGGCTTCCTGTACCTGCGCATTTCAGCTTTTTCTCAACTAGTATGTTGGAATCGGCTTCCAGTCTTTTACAGAGAGTTACTGCCTTTCTGATCTCCACAACCCAGTTAGTTCTGGAAAATACCGGTAAGGCTGGTTGTCATCAGGTTTTCAGGCCATTGACTAACTGTAACGACTGTCAAAGATCTACAAATCACAACGGAGATCAACAACAGTTGTTGACAAAAGTCCATAAGGCCCTAATCGAAAAAAACTGGAAGTAATGTGGGGAGAGAGGCCTTGTGACTGAAATGACGCAGGCTAACAGTATCATTGTTGAACACCAGTGGCCTAGTGGAAACATCCACGACTTACAATTTGTAATTCCTAAAACCAAAAATCGTTGACATTGGGACAACCACTAACCCACACCGGGCCCGCAAGGTGAATAACAGCCCAGAATCTCACTAAGAGGACGCCTGAGGCTTCGCAGTTGAAATTTGTTTAGTATTAAAACCTTGCAGCGCTTCTGAACATTCCTAGGTCTATTTCAATATAAAGATTCTTTACTATTTTAGTCAAACTAATCCGGCACAGGTGCTCCTAACGAAACGATAAAACTGCAGTAAGTACAATATTACTAAGTAAGTCTGGGATATAAAATGTGTAGTTTGTAGCCGTATGCAAACTACACATAAAGTACTTACGGGATAAGTGTAGTGAAAAACCGTGAAAGTGTAAAACAGTGCGTATGTAAACTAGTTTGAGGACTAAAATAACTTTGGCAATAGTCTGCTTAGGAAATAAAAAACAAATTGAAGGATTGGTCATTCAGGTTTTCTTTTTAGGTCATGCCTAATTATTTCAGAGTCGTTGTATTGTGAAATTCTCTTTCGCTTTTTGCAATCTGCAGGTTAGTGACAGTTGTATGTTGGTTATAATACGATTCGCGACCGTTACAAATATGGCGTTACAGAGTTCTAATCATTAAAATCATCAGTATAACCCATAGTTGTTGCCAGTTAAGATGACAATAACAGTCATTGCCCTTTACCAATGACATTCAAATATATTACTAGCTAGTCTTTTAAAATCTTTTTGGTTGAAGATCAAGAGATATGACGATTCAAGACTTCAACAGGCTTAGGCTAGGCGTCAAACTAACCGACCATGACGCAACATCACACTGCGCTCCAAAACGTTGCTAAAAAGCCGCTAAACTAAAGTAGAACTAAGCTGGTCATGTCTGCCGTATGCCCGACGAGCTGTGGGCCAAAATAACCACGATGTGGAGCCGTGACAGCCAAAAAGCAACGCGGTAGACCTCGCAGGATGTGACGGGACGAGCTGGATAAAACCAACGACTGTTGTCCACATTGGCCCTGGATCGAAGGATTTGGAAGTCATGGAGAGAAGCCATTGCTCAGCAGTGGGATGATACGAGGCTAACAGTAACAGGTGATGGAACAATTGTCTTTTTTAAACTTTCACGATCAGAACATATTATAAAACAAATGTAACACAACCCAAAAATCCTTGCCAATGAGAAGCACTATCATAAGAGAATGGTTCGGGAAGCGATTGAGATCAAGAAGTAAGTATCCTTATTTCAATCGCGAAGACGGCTTCAGACTCTCTTCCGCTTGGAATCGAGTGATCACTAAGACAAGAGTGTACTCGTGGCAATGATGCGGCGGACGAACTCGCTAGACGGGGATCGAGCATGGCAGCGGTGGGACGGATACCTACGCACACTGGTAAGGAACCGAACTAGTGAACAACACCACAAGCTATGGCTAGACGACGGCGAGTGCAGGCAGACCAAGGAAGCACTTCCTACTATCGACGGCCGCCTCACCAAACGCGCGCTTCGGTTGACCAAACCGCAGCTACGCACAGTTACAGCCGCCATTACTGGACACGGCTCTTTTAGAAACACCTCTTTGTCATAGGAGTCACGGACAGCCCCCTGTGCCGTGCCTGCATGGAGGAAGACGAGACAACAACCCACGTGCTTCTGCACTGCCCAGTGGTTGCAACATACAGGGCAAAGTACTTCGGTAACCCAGGTACTCTCCGCGAGATTAGGTAGGTACTTTCTCGAGGATTTAGGATGGATCGAATAAATCCTCGAGAAAGTACCTACCTAATCTCGCGGAGAGTACCTGGGTTACCGAAGTACTTTGCCCTGTATTGATGGATCGAATAAATTTTCCACCCGTACGCAAAATACGCGCTTTGACGTGGAGTTGCGGACACCAGCCCGCTATACAATACAATAAATGGATTAAACGAACTTACCTAGTGAAGTTCTATCCATATTATATGAAGAAATTAGTCCGAGGTATATACTAGCAGCAGTCGCCTTCTGTTGCTCTTCGACGCGATTTTAGAAGAAAAATAAAAAAGCGGCACCTAGCAACACTGCTGTTACTTGTCATTCAGTTTAGAGCAGTGGTACAAGGTACCCACTTATGGGAAGAATTAATCAAAGGTTAATCTTGGGAGGGTGGGAGTCTCATACCTCGGACTAATTTCTTCATATAATATGGATAGAACTTTACTAGGTAAGTTCGTTTAATCCATTTATTATATTCGAAATTAGTCCGAGGTATATACTAGCAGATGTTTAGAGAACATGAATTAATAAACTTTAATATTAGAAACAAGTTGTTTAATTTTTAATTAATCTATACAAACTTCTTACATGTCTTTATTAATTGAATAGATATCTAGATAGGAACGTTTTTTAATCAGACTTATGTACTCAATAGTCATAACCAATAACATTTGAATATTTTAAATTTAAAGTACAATATTTAAGAATAAACATCTGGAGTCACACTCCATATCTTATGAACGTAGTACTATCAGTCAGTTAATAATCAACATATGTACTTAAATAAATAATCCCTGTATATATCAATACTAGCTGTTGCCCGCGGCTTCGCCCGCGTGCAGTTCGGTAACTGTCCCTCTGAATCATACTAAAGGGATAATTAGAGTCCTACATGTTAATTCAGGTTATAAACTATCTATGTGCCAAATTTCATAATCATCACAATTTATTATTATCATCACAATCACCATCACTATCACAACCACCATCATTATCACAATCATCATCACAATCATCATCACAATCACCATTACAATCACCATCACCATCACAATCCCCATCACTATCACCATCACCATCAAAATCACTATCACAATCACCAAAATCGTTATCACAATCATTATCATCGTATTCACAATCACCATCACAACCACCATCACAATCACCATCACAATCACCATCACAATCACCATCACAATCACCATCACAATCACCATCACAATCACCATCACTATCACCATCACAATCACCATCACAATCACAATCGCTATCACTATCACCATCACAATCACCATCACAATCACCATCACAATCATCATCACAATCACCATCACAATCACCATCACCGTCACCATCACAATCCCCATCACTATCACCATCACCATCAAAATCACAACCACCATCATTATCACAATCATCATCACAATCACCATCACAATCACCATCACAATCACAATCGCCATCACTATCACCATCACCATCAAAATCACTATCACAATTACCAAAATCGTTATCACAATCATTATCATCGTAATCACATTCACCATCACAATCACCATCACAATCACCATCACAATCACCATCACAATCACCATCACTATCACAATCACCATCACCATCACAATCACCATCACAATCTCGATCACAATCACTATCACAATCGCTATCACAATCACTATCACTATCACAATCACTATCACTATCATAATTTTAACAACCATTATCATCGTAATCACAATCATTATCATCGTAAGCTCAATAATTATCATCTTAATCACAATAATCATGATCACAATCGCCATCACAATCACTATCACCATCACAATCACCATCACAATCACCATCACCATCACAATCACCATCACCATCACCATCACCATCACAATCCCCATCACTATCACCATCACCATCAAAATCACTACCACCATCATTATCACAATCATCATCACAATCACCATCACAATCACCATCACAATCACCATCACCATCACAATCCCCATCACTATCACCATCACCATCAAAATCACTATCACAATCACCAAAATCGTTATCACAATCATTATCATCGTAATCACATTCACCATCACAATCGCCATCACAATCACCATCACAATCACCATCACAATTACCATCACAATCACAATCACCATCACCATCACAATCACCATCACAATCTCGATCACAATCACTATCACAATCGCTATCACAATCACTATCAGTATCAAAATCACTATCATAATTTTAACAACCATTATCATCGTAATCACAATCATCATCATCACAATCTCCATCCTCGTTATCACAACCATCACTGTCACCATCACAATCACCATCACAATCACCGTCACTATCACAATCGCCATCACTATCACAATCACCATCATCGTTATCAAACTCATTATCATCGTAATCAAAATCATCATCACAATCATCATCGTAATCACAATCATTATCATCGTAATCACAATCATCATCATCACAATCATTATCATCATTATAACAATCAACATCATCGTTATCACAATCATCACAATAAATCAACAATAAACCTGTATAGAAGTTGAATCCGCCATCTTCTGGATCTCAAAATAAATGCCATTTTCGACATCAGCACCCCTGATAATCTCGGTTTCGACACCCATATTGATTTTTAGACATTTCAACCTCATCGCACCCCAACAGGGAATGATAGTAATTGAGGTCCGCCACATTAAATCTTAAAATCGTTGTTTTTGTAATACACCCAACCCAATTCACCATACACACAATACCTATGTTGAATTTTAGTTTTTGTTACCTCATTTTCCCCTTTAGGGGTTGAATTCTGAAAAAACCTAAAACACAAATGTTAACTCATTTATCGATAGGAGTACTCCTGTTAAGTTTCGAATAAAGTAGTCTAACTAATCTTATTTCCCCATGTAATTTTTGGACCCCCGTTTCAACCCCTTAGGGGGTTAATTTTGAAAAATCCTTTTTTAATGCACCCCTAAACCCCATAAAGAACCTATGTGCTAAATTTGGAATCTCTAGACTCAGCGGTTTGGGCTGTGCATTGATTTTTATACTTTGCCACCCCATTCCCCCTCTTAGGGGTTGATTTCTGAAAAAACCTGAAACCCGTTTCTACTCATTTATCAATATCACTCCTGTGAAGTTTTGAATAAAATAGTCAAACTAATCTTGTTTCCCCATACAAACTTTGGAGCCCCGTTTAACCCCCTTAGGGGATAAATTTTGAAAAAACCTTTCTTAATGCACTCCTAGACCCCATAAAGAACCTATGTGCCAAATTTGGAATCTCTAGACTCAGTGGTTTGGGCTGTGCATTGATTTTTATACTTTGCCACCCCATTTCCCCCTTTTAGGGGTTGGATTCTGAAAAAAACCTGACACCAATTTCTACTCATTTATCAATAGGAGCACTCCTGTGAAGTTTCGAATAAAATAGTCAAACTAATCTTGTTTCCCCATACAAACTTTGGAGCCCCGTTTAACCCCCTTAGGGGGTGAATTTTGAAAAATCCTTTCTTAGTGCACCCCTAGACCACATAAGGAACCTACTTGCCAAATTTGGAGTCTGTAGACCCAGCGGTTTGGGCTGTGCGTTGATAGATGAGTCAGTCAGTTTCTTCTTTTATATATTTAGATAAGCATAGAAATCGTAGTATTAATTAGTACTTAGTTTAATCAGCTAAAACTGCCCTAGCAAAGTTATTTTCAGTGTCATTATCATTCTGTAGAGGCCTATTATAATGATTTGCAAAGGTGGATGATCTGGAAGACCACCACAACCTGCAGTATGGAACATCACAACTGCAACATCACAACCTGCAGTATGGAGTCCACAGTTAAGCCCTGTCTGTGTGCTCTTGACGAAGATGCATGTCTGGTAGAATGTGCAGAGAATATGGATGTATCAATACCACTTTCGTGCATTGTCTGTCTAAGCCACCTACTAATAGTTTGAGTAGTTGCATGTTTGTGTGGTCTACGAAAAGTGAGGAATAATCTTGTTAAAGATTTATCTTCTTGTCTGAATACCTTAGTTTTTTCTAAATATATTATGAGAGTTTTGGCTGGACATATTTCAGGTTTATTGCTTAAAAAAGGTAACATTAATCTGAGGCACCTTCTACTCGGACATGAAGTTTTTAGAATATCTGTAATCATTATAATAACACCCTCATTATTAATTTTTATATTATTGACATTTATGTAGAACAAGGTTTGGACACGCTGTCCTGTGGCTAACGCAATCAGCATAGCCAGCTTCTTTGTGAGATTTTCTAAACTTAAGCTATCAAGAGGATACAAAGATTTTAAATGTTGCAACACCTTGCTGGGATCCCAGACATTATTGTATTTTGCCTTAGTTGGGCGTAATTTGAAAAAACCTCTAAACAAACGTTTAATTCTATCGTCTGAACCTATATGGCTACCTATTATCAGAGAGAGCGCTGATCTGTGACAATTTAACGATTGATAAGATGATCCCATATTGAACATGTTAGTGAGATAAGAAATTATTATAGGAATTGATGCGTTATACATATCTATATTGAATTCCTTTGTATAGGACCACCATTTTCGCAAGCAACTGTTTTATTGTTTCAGTGAATTCTGTGATAATGAGGCAATCATTATGTCTGTTGCTTTTTCTGCTATCATTCTCCTCTTGAAGGCTTGCCTGACAATATGCATGCCCCCAGGGTAAGGTGCAGAGGATGAGGGTTTCTGAAAGGAGATGTTAAAATTTCGTCAGATGGTCCTATTGTCATAATATCTGAGACTAATAGAGATTTCAAGACCGGGTACCACGGTTGTGATGGCCATATGGGAAAGACTATAATTCCTGTAGCCTTGTCTATTCTAATTTTATGTAGAACTCTAAGCAGCATACTAAAGGGGGGGAAAGCATAGAAAAATAAATGATTCCATTTAATTGTAAAAGCATCTATGTTCCAGGCATAGGGGTCCCTATGCCAGGATACATACTTTGGACACTTATGATTTAAACGTAATGCAAAAAGATCTATAACTGGTTGGCCAAATTGATTAACTATAGAATTAAAAACCTTATGTGAAAGTTCCCATTCTGTATCCACATTGAAATTACGAGACTCAAAATCAGCTTCTTTATTGTTTTTAGATTTAATGTAAGAAGCAAAAATCCAAATATTCTTCTTTTCGCACCATTGCCAAATTTGTTTTGCAATCTTATTTAGTTTGGGATATTGTACTCCTCCTATGCGGTTTATATATGCTATGGCCGTAGTATTGTCAATCCTAAGTAATACCTCACAATTTTCTACCGTACTAGCAAAACTTCGCAAAGCAAAGTATGCAGCTAACAACTCTAAATAGTTAATATGTTGTTGTTTTTCCCAGTCTGACCAACTACCCCCAGTGCTCTCCTCATCACAATGTGCTCCCCAACCACTTAGTGATGCATCTGAAAAAAATTCTAGAATGAAGTTATATTGTTTAATATTGGTACTCCTATTGGAGATGTTCTTTTTCCACCACTGTAATTCTGTTTTTATTTCACTATTTATCTCTAATCTATGATCATAGTTTCCATTTGAAGCTTCAAGGGCTAAAAATTTTTCCCTTTCCAAAGTTTTTGTGTAGACAAAGCCATATGATATGGCCATGCAAATCGATACTAAATTTGCTAATAACATAGCAAAATCTCTAATCGAGCATGACTTTAATTTTAATTATTTATTAATCAGAAACAGAATCTTTTCTCTTTTTTTAATAGTAGGGCTTAAAGACATGTCTTCAGAATCCATTACAAATCCTAAATATTCACAACATTGTGAAGGGAAATTTGAGCTCTTTTCTTTGTTAATAACAAAGCCTAAATTTTCCAATAAATTCTTACGACTTTTGTATTATGAAGACATTCTTCATAAGTTGTCCCAAGACAAATTATGTCATCAAGGTAGATTACCATTCTTATCCCTTGATTTCTGAGATACTCTACTACTGGCTTTAACAGTTTGGTAAATACAAAGGGGGCAGTGGACAGACCAAAAGGTAAGCAATTGAATTCATATAATCTGTTATTAAATGCGAACCGCAGATATTTCTTATCATTTTCTTTAATTGATACTAAATAGTATGCATTTTTGAGATCTATTGTGCACATGAAGTCTCCCTTTATGACTAATTTACATAAAGTCCTAATATCCTCTAGTTTAAAATGGTTGGTTATAACGAATTTATTTAAGTTTTTAAGATTTAGTATAAATCTGTGTGATCCATCACTCTTAGGTATTGAGAATATTGTAGATAGAAATTGACCAGTTGTAGGTTGACACAGACTGATAGCACCTAGATGTCTTTCTGTCTTATTGAAAGAATTATTATATGGAATCTTATCTTGCACAGGTTGACAGAAAAATGGGATGGAGTATCCTCTTACCCAGTCTAATATAACAGAGTCTTTGGTAAAAGATTCCCAACGGGAATAAAAATGTTCAAGGCGAGCAGCAAACTTTACCTCTAAGGGTACTTGGCTTGGGGTCGGCTGGAGGCTGACTGTTGTCTGTTGGGGTACTTCTGTGTCTGGTGGGGCTGGTATCTCCTGTTGTGTGTATGTTGTTGGCTTCTCCCTCGATGTGTGTTGTTTCCTCTGTTTGCTGGAGGTGGGTTGGGACGTCTGAACTGCTGGTAGTTTTTTGGTGTTGACATATTTGTATTTCCAGCAATGTTCTTTGGTTTGAGCACATTGGCTGCTCTCTTCATGGCTGAGGTCGTCTTCACTGTCTCTTGTAATTTTAAATATAAGTATTCAGTTCGCTTGTTGTCTTTTAGGTTAAGTTGTAAAGCCTTATCTAGGAATGGTGAGATGAGTTTCTTTCTGATGTTAGTGTATTGGTAGTGTAAATTGGATAATAGCCGGGCACTCTCTCCGAGCATCTTTATGATGTTAATCTTATTAAAATCTTTCTTGGTCATGTCATGTATTGCTTGACAAATAGTGCTTATAGCTAGACCTAAATCTTGCTGCCTTGCTACCATGGTTGAAAAATTAATAAGCCCAATTACCTCTGTGTTAAGTTTTGGTGCATCAAGTAATTTTGCATTAGCTGGTATGAGTGCAGACTTGTATAAGGTCTCTCTCTGCTCCTTTGTCAGTCCCTCCGTTAAAATGTTTTCAATAATCTTTAATATGTTAGGGTGTATGTCATCACCATAATCCTTTTGGATACCAATCACCTCACCTAATGCAGAAACAATGTCGCTGGGTAGCGTCATATCCTCTTCTTCGTCTTCTATATTATTATCAGAGACTGGCACAACTTCTGGTTCCTCAGCATGTACTTGAGCTCTCACTTCTAACTGTTCTATGAGGGAATCAGTCTCTTCTTCACTCTGTTGCTCGGGTTCTTGTGCTAGAGCAAAAAATTTGGAGTTGTTATCTTAGCTGACCCAACAACTCATATATAGTAGGTACCTCTCTGATGCCCCAACCGTTCAGAGTAAGTAGGTAAGTAAGTACAGGAATATGTTACTATACTATATCAGACTTTGATAATTGAAATGAGTGGGAATCTGTCCCACAACTCAAAAATGGTGTAGGTACCTAGTGAGTGCAACCTTCTCAACGAGAGGTAGGTAAAATGTAACACAAATTACCATTCTTTGATCTACGATTGAACTGTAGAATCGTTGTTTGAAGCCTTGATTTTAGGCTATCCAGAGCATAACCTTCTCAACGAGAAGGAAGCAAAATGTAACACATAATGCCATTATTTTCCGCCCTGCAATGCAAGGACATGCTGACGATCCAGCTCCGCCATTTTGGCTTTATATTTTTCTATCTTTTTAGCCAATCTCCTCCTTTTCTTATTTTCCTTGTATTCCTTAGCTTCCATGTTGCGTTTTGGCATATTTGGTTAATAATAATCACTTCACACTACTGTAAAAATAAATAAAACCGACTTCAAAAAACACAAAAAAGTGAAAAATAACTTTAGCTTCAGAAGTCGGTGACCTTTGTTTGATTGATTTACTTTTTCTGTCACCGACTTCTGAAGCTAAAGTTATTTTTCACTTTTTTGTGTTTTTTGAAGTCGGTTTTATTTTTTGTTAAAAAGTTTTTTATTTTTCCATTTTTAGTTGTCCCCAAACAAATATTTGCCATGAATTTATTGTCAAATTGTTAACAACACACGTCATGGTAATAGGCGTATCCCCAATATATGGAAGTTATGGAACTCCACATACCTTTTTATTCGGATGGGAAAACATCAAATTACCCCCTCCAGCTGTCGGCGGAGCGGAAGGTAGTGTCAGAATTTTACTGACTAAAACCCATCCATGTTCCTTCTTAGCCCTTTGTGTTCCAGGGCCGCAGTATCTCTTTAGAACAGTCCCTTTTGCTGACATCGCTTTGAGGCGCGCGCGGAACACGAACGCGCTAACTTAACATACCTAACTGTCGAAATCTGGGTGTATTGTACACATCTGCGTACCCCCTCAGAGGATACAGGCGTGATGTTACGTCATTTGAGGCTCGTGCGGAACACATTTGCGCCAACTGAACATACTTAACTGTCGAAATCTGGGTGTATTGTACCTACACATCTGTGTACCCCCTCAGAGCATACAGGCGTGATGTTACGTCATGATGTTGTATAAACAATAAACATCCAGGCGATTGCAACATTCACGGCATATTTGCCGTCTATTTTTGAAGAGTTCCATTGTATATCTCCGAAGATTAGCATCAGATGTTCACAACATTAAAATGGGACCACACGGGAAGCACCAGCTTTCAAATAAAATAAGAATCATCAAAATCGGTTCACCCAGTCGAAAGTTCTGAGGTAACAAACACAAAAAAAAAAAAAAAAAAAAAAAAAAAAAAATACAGTCGAATTGAGAACCTCCTCTTTTTGGAAGTCGGTTGAAAATAAGCTTAAATTCTCAATTTCTGGAAATTAAACTTTTTACGATGCGTCATGCGAGCGCGAAGAAAACGAATGACAAGTAACGTAACAGCAGTGTTGCTAGGTGCCGCTTTTTTATTTTTCTTCTAAAATCGCGTCGAAGAGCAACAGAAGGCGACTGCTGCTAGTATATACCTCGGACTAATTTCGAATATAATACAAATGTACTCGTCAAGTGAAATCATCTCAGTATGCGGACACTGTTAGTGTAGTGTGCTGTCCTAGTGTGAACTGGCCCTAGTTAACATTTATGAGGAACAAGTGAGGGTAGTTGAATAAACACCTTCGCTTTACTGTGGCGGTACCTCCAATACTTCAGTCTTCCCGCGACCACGGCTGCGGCTGGTGCAATCCGGTCGAAACGTCGGGCTTATATTAAAGGTAAAATTCGCGATAAATACCTGTTTACATATATCTACACTATCTACATCTACACTAATATTATAAAGAGGAAAGATTTGTATTTTGTGTGTGTGTATACAAACATACGTTTGTAATGAATAAACTCAAAAACTACTCGACCGATTTTAAAAATTCTTTCACCATTAGAAAGTCACGTCTTTACTGAGTAACATAGGCTATATTTTATCTCCGTACTCCCACCGGGATCCGGAACTACGCGGGTGAAACCACGTGACGTCCGCTAGTGTTTTATAAGGTGATGGAACAATTATTGTAACTAAACTAAGTAAATGTAAAGATAACAACCCATCACCTTTTAAGATGAAGTACCCCTGTCCCTCCCACACCCTCTGGACACCTTCAAATTGCCACCCCAAAGCCAAACCGTTATAAAAGTGGTACCTATAAAACCAACAGCTTTCCATAAATACTATTAGAAAAACGTGTTTGTCCGTGACGATGTATCCGAACGGGCTATCTACTAATTATCACGTCCAAGGCGGCCGATAGAGATATTTTTGTTTTTTTATTTCTTATCCACTTAATAACATTCTTCACGCTGCGGAATATAAGGCTGTGGAGCGGCTATTATATTGGTGTTGTTTTCTGGAAGCTGGTAAGGACTAAGTTTTCTTTAGGTGAAATCCGAATAAGACAACAGATTGCAGTTAAATAACTTTGTTTCAGAAACTAAGTAATTAGGAATTTCTGTACATTTTCTGCATTCATTAATACCTAAAGGTATGGTAGGTACTTATTTATTGATTTTAACGTTAAGAAAGAAAGATAGAAAGAAAAAGTATTAATTTGACAAAATCTTAACTGTCCTATTACCTACATTTATTTTTACGCAAATTCATGATGTTTGACGCAGTAATTTTCAGCAGCAGTAAGATATTTCAATTGAGTTACACATTTGAATTTTTCTTTTCGTGTAATTTACTATAAATATTTAACGATCTCAGTTTGCAAGAAAAACCGTCGGTAATGGAACTTTGACGCTTAAATTCATATTGTTACATTCAGTTCTTAAAGAAGCTAAATAAAATTACTAAAAGATAAGTTGAATGTTTTACTTGTTTATTGGAGTTCTAGAATTTCTTTAAATTCCTTCAGTTTTCACGGAAAAATCGTAAAGAAAGCGTTATTTAAGCCATAAATGCCTTGATTCAGCGTCCATTATATATTCCAAATAAACTCAATTTTATCAAATAAATTAATATGATATAAAATTTCGATCTGCAATGAATACGTTTCATTCGTTTTCATTTGTCAATATAATAAGATTAATAAGACAAAATTACAATACCTAAATAAAATTAAAGTACTTTAGTCTGCGTCAATTCAGCTCCCAATAACAATCAACAATCGTCCGGAGATCGCTATTATTATCGACTCGTGTACGCCGATCGAAATAATTTGATCCAGGAAGTAAAAATCCAAATTTTGGGAAAAAAAAGTAAGTAATAGGACTCCTAACTCATCCAACCAAATGTCTATTGTCGACTCCATGGTTTTCCCCGTCCGCACCCTAATGCCCTCGTCGCCAGCGGTCATCGGGCGGAAGTGTACCAAAACCGTTCATTTCGAGCTCCGAACCAACTCCCAGATTTTTTTTCCACTCACCTCTTCCCAGAAAGTTTATGGCTTTTAAAAAAGGCAACACAAAAAATCTGATCTGTATGCCCCTCTTTCTATGGGAACGCTCCCTTTTAGAAGTCGAAATGTGAATTTATTTGGTTTAGTCTGGAATGTCATTGTAATAAATATACCTATAGGTAAGTGAGGTGTCAGAAATTATGCAAATAAGATGAAGAGCACGAACAATATTTTCAATAGTAATTTGGGGTTCCGTACACAAAGGGTAAAAACGGTTCGACCTTATTACTAAATCTCCACTGTCCGTCTGTCTGCCACCCACCAGGCTTTAACTCATGAACCGTGATAGCTAGACACATGAAATTTTGACAGATCTGATGTTGCCGCTATAACAGCAAATAATAATAAAAAAATACAAATATATATGAGTCTACTAGAATCAAAAACCGCAATGTCCATAAAAAACTGAATTTGTGTTGTCTATGGCATATGAATCTCCAGTGAAAAAATAAAACATCTATTTATTCAATATGGAACTAAAACCGCAATGTCTCATAGAAATTCACATTTAAAAATCGATGTTTGCTACAAAAACAGCATTGTCCACTTGTGTATGTATCTGAACAAGCATTGTCCATCACAACCAATCACGGTCGCGTAAACAACATGGCGGAATATGGTATTTGCTGTTTAGAGTGCTCTCGTTTATTTCGTTGTTGATGTGTTAAAAAAGATTTGTAAGCTATAATTTTTATAAATAGAGGAACTATGGAATGTTATCCCCAAGTGGTGGATAATAAATATGTTCGAAAACGCCGAGTTGATAGTGCAAATTGGAAAAAAAACAAGACCAAAAATGACCGGTGAGTAAATCACAATTAGATAGTTTTGATACTTTGTTTTTAAAGTTTTCAAACACGGTTTATAATAACTTTATATCGTCCTTTATTGTACAATTTATTTACAAAAATGAAATTTTCACTGGATTTAAACATAAAATTTGATTTTTTTATACAGTTTATTTATGATTATTTGTATTTTTAAAATATCTTTGCGAATAAAATCAAAGTCTTCTTTGGCCAAAGTTTATTGTTTCAACACCGAAATTACATTTACACAAATCGCCTATCACACTTGACTTGTAGATAATTAAACATTAAGTACTTATATAATTTTATTTTTAAATAAAAGCACCGCCAATTTTCTTCAATTACTGGACTTCAATCTTCTGGAAATCAAATGATGTAAGGATTATGGTCTTTGCTGTTCAAAGTATCAATACTAACCAGGCGTAGTACATAAAAATAGGTATGTTCCAAAATAAGCAATGTCCATCAGACGCGTGCAACAAAAACAGCAAAGTCCAGTGGTTTATTTCAAAAACAGCAAAGTCCAGACTATTTATTCAATTTTCTTGTTACTGTGACGAATCTACGTGATTCCATTAATATGCGACCATTACATTATAAATTTACCGTATTTTTATTATACTACATAAACCACTGAATGTACAAACAACCAATAATTCAAAATATATGTATTGTGGCCAAAACACGGTTAAGGACATTGCGGTTTTTGATTCTAGTAGACTCATATATTATACGATAGTACGGAACCCTTCATGCTCGAGTTCGACTCGCACTTGGCCAGTTTTTAGTTTTTCGGTGAATCTGAGCTGAGTCCATCGAAAACGTTCGCTGACACTTGAAAATCAAACCGGTCGATATATTATAACAATAATAAAAAAATACGTTTCTTTTGTCGGTTAAAATGAATAAGAATTAATTGGTTAAAGCGCCATCTATTATAACTCATACATAGCGCGTGCATGTTGAGATAACTACTAATCTTAAAGCTTTACATCTTAGTTGCTAGATGGCGGTGTAAAGATTTTACAAATGTTACCTAGATGGCGTCATTTAGGACAGAGTGCAGAATTTGAAATACTTCAAGTGTTTTCCCCAGCTGATAGATGGCGCTAATATTATACGGCCACACTGAAAGTATGGCACTCGTGCAAGATTGTAACAACGTCAATGTCGCTTTCAATTTAGACGGTTAGTAGTAAAAGTAATGGAGTCAATAACAGACAAAGCTCGTGTCTATGGCCCAACAAACGAATCCGTCTGGCAGTCTGTTGCCGCGTTTCTATGAAAGGTGGATGTGTCAGTTGTCGGATCGAATTCATCGTGAAAATGCTGTGAAAGTGTTTTTTACAGAAATTGGTGACTGAAAATTGTATGGAATAATAAGTTTGTGGGCTGAAAAACATAGTGTAGTGTTCATTTGTGATTTTTAGTGGACGTTTTTGTGTTAAATCTTGACGTAAAGCTGTAGATTGGTGCGATTACTTCGAGTTCGCCGGCTTATCTTGTTGTGGTGAGTGTATGATCGATATTTACCCCCTTTTATTCTTCGTTTTGGTTCCTTTTTGTTATAAAAACTCAATGTCGCACGTTTGTAGTAACATGTGATTCAAGTAAATCGAGTTAAAAACGATATTTTTTGTAATTTCAAAGTTTTAAACGGTGTTCTTATTGTAATTCTTATTGCTTGATTTTTTCTGGTACCTATCCTAGAGATGCTTGGAGTACCTATTGTTTATGTAGTCGCATTTGTTCTTAGTTACGGCCAATTAGATGCTTACTGGACGTGAATTTAATTATTTTCCATTAATTGTTTGGTTATATCAAGATTGTTTACATAACTTAGCTAAATCATACGATTGCTAGAAATTGAGTGCATGAATGCTCGTTCAGTTGTTCCATAATTATTAGAAGCTTTCTGTTTCTGTTCATTTTAACAAACTTAAGTTATCTACCATAGTTCCTACTACCAACAATATTTTCGTATGAACTGAACTAAAAAATCTGGCCACAGTATTTTGTTTATGTTACACAGACTGATACATAATGCGTGTAAAATAAAATTGTTTATTCATCAGGACTGAACCTCATTTTATCTTATTCAGCTCAGCCTAATTTTAATCATAATTTGTTGTAAAAGTAGGGCTAAAAACAACTTTGTTTTACTTCCAGACCTGCAATTACTACTGAACCTTCAGTAACCAAACTTAGTAAACCAAAATTATTTACCTACCATTCTTAATTTGAACCATTTCCCACTTCTATAAAATTTTTAACTGACTTAAAAAAAGGAAGAGGATATAGGTATGTTCGTGTGTATGTAGGTATTTTATTTTTGTTCTTTTTTTAGAAATAAATTCCAGATACCTTCCTAATATAAATGAAGCCACAACTGATATGTATACTCAGTCTAAATCGGGCAACACAAATAAAAGCATCACATTTATGGCATCTAAAATTCTAAACTAAATACCGACTTACAGAGGAAATAGGATGGGATCAATAAATCTCCATGGCCTTATTTTTCTTTAATAAAAAAAAAAATACTGAAATTATTAATTTTTTACCCAATAATAACATAACACCAGACAAAAACTAAAAATTTCAATAGTAAATCCTTCATACTAACAGCAAAGCTCTTTGTAACGGGGCTGTCATCAGAATACATGTGGTTGTTTTTCTTAACACCCCGATTCATTACATGGGGTGTTACTTTCAGAGTTATAATAAGATCAAAAAACATGATTTACTAGTGAGTGGGTACAGTAGTGTAATTAAACATGTGAGTGGGGAGTCTACAATGATGAATATGGAGTATAATAGCGTTTGATAATTTGAAAATGGTGTCTGAGATTTTTTCCAGACATTGATTAGTATTCCTTTTAAAGTTGACTGGTAGAAAATGGTGTAAGTACTTACTAAAATCTGCTTTTACCACCGTATTTTGTTACAAACTTATGCATTAAGTTATAATTAGTAAATCTAATAAATAAAGTTATGTGAACTTTATATAGGTACCTCGGTAGGTATATTATTTTTATTTAGATCTGACAACATATTTAATCTTAAGCTGGTTTTACTAGTCAGTAGTATTTTATAGAATCACATAGTAATATGTAGGTACCTACATTATATAATCTCACACCTTTTTCCTTTTTATTGAATCATAGTTTATTTAATTGTTTTCAATTCATAATTTAATATTTAGTTTAAAATCTACTGAATAAATATTTATGGTTGTACCTACTACTTATCTCGTTGGTACATTACAGTACCTACAAGAAATTATAATACCTATATACACCACACACCAGTGGGTATTTTTGCACTTGAAGACTTATGCTGTAAAAAAAAATTAAATACCTACCTAAAGTAGGCCGGTGTCTTATTTTTGTTAATTTCTTTACCAGTGACTAGAATTCAAATCTGATACCTATATGTACTATCGAGGACACTCCCGCCTGACCACCACTAAGCTCATTTTTGCTTGCACTCGCAACATAGAAACGCTCTCTAGCCCCGCCCCGTCATATAGAAATAATGAATGAAAAGATACCGAATCGACCGAGCGCACTGACGACGCACGCCCAACGAGAGATATTGTTATTTTGCGCGTCAAAGTTGACGCTTTCCTAATAGGCCCAAACTTTAAGGGGGCGTGGCTCGGCGCCTCCGCATGATTTAAGCGAAAAAAAATTAAACTGGTCAGGCGGAAAAGACCCCGATAGTACTTACGTAGCTAGGCATCTAATACTTTGCCCAACTTCATGGATGTCCTCCGCCCTGGGTTAGGCGAAGCCTTCGCCTAACGACAGTACGGGTCTGACAGTCCTCTTCGTCGCGAAGAGGACTGTCAGACTCGTACTGTCTAAAACCACACGGTGTTCTTCGACTACCTGGGCCCGCCGGCCGGGGTGCTAGAGTACTTGCGCAGTACGTCACGCACCGCGCGGACGCCCGCCGTCGCCGTGAGCGGCCGTACACGCGTGCCGCTGTCTCGAGCCTAACTTGAGTTAATGAGTTCCAAAATCCAAACCTAGGAGTGTTGCCAACTCAACTACTTCAAAATATGCTAGATTGGTGTAAAAAATATGCCAAAACTATGCTAACCTTCTCCAAAAAATGCTAACATAGATAATAGTTACTTAGTATTTATTAAGAAATTAAATCAGGGGAATAGAATATCAATGTCTTGATTTTCATTAACATTAGCTGATGGGGAAGGCTGGGAGCTAGAGTTCGAAACTAGCTTTAGTTCCGATATAAAGTAGTAGATTGTCTGGAACAGTGTAAGACTATCAGCACTTTCCTGCTCTTTTTAGGTTGAATCAAATAAAAAATGATTATAAAAAAATAAAAAAAAAAATGAAAAACAATGATAAATAATGATTATGATTATGAATCTGACGTACAAAATAGCATTCAGGGTTCTCACCACCAAACCGCCGCAAGTCGAGTATCGATTTCAATTTTTATTTTAAGAAAGATTGTAATTTACTTACCATCTTTTCATGTTTTATAAAATATGTCAAAAAAATATGCTATATTCTAAAAGCTAAAAAAATATGCTAAACAAGATCAAAATATGTCAAATTTAGCATTATTAAATTAATTGCAACACCGACCTCACGCTAACAACCACCAATTTCACGTAAGTCACGGTAAAATCCAATCGTCTGATATTCGAAGCTTAGATCACTAGTGATAATAAAATAGCTTGCTAGACTTGTAATTAACACCTATGATTACGTCAGTATTACCTATAGTGAACTAGTGCACGCACAGTGTTAGCTTCTGAAAGTGACTCATTTAAAATGTAACAAATAATGTCCATGTATAGCGCCATATGACTCTATTGTCAAGTGCCTCTATGAATCAAATGGCTTCATCATCATCATCATCATCAGCCTAATAATGTTCCCACTGCTGGGACACAGGCCTCCTCTCTATGAGAGGGAATGGGCTATAAACCACCACGCGGGCCCAGTGCGGATTGGTAGATGTCACATGTCTTCGAAAATTTTGGTTCTATGACATGCCGGTTTCCTCACGATGTTTTCCTTCACCGTTTTGAGAGCAGTGGTGATGAAATAAACTACACAAAGTAATGCGCCTGTCTGGGTTCGAACCCACGACTTACTGTTTGTAAGTCGGGGCCGCCACCACTGGGCCTCCGCTGCTCCAATGCTGCTCAAATGGATTAATTTTCCTTTAAAAGTAGGTAGGTACCTAGTTCAAGCTCAGTGATAAACTTCAAGTGCAGTTTAATTCATAGAAGAGAATTTATCAACACAACTTCTCTCGTATCGTCATATGGTTTTCCTGTGTTTATCCTGATTTTTTTGGGGTCGGCGCAGCATGTCTTCTTATTTCATACTCCTCTAATTATTACTAAGTTAGTCGTCCGTCATCTCAGTAGTCAGTTAGTCACTCCCTTTTCTAGCCATATCATCTTTCAGTCAGTCCATCCATCATTTATTTGGTCTTCCCCTACCAATATAGCATCCACACACACATTCAAACACATTGACATTCAAAAGTAGCGTAATGTCAACTCGGCCTTTCCCAGACCAAGACTGGTCTCAAAAGCTACGTCACAACGACCGGGTGTTGTGACTCCGTCATCTTTCCTCAGAGCTCGCATTAGACAATCCTTAGGGTTGGTAGGTATATAAGAAGCATGACGACTTTGGGTGCGTCGTCGATGGATGACAGTCTGTCTGTGTTCTGTTCTGGCCTGGTCATAGAGAGACGAGTGATCTATTTTTTTTTTTACATAGTCGCGATCGCCACTTGGCAAACTGCTCGTCTGGTAACTTCACACAATTAAGAAGTATATATATCAGTAAGTCACGAGCAATACAATTGAAGATACTTCTTTGTTATTATTCGTGAAATCGTGACTTAACACCATTCATATTTTGCCTAAAGTTCACACAGTTTCTACGTCTACTTAAAAAATCCTTCGTCATCATCATCATCTTTTCAGCCTAAAGACGTCCACTGCTGGACATAGGCCTCCCCCAAGTGTCGCCACATTGACCGGTCCCGTGCGACTCGCATCCAGCGGATTCCCGCAACCTTCACCAGGTCATCGGTCCACCTTAAAGCGTCATAATTTTCCAAATGTCCTAACATTTCTTCGTCTTTCTCTGAGAACTCTTCAAACATTTATGCCAAAGTTTTCTGCTTGTTGCTGTTCTGCTTTCTGTTAGCCGTGTGGTATCCGGCAGAGAAGAATAGAACCAACCCATTACACTCACGGGTGTCGTATAAGGCGACTAATGTCTGAGGCAGAACACCTTGCGCCTCCGTAGACCAGAGAATGGGCAGCAGCGTTTTCTGTTAGTTTTTCATCACTGCGATCTCCAATCCGCCTGCCAAGCGTGGAGATTATGGCAAATTCCTCCTATCATGGGAGAGGCTTATGTCCAGCAGTGGACGTTATGGGCTGTTGTTGTTGATGTTGTTTCAGCTTGTCATACTATCGTCATCTTTATGACAGGTTGGGTACTAAACACAAACTGTCATACTACGCTAAACACGATATCTATTGTTTTCAATGCGAGTAGGCAAGTTATAGCCGGCTTTGTAACCGAGAGTCGTGTCCCTCGAGAAATATGCAGAGAAGCAAGTGCCAACTGTGATGTTTAATAGATGGATCTTTGTTCAATAAGTCTTCGAACACTTCGACTGGGGTTGTTCAAGATGGAAAGTAGAATTTTAAAATTATCTAGAGCAGCGGTTCTCAAACTTTTTTTAGCAACGGAACCCTTTTGGAAACCTAAATTTTGACGGAGCCCTAAAATACGTTAGGTGCCTAAAATTACAAAAAAAAGTTTATGTGTACGTATTCTATTATAGTAATCTGAATCAAGAAATGGACTTGACAATGGATTACTTCAACTGAATTTTTTTTCCCTTTCCATCAGGCGTGATCGAGGTCAAGAGCAGGCCCATGCTGTAATAAAAAAATAAATTAAATTAATTATAACCACTATTTACGTGGAGCCCCTACAGATTCACCACGGAGCCCTAGGGTTCCGCGGAGCACACTTTGAGTAAGACTGATCTAGAATGAATTTGTAGGTCAGAGTGTATTGGGTTTTTCAAACTTACATAAATGGCTAAACGTGGTGTATGTAACATGTACCCACCTCTGCCTAACACATGATATTATGTTATGAATTTGTGCCCCTGATTCCCCATTTTCAATTCTAATTGCAATTGGTAAAACTGCCATCTCGTTATTAACTTTCAATACCATCAAATGAAAGACTCCAGTTTTACAACGGTTTCTATATCATGAGACCATTTCATTCTTTACGGGTATTTCCATGTAAACTCGCTATAAAAGTAAGGGTCAATTTAAACGACCAGTGATGTGAACCAAAACGATACGTTTGTAGATCGAATCGACATGAGTTTATACTCCGTTTAATCCTACCATCCAGCCGTATCTGTACTTATCTACATCTAAGCTTACAGCATCATAGAATAACAAACAACAAGACACTCATTTATTTGGATCTGTCCTTCTCATTCAACCATCATTCATCACCCCACTTCAGACTTTTCATTGAACCCACTCCTTAAATCTGTTCTATAACAAAGTCTAAACAAAAAGTACCGTGAACCACATCAAAAGATCACAATCTCAAAACAATTTACTATTCCTAACATGTGCAGGGCAACGCCCTACCCCGTTCAAATTTTTTTCCCCGCGATCTTTATGATTCTTTAGGGCATGATCACACATGCGGCGACCACGTCATAAATACGCACCCAAACAATGCTATCGACACATCTGGAGCGTCTGAAGGCAGTGACGTAACGACACTATAAAACATGGGTATCTTAGGTACTTGGCTGTAAGGAAACTGACGCACGGGCCCGGGAATGGTGACATGGCAATTTTATGGCGACGGCGTTTAGGTGTCGAAATATGGAAGGGATTTTCTGCTGTGTTGTAACGTTTTGATAAAACCGTTTATCTTTGTATTTTCTGCTACGCTCGGCAGAAACAAGAAACAATCGAGCAGTTTCTAAATTTTTTGGTTTATTGAGATGATTTACTACCAACGACGGAAAACTCTGATCATCTTGGTTTTAATAGGCAAGTAGACCTTACTATTTTTAGAATGATGACTAAAAGTGAATGAGCGGACGCCGTTTTCAAAATAGGCAAAAAGCGATGACAAATCACAAATACTAATAAAACTATACCATATGAGAAAAACAAGTCCATTACAGGGTTTATTGCGTTCGCTGACACTCTTGAGAAAACAAACTCAGCTTACGTAAAAACCTGAACTTAAGAAATCAATCATAAAAAAAGTATTTACTCACCGGAAACAGTTCGCAATAGTTGTCGCTTGCAAATGATGTTTCCTCAACCATAAGAAAGAACTAAAAACAACATCGGAAGGCACAGGATCATCAACTGGATGAAAAGAAGATTACTGAAGATGCTTTCGTATTCGAAAGCGGCTGTAAGCCATCAATCCATCAAATCCCAGCGGAGACTAATGCAATGAAGAAGTCATGACACGGACTTTCGATTTTGATCCGCCTTTTCCCAAATCGAAAATGCAGTTTGACACACTCAAACGTGCATCGTTTCGAAATGTTGATCTCAAAGGAGAAAAGGATTGAAATCTCGGTCATTGTCATTCAGTTCAGGTCATGGTACTGCTTTTACCGCCGTCATCACGCCGTAACGTGCCAAATATGGAGAGATAGTTTTAGTGAAGTTTATTTGTCGAGTACGACGTAATAAGTTGTTCTTCCTTTTAGGCAAGCAAGATGACTTCATTGGAGGTGATAATTTGAAAGGTTCGGACGATATAGAGTGGTTAAAACATTAGAGACTTTTATGGTATTGGTTTGAGTGAAGTTATGGCAAGATACTTGATGATTCTTGTCTAGTGCGAAGAAAATTGGTCCCTTGCCAGTGAATATTGGTCGCAGTCGTTGAATCAAGTGGATAAACTCGAGGGATCCTACACTACATCTAACTGCAATTACCAATCTGTCTACGAGACGTGTTGATGTATTTACTCGCAACTGTCTTTAGGGGATGATCGTATCTGGCATTGGAGTCAACTTGAATTATTGAAGACACTATCGAGAATTCGAGACCTATCGTTCTTGGAAAGAGAATATCTGATTCTAACTAGCCGTCTGACCAATAGTCTTTTTGCCACACAGTAACCAGGTTGGTTCTTTGTTTACCAGATCTTTTGCGTCATGTTTTTCGTAAGTAGCTGTCGTATTTTAAGCCGGCCATACTCATAGGTCGACACGACAAATAAACCGTTCATGTGGAAATTAAACGCTAAAAGAGTCACTGAACTCGAATAAAAATGGGGAATGCTAGTTGAATGAAAATAATGCGTTTATCGATGTGTGATTGATAAATGTGCTGAAGAATATGCGTCAAGTTGCTGGGAAATAAAAGGCAAATGGCAACATTATATTGCTCTGTACTTCATAGTTTGATAACATGATTAAATGATAAGCAAAGCTTATAACTATGATACAATCTAAACATAAAAGTAATTTCCGAAAACTTTTCACATCAAAATAAACAACAAAAACTTATGTGAATCCACTGTCAAGAAAACAATAGAATAGAATCGGCACAATCTTGATAATGTAACCTCTGTTTTCTGTTTCTGCGAAACAGGCCAAGTGCGACAGTAAACGGTGCACATCGACCAACGAAACATGAACCCTGGGAGACATTGAAAATGTTCCTGCTGCAGAAAAACATGTGGGAGGCATTGTAGATCAAGCAGAACTGGGGCAGGTGTTTAATGTGACCAGTCTAACAAGATCCACTGCATTTCGCCAATTTATTCTCATTGTTATAATCAGGGAGGATCTTATAATGATGGTGGTCGTTGACAATAACAATACTGCAGCAGTAGTAATGATAATGACTGTTGCATCACGGGTCATTCAATTGTTAGCGTTCGTTGTTAGTTTAGTTGGGTGGCCCATTCATATACAAATTGGTAAATTACCGTGTAATTGAAGTTGTGGAAAACAGTAAGTTTTGGGGAAAGCGTCATATTTCTGTTTTAATGGTTTGTTACCTCTGTATTATCAAACTTCGATGATGGAATTGTAGGAGCCGGGATCTGAATTAGTCTCGCCCACTATTACATGGAACCTAAACATAACGTGTGAAGTAGGGTAGGTATTGAGGGACACTTTTGTTTACCATCAGGAATAACAGGCTGTGATGTTAATGGTGGACACCCTCGTTCTATTTTTTCTTCAATCTTCACTCTTTTTTATTGTACTTTTTCTGTGTTGTTCAAATTCTATGTTTTCTACCAGCAGCTTTGGCAATAAGTGCCTTTAAACATTTTCTACGGAAGATGGCTCTTCTATTCAACCGCTGCTCTAAACGGTCTATATGCGATACGGAAATTGCATGAGGCGAAATTCTCGTGCGAAAACCGCATTCCAGTTGCGCTGCAACCAATATTGCCTAAAGCGTTTTAACAATTCTTCTCTTGTACCTACTTTTTTGTGTAAAGGTTTAACTACCAGACCCCTGGTTCAAAGATTTAGATCAGAACGTTTCGAATCGATGATATTAACATGGTTTATAACTGCAACGAGATCCCATTCATTTCAATTCAATATCAATACAATTACGACTAGTTGACATACGACTATTGTGTAACTTATCGAGCTCTGTAGGTTCTCATTCAGGTGGCAATTCAGGTAAAAGCCAATTTGCTTGCTGCTCACAAATTCCTATCATGTTGAGGCCCCATTTCTTTCTCCAAAACTCCTCAAGTCCTTAGCAACTTTACTTCAACTTGAAGTAGGTAACTCACGTTTTACGAAACCGCAAATTAGGGTCACCAAACATAAGTTATTATCAGTGTTTGCTGGGAAACCGCTGATCCTAGATAAAATATTGTGACGTTAGCTGTTGGTACTAGGTAGAGGTAATGTACGTAAAAGAAGCGTGCTGTTGTGGTTAGGGCACCCTGATTGTGTCTCGGTCCAATGACCATTTGGAGCTGCTTTGGTGATGTTTTCAATTTGTGAACGTGAATTATTGACCTGTTTAAAGATGTAGAATACACCTCCTGTTAAGTAGTCATAAAAGAGGCAGAAAGAAAGGCCGAGGCTAGGCGAAATGTATGAGAGATGAAATGACTAGGAAGGAATGTAAACTGCGATTACGGCAAATTAATGAAAATGTGATTGCAAAGACCACACATCAATTGTAGGACGAGGGCAGGGGTGAACGGCACTTCACCGTCTGAACCTAAAGCATTTATTTGAAGTGAACCTTTCTCAACACAAGGCCGAACATTTTCTCAGTTAGTTGAAGCTAGTTGCCCGTTCCAAAACGTAGATATCTGAGGAGAGGGACGAATAGGATATTCATGTTATTGCCAAGGCTCTCACACAAATACGTACATGCAGTATAGTAGTGCACCAAGCTCTTATCTAATAGGCCTTCTCCGAAGCGTACACCTACATGTACTAAATTCCTACTGCCCCTATGCGGGTGATCGCAACGGCACAGCCCGTCTATTGTGATCGGGAACGCCGTGGTATCTGCTGGAGCAATACCATTCAGGGATATATCTGTTATGACTAGCAAATTGTGTTACTAAATACTAAAATCTTCTGGGATTGTTCAATCAGTTCAGAAAAGAAACGTTTGGTCACTCTGTCAGATATGGGCTGCTTTGCATAATTGCTAATTGATTTTTGTCTCGACAAAACACGAAAAGACAAAAAAGCGTGAATGCATGCACTTACTCGTAAATCTCATAACGACAAATTAAACTGTGCGAAAATTGCTTTACATAATTAATTATTCATACTATAGCTTGGCCAATATGAACGGTGTGAATATAAAGTCTATCTTAATTAAGTATAGGCTCTTAACAGATTATCACGTTACCACGCTATCCAAAACTGCATTATAATGCACATCATTATAACATGCCTCCGACAGTGGATTTCCAATCGAGACACGATATATACCAATAATAACTATCTTCACGTTGGATGGACATTGTTACGCGTAACGCTTAGCAGTTAGAAGTTTTTTTTTATTAGAAATGGTTCTGTACCTCTCTGTGAGATATACTGCGTTGATTTCTCGTTTTCTTTGTCGGTGCTAGTTTTATTTATAGGTTCTTACTTCTAGATAGTGTTTATGATGAAAGTGTCTGTGTTTTATGGGCAAAAGAGCTCCGCTTTTAGCACAAACAGTTAATTTTTAGCGTGTCAAAGGAAATTTTTCGTTAAATTCAGCAGGTGTCAGGCCATGCAGGACAAGATGGACGGGGGGCATTGTCAACACGCCGCATACACACTTGAGATCTGAGCCGATCATGAACCCCATCTGAAGAATCGTCTTCGCTATGATCGTCTTTGAAACAGTATTCTTATAAGCTTACATTTTTGGACATCGCAAGATCTTTTCACTAACGAACAAAACTATCACATTAGAAGGTTAAGGGTTTGAGCTTAGATTAAAAAATGTCCAGATTGATAGTAGGCCACTGAGAATTGAAGCCAAAAACACGCGCGACATATATCCCGCGTCGTACGATCCATACGTCAGTCGCCTAGGAACGTTCCCCGCGTAAACTACGTCACGAGTCCGTGTTTTGATATTTTAAAATGAAGGTTTGTGTTGTGAAATGGTGTAGAAATCACACTAAAAAATTGGTTGCCTGTAAAGTCGGTATACGGGCGAAAGTTTTACGTGACAACGACTTTGAGTGGTAAAATAAACTTTTTATGTCTGTCTCTCTCGCTCTTAGGCGGGCTCTCACTCGCTCTCATTGTGAGCGCATAACGTGAGCGGAGCGTAACGCAGTTTCTTGAAGTGTCACCCGGCAAACCAATTTATAAGACGTTGTCACGTCAAAAGGAATGTGCCACTATATATCATTTCACAAGTAAGTATTCAATTTCACTTTGTATTTCTTTGTTACCGCATTTTAAACTAATGTAAACAAAAAGTATAATTTGACATTACTGTCACGCCATATTTGTTGAGTGTTGCCAGAGGCATAATTTTTTTTACCCATTATTTGTAACTTTTAAAATTCTATTCAGAACGAGAAATTACAAAAGAGTTTTATTTACTTAAACGATGTTTTTTTTTTTTAGAAATGTAAAAGCTTTGTTTTAATTACTGAATTCGAAACGCTTTGTCCATTGCCCCAAAGTCTCATTTAGAGTCAGAGTCAGATTAAGAGTCAAACTAATGCCGGATCCAGATTGGTGTAACGCGAATGTAACGATTACGTTTAATTCATGTCAACAATGTGGACGGCACACGAACTCAAAGCGAATTGAAAACGCGAATACTGCGTGTGCCTTTGTGTTCGTGCAAAAACCGACAGCCGATGGATCAACCGCGAGCGTTACATGTAATGCTCGTGGTGCCGTCCACAACTAGAATTCGCGTTACATTACACGGTGGATTCGCGTTACATTACGCTAGTCTGGACCCGGCTTACCGGTCGGACTCTGTCAGACTCGATCAGATTCGGTCAGACACGTTCAGAATCAGTCGGACTCGGACAGACACGTTCAGACTCAGTCAGATTCGTTTGGACTCGGTCAGACACGGTCAGGCTTGGTCAGATTCGGTCTAACACTTTCAGACTCAGTCTAATTCGGTCGACTGGGTCAGACTCGATCAGATTCGGTCAGACACGTTCAGAATCAGTCGGACTCGGACAGACACGTTCAGACTCAGTCAGATTCGTTTGGACTCGGTCAGACACGTTCAGGCTTGGTCAGATTCGGTCTAACACTTTCAGACTCAGTCTAATTCGGTCGAACTGGGTTAGACTCTGTCAGACTCAGTCAGAATCGGTCAGACACGTTCAGACTTGGTGAGATTCAGTCAGACTCGGACAGACTCGGTCAGATTCGATCGGACTCGGAAAGATTCGGTCAGACACGTTCAGACTTGGTCAGATTCGGTCAGAATCGCGTTTTTTGTAGTTCGAAAGTATTTTATGAGAGCTCGTATTTCAGGCATATTTACAGTTCCTTTTTTCTTTTTTACTAACTTTTAAATTACACAAATTAAAGAAACAACGTTGAAAATCACCAACCGTAATGATAAAAAATCATGTCATTACTGTTGATGATATATTTTACGCTGAACGTAAAATACTGAAAATCGCCCACATTTTATGGGTAAGTCTCCGCCACTGGTATTACACGCACATTGCACACAAACGCAAATCCGATACGTAATACACTCCCGAGCGCGGCGCTCACTCACACATTTATAAAAAGTGGCTTCACTTAAAACGTTCCGTTTTGTTTCGAACACGGAATCTGGACATTCTTTAATCTAAGGGTTTGAGCATACTTTTTGGTTCGATTCAGTCCGAAAGAGCTAAATGTCATTGTCCATACAACAAAAGCGAAAAATGCATCAGTTGCTTCGTTTCGATTCCGACTGTTTCGCTGAACGGACATAAAAGTCAACATACAATAACCATCTTCATACCTCAATCAGATAAACAAATAGACAGGAAAAACAAGACAAAACTAAAAGATATTAAAACCGCAGCCATGCAGAAAGCAGAGATAGAAACTGCCTAAGTATAAAATGTAACGTCCATTAAAAACTAAGCGTTGGGAGCCGGGACTAAGTAAAACATACGAGTAGGTAAACATGTAGTATACGGCAGGGGTGGCCAACTTATGTATGGCTTAGATGTGGCTTGCAGCAATATTGCGGATATGAATGATATAATGTTTTGACCGTGTGAGGTGTGAAGGTTGTACCGGAAGACGTTGCGTTGGAAGCACTCGCACTAGGTGGACAGGTGACCTGGTGAAGGTTGAGGGAATCCGCTGGATGCGAATCACACGGAACCGGTCAATGTGGCGACACTTGGGAAAGGCCTAAGTCCAGCAGTGGACGTCTTGCGGTTGAAATGATAAGGTTGTGTTCAAAATGTAGCTAAGTAAATCTAATCCTGAAGATATGATTTATAAATTTTGACGTTCAAACGCACTTTATTCCCATGTATTCGAGTGTATACCTCATCTACTGCCCGAGTTCACTCAATGCCTTCCTCTGATTTTGCTGATCTGCTGGTGTGGCCAACCTCATCCAGGTTTTAACTGCGATGACAATAATGTCGTCTGGCCACCTCTCTACCACCGCCGTTCTCCTTTTCTAGTCCTTGGACTCCACGTAGTATAAGAAAATAGTGCGATGGTCAATTTTCCGCCATCCCTGGACCTCGCCAAAACTAAAGCACGGAACCCAAATAAGGAAGAGCGTAAAGTACGTCTTCGTTAATGTGCACTTAGTTTTTCCCGCGACTCCCGCCACTAAAGTACTCAAGAAACTATTTCTTAGAACTCTTCCTAAGCTAAAGATGACATTTGCAACATTGAAAGTAATGTTTAAACTTTTATGAGTTTCTGAGTGGAACATTTGTTTAAAGATTTTCTGGTATTCTGCGTCTTTAGCGGCATGAAATGCTCGTTTAGAGTTTAGTGGGTTGTTTGTTGATCTGCTCAAGTGAATTTTAGTGAGGTGCTGTGGTTGAATCTGGTCTGGCTTGAGTGTAGATTAAATTCACGAGAGTATTTGAGCCAAAGATTAATTTGAATTCTGATAAAAGTAATTTGCTTTCCGTTTCTTTTATTTAATCACGTTCCTTTGATTTATTTTCTTGCATGTAATGAATACAATTCATTAGAAACTTGGTTTGTAAGCCTATGGTCATATGGTAAGTAATTTCAAACGATAGATATATCGCCTTATCATCAACTTTACCACATGAATTACTAGCTGTTGCCCACGACCTTCGTCCGTGTCAAATTATTATAAAAATACTATTTTCCCCGTTTTTACAATATTCTTCGTTGATACTTACAAGTATAACCTTCGATAAATGGACTATCTAACACTAAAAGAATTTTTCAATTCGAACTCTAGTCTTGTTCTTGATTAGTGCGTTCAACCAAACAAACTTCAGTTTTATAATATTAGTAGTATTTTGGGCCTTCGTTTTGGAGTGAAGTTCGTGTTGTCGATTTTGTAATTGTTATGTTTAAATAAGACATTTAGTTCTTTCATATCTTTCAACCAATTCAAGGTTAACCAAGTTGAAAAGCAGAATATTACTTCTTGTTTTTTCCTTTTAGACCTATGAAGTAAACATATTTACGACTTTTTAGCAATAAAACCTTCGCTATTTGTTAGTAAACGAATAAATAATTCTAAGTACTGTGTAATGTAATGAACTTAACAAAAATAAGGAACATTTTGCTTTTATCGTTCGCCGCGATCGCCTTTTCTGCCCTGCCCTGATTAACAACCGAAGTAATTTATTCATCACGTCAAGTCATAAATTTTAACGCTCAAGTTCATTAATTAGGCACTGAAATGTCGACACAGAGATGACATTAATTATTTATCTCTGAAATTAATCAAATATTCTTCTACGTTTAAGTAATACCGATTTCACTGACGGTCTGCCACTTTTCACTCCAATGCCCTAAGTAATAAGGTTGAAAGTGGTCGACCATCAGTGGACTCGGTAGTACTTGATAATTTTTAAAATAGTACGATATTGCCAATGAAAGAACATCAGCGCCCTGCTCGTGTTTTGCTAAGCAACAAACTGCCATGTCTCCTAAGTTCCTTCATTGGACCTGTTAAAGATCCTATGATAGAAGGCAGTAAAAATACTCGGAATCATGTATACCTGGTTAAAGGCTAAGTAGATGATAATGTACAACAACAACAGCCCATAACGTCCACTGCTGGACATAAGCCTCTCCCATGATTGGAGGAATTTGCCGTAATCTCCACGCTTGGCAGGCGGATTGGAGATCGCAGTGATGAAACACTAACAGAAAACGCTGCTGCCCATTCTCTGGTCAGCGGAGGCGCAAGGTGTTCTGCCTCAGACATTAGACGTCTACGACACCCGTGAGTGTAATGGGTTGGTTCTATTCTACTCTGCCGGATACCACACGGCGCACGATGATAATGTACAGAAGTGTGAAAACTGGAAAAGGGTGAAACGTTAAAAATCCAATCAACTCCACTTACGGGGTAACCTAACCTTATCACATGTATGATGATCCAAGACATGATCATTATTTTAGAACTTATTGTAGGTTCTGAACACAGTTTCGTACCAGACAAGGCAATAGACGACGCCTTTCACGGTCAGGAACGAAAATCGCAACCAATCGACCAAAGAGACGATTAGTAAGAAACAATAGACCAATGACACGGTAAAAAAGAAACAATATTACAATTTAATATGTTTTTAAGCTCATTAAGTGAAGTAGTCGAGCGTGGTGACCAGTCTGCCGGCAAGGAACCGAAATCTGATTATTTCTCTAACTCTCCGACGAATTTAACGAGCCAAAAATGATTTCGTGAATTCGTGACACAAGCTTAGCGTTTTATTTGATTTGAAAGGCGTCGCTGTTAAGGGCTTGTGGTTAAGTGTGAATTGATTGGTATTTATTTGATGTGTTGTTTGAACTGCTTTTTCGATGACATCTTGGTTTTTGTGGCTGTTAACTTGGTTGTTCTTTGTTGTTTTGTAATGCTGTGGTTCTTTTAAATATGTACGGTTTTGGAACCACAAATTATTTACCTTTTAATATTTCTGCAGATGCCAATCTCTTTTTTCAGTTATAGGTTATATTTACTAGTTTAGACGGTTATCCATGTCACCATACAACAAAATTCCTGAGAATATTTTGTCAATTTTAGTACCTACTCCCGCCGTCTTTAGCCGTGTGGTATCCGGCAGAGTAGAATATAACCAACCCATTACACTCACGGGTGTCGTATAAGGCGACTAATGTCTGAGGCAGTACACCTTGCGCCTCCGTAGACCAGAGAATGGGCAGCAGCGTTTTCTGATAGTCTTACATCACTGCGATCTCCAATCCGCCTGCCAAGCATGGAGATTACGGCAAATTCCTCCCATCATGGGAGAGGCTTATGTCCAGCAGTGGACGTTATGGGCTGTTGTAGTTGTAGTAGTACCTACTCCCTGTACTCAAACTTCCGTCAACAAAATTCTGCAACTGACAAACGCGATGTTTCAGCTACAAAAGAGTTATTTTTTAACAGACAATGAAACAAAACGGGCTAACTGTGATGTTATTATAACACTGTCCACTACGTTTGTACGTCCATTCCATCAGTTGCCGAGTTTCTCCATGCAAATATGCGAACAAAAACTAGAGCTGCGGATCTAACGGTTTGATGCGGACACCGACAAAGCATTTGCATTTGTTTAATCACGAATTCATGATACGAGTACATGATATAGTCGTAATCACCAATTACCCTGCCAAGCTTAATGATTACGTTGCTTAGTTAATTTATGTTTAGCAGGTTACTCTTAGCCTGCATTATGCCACTACTGGGCAAAAACCTCCTCCCCAGTGGCGTGTCCAACAATACGGCAAGCCCAAAATGCAAGTAGACTGTTCAGAAACTTACATCATGAAGAGTAGTAGATACTAAAGACAAGCCAAGCTTTTAGGCTTGTATGAAAGTAACGCCACTATGTGATATACTAATAAATGTAGCGTGCGCTTCAAGGCGCCTTGTCGAGCAGTCCGCATTTATCCCGGGCAGCGAGTGCACGTACCCTTGAAGTTGTTCATCTACTTACTGATAATTTGGTGGTTTTATTTCTAAACCCTAACAATAGTGTTTCTGTAAACACCAATTCCTCCCAATGCTTCCAGTTATAACGGTCTACAGCAAGGCTGCTCAACCCCAGGCCCGCGGTCCTCAATCTGGCCCACCAGCGCATTTGAATTGGCCCGCCACCAGTGGTCAACTGACGAGTCTTAAAACAGATTTCAGGATTTCAAACCAAATCTAGAAAAAATGTTTCTCTTCATCTTCTCTTGTTTGTGCTCAGTAAGCTAATAGAAATAAGTTTATTTACAGCCACAGTAGTCATCAGGAATTGGTTCAAAAACCTACAGGCAAGTTTTATTTATTAGAAGGCCCGCGATGACACGGAATCAAAATTTTGGCTCACCTTCAGAATTAGTTGAGCAGCCTTGGTCTAGAGTTAATGAAGATCATTGTTTGTTAGTTCACTGCAGCTCATCCTACGGTCTTTTACGTAGTCTACCTCAACGCCTTCTGGCTGTGTCAGGATTTTACAAACGTGACTAACACAAATCCATTTCAACTGTACACTTTACCTCGTCAAAGTAAGTATTCTATACTTTATATGCAGGTCATCACTTTGTTAACCGTTTCCCAACTATGTTGGTTTTGGCTTTGATCTAAATCAAACTAGATGCGCTTGAATATTAGTATGCTGAGCGACTACAACCTGACCTCCGTAAATCCAATTGCTTTGGAAAACCGATATTGTAAGGTTAGACTGGTGGTTTTCGAGCTTTTTGGCAGCCGAAACGACTATTCCGCATAGCATTTAACATTTTCAGGAAGGCTTTTGTTATTTGCTAGCCATTAAGCTTTAAAATAAAAGAATTGCAAATATCCTTCATAGCTAAAATTCCGATATGCAACAACAACAACAGCCCATAACGTCCACTGCTGGACATAAGCCTCTCCCATGATGGGAGGAATTTGCCGTAAATCCGATATGCGTGTCTTCGTAATTTTTTCCTCCTAAACGGCTTGCCCGATTTTAATGTCTTTTTTTGAATTTATGGGTAGCCTGGACGGTTCTTACTACTATCTAACCTTTTTCATTGAAGTGGTACTTCATACGCATTCACTGGAACAGGACAACGTCTGTCTGGTCAGCTAGTGTCTAATAAATTAACACCTAGAAGTAAAATCCTTTGTAAAACCAATATAAACTGAGCTCATCTATTAATCCGCATTTACTATGCGGGTATTGGAAATAATATCTAGGTACGCTACAACAATTGCCATATTTTATGGTCGTTATGGAGAAAATGTTATCACATTATGAGTACTACCTCCCATTAACGCCTTAGCTTTATGAACTTTGCACATTATTTAGCTATTTGTACGTGTAGTATTGATTGAAAAGCCATTATCATGGATATATGTTACGATCGAATGGGTAGATGTCGAAGAATATATAGATGAAGGATGGTTTGTATACTAAGGATCTCTGCTTGAACATCGAATAGTCGGATAATTTTCGGATATACAGGTAAAGATAATACTAAAGTAAGAGGAAAATGCCGTAACAGATTGACAGAGTTGCAAAAACGTTTTAAATTTTTAGATGTCTTGTTTTTTTGGGCACCAAATTTTTTCTCCACTCCAAATATACCTAAAAAGAAAGAAGCGAAATCCAATTGAAAACTGCCGCAATATGGTCAGACAAGCATAAACCGAAACCAAAACCCAAAATAAAATATCTGGACCAAGGGAAAGGCTTGCATACAGTATTGGCAGGCAGCCAGAATTTCACAATATCATCAATATTTAACCCACCATATTTACGCCAAATACTATGTTAAGTAGAGCTTTAACACTAATTGTACGCACACTACTTATATCAGGCTCGTGAGCGTAATTTTATGCATGTATGTTAAGGATGAAAAAGAAATAAAAATAAATCAGTTGCGTGACCTCTAATTGGTGTTCGGTAAACGTAACATCTAAACGTGGTATGCGCTCTGTTACTAGTTACTACTAACAACTATGATATCATCATTAAAATGATTGAATACTGCTGAGTTTTCATTATTAGTATTGTAACTGCGCAGATCGTTGTTTGAATTTCCAGCCACTGAACTTGAAATATTATGTTGCACTTAAAATTGACCTTTATCGTGCAGTTCATTGCGGCTGTTTTCAGAAGACAACAAATTTGAATTTCAAAAGCATTGTCATCTAAAGCCTTAACTGTTATTTGTTAGCTGTTGAAAGTGCTTTTTACAATTTCATTTCGTTCCAATTGACACAATTCCTTACAAAAACTAGACTTCGGACTTGGATTTCTTTGCAATCCATGTCTAAAAAGAACAAAATCGTTTCTCTTTCTTTGTCTCGTCTTGGCGATAATTCTCTTTCCCATCTACGAAAGCATTGTTGGAAATGTTCGATGTCTCTAAATCTTCACCAAATCCTAAGTGTACCCGTGTCGGAGTTTAATCAGGCGTTAAGACCGGTTCCATACCATTTTGATTCTTTCATTTTGCTTCCAGTCAATTCTTTTTTAGACAACAGATTAGTTATCGAGACCCCAAAATCTGCTGTGTAACTTTTCGCTTTCTTTTTTCTACTAACTTTGTACTTAAAGTTAATTTACCCGTGTTTTATTTAACAAAATTGCTTAATTAACATAATAGTCACGCATAAAGCCTTTAAGTACCAATTACTCCTGCTGCCAAGTTCACTTGCGCGAAATTTAATTTAAGAGAACATTACTTAAAAACAATGAAGTTATTGTTCCATGTTCGTGGCCGACCTTGTCGGTTCTGATAAATTGTATTAAACTGACAACGTAACTTCCTAATGTAATAAAAATATAATAACTGTAATTGAGGTCTGGCCTTACTTTAAATCCTTTCAGATTTCTTCAAACTGTTATAAAATTAGCACTCACTTTCGCGGTAGACTTACAAAAAACCATTTCAGCTTTCTCAGATTAAAACGTTTTAATTTTAGTGTTGAAAGTTGCAAATTCGTTTCATGCATGACTCAATCCCGAAACAGATTCTCCAAATTGAATTAGGTATTTGAACTGTATCTCCCAAATGGCTATTACAAATCACCAAAGCCATCAAGGACTTGCTTTAAATGCTGCAGAACATATTACTTCCATTTAAGAAGTGTGTCTTCTTCAAATATAGTATCAGAAAATGACGAATGACCATTCGCGAATCATCTTCGTCATCATCTCGCAAAACGGTCAAATCTGTTCTTCGCGTTGGTGCTTCCATATTTAGCTGGCTCGCTCCCACTGGCACTTAGCGTAGCGGTAACTTGTCTAAAATACATTTCTAATTTTTGACAGAGTTGGAAACTGCGTGTGTAGTAATATTCCACAATACTAGCCTTTTAATACAATAATATTGTACAGGCGTTTCTGCTTTTGCACTGTGTCATCAGTGTCATGAGTAGTTATTTTGTTTAGATTATATACGTGTATGTAAGCGTAGCATTATCGATGTTTTGGAAGATGTCACCAATTTGTTAATATTTTGCAGCTATTTCTTTACTTATATTCGAATTAACATTGTTTTCAATATTTACCTCCACACCGAATAAAAACGAATTCCTTTTTCAGAATTCGTATCTAAAAACGCATCGAATCCTATCCCCCCTATTTTTATTTGTTACGATAAACACGGTTCTCAGAAAAACGAAAAGCGTAAAACTAAGCCGCATAACGTATGCGATCGCGGTCTAATTCGGTGGCATCGGCGCAAGCGCATGCACTTGATGGATGAGTCACGGTCGCACACGGCCACTGCACTCCGACTGAGGTTTTGTTATGATTGGGTATACTGTTATACGTTCGCGTTGTTATGTATGTTACTCATCGTATCATTGAGGACCGTTTATTGGTAGATTCCTTTTCTTGTTTTTATTGGTGTGTCGTGATTTTGATGTTCTTGGATTTCTTTTAGTAAGTTTATTAATTCATTTCTAATACCTAAATCTTAAACACTTTCCATCAACACAATGCATTTATACTCCAGTTTCTAAGAATTACGGATTGTTATTTTAAATTCGAGCTTCGTAACTTTTATCGTTGCGTAAAATTCTCCGTTAACATTCATCTCATCACATATGGTGAAACCGTTCATTTGGATCGAACTTGCGAGTACATGTTCAGATGTTCACGCAACGGCTGTTGATCTCCCAAACAAAACAATATAAAAATAAACTCGGCTTTTTAGGTTACAAGTTTTAAGTTGCTATTAATATTCTGATCGGTACAGAGCTTATAATCTACTTCGACACTCTTATTATTCCTCATTGTGTCTTCATTACGCATTCAAACTCGTGCTTCCGATCTACTTAAAAGAATCTTTGTCGTTGTAATAAATTCTGTGAGAATCCAATTTCACAGTCTCTTACATAGATCCAAAACTATACTGATGAGGATTCGTCTCGGTTGATAATAGTATAAGGCTCACTATAAATCAGGAGTTGTTAGAAGCGGAAGTATCTGGTGCCCAACCGACACTTGATAGAATACATGAGGGTCGCATGATGAGCGTGTTAAAATAAAACTACGCGCAAAGGATTGAATTGATTCTGAATCGTGATGCTATAAAGGATATGCGTCGTTGGCTATCAAACAAAATGTTGTAAGGAAAATGGATTCATCGGACGTATTCCTTTCAGATGGCTATAAATGTGTCCAAGCTCACGTCTGTTTGGGACATTAAGGAACTGCGACTTAAGTCTTAGATAAAGAGTTATCGTGACGACGTATTCGATTCACTGGAATTTCGGAATAGTTTTACGAATACTCACGTTAGACGTTTTTTTTCCAGCACTTTAGTCTAGACACACAGCTGTGGGTTCCCTACGCAGTGTCTTCTACTTATTGTCACTCCAATTAGCTTATCCTAAGAGTTACGGTGGGCTTATTAAGGTGAAAGTACTATCAAACCCTCGTGCAGCTTTACAGTTTCCTCGGGATGATAAGCTACAGCATTCTGACCCGTCCCATTACTTTCAGATCTGCGTGAAAGTTGCTAAATATTCAAATGTATTCAAGAGAAGTCTGTGTTGCAGCCCGGCGGAATTCCCTTGGAATTCATCCAGTTAAATCCAAGGCTTTGTTTTTTGCTTCTTATACATACATCTATTCCATAAACTCACGCCTTTTTCCCATGGGGGTAGGCAGAAACAACAGAACGCCACCTGCTCTACTCATTTCGCCTCGTCCACGTTCATATATCTGGTGAGACACGCACACCAGTTGCCAAGTACGTACCTATACCTTTTTTGAAGAACCTCACCTCTAAGGTCAGTTTATGCCTTCTAGGACGTCCCTCCGTTACCACTTCTTGCTTCTTGTTTTTCTTTATAATGACCAGATTGGATGACGCCATTAGTGACATATTGTTTTCGGACTAAACATGAAACCGTTCCTCTCCATTACCCAAAGACTGACAAGGACCTCTGGCATAATATTAATTAATAGTTCCCGAGAGGCGAGCTGTCCCAAATGTCAGATGTTTTGCTACACGCGTCTCCCGATTATTCAACGGTTCAACAAACTACGCCAGTAAATTCGTGTTCATTTTGTAAGCTAACAATGTCAGATTCTCTTTGGAATAATGTAAGTATACTGGATAAGGATGATGTAATCTAGATATATCCTAGAAAGGAAATATATAATATAATAATACCTGATTTTTTTCTTGCCCATTTTGGTCTTATCATGAGGTAAGTTACCTCTTCTTGATGATAGAAAAAAAAAACATCAACCTGAACCTGAAGATTGGCTTTTAGGAACATTTTAATTTCGCGCTGCAGAATTTTCTGTCATTTAGACCATGAATAAACTAACCGAAGTAGTGAAAATGTTAAAAAAAGGCATTTGCATTGCACCGCAGTATTTTAACAGTTTTCAAAAGTATGTAAAGTTCGTTTTTGGTCGAAAGTTCCCAGAAAGGTCATCTTAATTATGCGTCCTGCAAATTTTATTTAGCACTAAAAGGAGAGAGGTCCTGGTCCGCGGTTTTACTGAATCAAAATACTAAAATTGTCCTCGGCCCTGTCTAGCGCGTTGGATGTTGAATTTGCATACATTTTAAATTTCGCTCTGAATTTTAACTTAAATTCAGACTTAGCCAGCAGTATTTTTATTATGTGTCATCTGGGTTACATTTATAACCTGGTATCCGAACACTTTTCCGGGACTTTATTAAATTTTTATCTTGCCACGGCAAAGTTAAAATTATTTTTGTTATAGCCGTAACTGTTATTGAGCCTCGTCTGATTTATTGCACAAGTTCCCGCAGAATTTAAATTTATGTGAGAATAATGAATAATTCGGAATAACATTCTTTTTATATCTACAAAAAGTCCCAATTATATAAAAATACGCCTGTATTTAGCATGAATCCAAATAAAAATGTGTCAATCAAAATGGGAATTTTCGTCAAAATCCCGCATTTAGAACGGGAGAACAACCACCTAAACAAAAGACCCTCATGAGCCTCAAATTAGTCGTGACACTTCTCTGTCCACTTTCCCCTCAAACGTTTAGCCTTTTTATTTGTAGAACCAAACAATGAAATGACAAGCTTTGAACAGACTTGATTACCGACACAATTGCCGGCAAATTAACTCTCAACACCAATTTAAGTCCTGTGTCTAGAGATTTAAAGTAAAACGAATTGTTTGTTACCAAGTTCTGTGTTTAAATATCTTTGAAACTGATGTTTTACGAGGGCATTAACGGCACTCAGCAGTATTTATTGACGTTTGTTTTATTAGTTCAAACTCTGAAACTAACATCAGACCTGTGAGTGTCAAAAATGTTGGGTTTGGTCGTTGCCCTCGTCTGAAAATCGATAGAAGTTCATTGAGGGGAAGGCCAACTTGTATTGTATTACATTATGGAATTGTTTTGCGAAATGCCCAGCCTTTTGTTTGTTGTGTTTTAGTGTGTGCCCAGGGTTATTGACTTATCGGCTGTGATAGGCTGGTAATGTAGTTTGGGAATCGACGCATTACCAAATTACTTGTAGTGATGCTTTTTGGCGGCCTATTGTTCAAAGCTTTTGGTATTAAGGGTGTAAAATGAGCTTCTAGCTTCATACCTTATGTTGCTTCAGCTTTGTGGCAGTCTTCCCCTGTTCCGTAAATCAGTCCACAGATATATTTACTACCCAAAGGTCGGTCTTATATCTTTCGTAACGTCAGTTTGCGTTTAACCCGCATTGCCAGGATGGAACCACGTGGTCCGTGAATAACTGACTGACTTACTAAGTAATTAGAAAAAGAAGCTACACTAGAAATTGTTAGACCGAAAGAGCTGACATCATGTCACCACTGTGACTCAAAGCTATTACATAGCGAAATACCAAAGTAATTACTCTAATGTACGCTCACACGGACTTTATCAGACTTATAACCATAATTAAGCTTTAGTTTACCACAACGGATTTATCTGAGCATTTCCTAAAACCAAATGATATCAAACAGAGAATTGTTACCTCACCGTTACAGCTTGTGGGCCATGTAATTATTCTAATGTCTACTCTCCCTGTTGCTAAGAGCTCGTAATACATGTAACCTTCGTTGTAATTTATCGCTCAGTTTTCCATTTAAATGAGAACTAGAGCGTTATAATTTGCTTACTGTGGGTTGTTGTTAAGTTTATTTTGTATCTATGTCCAAAATAATTTCTAATATTCTATGTTTACCTTCTACTAATACATTAGCCATTAAGTCTTGATAGTTCTATTGCTAATATGTATTGTGATCTCATCTTTGTTTGCTACTTCAACGGCTTGTTTAAAAGCTACTGACCATTCACCTTTTACAACTTCCACGGGGAAAGTGGTTGCAGCTTTATCTCCACTAAGGTCTACACGACTACTATCATTGTATGCAGCTTCAAATGTCATTGACCTTATATCTATTCCGGAGTCAGCAATGCCTGTTGTACCTGTCAGTTATCTTGATGAATGCTTGGCATTCAATTGATCCATAATGTTCCAGTTATGTCCGATGTTCAGCCTCTCGCCATTCGGAGTACGTTTGACACTGTGGCTAATGGAAATATTAATTATGAACAAGTTATGGCGCTGCCTACTTGTAGTTATGTCATGCTTTCAGGAAATAAATATTATCATTTGGACGTTGATTTGCCAAAATGAGCTGACCTACAAACTCTTGTATATCTCGTATTCAACTACACTACGTAGTTGAATACGTCAAACTAAACAAACATTCTAAATGTGTTATTATTCATTTTCAGTAAAATCATTTCTATTTCCCAAAACGTATGCTTTGAATAGATTTCAAACTAGTCAATGTTTTACTATCTAAAATAATTACTAATAATTCAGCAAATAGGAGTAATTTGGTTAGGTTTCACACATTTTAGCAGAACAACTCTTTCGTGGTTGCTTATTTAATAATGTTATAAATACTGGCCGACAAGAATAGCATTAACACTTGACAAGGAAAAGAAACGAAACAGTTGTGTTGAGTCACACAGAGATAATCTAGTATGAATGTGTCATTGCGTATAATTTTGTGCCAATTTTTACCCATAACTATTCTATTCAGCTTGAAGAGTTCTCTTTTTAACATTAAAAGACTCAGAAGAACCATCAACAGAGTATTGTTCCAAATATCCTATGTAACGCTATATTCACAATACATGCCAAAACATATTTGGAATAAATAACACTTCAGTCATATTATGGATGTGAATATATTTGCAAGTATCTAAACGGCGATAGAAATCGATATTCTCATACATTTCGTTACCAATTACTGGCTAACCGGGGACCCGAATATTCGCAGCTCGATCGATCCACTGCACCCAGGACTTGCATTGCTTGCAGTCATTTATAGTGGAAGGGGAGTTTCGTATTGCAGTCCTTTCTAACCACCCTTATGTAAACAGTAGTAAGGTCTAATATTGAAAGTTGAAGGGGGTTTTAAGTAAGGGGTTTGACCCACGTGTTACAGCCATTATTGCGTGTTCCCTTTTTTTTTGTGGATGTTCGATGTCGTAGGTGGCGCCGGGAACAGTCAATTGAATTTCAACTTGTTCTACAACGTTGTACAAAATACACGTATTAATTCGATCTAACACAACAGCTGTTTTGTTTTCATTAAATTTATTAAGTTTACTATTATAGCGTATTTATAATATAATAGTTACTTGATTGGTTGTTGTGTTCGTATTGTTTCCTGCTTCTGTTGCCATTTCCTTGTCGTAGACTATTTTAATATCCGTGTATCATAAAATTTTATATCCGCGAAGAGAACAATCATCAACCGACTATAATTATGAGGTTGTGCTTGATTTTAATGTCTCATCACGATATGCTGTAAAGGTTAGGTTTTATTATAAAGATTTCTTACTAAAATCTTCGAATACATCAGAAAAGACGGATAAATTATACCATCTATCTCTTACACAAACATTTCTACTAACAGCCATACAATCTCGTCAATTTCGGATGAAATCTTACCTCGAAATCCCACCTTGATAAATGATAAATGATGTTTATTTTGCAAGTAGGTTTTTACAAACACTTTTACACGTCATTTTTTAAAACTAGATGGGGCCGGTGTTTCGTACCTGACTACTCTGAGAAGAAACAGCCGAAACAAACTCAGAGGTCATAGTCTCTTTTAAAGTCCAGACAATCTTGCTCAATTCACATGAGGACTATGCAGATTAGTGTCTGAGATGGTCTTTTGAAGAAAGAACCATACAGATTTGAGTGGACCTGTCCAGTCAGTGCAAGCATTTGTCAGTTAACGTGTAGCTCGACTTATAACTCAAGGAGCTCAACGAAACGACGAACAATACCAAAGAAAGGACATTTGAGAAGGTCGCTTATAGTACTCAAACTGCCAGACAGTTGTGGGAAAAAAACAAACAAAAAATAAAAATGTGACCCACATGGTCCCCACATTCACAATAATCAAATAAAATTAATAACAAATTCTTTTCAAATGAATGTAAGTAAAAAAAAAACACAAAAATCATTAAATGTCGCAATGATAAAAAAGTAAAATACTTAAAAAAATAAGTATTCATGTCAAATCAGTAAATGTCACATAAAACAATAAAAAATAAAAAAATAAAAGTAAAATAATAAAATACATATCAAAAAAAAAATTCAATGTCAGAGTGTATAAAAGAAAGGAATCAATAATAAACAAGCGAAGTCCGAAATTTCGACATTCACAGAGCAAATTTCATTGGAGCAGCTTAATCCCAAGCTTTTTTATCTTCAAGATAGTGATTAACATGATAGTAGGCTTTCAGGCACAGCTTCCGTTTTATAAACGATTTGAATTTATTTAGGCTTAGTGCTTGAATTTGGCTCGGAAGTTTATTGTAAAAGCGTATACATTGGCATCTGAACGTACCTCCTATTTTTTTGAGCCTCGTTGCAGGAACAACAAATTTGTGTTTGTTCCTCGTGTTTATGTTGTGGATATCACTGTATTTTTTAAATAAATTAATATTTTTGTGGGCGTACAAAAGGTTTTCATAAATAAACTGAGAGGGCACAGTAAGAATATTAGTCTCTTTAAATTTTTCTCTGAGGGAGTATCTGGGACTTAATTTATAAATTGAACGAATTGCCCTTTTTTGCAAAACAAATATTGTCTGAATATCGGCGGCATTGCCCCACAAGAGAATACCGTACGACATCACGCTATGGAAATAACTAAAGTAAACTAAACGGGCTGTCTCTAAGTCAGTTAAATCACGAATTCTTCTAACGGCGAATGCTGCAGAGCTAAGTTTCTTCGACAGTTTGTCTATATGCGGGCCCCACTGAAGCTTGGCATCCAAAGTTATGCCTAAGAAGACTGTGCTATCTTCCGCTTTTAGCTCTTCATCCTTAATTAGTACAGTAGTTTCCACTTGTCTTACATGGGGTATCGTAAACTTAATACACTTAGTTTTTTTCTCATTTAGGAGTAGATTATTAACATTAAACCAATTAACGACTTTCGCCAGGGCGCTATTAACATCATCCGCAACTAACTGCTGACGTTTGAGTTTAAATAAAAGAGAAGTGTCGTCTGCAAACAATACTATGTCATGATTATCCTTTATGAGGTAAGGCAAGTCATTTATATAAATAAGAAACAAAAATGGACCAAGAATTGAGCCCTGGGGTACCCCCATTCTTACTACGGATCCGGGAGATCTTTTCCCTTTAACATCAACTCTCTGAATCCTGTCACTCAAATATGAAATAAGAAGAGCCAGGGAGGCGTTACGGATTCCGTAGTGGTGTAGTTTCCTGATTAATGTTTCATGAAGAACACAATCGAAAGCTTTAGATAAATCGCAAAAAATGCCCAAAGCATCGCATTTGTCCTCCCAGGCATTATAAATGTGTCCTAAAAGTTCAACACCGGCATCAGTAGTTGAACGACCCCTTGTAAAACCAAACTGTTTTTTATGTAATAACTTATATTTATTGAAAAAACTTTGCATTTGTGCCAAAATTAATTTTTCAAAAATTTTACTAAACGTGGGTAGTACTGAAATGGGTCTATAATTAGTGGGGTCTGATGTACTACCCGATTTAAACAATGGTATTATTTTACTATATTTCATTAGATCAGGAAACTCACCACGGTCAATACAATCGTTAAATATTACAGCTAATGAAGGAGCTACAATGTTTATAATGGATTTAGCAACTTCCACAGAATGACCCCATAGATCGGCGGTCTTTTTAACATTTAAGGTGTGAAAAGTTTTAATTATATCTTTACAGGTGACATATTCAAAATTAAATTCGGAATCACAGACTGAAACGTTTTCCCTTAGTAAAGACTCGGCAGCAGCAGGTGACGAGTTTAGCGATTTAGTAGTCGATACGGGAATATCCGCAAAGAAATTTTCAAAGGCTGTGGCAACTTGAGTGTCTGAATTTAAAATTTTATCGCCAATAGCAAGGCTGTAGTCACTGTTTCGGTTGCAAGACTTTCCCGTTTCGCTATTAATAATATTCCATGTCATTCTAATTACATTACTACTATTTTTAATTTTTGAACTCAAGTAACGTGACTTTGCTATAAAACAAACTTTTTTAAATATTTTAGAATAATTTTTAACATACAACTTAAATTCTCCAGTGTTTATATAGGTCCGCTCTGCATACAGCTCATAAAGTCGTTTTCGACTCTTATGAATACCAATAGTGGCCCAGTCGTTGAAGGAAGCGTTACTATTAACCGAGATTGTCTTAGGAATAAATGTGGTATTAAATTGTGTGCAATACATACTGAAAAAATCGTTATAATGTTGATTGGGATCATCATTAGTTGACAGTAGTGGTAATTTAGACAAAAGTTTAGTTTTAAAGGTTTCCAGGCGAGTTTTAGTTTTTGGATTAACAATGATATCCTTTTTAGTGACTTTCTTGCTTACATTAGGAATTGTGATCAATTGCCCACAATGATCAGAATCTAATAAGTTAATAATTTCTTTGTGGGTAGGTATAACATCTGTGTAAATATTATCTAGGCAAGTGGCACTAGTTGGTGTTATTCTAGTGGGCTCCAGAAATTTGTTTTCAAGATTGTATGAATGAAACAGGCTTAAAATTTTAGTACTTAACCCAGAACTTTCTAACAAATTAATATTAAAATCACCGCTAATAATTATAGACTTCTTAGAATTACAGATTTTATGCAACACTTCATCCATTACCTTTTCAAAACAATCATACAATCCTGAAGGAGGTCTATACACACTTAATATGATAAACTGCTCCAACTCTATACAGGCTATTTCAACTGTTCGCTCAACAGATAGGCTTACAATATCCTTGCGGTCTTTAAACTTAAGCTGATTATTTACTAGGATTAATGCGCCGCCATGTATAGCATTTACCCTGCTGAATGAACTACCAACCTGGTGATTACTAAAATTGAAAATTAATTGGTGACATTTGAGCCAATGTTCCGTTATACAAAGAATATCTATGCAATTACAATTCATGAAAAGTTCTACTTCTAATTCTTTGTTCAAAAATCCTTGAATATTTTGATGAACCAGGTTGATACTATTAAAATTCTCAAAACATTCGCCTGATTTACTATCTGGCTTCCTTATATTGCAAGAGGTTGCCTCTGTTGTCGAAATTGCTAATTTAAATGATTCTCTGATTCATTCATTGTTGACAAACTATTGGTAGAGTAATTTAGGCTAATATTGCATTGATCAACAGAGGCAACTTGATTAGCCAAGTTCTTGGCTGTAATAGAAAAATAATAAGATAGCGACACAGCTACTTGTCTTTTACAATAGTTTGTCAGATAGCACCTGTCTACAAGATATCTATGTTTTGTCAAATAAAAATTGTTGCCAATATAATTGTTGATGTCAAGTAAATGAAATGAATTATTATTGAATGTCAAATTATGCAATGTCATATTAATATTATATCTATAGTCATTTTCTTCCTGTGGCAAACTTTTACTATAAGGAAATGTAAACAACACAATTTTTCTTAAATTTAAGTTTGACAAAGTTCTATAATACTGGAGCAATTCTCCTTTGTTCACTTTTCCTCTATTACCTATCAAAATTAATAATATGGTGTCCTGGTTAAACTTACATTTAATAATTTCTTTCATAATATGATATAAAGAACATCCTGGCATACAATTGTTTATTACGGAGTGTCCTGGATATTCATCAGTTAACAAATTACCTAGGTCTTTTCCAATCTCATCACAAAAGATTACTATTTCATTATTTACACTTTGTTTATATTGCTTATGGGAACTATTCATAGGAGTATGCAAATCAACACATGGCTGCGGTAAGGTGGTATTACATGTTGTCAATGAATGGTCTGGTGTATTTACATGTGAAGTTGTTTGACAGTGCTCACAGTTGTTGGTTTGTGAGTTTACCAAATCATTCATCGCCAACACATATTCCCTCATAACATGTTCAGAGGTATTATATTTGCTAGTCATTGAACTTAGCTTCTCTTGTAGGTGATCAAGTTTGGATTGCAGGTGTTCTGTGTCAATTTTGTACCTCCCAGTGCTTTGCTCCAAATTAGATGAATATATATCTAATTGTTTTAATACATTTAGTCTTTCTCTATTCAATTTCACATTTTTAATGAAATATTTCTGCCTTTTAACCATTTTTTGTGTTTTTACTATATATTTATTGATTTTAATGTATTTTTTAATTTTATTTTTACTGGTGACTGCCCTCACTGAACTACATAAATTGGAATTATCCTCACCTGTCAAATCTATAGCGAGGGAGGATTTGGTGGCAGAAACCACAGACGGGGCAATAGGTACCAATTCACTGAACAGACTTTGATTCAGCGAGGCAGTGATGTTATAATTGGTAGTCTTAAGTTCTGTTATTTGACTTCTAGCCTCATGTAGCTGCTGTTCTAATTGACGTTTATGATTAAGAGTTTGTTCGTACTCTGCGCTACACTGGCTGAACCCGTCCACAATAACTTGGAGCCTATCCCGGTCTTCTATGGCGTCAGTGTATTGAATGTATAGCTGACCCATTTCCTTTTTTAAATTTCTATTTATTTCATGGGCTTCAAAGAGAGCCCTTTCATTGTCAGAAGATTCAATTTGACTTCAAAATGTGTGCAACTGTAAACCGAAACTTCCATAAATCTACTACACATACAGGCTTGCGTATATCTGTTTCCGAGCTTGAAGTGCTAACGAGGTATTGTCCGTTATCCGACAATATACACGAATATTCCGCTTTCAATTTCATATCAGTTTACGTAACGATGTCATTCACAAAACAACAAAATATAAAGTAAGCAACCATTGTTCATCCATCATCATCAATCTCTGGAAGTAAGATTTTAGAATCTCTCCTATTAGAAAATTCAGCAGTGGGTGCAAATTGCTTCCCAATCATAACTAAATCATACTTTACGTAATATTTTTCTACTAGAATGATACAATTTCTGCTACATTACATTAAAATATTATTTGCCTTGTTACACGCCACTCGAATCATACTAGTGCTCGCTACGAGGCTACGACCCCCACAGTACTCGTTCTCTTCGCTTATTAAACAAATATTGCCGTGAGCGGCACAAACGAATCAGACGTTTGGCTTATTGTAAATTTAAATTCATCTGCTTTTATTGACTTAACATTGTACGTGCTTGTTTCATGTTGACCTATCATTTTATATTTTGTGTTGATCAAATTTTCTGATTGTTCTTCATCGTTTCAGGAAATGCTGTTCGACTTCTTTCGGTAAGTTCAGTTTTATTTATAACACTTCTAATTGTAGATGCCTATCGAATGTCGTCTTGGTTGTGTCCTTAATTAATAACAAAAATTCAAACAGGTGTCCTAATTACGTTATTCGATAACAAAAGATAAAACCTTTTAATTAAAACCGAGCAACAACTAGCCTCTAATCTTCTTAATGTTTACCCTCAGGAAGCTTACTAAATTCCCTTTGAAAATTTATACAAACCTAATAAGAATTTAACACAAACAGATCTCAAACTCTCTGAAACTCGACATCAACTTTGGGCCGCTTCAGATAAATGTTTTTGTTTTCTTTATATCATTGTTTTCAACTAACCTTTTGATTTTAATGATAACCAACTGGGCAACAATAAGGGCTATATTTCTGCTCAATTTGAAATTCAAATAGTTCGAAACGTAGATAAAGCTAATATTAATTTTGAATGTTACTTTAATAGTAAACTATCTGAACAGGATCATGTTAAACAAGCTGAAGACTTGGAGATTGTTACTGTTTTCAGTTAAATTGGGCTTTACGTACGTCTTATTACCATAATCATCCATTTTGTTACAAATGTGGGTTGTTCTAGTCTTTTATTATAATAATCGTGTATTCAGTGAACATTGACCGCCTACGGCAGGTTATTTCATGTACGGTAACTTATTCGTTTATTCCATTTCGACGAATACACATTACATATATCTGTTTACCATCAATTTGTTTCGCCTCCTGCGGGCACGCCTCTGTATCGAGCATTTTAGACGCAGTTTTCACAACCGCTGTACTGTGAATAATATTAGCTTCATTCGTTGTTATTTCTAAGGATTCTTCTGACACTCGCGCTCACTTCATCCGTGTTGTGCGAATGTCTTCAGTCTTCATCTAGACTACGTTCCAGGTTTGTTGTCAAAGAACTGTTATTTTCTAGTCCACTGGACCTCAACGATGCTTTGCTTTCGAAGTAGGAGTAATAAAAAACCCCTCGCTAACTATGAATGACTAATTGATATAGGGGAACAAGTACTTCTTCAGAACCGGTGATTTTGTGTAGGGCGCACACATACACAATGTATACGAAGACAAATAGTGATTTAATTGGGTAATAAGTAGGCTGTAAAGTTTGTTATACATATTATGGGGGCACTGATGTCACATGTGTTAGACCCTATTCTAACCATAACATTTACAATTGATAAATCATAACCATCTTCAATTTCCGTTTCATCTGGTACATTTAGAACATATACAATTGGAATATTATTGATAAATTCTTTCTCTGCTACTAAAATATTGCACTAGTTTCCGAAACTTTAAGAGTTTTCTCAACAAAACGAAGGAATAATGCAATTCGCAGTCCGATTTACATTTTCCGAATCCTTTCCACAAACATTCAGCCGGCTTTAGAAAGTAACAAACGTACCTACAGTTTACTTAACATCTGTGACCATGCGTTCTGTTACTTTTATATGTGAAATTTATTCAAATGGAAGTCAGTGAGAATGTGTCCAAACAGTAGCTTCAATGAATGAATCGCTTTTTTTTGTTACCGTTGGTAGTCCCGTAACGAGCATGTTACCATTTCCGAGATACTATTAAGATTGCCTTTGTGATAACTTACATTATGTGTAGTCTTAATACTATTGAGGTGGTAGGAAAGTTTTCTGGCCTCGCACCAAAATGTATTTAGGCATTTAGGTGTGTCCTGCCCGTTCCTACTTTCGAAACGATCTGTTCCTAAATTTTTCCGGTCCAAATTGTATGTTCGAAATTCTTTTGGAATCGGAGAAGGAATTTATTTGTGTTTTCCTCGTTTTTAAGTAGTTGCTGGGGCACTCCAGCTCGACATTTGAAAGCTTTGCACCATTTTTAACGTAAGATGACACTACCTTGTGGACAGGTATTTTATTTTGCAACTGTAAATGGATTTTCGCTGCTAAAATAACGTAAAACTTTACATTATGTTCGTCGCAAGCTAAGTAGAGGTTCCAACAGATAAATAAGTATCGTATAAACTTAATAACTACTCTCATACTTTCAAATTCAAAGCTGAACTTCAGTACTTGCCTCATATCAACTCATTTTGTACAATGCAGTGTTCTGCGTGCATTGCGTCGTGTAGCACTCCCGAACTATTGATTCCATAGTCGAGTGCTATTTCGACTTCTATTGGCTCATGAATTCGATACGAGACCACGCTTGTTCAGAAGCATGAATATTCATTAACTTATATGAGGCGGTGATTTGCTTTGTCCGTCATTGTCTGCGTTTGTGTTATCTTGACTACTATTTTATTCATGTAAAATTTGTAAGGGATGTAAAGGATCTCCGAAGCAATTCATCTGATTTTAAAAGTTATTTCGCAGACGGGGAGCTACACCATTAGTGCCATTACTAAGTGCCATAAGATGTGTTTCTTCGACGCGGACGAAGTCGAAATCGAGTCGGCTAGTTATCAATAGTTTCCTACGGACTACATTCCAAGAATTGCGGTAACAATAATACATTTCCCTTCATCATGTCAACCGCCTATAACAAAGTAAACAAAAGGTTGCTTATCAACAAGGAAGCAAACTAAGCGGTTTTCTCATTGCGAAACAGTGAAACACATCATATAGCACAATGTTGTTGATATAACCATGGCGTCTCGTGCAAAACAATGGCTTTTAAGTCACGCCTTGAAAACTTTTCAAAGCGCGGGGCAACGTTTATGTTGTGGTAAGAGTTGAGGCTCACGTGGAAGTTTTAATCGGGGGTCACGTTGGTGGTTTTATAATCTCTGTGGGCTATGAAGCTTATACATTCATTAACGGTAATCATCATCTGCCTAGCCTTTTCCCAAATATGTTGGGGTCGGCTTCCTGTCTAACCTGATGCAGCTGAGTACCAGTATTTTACATGGAGCTACTGCCTATCTGACCTCCACAACCCAGTTAGTATTAGGTAATACGATACTCCTTGGTAAGACTGGTTATCAGACTTTCGAGCCACTACCTTTAACGACTGTTAAAGATCTACAATTGACGGGCGGGACCAACCACTTGATATTATGGTGGTAAAATAGGCAGTCGCTCCATGTAAAATACTGATATCCAGCTGCGTCCGTTTAGACAAAAAGCCGTCCCCAATAAAGGCTAGGCAGATAATGATGATATTAAAAAGATTCATATCAAAATTGGATAAAAAAATAGTTGATGGTACTTATAATGTTAAACGAAATGATTATTAAATACCAATGATTTATTTTATCTATCATATTCCTAATGTAATTAAAGGATGTTCTAAAAACACATTCAAGCTTTCAGTTTCCGGTTTGACCATCATCAAACGTTTAAGATCATTTGTAGAACAATGGCTCCCAAAACATACCGCATCACGACCAAATATCTTAACCCAGTAATCGTGGGTTTGCGTTATCTCTAACAGTCTATTCGCACGCCAGTTTTCGATACATTAGACAGAAAGGTCGGAATCGAAAACCATTACTCAGCACTGACCAAGGACTAAACAACCACGTGTAAAGGTAAAAGGAATTTATTTAGGCGATTTTCCACTTTATGAACTTAGAAAATTTTGATGTGTTTTGGTGAATATGATTTCTCTGGAGAGTAAGAAGTGGTTTCACAGGTGTTAAAACGAATTTATATGAACCGTAACTATTACAGCTCGTAAATGTTCCGATACTGGACGTGAGCCTCCCCTGAACGCCAGAATAACGGGAATAACGGGTTTTCCTACGGGAAAAATATATTGCAGCGGACATTTATGCACTCGGTACTAATTATTTGATTGTTTGTTGGATCAGTAAACACGTGCCGAAGTGTCTAAATAAATAACGCTAGTGAAAATTTGCTTTGTTGTGTAATTTGTTAAATGCCAATGCTTTGTTTGTTTGTTAAATGCAGCGATATTTTTAATTTGACACACCAATAAAGCCTTTGAGCAACGAAAAACAAATCGAATAAAAATCAAATCGAATCGAATTGAGAAACGAAATGAAAAAACATGTTTCCAGTTATGACTTTTACTAAACTGTAACTATAAACTAAAATGGCGCCAAAACACCTCTAAAACTCACGCAACTACCCTCAAAATAAAATTATGAAAAAATAAAAGTTATATGTTGTGGTCGCTGTAAAAGACGATAATCTGATTTTGATAGCGACTCCTACAAAACAGTACAACATAAAACTGAAGAACGATCTGTTGATGATTCTCAACATTTTAATAGTCTGTGCAGTGGTTCGATATAAAACGACGATAAATTCTATAAATACTACCTCTGTTAGCTCCGACGGCCACCCTCCGCGTGGTTGGTGAGTTGGTGACTCATACATAGGGGTAGATCCAGATATATTAATAAAGGAGCCGTGTCTGATATTTAATATTACAGGTCTTTTTATATCCTAGGGTTCTCTTTGAGCTGTGTAATTGATTCCACCGGCTGAGATTACATAGACGGATGAAGAATCCTCCAAGTCATGTATTTTGGAATCTGGTACAAAATACATGTTTAGAAACCTAGGCCCAAAATACATGGGACCGCAAACTTAATTGGAAGCATCCTCCTACGGAATTCACTGCTAAACTTCCCTCCTATCCTACCAATATTTTCTGAGCTTCTACCTTACATATCTTTTGTAGTTCATTAATGAATTAAAGTCACAACATAAAACAAGATCGCCGTCAAGGCCCTCCAATATATTCGCCTAAATGCAAACTTACGTGCCATGTCCTCATAAAGTGCCGACCTCCATTTCCTGAATAGCTACTGCACCTGTACTATTGCCAATATCGAGGGCTACGTCATCATTTCGTTTATTCAAATGCTTTTTTTATATGAGGGGACGTAAGGGTAGGTCCGGGGCTTGACAAATTGCCCTAAAGCCAGACGGAGGGCCGTGAATGTGAGCGTGCTAGATATAAGACTCGGGGTCTCTATAGCCTTAGGGAGTGGATTTTTCGATATATTTATTGGATTTAATGGCACTGCTACCGTGGGTTACGCAATTTTGGGGGATTTCTTACAAGATTTATAAATGAAACGAAATGTTTTGAAAGTCAAAGGTCCCGTTCTATTGTAATTGCAAACCTTTAAAGAAGTTTTTCCGTGTAACCAACACATAAACTTTTTAATTATAATAACACCTAGCAACGCTCGAAGTCGTAAATCTTTTGGGTTACTAAGCAAAATTAGGTTTGCAGTAAGAGCTCAAGTTACAATAAATTAAGGCGAAACCAACATTTATTTATTACTCATTCTGTTACTTACCACAAGTTTGGTCTCGCCAATAACTTCTTATCCAACTCTCTTCGGTGAATTTTGTTTATGAGGTTTGTTCGTACTAGCTAAACAAAAGCCTTTAGTTCTTCACTCCAGACTGTCGCGACGGCTTCAACCTTCCCTGTGTTGCGTTCCCGTTTTTCATGGCCCTACTAACTCCCCCTGCAGTACACATAGGCCCTTTCCTATTAGAACTCGGGACCGATAATACCGACTCTTTTCATTTCATATACAAAGTTCATTTTGCTTCGACACCCAAACGTAATCACAGACATTGACGGCAAAACAAAGGAGGTTGATCTTTAATGTAATGATGTTTAGGGTTTTTGTCTCGCTCTTACAGACGTACGAAAACGTAATGGAAAATTGGTTTAGGTGCGGCTCGCGGCCCCACGTCGGGCGCCAGTTATGAGGTGTCGAGGGACAATTTATGAGAACTGAACGTTTGTTAACACTTCCTTAGCAACGGGTTTGGTTTATAACGGAAATTATTGAAAACAGCTGTTTCATTTTACTTTACTATTTTGTCTTTGGAAGTTAAATTGTCACTGGTACTCAATTTGTGACGCTCTTTTCGAGGTACATTATGCACAACAATTGAATTATACCAATGGTTTCGTGGAAAGAGTGTTATTTAATCAAATAATCAGTATTCAAAATTCCTCTCAACCCTCCACGGGTGTTTAGCATCAGGTTTAAGTGAATTCGATTTAGCTAAATGGAATGTTACGAAACAAGTGTAGCTCTTAGACAAGAGTTCTCTCTTGAGGACTTTAATTTTGTATTTTCTTGTTTCTTTGCCACTTGTTGCTACATCTAGTGTCAAACCCATTTCAAATGATCCTGTTTATTCAATTTACGTGTTTTAAGTCCCAATGGCTCAAATGTGTTTTCTTTCGTAAATGTTCCGATAAAAAACCTTGAATTTCGTTTGTAATAATATTTCCTTTACGTCGATGAAGGGCCAAGGCCCAAATTCTGAACGCAAGTAGTTTAAGTTTATTTCTCGGGAAACTTTCGGGGGCCAAAATATATATTATTTTAATCTTTTGAACAGAATTTGCAATGGAATATTCTTCAGTGCAAGCTCGCCGAGAGAGATGTTAAAGTTCGTTTTGCACACAACTATAAACCTCTAAACTGCTCGTTTAAGTTTCGACGGATGTTGCAAATCAGTGTAAGGATTGGGATAAAGCTTTTGATACGTCTAAGAACGCAATAAGTTACTTCTTTGAAAAAAAATATACTCATAGTTTCAAAACTTGATTTTCACACAGAATTCGAAATATAGTTACAAATCCTGTTTCATAAAACCCTAACAGAACTACTTGCATATAGGTGCACCCGTTGACAATTTGGAACCTGCACTGAATTGTAAGCAGGTGATACATTTTGTATTCCCTTTTCCATTCTGGAGTATAAACAAATATGCGAATGAGCATAACTTAGTTTTCCTCGCAAATTCGCAACATTTTCCTTGTTTTGCTTGTACAGGAAGTAACTCCTAATGATTTTTGCGAGTTTAGGAAAGACGAGCAATTCGTAAGATTAAGATGTCTAGGTGATTTTACGGTCAGAATTGGTAACGAATCTACATTTGGTGACTCCCTAGATCCATATCCAGATTTATTTAACCATCTGTTTAATAGTCATTACTTCTTCTTTTTCTTAGCGTATTGATGGAAATGTAAATTGTGTCGACACAGAAATGAAATACTTCTTTACTAACTTACTTCTTTCCTTCTTCAGCTTCACCATTTACATCTGTTACATCAGTTTCGTTTGATTTTACTACAAAACCACGACATGGTTCCGATAAGTCATCCGTATGTCGAACTAGATACACTTCAACACTTTGTTAGACGTTAAATCAACTGTTACATTGTTTATAGCTGAGAGGCAATCGCGAGAATTTGATTTTGCGGTAAAAGAATGAGTTAAAATCTTTATATTTTTGGAATTTTGTTGATAGCAAGCGTATATAGGTAGTGTGTTTCCAAAGTTTTTGTTATTGGGTGGTTATCGATTCGGACTTCATGAGTAAAAAGTTTCCCAAACGTTAGACTTCTATATGTATTCTTGAACCTCTTAACAAAGGAAGCGGCCGAATCTTTCGGGTACTACTAAATTATTTGAATGTATGACCCGCATTGAGCATCAGATACTTACAAGGTTATGAAATACGTCTTAAAACTAGAACTTTTAGGTGTATAAGCAATAAATACATTTTTAAATAGTAATGTTGTGTCATTTCCTTGATTCCCGAAATTTTCAGTGCCGCCCTCGTATTACCCAATATCAGTCAATACCGCACTAGAGATAACTGTTTCACGATCAGGATAAGCCTTGATGTGACTATCTGGAGACAAATCCAAATAATCTGCTGATAAGCAGACGTCCGAAATTTCCATAAAAAGTACGACGAATTTGTAAGTAAAAAATAAACTAGATTCATGTCATAAACAAACAAAAACAGCAAACAAACAGCTTATTATTAAATTCATGTTCCACTTTAACATAAAAATCCACGTAAATTTTAATATATTCAAACCGCCTCTTCCCAGCGAGAATTAGCCAATGCACACGACATTTTTCATCCAATAAATTTATGAATGCGAATTACATAAAATTTTCCATAAGGACGGTAGTCTGCTAATTAACATGGCCGCAGTAAAATGTAACACTGCGTTAAAACCGCAAATAAGTGAATATTACCTTGTTTATTGGTTATTTCCTGCTTCGCTCGGGATGTAGGTGAACTTTATTTTTAAAACTTGCTGTATTTTTGCAACCACATTATTATAAAAGACTTATTAATAGTTCAGAACCTCTTTCCTCCACGTGGCTCTTATTATTATTATTGTCCTCCAGTCTGGAGGGGTTCGCTATTGATCATAGGCCTAAGCGCTTGATTTGCATAATAGGTTAGGGTGGCTTGCTTGCATCCAATATTGAATCGATCCCAGAGTATCAATTATGCTGTAAAACGATCTGGGTATTAACAAAGTCAAGAATCTATTCTCGTATACCAGCCCACGTAGCATGGCGACGTAGAAACGGGGAAAGACTCGACAAATCTTTTGTTCACCTGTCATTTTGTCGATATTGAATAGACAAAATGACAGATGAACAAAAGATTTGTCGAGTCTTTCCCTGTTTCTACGTCGCCATGCTACGCGGGCAGGAGGGTCACGCTTCTGATTGGCTTCTTTTCTGATTATTACAATAAGCTTGTAGACTGAAAAAATCTAATTCAGTTAGATTATCAAAAAATATTTCACCCGTATTTTTTCTTTTGTTACCTAAACCAAAATTGACGAAGATGACGCTTTTAAAAGTCTCAATACACTCTCACGCCTTGGTATAATTTTTAGTGCGTTCTGACGTCACGACCACGAGCCCACTCCCGAATTTTGATGCGCTTTATCATTGTCAATATTCATTGATTTACAAAAACAAAAAATATGTGTTACATTATTTTCCTCGGATAGATCTGACCTCCATAACCCAGTTAGTACCGGGCAATACGATACGCCTTGGTAAGACTGGTTGTCAGACTTTTGGTCCCACACAGGCGGGTCCCGCGGGATCAGTCGACCTAATGAATTTTTGAATTGGTCAACTGATACCTAACGATTGTCAAAGATCTACAAATGACAGCCGGGACCAACGGCTTAACGTTTTTTCCGAGGCACAGAGGAAACTCGGTATGTAATGGGTGGTCACCCATCCATAGATCAACTTAGGCAAGCACGGCTTAACCTAACGATCGACCCGAGCAGCTGTTATTATTTAGCCACGAGTTCCTCTCAACATACCATCACGTCTTATTACAGACACCCGCCTATTAATTTTCGCTCACAGAAATGAGAAAAATTCTCGTGCAATAAAGCTTCGTCTATACTTCTCTGTCACATCTGGTCGTTAAACTTCAGTTCCAATCAAATCAATTCCATTCAAGCGTATATTATCGTGTTACAATTACACTGGCATCCGGTTTTAATAGATTTCGTCTTTTATTGAACGTTTTTTTTCATCCTCTGCCCTTTTTGGACTTCGGAATGGGGCGATCTGTTATTTCCCAAGGGTGTCGTCAGAGAGACTAGTGGATTTTATCAGGTGGATCGATCGTAGACTTGACTGATTTTTGAAAGATCTTTGGTTTTTATTCGGACCAGCTTTTTCCCGAGGCTTCCGTCGCGTTAATTTAGAATTTGACAATCAATTCTGGTTAATCTATACTTAATATTATAAAGCTGCAGTGTTTGTTTGTTTGTTTGAACGCGCTAATCTCTGGAACTACTGGTCCGATTTGAATGATTCTTTCAGTGTTGGGTAGTCCATTTATCGAGGAAGGCTATAGGCTATATAACATCACGCTGTGGCCAAAAGGAGCGGAGCATAAATGAAAAATATTGCAAAAACGGGGAAAAATGTATTCCTTTTGTGAGCTGTTTCTCTTTTATGTGACGCAGACGAAGTTGCGTGGGTCAGCTAGTAAACAATATAATTCAATCATGTTTCTAAAGACAGGTGGCGCTATCTTTTATCATAAGAACGTTATTGTTGTTTTCATCGGGAACAGTACTTTTTTTCTTGATGAAAGGTACCTTATGTCACTTTCTCTTCACCTGACAACGTATATGCAAAATTTCAGGATAATCTTTTCAGTAGTTTAGGCGAAAACGTGACAAACAAACTTACTTTCGCATTTATAATAATTAGTAAGGATAGTAAAGATGAGTTAAGGTATATTCCACGCGCGCCTCAAACAGAGTCAGCAATAGGAAGGGGTCCGCAAGGGCCAATGCCTGCCGGGGTTGCGGGACTGTTCGAAAGAGATACCGTGGCCCCGGAACACAAAGGGCGATGAAGGAACATGGATTGGTTTTAGTCAGTAAAAGTCTGACACTCCCTCCTGCTCCGCCCAGAGCACAGAATAGATAATAGTACTAGCGTACAGAAGTTGCACTCCTTTGATCTTGAAGAAAACCGACATTATAAACTAAACTGGGCCCACTCAATCTAAATTGTGCCTTGACGCCACGCGTTAGCGTATTTTATTCGGCGTCTCACTGCTTAATGGTCAGTCGGTAGGGTTGCCTCAAGTACTCAAAATAAAATACAACCAACATTTTTGTATTTTAATGTATTATTATTGAAATGTTAATTAAAACTTTTATAATTACAATTGTTTTACTCTATAATAATGTCTCATATATATCTTGCCTTCTCTAAAATTACGATTACTTATTAAATTTAATAGCAGCATAAATGCGAAATCTAACAAATAGGTAGGTAATTTTAAAATAAACTCTGATGGGAAGCATGGGCATGGAGCAGTGAAATTTATATAAAAAAGACATTTTTTTCTACATTTATTAACAGCAACAGTTTATTCGACTTATCATTTTCACTAGTAATGATTAATGATCAATAAATCAGTCAGTTAACAAACACGAAGTACGAGTAGGTAGGTACGCGACGCAAGGTCAAAAGAGCGCGAAAAATTAACGCGGCATACGTACGCAGTTACGCACGGCTGGAGCGCGACAGCCCTAGAGAGCTTGCATATTCAATATGCGCGTAGCGGTAGGTATTTATCTCATGCCTACACACGGAGTGCAATAGCTCTGCCCAGAGTGGGAGGAGTCATTTGATGATGAGCCATCCGAAAAAAAAAATGGTATATTCAACTAGAAGTTCGCTTTGTGTTTCGAATTAGTGGCTTCAAGCAAAGTATAGTGGTAAAAGGCTCTTAGAAAATCAAACATTCATAACATATCATTAAGTAACATTTGACTGTTACAGAATTTTGGCTTTATGTGTCTAATTCTCTACTATTATGACTAATAATATATTCGTAATAGATACTACATATTCACACAGTGTTAATTTAGTCTTTACACGCTCATTATTTGTCAGACATTACACATACTCCATTTCTCTTATGATAATTTGAATTACTTATGTCATTTGCAAAACACGAAAGTGGAAAGTGGAATGTAATTGCTTATTTGAAACAGTCATAAAGGCCTGTCAAGAGGCTTGTACTAGAAAAAGAGCATATTAAAAACGTAGTTTTCCAAGGCGAAGCGGTTACCTACGTAGTTTGAAAAGAGTACGGTTAGTAGAAAATGTACTCTTTCCATAACATTTTTAAATTGTTCTTTGCATTTTATTTCTTCTACAGTAATCGGTGGAGTGTGAAAAATCTATTTTCTCTCGTTTTTGCTGGCGTATTTATCAGCTTTGATCGTTTTGACATTTTTATCTGTATGCCAATCATTCTTTGGAAAGTATACTGTTTAATCTTCTAATACTATTGCGTGAAAATGCATTTATGAATTCAATGTTATATGTGTAATCAATTTGCACATTGACGCTGTAAAACTATGCTTTCATGCGGAAATATAAATAGGGATTATGCACGTAATTTTTCCTTCACTTAAATCAATAAAATACAGTACTATCAACCCAATAAAAGTATAAAAAGTTAAGTTCAACTAGTGCTTGTCGCACAAAAATAATATTAAACTCCTGTAATTTTCTACGACAGTTTAAACGTCCGTAGCCATGATTTGACGTCATTATCTACAATCTGCAATTGCAATAACAATATTATAATAAAATTTTAGTGAAACTTTAAGCACTTTTCAAATAAAAGTGTTTTTTTGACACAATGAACTTTGACGTCAATACCGGCTTATTATCGAGGATGGTGTGATTTGACAGTGCGTTCCGTTTCACCAAAAACATGCTACATAAAACAGTAAATTGTAAAATAAGTGATGTATTAGAAACTTAAACAAGTGTACCTTAATGTTTTTATGCGCCAATACAACTATACAAGGCATTTTTCATAAATAAAAAGTATTTTGTATTTGCCCTATGGGTCTCCTAAATACTATATAATCGGAGGATGTCAAGAGTGCACTGGGGTGTGAACGCGAAGTATCAATTTTGATCTGGCTTGAACTTGTATTGGCAAAGTGTCTCTTGTATTTAGTTCGGAACTTCCGATACTGTGACTTCCCACTAAAGCCAATTGCTTAAGTTTGTAGTTACGAGCTAAATTCCTTAAAGTTGTGAAATGCACAACTTCTTGAATGCAAAACTTTCACCAAACTTTATTCAATTCAGTTTTTACTTGCACATTTTATAAATTTTATCTTTATTGCTCAAGGCCACACGAAGCCAAGGCTATGATAAAATATTCCAAAACACGAACATAAAAAGCATTACATTGACCGATAAAGAAGTAACATGTTCATATAAGTTGAAGGTGATAAAATATAGGCCATAAAAATGCCTGAACTTATTTCTGTTACCACTTTTTCTGCTGACTACCGCCCGATGACCCATATAGAGTGGAGACAGAGTCGACTCATATTGATTTTCTCTTTGCCACGTGTAATATATACTTTTTAATGAACATATTTAGAATGAGAACTACCCTACTGGGACATAATGACAATATTGAATAAAAAAATAAATAAATAATAAATAAATAAATATTCACCCGGTAAGGCTGGAAACCGACCCTAACAAATTAAGTAAAGGTCTTGGTCGATGGGTTAATATTGTTAATTTCAAGAGGATTGTTTGCGAACAGTACCGAGTAATAAAATATTTAGGAAGACAAAACAAAATCTCAGTCACAATTTAGATATGGCCCAAAAATTTTGCTGTAATCTCGCACTGTACAAAATCCATTATCATAATCAGTTGAATCCTTGTGATGTTATTCGAAGTTTTTGACTATGATACCTTCAGTTTCCTACATTTATCACTGACACATCATTTCCCAAAATGCTAGGCAATAGTAAAAACCCGACAGCTAAACTTAAGAGCGGGCCGAGCTTCTGGCGCTAATAGATTTTAGGTATTCTATGTGCTCCACGTATGTGTGCGTAAGGCACACCCGCAAAAGCACTGTACGCTAGTGATTGACTAAATCGGAAAGATATCGAATCTTCCATTTATTTTTGTACAATTATTTTTTTGGGATCCTGAAAATAATTAAATAAAAAATAATGTCCGGAATATAATATTATAATAAAATTAACAATATGTAGCTAAAAAATATATTAATAAGTAAATTAAAACAATAAAATATCCGGTTACGTTGGTTTAAGCCAGCGGTCGGCAACCCGCCGCCGTCTCACTTGCGGCCCGTAAAAGTTTTGTAAATAAGTTATAATTATCAAAATAAAATAAATGCATGAACAAACCACAATCGACCGTATAGTGTGAATCCAGCCTTAAGGTAGTCTATATTTTTTCCATAGAAATTTCGGGAGGGAATTACTCCACCGTTGGACACTGTACATACAAACTCCAAAGTTATACATGATATCGTTTTGTCTCAATAATAATTTTACACACACACAACACAGAACAGCACAACAGGAAACAGAATAGTAAAATAAAAAGCCATTAAGGCTGATGCTCCAGGGTAACCCGCGAAATTTTAAATTTTCTTACTTTTTTTGCAATTCGCAGGCCAGTGCTAGGTTGTATGTTGATTAAAATTGTTTGTTTGCGACTGTAAGACGTATGTAGTTACAGAATTATAATCATCAAAATCATCAATACAACCCTCCAAGTTCATAAAGGTGCAAGAATGATTTTGACCTTGGAAAAGTAATTTTTCCACCTTTATGAACTTTGAGGGTTGTATTGATGATTTTGATGAATATAATTCTGTATCTACATACGTCTTACAACCGTGAATAATATTTTAATCAACATACAACCTAGCACTGGCCTGCAAATTGCAAAAAACGTAAGAAAATTTGAATTTCGCGGGCTACCCTGAAGCATTCGCCTTAAAGAGTTACGAGCTACCAAAGATTCGTTTTACTTTTTATTGACAATTTTAACGCAACTTTGGGCGTAAATTAGTAATAAAAGATGTGTCAAATTTCCAAAACAAGTCGGTACTGACAAAGCACAATTATCGAAGAATTCAATCAATTTGATTTGTACTTGATGTATGCCCTGGTTTTTTTCATAAAACTCGATTTTTCAAAGTTCTTTTCGTATTTTTTAGGCACCTTTTACTATGAATTATCTTGCATCTCACTGAGCTCATTCTGTCGGGCACGATGCCAGGTGAGACAGCGTGCTTTTTGGGCACGCGCAACAGTGAGTTCGAGCCCGCGATAAGTGCAACCTCAACAAGCGCTTTTCATTTTTTCTATGGGATATGATACGTAGGTATATTGGGCTTCTAGAGTTAATATCACAAGTGCTGCCCGCCTTTAGTTTATTTTGGCCCTTGCCTGCCAAAAGGTTGCCGACCGCTGGTTTAGGCTGTCATGGCCTATTGAAACAGTAGTTAGTAGCACGAGGATAAGGCATAATATACGATAATTCAAAGCCAAAAACACTCCACCGATTTAACCTCAAATTTAATTAACTTACTTTACGAAAGTTGGTTACGCGATTCTCTACTATGCTGTAAAATAATCAAAATACGTAAAAACATTATTACAAATCGATATTCCAACCGGGTTAAAACGGTTGACAAATTAAAAAATCGACTAAAATAGCAATATTTCATTCGTCAGTCGATATTGTCGACAGCCTACGTCAGTGGATCTCCACACGCACATCCCTAACTAGTCGCAAGAAGAAGCGGCTGTACTACGCGAAGTATCCGCCTAATGAAGTATCGTTTTGTGATTTTTACATTGCTTGTCCAGTGACTTAGCGACAAACTTACGTAGTGGTCAAAGAGCAATGTATTTATTGCAAAAATAGTACAGTCGTCACGTTGTTGTTGTTACGATCGCGGTCCGAAAGTCGAAATTTAATAAATTATATTTCTATGGCGCGCCGCAAAAATCAACAAGCGACACAAGCTCCCCGTCCAACAGCCGAAGCAGGACTAAAGCGGATAGGGGGGAAGCGTGGCGGCTCTGGTTAGAACGGGCGGCACGCACGCTAATTTAGGTATTTCCTTCATAATATTCAAACAAAGACACATTTCGAAAATGTAAAACGTATACGTTATAGAAAACATATAGTTTTGTTATTATTCAAAATCTGATGATCTTCCGTGAAGTATTTACGCCGTACTTAGGGTTTATTTTGTTTTTTAGAGATTACTTTGGATTTTTTTTCTATCGAGGAAACTAAAAGTAATCGTGTTTCTAAAGCGTATGATGTATTGAGTGAATCCTTAAATATCATACATATTAATTGCATAACTGAAGGATAAGTAATAACGATGCAGTAAGGGATCAAGCGAATGCAATTATTTTGGAATTACGTATCGTTTGCTCGGTAGCGCCTTAATGTTTCTGAAACTGACAACATTTTTACTGTGCATTTTGAAATTTAAATTCAAATAATCGTTTACTTTATTCAACCGCAAAATCAGGTCATGGTACTACATTATGTAGGCGTACACGAGCCAGGGATAAGCCTTTATCCTTAATAATTATGTCATGAACGTGAGTTACATACTGATATTTAGTCTCTGGTTAGACTGGAAAGCGACCTCAACATAAGTTTATATTTAAGAAAGGGTTAGAAGGAGTGATGTTGGAAAAGTAATTGGATAAACGCAGAATTTTGCATCAATTAGTTATTGAATAGGGGTTTTTATCCGCACATCTTTTCTTGGCCCTTCATAGTTAAAATCTGTTGGACAACCTAAAACCCCACCATCCTACGTAATTACTTCATCAGTTTCTTTTGCTTCTGCTATTTCTGTTATAACTGTCTCTGTAAAAGCAATCTAAAGAACAACATTTTATACGAGAACATAATATAACGGGTTTCTTGCATGTCATATGGTGACCTCTTAACTTGCAAATGTGGCGTTTTACCTGTTGCTTTGCCTTTCAAAGAACTGAAAGCCTGAATAAATGAATGATGCACTGGAAAACCGGATGCTTAAGTTACTATTCATATCTTCGTTAAGATGTAGTGAACGTTCTTAGAGTTTATATTTAAGACCTTAATGATGGTCTTCAAACGCCGTGTTTCTATTTCAGTCCATGCTCAAGTCAAAGGCCGTTTACAAGTAGAACTTGCAAATCTTGTAGCCTTATGGCGTATTGGCTTTTGATAACGCGTGGCTTAGCCCGTAATGTAATGTACGGAGATTAACGCACGGGAACGTTTAAATGTGAAACGTTTAAATGTGACTTAAGACACTCGGGGATAATGTAGCTTCGAGTTAGTGAATAATTTAGTATCTAGTTCCGAAGAATATCTCCTACATACAAAATTACAAACAACATTATAAAAGACATGTAAACGGGTATTTATCGCCAATTTTACCTTTAATTTAAGTCCGACGTACCCGATATACCCGTATACACGTGTTTTATAATGTGTTCTGATCGTGAAAGTTTAAAAAAAAAGACAATTACAAACAAATTTTACCTTTCTATAATTACTGATCATGGCGCTCCTAATTACAATCGTCTTCATTTTGACATTTCATTACTTTGAGTTGGTTAAGAATATGTAAAACAGGCATTAAATACGAGGCGCAGTGAATTAAATTGTGAAATTAAGTTTCAGTAAGTTGAATTGTCAAATGAAAATCGTTCTGAATAGGGTATTGTACAGAGGGTGACGTTTGTCTGTCTCCTGTTTATGTAACCCACTACCAACGTCATCGTTGTGATAGAGTTATGGTCAAGACTAGGACATGGGAAACCGGGTTTCGGTCTCATAGACAGGAAGTTTTACATGCCTTGACCAAAAACCCAGGAAAAACCGTTTCACTATCGGATCGAAACCCGGTTCCGCATGCTCTAGTCAAGGCTTATTTGACTCTAATATGAATGGGAATTATTGATACGATGAAAATATGAAACAGGGTGTAATATGTTACATTTATGAGATTATGTTACGTTATCGGACGGCTAGTTCAAACTTCATGGTTCTTGAGTATTCCCCTGTAGATATAGGGAGTTTTCAAGGCGACTTTGTGCAAATGAGACCTTGAATCTGTACTGCATACGGTCTTACATGTAGATAGTACTGTTAATCGATCGATGAAGGCCGTATTGGGGGTCGATAGTCTATAAACGGCTGATAGTTAAACGTAATGTAAAGGGGATGAATGTTTTGTAGGTGGTATAACATTCTTATTATTTTAGTGGATAGATTTTACGAGGCGGGTAGTTAACTTCATTGGAAAAGGGTAGGTTTTGCTATTTTATGAATATTTTAGTGTTCTTTGCTGTGATTTTACCGTACAGCACAAGCATCAAGTTTTAAACATGGCACGGACACGGACGGCACTGTTGGAGCAGTGGCTAAGCGACTGGCTGCTGCGCTGCATGTCGCGGGTTCGATCCCAACTCGGAAGAAATAATTGTATGGGCTACAGGTTGTTCCGGGTCTGGTTGTTTGTGTATGTGAGTTTAAATGTTTGTAAAAGCACCCACGAAATAGGAGTAATTCTTCGTGGGATAAAGTTTTTGTAAAAAAAAAAACATAAGTATCTATTTTTTTGTTTTTATCATGAAATATCGGCTCCGCATCGAAGTGTAGTCACACCCTACGATTGCAAACAACCAAATTTTTATACGTTTTAACAATTAATTTATCTAGTCGCGAAGATAAAGTTCTTACTCGGACACTGTTAACAAATGAAGTAGGTGAGTTTTCTCAAAAGAAACTCTAACATTCAACAACACTTTACGAAGTAGAATTATGAGACGAAAATTCAAGAAAGGAGCTGAAAAGGAATTGTAATGCATCTCTTCATTTTAGCTTGCACGAGGTAGACCACCGGTTTCATAACGTCAGAATATTTCGTTTCCACAATTTCATGAAACCGTTCTTCATTAATGTAGTTTTACTTTTCTCCTGTATGTCCCCCCAGCCGTACCCGAATGGGTACAGTGCATTTTTATTTTAATTGTGTCTGTAATTGCGGGTATCGAAGAGCTACAAGTTTATGAAATTCACGTCATCCGTACTTAACTTAATATTGTATAGACAGAAGGGACTCTGTCTGTTCATTTGTCTGTCTATCTGGACATCTAATCAATGGCTCACAGATAGACAATAACCTAAGTTACAACGTAGATTTTATCTTCTTATCCCGAGTACATATGTTCCTGTAGAATAATTCCCGACGTACACGCAAACCTGTTAGAAAAGTGTGAAATATTTTAAATTTAACTCAGGTATTTGAAATGTATAACCAGGATATTCCCTGTACGAGGTCTGTGGGTGTTATTGCACACACAATTTCCATATACAAACACCGATCTTCAAAGTATCTGCGGACCATACAAATATTTGTTCGGATACGGAAATCGAATGGCAACCCGAGCAACCTTGCATTATGCTTGGGGTCTCATTCCATTTCCGCTGTCAGGCTGTCATGGCCATGTCATCCTGTTAAAGTAGGCAACTAATTTGGTGTAGACGTCCCTGTTTAACCGTGTCAGATGTTGATGAGGCTGTGAAATGTATATCAAAATAATATTAGACTAAATTCGACACCGACGCTGCCGCAGTTGCGATCAATGAGGCCACTTACTGAGCCAAATTGTTCTTGTTAAACAGATACATAATAGGAAGTCTAAAAATGTCACCTGTGATTGAAAAGTTGTGTGGTTATGATTATCGGGGTATGGACATCTGATGCGGAGGATTTAGGAGAATGTCGTGAGGAAAGTTTTGAGTATGAATGTGGATAAGTAGAGGAAGAGCAAAGAAGCGATGAATGGACTGTGTGAAGGATGGTATGACTGAAAAGGTGGTCACTGCTGAGATGACAAACACCAGAGAATTGTGAGAAGAAGACATGCTGCGCCAAACCCAAATAAATTGGGATAAGGGTGTATCATCAATTTGAAAAGAAATTTAACTGTCCCACTACAGCTGAAACCCACTAAAGTAGAGAACAAACGAGCATCGATCACACACTGCGTTGGCGAAATCAGGCCATTTAGTACTACTTCCTCTCGCTGTTTTCCTACGCCATAAGTCAGTGAAGTACAAAAATAAACTGTCAATCAACACCTGAACTTTATTTCTAAAGAAGTCAGTCTCAGAGAATCAATACTTAATATAAATTAGTGGGTAACAGTAGCAGTAAAACAATAAAACAGTAATCACTCAATCACAACCTGGGACGCAAATTGCTTCGTGGAACCATAGTGCGTGTATACCGGCGCGCGCGCCGTCCGTGAAGCAATTGAAAGATTGCTCCGGGGCACACTACAAAATGAAGCACGCAAAAGCACTAATTTGTATGAAGAGACTCATTGACTGGAAGTGATTGGTCAGATGACGCGATGAATTTTGAACTTCTTCTTTGCGTGTCGATAACAATTTAAATTAATAATCAGCCTAAAATTGGGACCTTCAGTAGCGTCCATCAGTTCCTGTAATGTAACATGTAACACAGGACAAGCAGGGCTATAGTAACATTCCAGGACAGAGTCCTCTATGAACTTCTTACACTTATTGTTGAAAGAGCTTAAAGATGTGGCTTGTGACCTTGCTGTGGGGGTACAATTTCGTTCTTTAATTGAGACAGAAATATTGAAAGCTTTAAGAGGGCTAATAATAAATGGTAGTCAAGAAACTACGAGTAATATACAAGTGAATCTTCTCGCTGTATCTTCATTGTGTCATACTAATGAAGAAAGTTTAGTAGTTTAACGGTGACATGAAATTGTTTAAAGTGCTGTTAATGGTGTGGGAATTAAGAATTAAGGTTAATTTTAAAGCACGAAAGATAGTCGAAATATTAGGAAAATTTGAAATTACTGTGAGGCAAATAGGTCTCAGCGTATTTACAGATTTTCCTTAACCACGCCCATCAATCAGGCCTATTTCTAAAATTGACGATCTTAATAATGATAGTCTCCCGTTTCCCTTATTACAGTATCGTCTAGAAACTTGTTACGCTTTATAAAATTAAATGTAAAGGCGCACAATAATTATGTTGTTCTTGTGCTTCTCAATATTGACTTAGTTAAAATTGAAGAAAACTTAGTGTCTACAATGAATCAGTCTCTTCCGTTCTATTGAAGTAATATCTTGTTTTACAAAGCTAAGAAGCTTAGTTTTAAATATTATTTATAAGACTTAATCCTCCAGTTAAGTAAACATATTTAACGAATATTTCTTCTAATAAATTTCCGTAAGCGCTCGCACCATTCGTTTTTCTGGATTATATAATGCATCTGTTACTGACAGGGATTCTCCTTCGAAAATACGAATTCTACAAATCTTTAAGCTGGCTTATTATCCCTATAATATAGCTGTTATTTCATCTCTAAATATATCTTTCAAAGTGGAGCCTTTAATCATTTGTTCTTCCTTTGTGAATTAATGGTCCTGAAATAAAAGCATGAAATTAATTATATAAATGCTCTTTTGAACACATCCCACTCATAACACCTACAGCTATCGATATTCCAGTTTGGAGTTTTTAAATATGAATCCGAACATTTATAATAACATTTATTCAGATTTCGCTTCATAAAATATTCCTATCAAATTCAGTTGCAAATACAATGGCTCAAAAATATACTCATTCATTTCTCGTTCACCGGGTTCCGGATAGAATTGATGGAGACTGGGTTGCTGTCGCTCAAATTGACCGGGGTCCTAGCAACAAAAGTGTACGCTCAATTTTGCCGATATTCAAAGCTGTTTTGTTCAAGCAATCTGAAATAAACACGCTCGATTGACCGCTGTTTTTATTATGAACAACTTACTTACTACTACTACTTAACTACAACTACTACTCCACTACTACTACTTTAACTTACTTACTTTTATGCTTAGGCATTGATATATTTTTCTCTGTATACTCCCTGTGTGCTGTAGAAGTTTTAAGTAGCTCTCTAGCAATATTGCTACCAGATTACTTGGCAGTTTTCCGTGTTGCGTGAACTTTGTCAAGGCACTTTTCTTACTCTACTCTCGAAAACTATGTTTTTCACTGAAGAGACTTCTATTTTCATCTATGAAACAACAAGTGGCACTAGTGAATCTTTTTAATTAAGGCATTGAAGTTTACTTTCTCTTTTGCACAATTTTCTATCCTATTTTCAAGATTGTCATAGACTTTATTTTGATTGAATGTATTTCCGCACTAGTAACTTAAATCACGTATCCATCTATCTTATCTATGAACACATTCACCAGTTTGAAAGAACCCCACCTTAACAAACCTTTCAAATCTTTGACCTCTTTCCCTTCAATCTTCAAAAAAAACCACTCCATCCTTATCTTATCATATAGAAACTGGTAGCTTATCTAAACTGTTCAGTAGTGACGTAATGTGGGCTGCGTCTGTCGTGGGCGGGGTTCGGTTCTCGACCTTATTACCGACGTTGTTTTGGGCGACAGCTGTAAAAAATACTCCTAGCTCCGTTAGCGTAATGGCGGTGCTAGAGTGATTGAATGAATGAAAGGAAGAGTGAACGATTGCGGAGATGATTTTAAGTGCCTCAATGTTGTCTAGTTTTGGCGGTTGTAGTAGGTGTGTTATTGATGTTGGGTTTGCAATTTTATTAATGTGTCTATTTGTAAGTCTGGGTAGATATTCTTGAAGTTAAATATACTCCTTACATATAACTAATTTGGTGAATGAAGAAAGTTAAGCGCTGCTCGAATACTTCAGGATAATCGTCCCTAGGTTATTTGTGTCTTGCAGTAAGAACATGTCAAATTAATATCAGGTCTAAAAAACTGGCGGTGTAAAATCAGCGAAATTAAAAATAAAAGACACCGAAATTTGTTGCTTTTTTGTTGCTAATTAGTTGCTAAAAAAAATTTTTTTTGCTCCAACTGTTCGCGAAAAATCGGCAATAACGCTAACTTTTCATTAAGATAGCGTGGAAATCACTGGATGTGAAATGATCGGTCAAGCGAATAGGGGTCAATTTGTTGCTAATTTGTTGCTGAAAGATGATAAAATTTGTTTTTTTTTTATTACGCCAAAACAAATAATGTCCACGCCAACTTAACTCTCGAGTTTTCCGTGAAAAAGCTAAATGAAAATTTGTTGCTGCTTCTATTACATCTTGTCCGAGTACAGAGAGTCAGCAACAAAATAAAAACCAGAAGTCAAGAGAAGTTGGATATCGGTTTACAAAAAAACCGGCCACGCCAGCTTAACTCTCGAATTTTCCGTAGCAAAACTATTGTAAAAATTTGTTGCCGCTCATACTGCAGCTAGTCTTGAGTACAAAGAGCCAGCAACAAAATAAAAATTAAAAGTCGGATTACTTTGGAGATCCGTTCCGTTTACAAAAAAACCGGTCACGCCACCTTAACTCTCGACTTTGCGGTAGATAATGCTAAATAAGGATTTGTTGCTGTTCATACTGAAGCTAATCTGAGTACAGAGAGTCAGCAACAAAATAGAAACCGGAAGTCAAGAGAAGTTGGATATCGGTTTACGAAAACACCGGCCACGCCAGCTTAACTCTCGACTTTTCTGTGGAACAAAAATTTGTTGCTGTTCATACTGAAGCTAGTCTGAGTACAGAGAGTCAGCAACTAAATAGAAACCGGAAGTTAAGAGAAGTTGGAGATCGGTTTACGAAAAAACCGGCTACGCCAGCTTAACAATTTTCCGTAGAAAAACTATTGTAAAAATTTGTTGCCGCTCATACTGCAGCTAGTCTTGAGTACAAAGAGCCAGCGACAAAATAAAAATTAAAAGTCGGATTACTTTGGAGATCCGTTTACGAAAAAACCGGTCACGCCACCTTAACTCTCGCCTTTGCGGTAGATAATGCTAAATAAAGATTTGTTGCTGTTCATACTGAAGTCTGAGTACAGAGAGTCAGCAACAAAAAGAAAGCGGAAGTCAAGAGAAGTTGGAGATCGGTTTACGAAAAAACCGGCCACGCCAGCTTAATTTTCGACTTTTCTGTGGAACAACTATTGTAAAAATTTGTTGCTGTTCATACTGAAGCTAGTCTGAGTACAGAGAGTCAGCAACAAAATAGAAACCGGAAGTCAAGAGAAGTTGGAGATCGGTTTACGAAAAAACCGGCTACGCCAGCTTAACAATTTTCCGTAGAAAAACTATTGTAAAAATTTGTTGCCGCTCATACTGCAGCTAGTCTTGAGTACAAAGAGCCAGCGACAAAATAAAAATTAAAAGTCGGATTACTTTGGAGATCCGTTTACGAAAAAACCGGTCACGCCACCTTAACTCTCGCCTTTGCGGTAGATAATGCTAAATAAAGATTTGTTGCTGTTCATACTGAAGTCTGAGTACAGAGAGTCAGCAACAAAATAGAAAGCGGAAGTCAAGAGAAGTTGGAGATCGGTTTACGAAAAAACCGGCCACGCCAGCTTAATTTTCGACTTTTCTGTGGAACAACTATGGTAAAAATTTGTTGCTGTTCATACTGAAGCTAGTCTGAGTACAGAGAGTCAGCAACAAAATAGAAACCGGAAGTCAAGAGAAGTTGGAGATCGGTTTACGAAAAAACCGGCCACGCCAGTTTAACTCTCGACTTTTCTGTGGAAAAACTATAGTAAAAATTTGTTTCTGCTCATACTGCAGCTAGTCTGAGTACAGAGAGTCAGCAACAAAATAGAAACCGGAAGTCAAGAGAAGTTGGAGATCGGTTTACAAAAAAACCGGCCACGCCAGCTTAACTCCCGACTTTTCTGTGGAAAAACTATAGTGAAAATTTGTTGCTGCTCATACTGCAGCTAGTCTGAGTACAGAGAGTCAGCAACAAAATAGAAACCGGAAGTTAAGAGAAGTTGGAGATCGGTTTACAAAAAAACCGGCCACGCCAGCTTAACTCTCGACTTTTCTGTGGAAAAACTATAGTGAAAATTTGTTGCTGCTCATACTGCAGCTAGTCTGAGTATAGAGAGTCAGCGACAAAATAGAAACCGGAAGTCAAGAGAAGTTGGAGATTGGTTTACGAAAAAACCGGCCACGCCAGCTTAACTCTCGACTTTTCTGTGGAAAAACTATAGTGAAAATTTGTTGCTGCTCATACTGCAGCTAGTCTGAGTATAGAGAGTCAGCGACAAAATAGAAACCGGAAGTCAAGAGAAGTTGGAGATTGGTTTACGAAAAAACCGGCCACGCCAGCTTAACTCTCGACTTTTCTGTGGAACAACTATTGTAAAAATTGGTTGCTGTCCATACTGAAGCTAGTCTGAGTACAGAGGGTCAGCAACAAAATAGAAACCAGAAGTCAAGAGAAGTTGGAGATTGGCTACGCCAGCTTAACACCCGACTTTTCTTTAGAAAACCAATAGTAAACATTTGTTTCTGCGCATACTGCATCTAGTCTGAGTCAATGATATTATATAGTAAAAAAGGCAGATATCGCACTAGCACGCACAAATTCTTGAAGACAAAGTGATACAATTGTTGCACTTTGATAGCTAGCTATCTCTTTCTATCTTATACGTTCCGTATTATCTATCGCTGTCGTAGTTTTAAATTACTCGCAACGATATCTGAACGCCATTCAGTATGAACATGGCGTATCTTCTTTATAATATCATTGAGTCTGAGTACAAAGAGTCAGCAAGAAAATAGAAACCGAAAGTCGGATTAGTTTAGAGATCGGTTCACGAAAAACCGGCCACGCCAGCTTAACGTTTGAGTTTTCCGTGTAAAATGCTAAATCAAGATTTGTTGCAACTCGTTTTGCAGTTTGTCTGAATATAGACAATCAGCAACAAATAGAAACCGCAAATTAAATACGTTTTAGATTGATCAGTATAAAGATGTCCCAAAGATATGGTAATTTTTTTTTAAGGAATACTAGAAACAGAATAGAAAATAGAATAGGTGGAATGGAATAGATGAAAAACTATTATAGCCCTCGAATTTGACTTATCTCAAGTCGTTTATTATGTTACGTAAATTAAATCAAAGTCTTTAAAAAAAATACTATATTACTTTTTTGCTGACTCTTTATACTCAGACTAGCTGCAGTATGAGGAGCAACAAATTTTCACGATAGTTATTCCACGAAAAAGTCGTGAGTTAAGCTGGCGTGGCCGGTTGTTTCGTAAACCAATCTCCAAACTAATCCGACTTTCAATTTCTATTTTGTTGCTGGCTCTTTGTACTCAGACTAGCTGCAGTATGAGCAGCTACAAATTTTCACCATAGTTTTTCCACAGATAAGTCGAGAGTTAAGCTGGCGTGGGCAGTTTTTTCGTAAACAGATCTCCAACTTCTCTTGACTTCCGGTTTCTATTTTGTTGCTGACTCTCTGTACTCAGACTAGCTTCAGTATGAACAGCAACAAATTTTTACAATAGTTGTTCCACAGAAAAGTCGAGAGTTAAGCTTACGTAGCCGGTTTTTTCGTAAAGCGATCTCCAACTTCTCTTGACTTCCGGTTTCTATTTTGTTGCTGACTCTCTGTACTCAGATTTGCTTCAGTATGAACAGCAACAAATCTTTATTTAGCATTATCTACGGCAAAGTCGAGAGTTAAGCTGGCGTGGCCGGTTTTTTTGTAAACCGATATCCAACTTCTCTTGACTTCCGGTTTCTATTTTGTTGCTGACTCTTTGTACTCAGACTAGCTGCAGTATAAGCAGCAACAATTTTTCACTATAGTTGTTCCACAGAAAAGTCGAGAGTTAAGCTGGCGTGGCCGGTTTTTTCGTAAACCAATCTCCAACTTCTCTTGACTTCCGGTTTCTATTTTGTTGCTGACTCTCTGTACTCGGACAAGATGTAGTAGAAGCAGCAACAAATTTTCATTCAGCTTTTTCACGGAAAACTCGAGAGTTAAGTTGGCGTGGACATTATTTATTTTGGCGTAATAAAAAAAAAACAAATTTTATTTTTTCTCTTTAGCATCTTTCAGCAACAAATTAGCAACAAATTGACCCCTATTCGCTTGATCGATCATTCCACATCCAGTGATTTCCACGCTATCTTAATGAAAAGTTAGCGTTATTGACGATTTTTTGCGATCGGTTGGAGCAAAAAAAAAATTTTTGTAGCAACTAATTAGCAACAAAAAAGCAACAAATTTCGGTGTTTTTTATTTTTAATTTCGCTGATTTTACACCGCCAGTTTTTTAGACCTATTAATATCTGAGTTGATACAACACAAAACATTATAAATTATCCAGTGCAATTGAATTCTGACATACAAAAAACCACTTCAAGAGGACAAATACAGTTTCAATCGTTTGCAAAAACTCAATTAGGTACCTGATACCCGTAATTTAGCTCCATACACTATTCCCACACTAACAGCTATCCGACATCAACAAAGTGTTCCAACAAATCGCGACGTACGGAAACGAACCGTTACTTGATTATCGTATCCGGCGAAACATTACCGACCACTTAATTTAACCACGAATCATATAAGACCTTTAATATACACCTGTTCGGCATTTTGAATAAAACGTCCCTTATTAGCTGTGAGTTCTTCGAAGAATTCGTGCATTGGAACTGTGTAAAAAGCGATTTATTTACGTTCAAGTGTTGCATCTCTGATATCATCAACAATTTGACACACAAAAATGTTTTAGAAACTACTTTCGTATTATTCCTCTCTCTCGTCTAGTTACAATTCTTAGAATCAACGTACGGTTTGCTTTGTATGTAAACAGGCTTAAGGTTTTTTACACTCGTCCATCAGTCTTGTCATCGGCTGTCAATATCGCGCGCGCCGACACGCCTAGACAAGAAGACATGCGTGCGCGCAGTTCTATAGGATGTGTGTGACGTAGCTACCGCAATAGCGGTACGGTACTCATGATCATTATGTGCTTGACTAGCGTTGGGAACGGACGTGTTGACGCATGTTTGATTTTGTTAGCTGTTTCTGATAGTTCCTTATTAATGTGATTATTGGTGGCGGTGTTAATCTAGTAACTGTTGATTGTGTTGTTGTCTCATAGGACCCTGATTCCATCGAACACATTAACTCTTAGTTTAACGTTGTTATCAAACTTCGTTGAGATTCAGAAATTAATCTTAAAGAGCTAATAGGAAGGCAAATTTCATTTCATAGAAAGTAATAGTGATATAAAACATGGTTGTACATTCAACTCAAGTACTGCATGAAGTACTTGACATATTTAGAAAGTGATTTATGATTGATCAACTTGGCACTTTATAAATTAAGTAATCGACAACATTAACACACTTATTGATATCGCCCACATGTGAAATGAGTTATCTGTCTGTCTGGTCTGTTGTATGTTATGAGGTCAAGATTGAACACCCACAAACTGAAATGACCATTACACATTGGTAATTTTTCATCGAATTTTACGAACAGTTTTTTTGTGGTTTTTGGACTGCTGTGATTTCACGAACCATACTGATCTTTGCAGTGTTTGTGCCGGTGGTCTGTCTTTATTCTGCATTTTGTTAATATCACGTAACACATCTTGATTAATGATTGAGAGAGTTTATTTTGGTTATTCATTGCATTCACCACTGAATCAAAATTGAGATACTATATGCTAAAACACATTCATCTCACATTTTTTTAAATAATATGTTCAAATCATAACACTATTTCGCAAATGCAGTATCATAATTATTCCCGAAAGATATTAGTTCGGCAACTTTACTACTGTCTTGTTCTCCTAGTAAACAGACAAAACTATTCGAAAACTATGTAGGTAAGTACAAACATGTTTGATGGTTGCCATACCATCCCTTCACATCCTGTAGATAATATTGTAAGATATAATATAACTAAAGGATTGACCATTTTTATAGCCGTAGCTTTGGCCATATCTTTAGTGTCTGTATTACCGCAACTCGCCTGATGTGAAACGATGATGCGGTGCCTAGGGTGCCGTACGCTTTCCTGCTCGCGTAGCATGGCGACGTAGAAACGGGGAAAGACTCGACAAATCTTTTGTTCATCTGTCATTTTGTCTATTTAATATCGACAAAATGACAGATGAACAAAAGATTTGTCGAGTCTTTCCCCGTTTCTACGTCGCCATACTACGCGGGCTAGAAGAAACTACACTCTAACTTTGAAGAGATCGAGATCCAGATTATAATGAGTCTATAAAAAAAAACGTTATAATGCTGTCTTCCTACCAGTAACTCTAAAGATTATGACAAACCTTTTAACAGTGATTTATACTATTCAACTTAAATAAATAGTTGCCCCCTGATATACGACATTGTACCTCTTACTCAATTGTTTCCATCTAAATGGAAGTTACATATTTTCTTCTAGGAACATAACGTCCTGTTACAACTTAGTTAATACAGTTTTGGTTATGTTTCTAGTACTGCTTAACTAGCTCCTTACTTCCTGGAGCAATATCGAAAACTGAAAGTTTCAAGAATATTTCAACTTCAGGAATACGCCCCTCGTTTCTACGACAGCCAATTCCAAAATCCACAATATAGAGAACAGTAAAGGTAAAGATTAGCGAAATCGTCAATGTGATTGCCAATAATCCTTGGAAACGTAACAACACCACTAAACTTGTGAGTTCCAACCAATAACATGTTTTGAACTGCGTCAAGTAACTCCGTAACGTCGTCTTGGGAACGATGGAGACCGTCTGGAAGGTGGATGGGGTGGCCCCCAACTCCCCTCCTTTCCATACCTCCCTTTTATCCCATACGACCTTTGTCTCGTGCGTTTCCGCGTTTCGTATCCTGCTACGCATCCTGTACGATCGTTGCAGATCTTCTGCACGTTAGAAAAAATTAAATTGTATGCTTCGACGTGTATTTTTACTTGTGCTTTTATGAAGAAAAATATTGCAGTGACGGTTTTACCAGTTGCTGGTCTACAATACCATGTATTATAGTTGTATTTCTTTACTGTGTTGACATCTCCAGCATCAATAATGTGGAAGGATTTATGATCAGCTTTACTTTTTTTCTCCGAATTCTTGTTATTGATTTTATTGTTGCTTGGCTTTTCCTCAATAAATATTATAACATCAAGCCTTGTAATGCTCGAATGGTAAGGCCGAGGTTTACCTAACAGTACACCCACATTTCGTCACAGGGGGAATAGACCTGTCTATTGCCATCAGTTGGGCACAAACTCAGAAATTCTTGAACTGCTCGACCCGGAAATCGAACCAGCTCAGCAGTCAGGTTCCTCAATAAATGTGCTAGTCCATAATATTTCGAGATTGGTTCAATATTATTACTGTGTACATTTTCTCTTTATTAACTGTTAATAGTTCAGCTTCCAGTACTGCAAGCTACAAGGTACACACCTTATCTTGCCGCGCAAGTTGCCAGTGTTTACCCTCCCCCTAGTTGCTATTCTCTGGGGACGGATTAAGCAAGTTCTACCTATTTATCATTATGTACTACATCCTTGTGCTCTCCTAGTCCTTTGTCTAGAATCATTTCCTTGGAATCACGTGATAATAGATTACTATTAGGGCTATCACTATTAGTATTTTGAATTCTGATTATTTATATTTATTTACTGATAGCTGTTACGTTGGCTAACCAGACAGGTTTTGTGTGAAAAAAATGTTTTACAAGGGAATCATTAAATTTTCAATCACGTGAGGTTTTTTTGGGCCACTTTTATAGTCCCCTCTCCCGCTTTGGTGATAAATCATGATGTTTTAGGTGACCCGTTCTCCCCCTGTCCAGCATTACGTGTATTTATTTAATTTAAAAAGATCAGCTAAGTAGTTAATATCGGTTTTTAGTTAAAAAAAAAGTTTTTGTTTTTTTCTGACAAAAATTCGCTGGTTCAGGTTTTTAATAAATCACTGGTAAAAAAGAATACACGTTTCACAATACATTATTTTTTTTCATCTCAATAAGATTACACGCGATTGTCACATGGCCCTCTCCCCTCCATCGTGATTAATCGTATTTTTTTCTGACCCTCCCTGCCCCCTGTTAGAAGCCTAGAAGCCCACCCGATTAAAAGACGATCCCTTAGCCAAAACAATAGGTACCGGTAAATAAACTATGAAAGCACTGTATTCGTAATTAATTCAGTCGAAACAATTGACAGTGTCTCCTGAAGCTTACGGAGTTAGAGCGACAAGGTTCTTGAATGGTGTGAATATCTATCGACACCAATTGAAGGTTGTCTCCATTTGCGAAAATCTGTCTCTAGTCCCCAGGGTAAAACCCCTACCTCCTCATATAATCCCTTAATCGTCCCTTACTGTACCCTGGGGAAGGCTTACTTTATTCGGAGGCTGTATATTAAAGTCACATTTAAAATCATGTGTATCCAATTTATGTTTTAATTGGACTAATTTGAGTAATTTGGGAGAAGATTGAACAAGTTTAATTTTATTTACATTTGAGAATGAAAATCTGATGTATGTAATCAGATGGATATTTAACAGCTAGCGGACGTCCCGCGGTTTCACCCGCGTAGTTCCCGTTCCCGTGAGAGTACGGAGATAAAATATAGCCTATGTTACTCAGGGTGAATGTAGCTTTCTAATGGTGAAAGAATTTTTGAAATCAGTTCATTACTTCCGGAGATTACCCCCTACATACAAACTTACGATAACAAATGTTACCTTTTTATAATATTAGTATAGAAAATCACAATAAAACCAAATCTTTCGTTTATGCAAAACACTACAATTATCATTTTCATCTTATTCCTACTAGTAAGATAAATGCAAAAGTTTGTGAGTATGGAATAAGCTACTGAACAGATTTGGATGAAATTTTGCACACAGATAGTTTATAACCTAGATTAAAACATAAGATACTTTATATCCTGGTAGTAAGATCCCATGGGATAAACTTCACGCGGGCGAAGCCGTTGGCAGAAGCTAGTGAATCATCATCTGCCTAGCCTTTTCCCAACTAAGTTGGGGTCGGCTTCCAGTTTTACCGGATGCAGCTGAATACCAGTATTTTACAAGGAGCGACTGCCTATCTGACCCCCACAACCCAGTTAGCACCGGGTAATACGATACCCCTTGGTAAGACTGGTTGTCAGACTTTTTGGGCCTCTGACTACCTAACGACTGTCAAAGATCTACAAATGACAGCCGAGACCAACGGCTTAATGTGTTTTCCGAGGCACGTAGGAAACGTAGTATGTAATGGGTGGTCACCCATCCACAGACCAACGCAAGCACAGCTTAACCTAACGATCGACCTGAGCGGCTGTGATTATTTAGCCACGAGCTCCTCGAGCTAGCGTAAACGATTTACTTAGCTTTATTAAAAAAAGTCTTCGACAAGAAACAAGTACCTGCAAATGTTAAGAAAAACTGTTTTGTTTTCTATTCAAGTGTCTTTCATGTTTCTAGTCTTAAAATTTACTCAACCTTTTTTAGTTTTCTGCCTTGCAAAAGATTGTTTTATTTGACCGAGTTTTTATCATCTTTTGTCTCGTCTTAAAGCCTTCCATTAAAGTCGGTAAGTTTCTTAGCGGGAACAAAAGAGAATTTAGTAACTAAGTTTATGATTTTAGATATAACAATTATTATTTTAGCTTTTAAACTTTGCTTGATGATAAATTTTGAGCGTCCTAATTGAGTTATGGCCATCCACTAAATATTATTAACAGCACAAAATGTTTTTACCCGACTCTTCATTATCCCTTTTATCAGTTGCTAAGGGATGTTGTTGTTCTGATAAGGACCAGGTGCTTGTAAAAGGCATTTCTTATATCCAACACACATTTCAACATAAAATTACTCCAACATGTTTCAATAGTACCGACTCAATACCCAATCTTTACAATTTTTCTCGTAAATGTTCCAATTTGCGCCTGTCTTTCAAGACTGCACGTTAGGCACCTATAAAGCCAATAAAATATTATATAATATTGAAGAAATGCTTCCTTCAAATAGACACCTGAACCTGTTAGCTTCGTGATCAGATCTATACCACTTTATGTTGTTTGTTATAAAGGTATGGTTATCAGAGACATGTTTATTTTCAACTATAGGAAAGGTAAAAATAGTAAACGAATTTTACCCAACTTTTGGCAGGCAGACAGAGGGTACTGTTTTTGCATAATTTAAAGTAAACACGCCAGTCAATGTCTTTCCGGAGGTATCCTGGGATAAGGGATGTAATGGATTCTGGGATAGTTAAATACATAAGTAGGCAACTGACGAAAAACTAATCGACATTCTAAACGACGAGTTTTTGTCCCTAATTGTTTTAGAGTAAATTTATCTTCCCTTTTCCTAAAACTACTTTAGGTTCGAAACATTAACCAATATAATTCTCAACCTTTCAGCTAGCAACGAAATAAAATAAAAATTGCTGATTAAAAGCAATCAATCTTGATGTTATCAAACAAATATTCAAAGTAATCAGTAAATGTAACTTGAAATTCGGAAGCAAAGTACTTGGCAGCTGGCAAAGTCATGCTAAGTCGTAGTTAAAACAATCGATCTGAAACACTTTTTAATACTCGAGCAAAGAATTGAAGAAAATGGGTCAAAGAATTTTTTGAAGTACAAAAACACTAAAATAACAGTAACTGCAGAAGAATTGCAGCAAATGCTTGCTAAGTAAGTTTTACAGTTATTTGAGTAAGTTAAGATGGGACTTTAAAAAGTACGGACTTGGTCTTGGAGAAAGTGATTAAGTTCCTAATGATGAAAATCCCCAAATATTGGTTAAAGACTAGGCAGATGGCGATAACGAAAATGGATATAGAGGAAGAAGGATAATAATTTCATTTCAAATTGAAATATTTTAAGTTCCAGTCTCCACTAAAAATACAGTCAAAAACACTATTCCAATTTCAAAGCCAAAAGTTTTCCACGAAGGCGTATAACATAAATACGTAACAAATTAAAAAAGTAATATAATATTCCGTCTGTGAAACGAATTATGATGAAACTTATTAACTTCACTAGATCTGTCACAGAGCAAAAACTCTCAACTTCAAGGAAAATGGTATACAGAGAGAGAAAAGTTTCGTCCGAACTAGACTTTATTGCCACCTTGATTGCCTTCGGGAGTAGTAGCACGTTCATTATTGGGTACCTGGTACAAGTGTTACGTTTTATTGGAACCATTTTATGAGAGCCTAGTACTTTCAAGTAGATCTTGTGGAAGATAAGCAGTGTCGGCTGCTTAGCAATTCTGATTTCCTAGTAACAGTGTATACTTAATGAGCATTAGAGGAGCGTCTTTGCTTAACGGCCTTAGTTTACGCTACCGTATTTTAAATCTTTTTGAGTAGCTCTTCTGTTGTCTTCCGCATTTTATTACCAACCTCTTCTTAATGTCCTCTTATATAATTTCTATTAATTTCTTCTCGATATTTCATTTCATTATCTGTCCCTTTTCCACATTCGTTTTTCTTGCTTCCACTACTAACTGCTAAACCTTATTACCGATAACATATTGTTTGTGTATTATTATTATTACATGACGACATTGACACAATTTGAATTTGTCTCAAAAGCTGCCCTCCAAGCTGCATTCCAACAACTGTATAGTGCAAATTTATACTTATAGTATCATAAAAGAAGAGATAAAGTTCAAGAAGATTGCAATTCGACTCACTTGCACTTAGATAGAATTGCTCTGGTTAGAAAAAATTATAGAATAAGACTCACAGCACACGTATGAACGCTGCACCGGAATGACATCACTTCAGGTCATGTTTAGCTTATCCCGATTTGAGGTGATGCTGTTACGCTTCTTATGAGTGTGCGTTACAGTATAGAGTCATCATCTTCCTGCCCTTGTCGTATGTTACTTGGAGTCGGCAAAACACGTTTTTTCTTCCATTCTCCCCTGTCAACCGTCACGCAATCATTTACTTCCTTTTCTTTCAAATCAATTCTTACACAATCGCATCCATCGTTTCCCTGATCTTCCTCTCCCTCTCCATTCATCAACATTTATATTCATCACTCTTTTAGTCACATTCGATTCGTTCCTCTTCACCACATGCCCATACCAAGACAGTCGATTCAGTATAGAGTGATATAGAAAAATGGTGATCAGCTCGAGTTGAGACAATGCTAATATGGTGCCGTGCTTATAGGTGTGCGCTTAGCTTTAGAAAGAAATATCCCACACTGTAGCGTTCCAGAACGTCTTACGATTATCTCAAGGAAGGCTAAGCTGGCTCTTTAGTACTTGTACAGCTTCTATATCTTTAAATTCTTCGTGGAAACCTCTTAGTGGTCCAAATTAAGCCCGTCAATTTCTTTTGAGGTTAGTAACAAACCAAGATTGATCTTTGATATAGGTAATTTGGCAGTTTGACACAGAAAAGAAAAAAGTTTTAGCATTTATACTCGCAGTTACTATAACAACACGGTAGTAAATAACACTTTGTCTTATTGACGTAATATCTTGATATCCAATATGTTATGTTGTAAGGGGAAACAGCCGATATATCATGAATTTTGGCAATAAAAACGATAAATAGCACTTTGTTTTGTAGCCAAGGAAAATATGGGCCGTATGTCATAACTATAGCGTTTGAGCACAATGCCACAAAGCAAGTCACATAACAATTTATATGGAAAATGTCTGCAGTTGACTGGGTCATAAAATTTAGGAACGGGAAATTGAGTTCGTTTCTGACGGGCAATTATTCTTATAAATGCAAAGTTCCCTAATGCAAGTCTCTTTGTCTTGTACCTTGTCACGTCGGGGGCTAAAATAGCCGCATAAAATGGTCACAGACACAGTGAGTTAATATTATGAATTTTCACTTTGTGACCAATTTACGAATTTATTTATTTTTATTTATTTATTTAGGTTAACCAACAATTGTTTACACTGTACATTTATGACTTAATGACTAGAGTAACATTTACAAGTGCAACAATTAATAACAGGTTAACACCACATGCACAAAAAACAAAAAACGGTTTAACATAACAAATTATAAAATATTAACATTAGAAAACTTATACATACAAAGAATAATTAAAACAATAATAAAGAAGACTATCAAATCATTAATTAAATGTTGTACAAAAACTAAAAGAGAAAGACATTGGGATGTAAAATTACTGATTAAAATTATAATTGATTAAATTGTGATTAGTTGATTGGATTAAGAATAAATATAACGGCCACAATTGATAAGAAAATAAAATTATGAGAATACAAAAAAAAAAATACAAAGAATAAACTAAGAAATTAAAAACATGTTTAAAATTAAATTAAATTAAGTTAAATTAAATAAAATTGAATAAAATTGGATCAAATTAAATCGCCATTGGAGTATTTACAAAAGCTCGTAGGAATTTATTTATACTATCGTGGTGTACATCTACTCTAATTGTAACGTAATTCTTAATAGTAATTTTCCTTTTTATTACTATTTTAAGCCGAACAGATTTCTGTGAAAGGCACAGAAGTAGACCATGAGTACTAGATTTTTTATCCCAGTACATAATACGTTCCTGTATACGTGAGGAGCTCATGGCTACATAATAAAACAACCGTTGGGTTCGATCTTCTTGTCTGATCGGTCTATACCTACGTGCCACGGAAAGCACGTTAAGCGGTTGGTCCCGGCCGTCATTTGTAGATCTGAGACAGTCGTTAAAGGTACTCAGCGGCCCAAAAAGGCTGACAACCAATCTTACCTATGGGTATCGTATTACCCTATACTAGCTGGGTTGTATAGGTCAGATAGGCAGTCGCTCCATGTAAAATACGGGTGTTCAGCTGCATCCGGTTAGACTGAAAGCCGACCCCAACATAGTTGGGAAAAGGCTACGCAGGTGATTACATAATACGTTCCTGTGACGTCACTTTCGTTCACCACGCAGGAGAAACTGCGTACAAAAGTTAGGAAGAACCTAGTGTATTGAATATTTAACTAACTTGCGATCCACATGCTGTGAACCTTGAAGATGAGAGATGCTTTTGTCTTCGTCTAGATGGGCTGCAAACTAATTAAGTATCTAGGATGGATGAGATACTAGAGACCATCTGCCTGTTCACTAGATTTGTTTCAGTGTAGAACTACGGTATCTAAGACATGAATAAATTATTTCCAACATTTGTTATTATCTTGAATAGAGCTGATTGGCACCATTTCTTTGACGTCCAAATTGGTCTAGTGGTCACAATTAAACGTGACTGCTGAGTAGAGGTTCTGGGTTCGATTCCCGGGTCGGCCAAAATGCTCTTTGGGTTTTTCTATTAGGAATTTCTGAGTTTGAATTTCTTTTCTTTGAATTTCTGTTTTGCCCGGGTGATGGCAATAGGCTCGCCCCATGTCACATGGGTCTGGCGAAATGTGGGTATACTATTAGGTACACCTCTGCCTAACCCCTTGGAGATTACAGGCGTGATGTTATGTTGGTTACGTGCTTCTTATTTATCCACATCAAAGTTAAAGTGCTGAGAGATACCAAATCCTTCAATCGCTTAAATTGGCACTTTAAAAGTTAAGCGTTTCCATTTTATAGCACCATCTTCAGGAATCCTTTAATTTTGGAGATTAGTGAGACTTTTATGAAAACGGTCATTACTGAAAGTCCCTATTTTTTGACGTTTCAAGATTCCTTTACTGAACCACGGAGCCGGTTTCGAGGACGGCGGAGTGGCCGTGAATGCATCGTCTCCATTCACTATACACTTTGGACCAGACGTTTTGTGAAAGTCTTTCAGTCCAACTTCAATTATATTTTGTCTCCTAAAAAGTTACTTCAAATCCCATTGAGGAGTTTCACCCAACATTTTGTATGCTATCATTATGGACATACACTGCCACCTAGTTGAATGTTGAATAACATTTCTACAAAAATATCACAGCATAAAGTTCCCGTATTTATGTTACAACCTGACCGTGTTTTGATATTTTCACAGTATATTTACTCAATTCCCTCTCACTTTTCTATGAACACAGAAAACGTAAGGCTTCGTCACTTATATAAACATTGCAAACTAAAAGAATCGTAAGGGCGAGTCTCATTAACGCCATCTGCCGCAATTTATTGGAAGCTGCAAGCTTTTAACACATCTCGGGAGATTCGCAATAACTTTGCTAAAATATTTGCATCACTGGTGTCTAACTAGTTGACACCACGTCGAAGTTAGTGACATCTATTAGAGTTATAACTTGTGTTAGAAGTTTCAACATAAACGTATGCGTTGCTCCCAAGGGAGTTGACAGAAACTACAAAACTCCTCCTGTTACTTACCACATACTTACATACTTCTTTTGCCGAGGAGCTCGTGGCTAAATAATAACAGCCGCTCGGGTCGATCTTCAGGTTAAGCCGTGCTTGCCTAGGTTGGTCTGTGGATGGGTGACCACCCATTACATACCGAGTGTCCTCCGTGCCTCGGAAAGCATGTTAAGCCGACAGCTGTTGAGCTGTCAGACTTTCTCGTCACTGACTACTTGTAACGACTGTCAAAGATCTACAAACGACGGCCGGGACCAACGGGTCCCGGCCGTCGTTTGTGACGACCAGTCTTACCAAGAGGTACCGTATTACCCAGTACTAACTGGGTAGTGGAGGTCAGATAGGCAGTCGCTCCATGTAAAATACTGGTATTCAGCTGCATCCGGTTAGACTGGAAGCCGACCCCAACATGTTGGGAAAAGGCTAGGCAGATGATGACATACTTCTTTTGCTTCGTCCACGTTTATAAACCTCGAAATCTCTTGTCATAATATATTTTAATGAAAATCTTTGAGCCATAATTTCTTCAAGTACCCTTTCAACTCACCGTGATTAGCCGTTAAGGTTCATATAAGATAAGCGATATATCGTGTTGAATTCCTGCTACAATGAAACACGTAGTTTATTATTCTATTCTTCACATTTCCTTGCTTAAAACAGGTCACCATTATCAATGCACGCTCTTAAAATCTCCGCTACAGACAAAAATAAACGACCCAAAACGCATAGCGAACCGGTTATCAATACATTTACGTCCAAATATCACTTACAATTCATAATCAACCCTTCTAAACCCGCGGACATGGTTTATCCTTTTATTTTTATCTGCAGAAAACACGTAAGGTCAACCCCGACTCCCCGAGTCGTCACTTCAATCGGACTCGGGTTAATGTTAATGTGTAACATACTGTGAAATTTGTTTTTGTTATGTATTATGTTATTTTATTTGCCTGTTTAAATTCGTATCTGGTTTTGCTTGTTTGTCATTTTGTGCTTTTTGGAGGGTGTTTTTGATTTAGGAGTTTGTATTGCGAAAGGGGTCTAAACAGCCGGGTTGTAAAATCAAGAAATATCGTTCTCTACGTTTTTAGGGTCCTTAACTCTAAATAAAGGAAATCTTTTGCTACTTTTCAAATATTAGAGTAGAATGGATATTAGACACTCCATTACTCCGAAATACTACCTTTTCCACTTAGTGTGTGGACCGTAACTTAGGATAAAAGACATCCTTTCTTATCTTTCTTTCTTGTCTTGAAAGTCCACGGCCACAAAAGATTCGCTACTGTGATACAGGATGATTTAATTTACAATCTCGTCACCACATACCTACTTCTTTAAGCCACTATTAAGCCGCACGCAATCTGGTTTGAGAATAAGCTTTTTGACAAATCTTAGATCCGCTTACCCGAAAGACTATATAGATAATATTCCCTTCCCGGATATAAACCGTAACCAAATATGTAAATAACGTTCGTCTTTCATCCCTATATTCCGTCCACATAATACCAATTTAATATCAGGTTCCATCTCAACGCGGCACAGAGCATTTTACCAATAATTAACGCCCGCAGGCTTTAACCCCTAAACTCCTCTGTATTATTAACTACGTGTTTACAAAGCTAAAACAGAGTACGCAAATAGTCATGAAAATGCTGATACGAAATTCGAGAAATTTTAATAGTGCAGGAGCAATAAAATTCAACGATAAACGTACAGTTTTGGCACCGTTTTAAAAGTATCAAAGCTCGTTTAGAATGCAATAAATCAAAGTATAGGATACTCATTTGAAGAAAACGCCTGCAAAAATGGCTTAGTTTCCGATAATAAAGTTTAATCGAGCACTTGCGCTAAAGTTTTACTGACAATGCCATCTAGCGGGAATAACGGAAACTATCAAGTAAATCGAGGGTTGCAATTTTATGTACCCTGTGGATATCAGTATGAGTACGTAGTAACTACATAGGTACTCTTATTTCACAGATTTTACGCGTAGCTAGCTACGGGATCGTAATTCCAGTATTAGTTACTAGATGATGATGCCGTAAATTCTATAACGGCCTTACGTTAAAAATGTATTGTCCGTCATCAATATGTATTATTGTAAGGTTAAACTTTTGAGTTTAATCTAACAATAGATTACTTGAATCAAATGTCAACAGGTCCTCTCTATGAGAGGAGGCCTGTGTCCCAGCAGTGGGAACATTAATAGGCTGATGATGTGATGTGTGATGTGAAATGTCAACAACCCATTAAAAAAAAAACCCAATTTATAATTCTCATGAAATTACTATAGCAACATAGGACAAAAAGTCCTACAGCGCCATTGTTGATATAAACGAAAATCTAACTTCAAAGTCCAAGTCCGAGTTTCGAGTCCGATGTGTCCTAAATCGCGCAGTTAAAGTTATCCGTGACTTATACTAGAAGAACCTGACAACAACTGTCGGGCAGTAGCCCACTAGACACAACACCCGTCTGGTCAGATGATCTTAACTTTTCTATGGGGATAAAGACCTTTCCTCTCTGTTCTTCAAACGCCCAAACTGATAACCCGACGTGATCATCGCTGCATCGTGTCATACTCCTAAAAACCAATAACATCGTGCAATTACTAAAATCGAACTAACATCATTCTGCCAAAGTATGCACCAAACAATCATCATCATCATCATTTCAGCCGAAAGACGTCCACTGCTGGACATAGGCCTCCCCCAAGTGTCGCCACATTGAACGGTCCCGTGCGACTCGCATCCAGCGGATTCCCGCAACCTTCACCAGGTCATCGGTCCACCTATTGGGAGGCCTTCCAACGCAACGTCTTCCGGTTCGCGGTCGCCACTCCAGAACTTTTCGGCCCCATAGGCCATCCGTTCTGCGAGCAATGTGCCCTGCCCACTGCCACTTAAGTTTAGCAATTCTTCGGGCTACGTCGGTAACCTTGGTTCTCTTGCGGATGTCTTCATTTCTGATTCGATTCACCAAATAATGCTCCAACTTTAATGTTGCCTAACACCTTACTCAACATTATTGTGATACTACATAAGTTTTACTTAACCCTTTAAGCTACACGCACATTTACGGCTTCATGTCATGTAGATTCGCATAAAACGCGCATTTTACGTTTATCACCTTCAGTATAAGCATTAAGTCTATAGTCAACTGTGTGTTTTCATAATATTCATCCATTGCAATCTTCAAGGTGTAATGGGACAATTTTGCCTTATATGGGAGGGTTTGAAGCTTTAGGAATGCAATTTGGCATAGCTCAAACTATTTTATTCATGAGCTTGTATCATTTAAGTAACGAAAATTAAGGTTTTAAGCTTAACAAACATTTTTGATGGTCGATAAAGTGAAGAAGCTCGTGGCTAAATAATAACAGCCGCTCGCCTCGATGTTTAGGTTAAGCCGCGCTTGCCTGGGTTTTTCCGTGGATGGGTGACCACCTATTACATACTAAGTTTCCTCCGTGCTTCAGAAAGTACGTTAAGCTGTAGGTCCCGGCTGTCATTTGTAGATCTTGGACAGTCGTTACAGGTAGTCAGTGGCCCGAAAGTCTGACAACCAGTCTTACCAAGGAGTATCATATTACTCGGACTAACTGGGTTGTGGATGTAAGTCAGGCAGTCGCTCCATACTGTTTTCAGCGGCATCCGGTTAGACTGGAAGCCGACCCCAACATAGTTGGGAATAGGTTAGGCCAATGATGATAAGGTGAGTCGTATTTTGTATAATTTCCTTTTTTAAACAATCTGCAAAACTCTAGCAACGAAAACGATCAATTCCTTAATAAAATTGTATTCAATTTAATGCCTGGTGAGGGCTGAACGCTGGCTTTTAAATCCATTACATACTCTGCTCATACATTAAAAATACATATCGTTGTCTAGACATCCACTGTTAAGGGCCTATACTACCTCAAAAGGCTTAGCATGATCCTCCGTTACGCCTAAAATACTGCAGTATTAATTTTGGAATAGATCTATGGTAAAATTGAGGATTAATGGTAGGGTGTAGGATTGAGGTATGTTTGGCGAAAACACGATTCTATAAAATTTTCTCGATGGAAAAAAAATCCAAAGTTACCTCCAAATCGAACAATAAACCGCTGGTATTCAAAAAGTACTTCAAATTAGATCATGAAACTTTGCATACTAACTGAACTAACTATAAAGCAGGTCTTATGTTTTTTATTTTTTTTCAAATGACGAAAATTTGATTTTTAATGAATAAAAACCACTCATTTCGCACTATTCGGCCTGCAGTGACTGACGTAACAACCACTTCGTAGTGCAAGCTGATTAGAACGTTATTCTAAACAGTATTTCAAACGAAGTTTGAACCACCACAAATAGAGTTCACACAGTACGAGTACAGGCTCTTAAACAGAAGCTGGCTACCTCCCAGGCTAGGCTCCCCTTGGGGTTTTTTTTTTCATTAATTATATCGAAAATATTATTGATTGTAAACCATCTCTGAATATTTGACCGGTTATTGAAAACTAACACTGTATAGTCCGGGAGGTAGTGCTTCATTTTAGGAGGTGTTTTTACGCCGATCGATTGCCATCTTTTTCAATAGGTTTCGTAAGAGTAATAAGTGAATTAAGCGTCAGCTGACGCACCCGCGGTGGGTGTAGGATTGGAAGGTTACGAAAGTGGTAGAGATAAAATCAAATTGACTGCCTCGCTGGTCTTGTGGTCGCAATCGCGACAGCTGAGCATGAGGTCCTGGGTTCGATTCCCGGGTCGGGCAAATTGTTACTGGGAATTTACCAGTAGCAGCCACGGAGTCTGGATTTGTGCCCGGCTGATGGCTTGCCCCCTATTTCATTGGACTTAAACGTAACTGACGAAATCTGGGTGTACTATTAGTTTCACCTCTGACTAGCCCTTCGGATATACAGGCGTGATGTGATGTCTGTAAAAATAAAATTTAAGCCATAGTGCACCGGCTGAAACTATTTTCATAAATAGTTGTCATCATAACAACAACAACAGCCCCTAACGTCCACTTCTGGACATAAGCCTCTCCGATGATGGGAGGAATTTGCCGTAATCTCCACGCTCGGCAGGCGGATTGGAGATCGCAGTGATGAAAGACTAACAGAAAACGCTGCTGCCCATTCTCTGGTCTACGGAGGCGCAAGGTGTTCTGCCTCAGACATTAGTCGCCTTATACGACACCCGTGAGTGTAATGGGTTGCTTCTATTCTACTCTGCCTGATACCACACGGCTAATCGGCCGACACGGCTAACACGGCTTGTCATCATACTGAGCTGAAAAAAATCATCATACATTAATCTATGAGAAAATACAATTTCACTAAATTCAAATTCAATAGCTAGTCTTGATTCTAAGCACAATACATAAAAAAATAACATAATGATTTCATCAATTTAAACGAGACAAGAAAACGTATCGTATTTTTTATCAGGATAATTTCTTGAGAATGTAACTGGCACCTGCTATCTCGGATATCATCTATAAGTGACATCTGGTTACATGCCATGCATTAACCATGACTGTACGCTTTATTATTTACCTTACACGCCGCGAAGTATAACACGGTGAATCCCGTTTGATAAATCTAGCGTTTAATTTTTGTTCACAGTTGTCATAACATCATCAGATTATAACTTTGTCATAAAAGAGAGTTGCATAACCTAAAAATTAACATTGTTCTTATAAACAAACAAGTATCTGTCGCGCTTGACTGTTTCAAAAACAAAAGAGGAAGACATCAAGACAATGAAACAAAAGCACATCACAAGGGAAAGAAAACTTTAATAAATAACATGGTCCATTACAAAGACTAGAGGGAAAATGGCAACGCGAACGGTGTATTCAATTATTACTATGTCACAGGCACTCATATCGAAATTCAGAATTCAGGTCACGTTGAATTGATAGACACAGCCTTGCCAATAAATGCAGACGACAGGGTAATTTGTGCAGTCCTGATCCACTGAACAACCGCAACTTGGGCCTGTATGTATACTCTTTTGTTGCGGCGAAATTGCAAAATTGAACGGTTTTTGTCTAGCCTTGCAAAAGCGGTTTAGTTATCTAGAATCGGTTTTTTATGTCTGTGAAGTGAAAACTGCGAAATAATAGCTTTGTTTGGATTGGTTAATTGGTATTTTGAATTTGAATTTGTGTGCGGAGAAAATTCCAGAACGCGCGGTTTTATGAAAATATTTGGAGAAGTGATTACTTTCACGTTGTTAATTAAATCTTGAAGTAAATTGTACTTATTATTTCTACCAATATTGAAAGTCAATTTTAAAGCTTTATTTGCTTTGCGAAAATCGTTCAATTTAAACGCGACTGCAACTTAATTAAAAGCCAGGAACGGCCTATTCATTTCATAGTCGAGCTGACCTAACTCTGATGGCGTCCCAATTTCCGTCATTAATAAATTAAACCGTATGCAAACAGACTAACTAAATACGAATATTAAATGGCTTACTATGACGCTAGTTTGGATTAACACAGCTTATCTTTGTACACAAAATAATGTGCAACATAATGTTTTGGTGTATTAAAAGCGATGCAGTGAACTGTGGTGATTTATTTCGGGATAATCATAAATTAAAACTTAAATTAACTTTGCTGTACGCCTTTAAGAGCCTATACTACCTCAGATTAGCAACTCTATTTGTGGTGGTTCAAACTTCGTCTGTAATACTGTTAAAATAACGTTCTAATCAGCTTGCACTACAAAGCGGTTGTTACGTCAGTCACTGCGGCCGAATAGTGCGAAATGAGTGGTTTTTATTCTTTATAAAATCAAATTTTCGTCTAAATAAAAAATTAACACGATGTTAGATAATATTGTTACCTATCTATTAGGCTAAAAATCATCATTAACTTCCGTAGGGTTTCAGAGATCCAACACAAAATAAGTGCAAAACGAGTTTTTTTTGTCTTTTTTTTCTATCGTGATTTTTTTATCCAATCGTGTTTTCGCTTCAACAGATTTAATGATTATAAGTCCAAGTTTAATGGTGTCCAAATAGCGAACTCTTAGGTCTTATAGATACCGAGATCTAGATCGCCCAATATCACCAAAACAGCAAATACAGGCTCTTAAGATAATAAACAGCAAATGGATACGTATGTATGTCGTGTAGGTGTCATCATCATTATCATAACAGTCTAGAATCACCCACTGCTGGGAATAGGCCTCCCCTTTTTTCTGCCACACTTCCCGGTTCTTTGGGTCCCTTATCCAGGTGTTTCCCGCGACTTTGACGATATCGTCGACCCACTCATGTAGGTGTGATGACCGCTAATGCAATAGGATAAGCTAACAGAGACTGAAATACCAGTAATTCAATCAATATCAGTTAGAAACATAATATGGTAGAAAATTCAGCCTTTCAACTCTAACCTCGTGAAGATTTAAAGCCTGGACATAAAAGTTAGTCGCAGCTTTTCGGCTTAAAACCAAAGCCAGCAGATTCACCAAAAAACCTTGAAAAAGTTTTAAGTAGCGGTGAATACTGCCAAAATTTCACCCAATAGTTTCCTGGATTAAGGCTAATTTTGCAGCGTTCGTGAACTTTATTTTATATTGTTCGGTTGTGAGCCTCCAAGAGTAAATAGGTTAATGTGGTTAACGACTAGGTCTGTCTGTCTTGTTTCTGAGCTGCCTCGCTGTTCTAATTTCCTTGATACAGGGTTTAATTAAAGCAAATGGAGGTTAGAGTACAATACTGACTTTTGGTTCCATATAGACTATCATTTATCAATTTTGCGTCTTCAACAGGAATCTTAATGACAGTTAGAAAAAATATTGTTGAGATACCTAATTGTTACTAGCCTTTTTTGTTCTACTTGACAAAAGAAGGCATTCCATCTTCTTTTAGCGATGCCGACGTCAACATTTAATGTTAATGGTAAGACAACGTCTGACTCATCTCCATTTTCTAACAGATCCTTTTTGATAAAACTATTTCGCTCTAGGCATAACCTTCAGTTTCACTATAATAACAATTTAACCTTTTTCTCGTTTTATATCGCCAATTAGATTAATAGACCCTACGATAAAATTATTCTTTACCTTGCGAAAATTTTAACTTCTTTAATCAAATTCAAAGTGTCTGGATAAGAAATTAGGCAGTTATTTCGGTGTTAGGCATTAATTATATAGCATATGTCTAACTTTTCGTACGTTAATTGTTCTTTGTCTCTTTTAGTCTGAGCTTAATACTTTAAATTGGAAATTAGTCACATCACAAAAGAGAAAAATCTCGATATAAAACTCTAACCTTAGGTTTCATATGCATATCTTGCCAAATGCCAGCACTCCAAAAGTCTTTTGGCAGGAACACTAGATATAAAGCTGGTGAAATTGCACTTCATTGTGTCAAGCTGCCAATTTAAAGCTTTCTAGTTAATCTAAAAATGTGTTCTTGATGTCTTTGACATATTTCTTCTGGTTACGATTTGGCTAACTTGCATTTTATGGAACTGCATGGTGTGAAGTCATGTTGTTCTCAAGGTGGCTGGTAGTAGTTGGATAAGGTACCTACTGGCTCTTTCCCGCGGCTTTAATCTTGTTATGGTCAAAATATCTCATCGGAACGATCTTGATATAACTATGACACTCAGGGAAAATGAATCTTCCCATTAGTGGAAGAATTTTCGAAATCGGTTCAGTAGTTCCAAAGATTACGGGCCCTACATTTTCCATTTGTGAAAGGATCTTCGAAATCGGATCAGTCGTTTCAAAGATTACCCCCAACATTCAAACATCTTTTTTATTATATCAGGCGATGATAATAACGTCATCTGGGTGCTTATTCATTAAGTCAACAGAAAACACGAAAACCGTGAAACTTGTCAGCAGTTACACCACATACAATGAATAGACTCATCTCTTATCAAAGAGCAAATAAATCGTAACACAGCCTTCGTTAAGACCCTAATAGACAAGGACATTCTTCTAATAGTTTTCTCTTCATCATCATCATCATATCAGCCCGGAATCACTCACTGCTGGGTATAGGCCTCCCCTTTTTTCTGCAACACTTCCTGGTTTTGTGCGTCCCTGACCCAGGTGTTTCCCGCGAGGTTAAAGATATCGTCAACCCAACTAGCATTAGGAAGGCCCTGGTACCTTTGGCCTAACCTTGGCCACCAGTCGGGCAAAGCCTTGCTCCATCGGCCATCTCCACGTCTAGCCAGATGTCCTGCCTAGGTCCACTTGAGGCTCACCGCCCGGTTCATGACGTCGTTAGTTTAATCTTAGTTTTAAGTAGAACCAATAATTAATTAATTACTGAACTCACACACAATGATTGTTAAATAAAGTATGATTAATATAATTTTCTCTGTTCCAGGTATGTACACCATAATCAGCCATGAAATAAGCAATAAACTTGAGTACGTAAGTTTTATGACTCCTGTATACGACTTTAATCTATTAACGTTAAGCGAGGAATTGCGTGCGAAGTAATTTTGCTATGATTTAGTGTCGTGGAGATATATTTTTTACTATTTGTAGCTGTTAAGATTTAACAGAACATTCTTCAATTGCCTAGACTTTTCCCAACTAAGTTGAGGTTGGCTTCCAGTCTAACCGAATGCAGATTAATACCAGAAATTTTCATGGAGCGACTGCTTATCTGACTTCCACAACCCAGTTACTGGGTAGTATGATATCGTTTTGGTATGACTAGTCGTCAGACTTTCGTGTTTCTGAGTTTATGTAACGACAATCAAAAGTCTTAATAAATTGCAGCCGGATCCAAAGGCTTACTGAAATCCATCTACGACCACTGCAATCCATTAATTTTACAATGTCGAATTTTCACTTTTTCGATAACTTTAACAGAATAATTTTGATGTTAGGCATATGTGCATGCATAGTCACGTAATATAACATGAGTTTCTTCTAAAAATAGAGAGCCAAACCAATCAAGGACTTGACGAATCAAACACTACATGACCATTAACCGTAGCTATAAAAAAGGTAGCGATAGTGGGATTTAATCCAAGGCAAACCATTATACAACCCAACGGGAAATCATAAAATTCATGCATCAGTCAAGACAACAAGAATTTAATTCATGAAAAATTCGATACACTACAGCAAAAATCTGATACTGAAAAATCCGTTGTACCAAATACAGTCCATATTTTATAACATAAAGCAAAACTATGCATTCGTAATATCAGTGATACACAAAGGAAATGCAATCGAAATATCTGGTATTGATCATACACATATTGTGTTTGAGCCGAGTCTATTACGGCTTTGCGGGTTTGCACTGCACAGGATCGAAATTGGTAGTATTTTGGTCACGTGGACTGCGGATTATATGGCTCAGGTTGAGTATGATATTGATAGTATGACGTACAGAAATCCGTTTGATGCTGGAAGCGCAGGACCGGTCCACGTGCAGACTTTTGGTGAAGGCGTATGTCTGGCAGTGGTCATCTGTCGGCAAATATGATGATGATCATTAATAATAGGAAGTCTTCCCCCATGCCATGAAGACGACGAATAACTTGTGTGAATCTGAAAGAAAGAAAAGTGTGTTTATTGATGGCATTCAGACACACAAAAACAGCCTAAAACTCCTCATCACGAAGCCGTCAACCAAGCATTCTGTACATCAAACTAAGTAACTTTACGCAAAAATTATTGCTGGGAAACGAGTTTTTTTTTTGGGTTAAATATCATGTTTTGTGGTGAAACTTAATGTATCGCACTCAAAACATTGTGCTGATGTATGGATTGAATACCCGGGTCGTGGGGTGTTTAAAGTAAAAATCTTACATTGAAAACTTGTATTTAAAAGTTGGAACTTTGACCCCCAATATCTCCGTAACTAGAAGGTGGCGATGACGAGGAGAACAAGTGCCTTTCGGCTTCGTTAAGTGGTGTTTTACACCCTTTATATTCGTAGTTTCTGTTTCAGTATTATAGATAAGTACTACTCCCTTTCTAACTTCTCTTCATCAGAGTTCCATCATTATCAGTTTTTCCATTACAATGTTATTAATGATGAAACTTATTAACACTTCAGGTAAATGAATCTTCGGTGTAATCAGATATCCATAAATTTACCCGGGGTAAAGCAATTTCCACAAGTTACTGCTGCAGAGGTTCTATACCTTTGGATAAATTAAGTTAACGATTCACATCCAAAACATGCGAAATCGGCGCCAGTGTATTAGCAGGAAGATATATTCTTGTTAGATGCCTTTGCGACTGATAAACTTTATTTACACAACATACATACGCATAATCACCTTAGTTCCCATTGCTGGACCACAAGCCTCCGAATAAGCCCTGGGCCCGTAATCCACAACATGTCTTCGAATTTTTAGTTCTAAGACATTCCTTCATTTACCTCAATAGAGGTAAATGAAGGAATGTCTTAGAACTAACTAACATACTCGTATTTTACTGGGGCTGACAATAGTCAGCCCCAGTAAAATACGAGTATGTTACACTTTCCCAGCACACTATCTGTTACGAATTGATTAGTATTTTTTAAATTATTTAGTAGTATTATTGTTTTGATTTCTCTTCGATGACATATTGTCCCTAACGGGCACAGAATATATATACTCTCTAACCACAGATTACAGTCTCTAACAAATCACAGATTATATATTAATATGTATGTCTGCGCCCGCGTCTCTGTTCGTCAGTGTTGCCTGTGAAAGTCAACACAAAGTAGTGAGTGGTTACGTGGAGTGAAGATGTAATTATTATTTTCTCTATTTATTCTACCCATATTTGTAATATTTTTTCGTTTACACTTTATGTATTTATTATTTATCCGTGTCTGACCGTGGCATCACTCTGGGCCCTAACAGAATACCAGCGCTGTGACGTTTTTTTTTTTAAATGTTACAGCACCATGCTGAGATGCCTTTTGGCCTCGTACAGGACCAATTTCATTTCATGTTTTTTTTTTTTTTAATAGTTGTAAGTACTGTTAATTTAACCATTTTTATTTGTGTTTTGTCCTGTGCGGGCTAATAAATGCTTTTTCTTTCTTTCTTTCTATTCCTATGGTTTTCTCACCGCGATGTTTTCCTTCACCATTTTGAAACCATTGGGGATGAAATAAATTACGAAAAGTAAACTAAACACTTACTACTTTTCGTAACTTTACCTTTCGTAACCGTGACCATTTGAAGGATTAAGCCCAGTAGTGGGACAGTATGGGCTAGCAATTATAATTAAAATAAAAACTCCTAAGTTGATCCCAATACCACTGGGCAACCACGGCTCTCGCTGCGCTCTTTTATTTATTTAGTTGAAAAGTGTGGTAGGTATACCCCAACAGTATCCGTTTCCACTCAGTATTCCCCATTACCCTTCACACTAATGCTCCTTGATGCGCGCTTAATTAACTCGTATTATTTTTGGACGTGCACAAAAATAAAGCCGTTTGACGTGACAACGCTTTCACGCGGAGATGGGTAGGGGCCAATTTTGCGGCCAGGTGTACATCAAAGGGCCCGAGTACAGCCCTGGTTGCCTCAATTTAGTGCGTCCTCAAAGACAGCTTTACCTGGTTGTTAATTACTATTCAAATATTCAGTGGGTTTACTCTTGATTTTTTTTAGACATATGGTGGTTTTTATTTTTGGGTGAATGAATTAGATTATTTTTGAAAATGTGATGAAAATCCTTCCTCGTTCTCACGTCTCTTCGTTTATTTGTGTAATTGATCCAAGTTTCAAGGTTATTTGTTAAGCCTGCGGATAGCTTTTGCTAATATTGGTGTTTATGTATGTTATTCAAAGCCAACTTTCTTGTTATAAGGTACAATAAGCCTCGACAAGTAACTGTTCTAAGCGTTTACTGCCTCAGCCTTGACAATCTGCTGCACTGCTACACAGCTGAATGGGTTCTTCCCATAGCATAAGCATAATCAACCAATAGTGTCTCCACAGCTGAGGCACAGCCCTCGTCTTCTGTGAGAGGTAGTTGGCTATCATCCACCACGCTGGCTCAGTGCGGATTGGTAGATGTCACATGTCTTTCGAATTTATGGTTTTAGGGCATGCCGTTTTCTTCTTGATGTTTTCCATTGCCGCAGTGGTGATGAAATAAATTTAAACAAAGTATAGCGCCTACTTGGGGTTGATCCCGACCTACGAACTCGTAAGTGGGGCCATTACCACTTTTTTATTTACCATTAGCCGAATGCAGTTAGCCAAAAATACTCAAAAGTGGAACGAAGTTCATAGTGGTCGGATTTTCAGGGGACTTTTTTTATTGAGTTTCTATAGGTGTGGAGAAGGAAGTTGAAAAAAAAATGCCAATCGCTTTTTTTTTTTTTACATTTTCATTTTTTTTTGTACTTAATGAATAAATTGAAATTCTATTAATTTATATTGTGGCGTAATACGGCGACCTATGTGCATTAATTAAACGCCAGTTTGGTCTGTTTACTTCTTCATTGTTGTCCATGAAATGCATATTTCATTTATTTTTTCTTTTTAATTTTCTTCAACTATTTGTAAAATACCGAATGTAAAAACTATATTTTTTTGGTCATTGGTCAATGATACTTTTTCAGAGATAACTGGGAATGAAAATGTTCATGATAATCACATTTATGAGTAAAGTGACTAAAAATTCGTCTACAACCAAACCAAACACAGTATACAAGCTTATTTTTAGGTCGTTCTGGACCCGAAAACTCGATCATCGAACTCAAAACGATTAGGAACTGTTTTTTATTTTACTAAAAAAATCAAATTTATCATAATTTAATTTTTCGTGATTCTTTTTTTATTTTTTATTATTATTTTTTGAAAAAAAAAAATCACGACAAATTTAAATTTCATTTTCAATTGTTTTTTTTTTAACACTACACTTTACCACCTACGCGACGGTTAGATACGCCTGCTTATAAATAATTGATATCCATCCTTATTAGAAAAATCCTGTGGAAGAAAAACATAGTTGCTTGACAGATTTTGCTGTACAAATTGCAAAAACTGTATTAAACGAGTTAAAATAGAAAATATTTAAAGTTGCGATTGTGAATATTCAGAACGCAATTTACCGCGAAATTAGGGCTCTTAAGACAGGAACATCTTTACAATGCGTGCCGTCTCAAGGACCTACTTCTGTCTGCTAATACCTCAAAGTCTTGAGCAAGCGTCTTTAAGTGCTCTCCTCTCGAGGAGTTGATCACAGCTCTTTGGAATCAGGACTATTGGAACAATCTTTGCTAAATCTTAATAAAGATTTCCAAAGGAAGATCTCTGAATATCAGAAGATGCATGAAAAATGTATTTTGGAACTAAATTCACTCGTGCTGAAAAACAAGAAAGAATTCCAAAGAAAGATCTGATAAATATAAGAAATTGTATCACAAATGTAAACAAAATGTTTGTAAATTCTTAATTAGAATATTTGGGAACTAAGTTTAACTTGTACTGAAAGACAACAAACAATTCTAGAGAAAAAAATGATAAATATGGGAAAATGCAACAGTCACAATTCGTATTTATCACGTTATGAAATTACTTTTAAAATTATAACATAAAAATAATAATATATAATGCTAATGATAGATGAAACTATTGTTCAACACACATTAACACATCATCAATTGAAAAATAGCACAAATACCAAAAATAAATCTAAAAATGTAGGTCCTGTTTATGTAACTACAAAAAATATAATATCTAGATAGGTACCAATATCATCTAGGTGATGCAACCAAAAATCAATTAAATTCATCCCCACTCTTCCTACATAATTGAAATATCGCATCTCTCTCTATCACTGTAAGGGGATGAGTTGAAAATTCCTGGAAACTTACCTCATCGAATGCGCCCCTGTACTACGAGAAGCAACTAGTGTTGAAGCGACGCGAACCCACTCCCCAGGGAACTAAATGCTCAAACTCCATTCATATCATAAACTGAAAACCAACTGTATTTCCAAATAGGTAAGGTTTATTTAGTGTTGGTAGAGAAACTTAGGCCCCGGATGACCGGAACTGGTAGCTCGACCGTGCAATTATTAAGATTCATTCACATTTATGCGGATGTGATTTATTGAAATTTGGAATGTTCTACCAGAATAGTAATTTTTCGGGTTTGGTTTCGATTTCCGGTTGTAAATGAACATTTTCGATTATATTGGCTGCTCAGCTAGCTGTATCTTTAGATTCAGTATCAGTATTTTGCATAATCTGATCAATACCTTTTAGTTTCCCTCCAAAAGACGTGTCCTATTCCTATTCTATAAAATGAATTGTTTCTTTCAGCCTTACTTTCAGGCCTATAACGCCTTCACTTACATCCACTTTGACCAACATGAACTTGTCAAGTGACAAATATAAGGCAGTATAGTTTAGTGTAGCGTGTACTACATCTTCAAATTGAACTTTCTTTCTGTTATTGTCCGTATAACATATTCTAACGTTTGCCTTTGTAGTTTTTTAGTTTTCTTCCAACATATATGTTCTGTTCGTTGTCATTGGTTGTTTCTTTCAGCATTTCTTTCGCGCTCATTAGCTTTTTTGTTGCCTTTACTTTGAGTAAAATTAACTTATCAAGTGACAAACTTATAGCGACCAACCTTTTACTCTCTGTGATCGGATTCTTGCTAACCATAACAGTCTGCATCGTCGTAGTTATCCTCTTTTTCTTCATCATAAACACTTGCAGTGAGATAAGGTTTTGCAACTGCTTGTAAATTGTCACGAAGGCGTTTTGAAGTTTCGTCGTTACTAATATATTGGATACTTGTTGCATCAAACTCACCAATCCTCGTTTTAATTGTCTTAGTTACTTCACGAAGTTAGTTTTAGTCTCCCTTGGTTTTATATTCGGTTTGAATAGTTTTGTTAAACTTGTTCTCAGCCTTAGTCCTTGTATTGGTCATTTGCTTCAATTGCTGAAAAAGATAATAGATCGACTATTGAAGTGGGACTTGTTATTATTTCGTCTTTTTGACTCGGACCGAACCGTTTTCAAATATCGTGAGGATTCTTCAGCCGTTTCAACATAAGCTCCTAACACACCGAGGGTATTTAACCAATAACGTTACTACGAGAGAGTAAGATTTATTTTTACTTGCGGGCTTCTGGTGTTCCAAGACGTGTTCTATCATTTTAACGAATGACAACATGTCTGTGAAAATTGGCACATCGTTATCGAATATTTTCAGCCTAAAAATTTACCGCCACCTCCTTCGTAACAGCTTTGGGATGTTTATGCACGCACCCTTCTTTATTACCGTGTACCGTGATTTTCGCTATGATACGTTGGTACAAGGTGCATTCGGAGGCTGCATTGAACGGCCCAGGGAAATTCTTGCAGCCCAGACAACCCCCGGGACTAATAGCTTACTAACTGTCGAACACACCTGACGTGTGCATTGGTCAGTAAATATTCAGTCAGTCATTCTTCATAAAAGTCTACCAAATGGTCTGAAGGGATATTCTAAAAGTATTTAAGTGAAAATGTGCAGTGTTTCGCTCGGTTTTCCAAAGTTTTAGTGCGATTTAGTGATTTTTTTTTCGGAAATCATTTGTGTTACATAATGGACGCCATCTTTAAAATTAAATTTAGTGTAAGAATTTTAAGTGAAATTTTCTAAATTCAGTCACCAAGTTTTCAATTGGAAGTAATGTATCATTGTGTTTCTAAAGAAAATTTTCACAAAAATTGGGCTCCACTGCTAAAAGCTTTGGCTCTAGCCAGTTTTATGTAAAACAATTTTAAACAATACCTACCTAGTTATTTTTGTTCCTCAGTGTACTGTATGGGTATTTATTTAATAAGTGCATTGTAAATCTCTTCACGCCAAAATACGATAATGAGTTGCTCAGACAAAGATGAGTTCTGAATTTTGCACGATTAATTAATTCTAGTCAATTATCTAGCTACTATTTAAAGTCTACTTGCACCACAATTAACTAAATAATATTGACGCTGAAGGTATTTGACGACCTGATTGGCGCAGCGGTAGTGAGGCTGCCTTACGTTCTTAGGGTCCCGGGTTCGAATCCCGGTCGGAGCAAATGTTTGTGTGATGAGCACGGACATTTGTTTCCGAGTCATGGATGTTTGTATGTATATTAAGTATGTATTTACAAAACAAAAAGTATATATTTAGTATATCAACTATCTGGTGTCCACGACACAAGCGTTGCTTAGTGTGGCACTACATGGCGCTGTGTGTAATGTCCAGCAATATTTATTTATATTTATTTTATTTATAAAAGACATCATTTCCTCTCTACCGTCTTCAAACGATTGTCAGAAACTGAACGATGTTTTTAAATACGTATAAAGTGTAGGTACACATTTAGTGATTTGTGGCGCAAGCGAACCGTGACGTATATTAATTAAAATTGCACAGGTTCTGTGCAGAGCGCAAACTACTGCACAGACTCTGACAGTGTCTTGACTGACTGTCCTGTTTCTGTGTTTTGTTTTTCTGACTAAATCCCAACTCGCAACTTAATATCAAACACTTTCTATTCTCACAAGTTCCCAGTAAACTAATATTACGATAAAATGGATAATATTTGAGTAGCTACATACACATAACACTGTTTACGCCAGGTGCGTTCTTACAATAGGTTTGATCAAATATTATCATTAGCTACATACTTACCGTTCGGTGATCGATATTATTCTTTTTCCATGACTCACGAGCTAATGTCACACATACCAGTCGTGATATTTGAGACTGGGCATTCAGTGGTGTTCCCTGGATTGGAAAGCTTTTATTGAACTATGACAAGCCAAGCTTTTGGGCTTAAATGAAGGCATCGCCACCGGAGGCAGTAATGGCGGGTATTTTCTTTTTTATTTAAATAGGCTTGGATTTATTGCAACTCGCCTGATGTGAAACGATGATGTGGCCTAGAGTGGAGCACGCTAGCATCATCATCATCATCATCATTTCAGCCGAAAATCCACTGCTGGACATAGGCCTCCCCCAAGTGTCGCCACATTGACCGGTCCCGTGCGACTCGCATCCAGCGGATTCCCGCAACCTTCACCACGTTATCGGTCCACCTAGTGGGAGGTCTTCCAACGCAACGTCTTCCGGTTCGCGATCGCCACTGCAGAACTTTTCGGCCCCATCGGCCATCGTTCTGCGAGCAATGGGCCCTGCCCACTGCCACTTAAGTTTAGCCTAGCACGCTAGCCTAGAAGAAACCAATTCACTTGAACTTTGAATACATCCACTACACATAAACAAGCAGCATGAATGAAGCAGAATGGGAACAAATTGACAAGTATTTCCAAAAAATAATAATACCTTGGAGTAACTTGGGAATTAATGTATGAGGTTCTTATATTTGTAGTTCAAAGGAAATGGAGTACATTGGGAATAACCCCTGAATTCCATATACTGGCGGTTCACACATAATTTAACTGTTGTAGATTGTAGCTGCAGGAATCTTCGGAAATGGTCTTCGGAGGCTGTCCTTAAATTTTAAGGTGTCTTAATTGCGATCAGCGTTCACAGATTCTGGAAAAATTGTCCATTAAATTCTTCTTACTTCCTCGTCTCGAAAAACCGCCATGCCTACGTTCAAATAATTAAATTGTAAATAACCTACTGCAGATAAGAATTGCACTGAAGTATTAAAAAAACGCAAATATTTAAATAAATAGGTAAGCTAATCTTACAGTTGAAAGAAAACTTTCTGGAAACTACATTTAATATTTAACAACACAGCAACGAGAACAATGGAGAAACACAGGCAAAGATAATCTAAGATGGCGCCACCATAGCTGGTCTCAATTTTGACCAATGAAGTTAAGCTATTTTGAAATATAAAATGACATTACCACATTTTCAACCAATAACAAACCGACGATGTTGGGAACCAGCTATGCTAGCGCCATTAGTTCCACAGTGTGTCTCCCCATTGAATACTCATAAAAACTCGCTTCTTAGCTGTCTGTATTTATGCAAATTTAATTTTACACTGTAAACAATTTTACAAATGTGTTACTCTACTTATAACGTATCAACTTATCATTATTAATTTGTCCTATTTACTTTTACTTAGTTTTTAACTGAAACCCACAAACACTATTCAATAAACTGTAAACACACGTGGTACTCTTGTTGAATCTATTTTACATATAACATCAAGCCTGTAATTCCCGAAGGGCTAGGCAGAAGTGTACCTAATAGTACACTCACATTTCGGCAGTCATGGTTTTTAAGTCCCATGTGTGTTTTTAAGTCTACTGTGGAGTACTGTCGAGTGGAGCTCGTGGCTAAATAATAGCAGCCGCTCGGGTCAATCTTTAGGTTAAGCCGTGCTTGCCTAGGTTGGTCTGTGGATGGGTGACCACCCATTACATACCGAGTTTCCTCCGTGCCTCGGAAAGCACGTTAAGCCGTTGGTCCCGGCTGTCATTTGTGATCTTTGACAGTCGTTACAGGTAGTCAGTCGCCCAAAAGTCAGACAACCAGTCTTACCAAAGGGTATCGTATTACCCAGTACTAACTGGGTTGTGGAGGTCAGATAGGCAGTCGCTCCATGTAAAATACTGGTATTTAGCTGCATCCGGTTAGACTGGAAGCCGACCCCAATAAAACTTGGGAAAAGGCTAGGCAGATGATGATGATGTGTGTTTTTAAGTCACCACCGCTTTGACTTATTTTCAAAGTCACATGCTGAGATAGGAGCCTTTTGGCCTTGCACAGGACCATTTTGATTGTTTTTTTTTTATTTTTCTCTTGTTTACTTTTTTATATAATTTTGTCATTCTATCTTTTTGTTTTTGTTATGTCCTGTGTAAGTTCAATAAATACTTTTCTTTATTTATTTCTTTCTATGAAATAGCCGCGGGCCTATTGGTATCAGAAATAGTACATTTTGATACAAGTAGAGAAAGTTTTTTTATTTTTCTCTTGTTTACTTTTTTATATAATTTTGTCATTCTATCTTTTTGTTTTTGTTATGTCCTGTGTAAGTTCAATAAATACTTTTCTTTATTTATTTCTTTCTATGAAATAGCCGCGGGCCTATTGGTATCAGAAATAGTACATTTTGATACAAGTAGAGAAAGTTTTTTTATTTTTCTCTTGTTTACTTTTTTATATAATTTTGTCATTCTATCTTTTTGTTTTTGTTATGTCCTGTGTAAGTTCAATAAATACTTTTCTTTATTTATTTCTTTCTATGAAATAGCCGCGGGCCTATTGGTATCAGAAATAGTACATTTTGATACAAGTAGAGAAAGTTTTTTTATTTTTCTCTTGTTTACTTTTTTATATAATTTTGTCATTGTATTCTATCTTTTTGTTTTTGTTATGTCCTGTGTAAGTTCAATAAATACTTTTCTTTATTTATTTCTTTCTATGAAATAGCCGCGGGCCTATTGGTATCAGAAATAGTACATTTTGATACAAGTAGAGAAAGTTTTTTTATTTTTCTCTTGTTTACTTTTTTATATAATTTTGTCATTGTATTCTATCTTTTTGTTTTTGTTATGTCCTGTGTAAGTTCAATAAATACTTTTCTTTATTTATTTCTTTCTATGAAATAGCCGCGGGCCTATTGGTATCAGAAATAGTACATTTTGATACAAGTAGAGAAAGTTTTTTTTTTTTTTTGTTTTTCTAATACCCGTCTTTATAGAAGTTTCACTTCAATAATAAATTCATGTAATTGTTGATCACAATATTATTTCAGCTTACTGTACTCTAACTTTTGTTTTCTTGTGGTCCCAAAATACCACTCAAAAATTTTTAAGGGGAATCCGGGACCGCGGTCCTGGTCCCGAAAGCCCCCCGACCCAAACAGCCGGCCTATTATCATCGTCTATTTTACACTGTACTTTTATTTACCTGCGGGGTTAAAACGTTAAGACGAAAGGCCTAACTTAATTATCGTCTCTGTAGCATAATTTTGCCCGCCATTGTATGTGATTTAGATTGTAATCTTTTGCTCAGAAGTTCTCACTAATTTACCGTAGTACCGATTACTTTATTATGCTTTGTTACTTAAATCTAGCATTCTTACATGCTATTAGGAAATAGAATATTTGGTAAAATTTCAAGACTGTTTCAAACTACAAGTTTTTCATCAGGGAATTTCAAGACTGTTTGAAACTATGAGTTTTTCATCAGGGAATTTCAAGACTGTTTGAAACTATGAGTTTTTCATCAGAGAATTTCAAGACTGTTTGAAACTATGAGTTTTTCATCAGGGAATTTCAAGACTGTTTGAAACTATGAGTTTTTTATCATGGGTGGTGCTACACTTTGTTCGGGTCTGGCACATTCTAGTCGACAGTATTCAGTAGACAACAATGCTGACCCGAAGCAATTCCAACACATATCCGGCTTGGACCCATCGGCAAACCCCGTTCGGCATCTCGACTCATGCTTGGGCGGTTACTCGTTACAATTCAAACTAAGCCGATTTTAGTAACTTAACAGATTTTTACCGAATGTTTATCTACATTACTCGGGTTAGCCGCTCGACTAACCGAATAAAGCCGAACCGAACATTTGTGTGGTATTTATTACTCCTAACATTTTAATTATAACAAAAAGATGAAACTGACTCATTCGTTCGAGAAAAACTATATCCAATGTTTTATGTGTCAATTTTTAAAATTGTGTACTTCACCTACTAATATTATGATTGTAAATAGAAATACCTACCTGATGAATCATTGTATGATAAACTGATAACATGTGTCCTAATTATTTTGTTGAATCTTAATCTGGTGGATTATGTGCTGCTAAACATAAGTTGTAAATGTTTATCAACAATCATTTAACATGGTGTTTTTAAAAAACAATTTGTGTAACTATTATAAAAACTGTTTATAAAACATCTTATAAGCGTTGTTGAACTATTTATTACATAATATTGTTTATCGTTATCATATGCATTGATTACATTATCAAGGTTTATTCATCTAAAATATTTTTAACTAAAACAATTTTTCCTGCAAAGCTAAAGAAACAAAAAGTCTTAGAATAACTCAGTAATGTAAAAGTATCTTCTAGCCCCATCAACAACAGCTGTTCGCCCAAACTTTTGTGATACAACTTCGATATCCTTAATTGATTACGAAATCCTACAATACAGGTTAATTGCCAGCTTGTAAATATTTATTTTTTATCAACGCAACGCAATCTCTAAGTAAACAAAACTTAATAATGTTTATCCTCCATTGGAGTAAAATCGGTCAACGCCATCGCTATATGTGTTCGCAATTTAGTTTCGGAATATAAAATAAAAGGTGTTGTTAGAAAAATCACTATAAAACTTAAACATAAAGTCCAGTTTGCGCTACAACTTTTTAAATAGAACCAGATATTGTGAAATCAACGTAACTTACACTGGCTTAAAGTTGATTTTGGAATAAACCCATTTGGAGCCAAGGATTTAAATATGGATTATACTATTTCTGGAGTCGCATGCGCGGTGTCTTCGCCACGCCAGGTGCGCTCGCGCATCTGCCTGTTCGCGGAGATCGCACGTGTGCCATTGTGCTGGACATTTTATGCTACAACGATCCCATAAGAGTATGAATATATTGCGCAGTTTTTTGTTAGTTCGTTATTTATGCCAGTTAGGTATGGCGGATTTTAAAATGCAAATAGGATTTATAGGCAGGGTAAAACTTCATATAAACTAAAAAAATATAAAAAAATATAAACTAAATAAAAGTCTTAATATTTTATCAGCTAAGAAAAACAATTTTCTAACAATTCAAATTAAATACACGATAGAGAATTATAGATACTGTTGGAATCAAAACAAGAACTGTACCTTCCATTTTCATTGTAGCCTAAAAACTTGGGCATATAGAAATGAGAAAATCTCTTATTTTTATATGAACCTACCTGGAACCTGGTCGGTGTCAAAGCGTGGGACGAGTGTATTTTTTTTTAAATTATAATTTTGTTGTTTCATGATTATCTGCGGCTGCCCTAAAATTCTAATTTTCCTGATGTTTTTTTAAATGTTGGAAAAACGTATAAAGGGCAAAGTTATTTTTATTTTCATAGAAGCAATAAATTTAAATGCCTTTTTAAAAACCTTTACATGTAAAACTGAGTAAATAAAGAAGAATGTTTTTTAGAATTATTTATTTGAAGTTTACCAAGTGTCAACAACGATATTTTACAATATTAAAACAAAGTTTTCAAATCTTAGAAAGCTACTCAAGATAGTAGAATCGTACCAAAATCACTTTAATATTAATTTCACATTTTGTGAAATAGCCAAGTCAGACACAACAGACTAAATTCTTAGTAACAAAAAACACTGTCCAATAAAAATTAAATCCTGACGAAAGGGCTCTCTTTCTGTCTCTCTCTTTTAACCTGTTTCTCTCTCGTAATTAAAAATCGATACTATAGGTATTCACCTCCTATAGATTTTCCAATCTAGTGAATCGGCACCATAACAAACAGACGTTAGGGTCAACGGACTCGCGCGTGCCATAATTAAATGTTCTGAACTTTACTTTAGATCGTGTTTTTAGTCGGATTTTTCTATTGAGTTGTCTTGGTTAATACAGAAACTCTTTTACTCTAGATATTTTTGTACCCCACTTTTTGCAATCGTCCCTCTTAGTCTTTCACTCATTTTTTATCAGTCACACTGAGTCACTCGCACCATTTATTTTCGGATCCATGCGTATTATATAATTATCACTTGCATCGGTGAAGGAAAACATCGTGAGTTTACCCAACCAACATGCCTTAGAGATATTTTTCGACGGTATGTAAAGCCAAGTCAGAGTGACTTAATTCCTCTAACATTCAAGACACAGCTCTTTTATCAATTTAAATCTAGTCCTTATCGATACTAAACTAATCCTGAGTCTGAGTTGGAACATTGCTTTCCTTCTTTCAATTTAGTTTCAGTCGGAGTCGCATGAGATGCATGTGCTCGAATTCATATTATTTATCTGTCCAGTATTTAATTGATACTTTTTTCGTCGATCTTCCTGAATAATTACCTACATCATCTAAATAAGTTTTACTTTAAATTCCTCTGCACACTGCACGATTCCATGTTTTAAAATAAAAGTGCATGCAATTTCCCTACCTCACCCTTGGCAACCTCACAACACTCACAAGTCTTTTTTATTGTGTAAAATTTTTCCCTGATATTCTCGAGCCAACTGCTTATGACTATCTGATAGAATCCTGATTTCAACTCAAATGATCGACCATCGTTTCCTCTAGCAGCTTTAGCAGTATTTTTAATCTAGTTTAAAAAAAAACTTGAATTGTCTCATCAGAATCATAAACTGCTAGTTCGGGCGTGTCAGTTTCTAGGTCAACATGAGGTCAACCTATACTTCTGATGGATATTGGTGTCACATTGCTTCTTGATTACTGTATAGATTCCAAGCACAATGTCATGCCAAAATGTATCATAAGTTACCCCACCAAATCTTCGTCTTCATGCCTCGTATCTCTGGGCAAAATATCTTACCGAATGCTTTTATTTTATCAGTTATTTTTATGTACATTATAATGACAACTGTGATTTTTAAATCTCCTATTCTTCGTCTTCGGGCAAATATCGCACCATAAAATGCAAATAATGATAAAGTATATTATCATTTCTAAATGCGATATACTGCCTGATACAGTTGCATCAGTTTTTGTGAAATATCATTATTGTGTTATTAGTTAGGGCAACATTTCGGGAACGTTTATTAGATGATGTTTGGTCGTATTTGGGTTCACTTTGAGGTACTTGACAGTAGTGAATAAGTTCAGTTCAATACACTATTGATCAAGTATCTCAATATGTGTCTCACTGTTTTCGCCTCTTCGGACAGCATTAACATGCATTAGTAATCTCCATATGAAGTTAGGTCTCGGTAGGCATTGCGACGGTATTCATTGCTCATGGTGGTTTGCCACCGTGGTGTGATGGCGATGTAATCTCAATTTTCGTCATCACGTCATTGTGGAGGATTCAACTTGAAGCACAGTCTTCTCGGGGCGGTCGACGTCTTCGCTTGTATGAGCATTGTTAGGCTAGAAATAGGCTTCTTTCTTTAGAATAGTATAGAATAATAATTTATTATTGTAGGTGGGTCCCAAATAAAGGTTCTTTATGTTATAGGACTGATTGTGGAAGCTTAACAAGATAAACTCGCTGTCTTCCGCTATCAGACCAACTGTGACTTATGTGTCTTCGGTTGTATAGTTGCCAAGGCCCTGTAGTTTGATTTTGTTCCACGGGATGGCGTATATTTTTTGTTACAATAAAGATTTATTGTAATAATATTTATACGCAGTCGCACTTTCAATTTTGGTTTTGGTAGAGTAGGTATATAAAATTTCGTCATTTTATTATACCTGATCTAGCGTAACCGTTAGTTTTCATTATCATTCGGTCGGCGCAGCATCTCTTCTTCCATACTTCTCTGTTACTCGTCATCTCATCAGACACCTCCTTTCTTGCCATATCATCTTTCACAAAGTCCATCCATCGTTCTTTAAAACCGTTAGTTTTCATATTTTGCAAAAATAAATTCTGCATTGTGATTCATTTTGCATGTGTTCTTTCGTTTTGTAGTGGGTAGTCTTGTCGTCATCGTAGCTTTTAGTTCAATATCGTTTTGAAGTTTTGCCTGTTTTCAAAATTGTTTTGTTTACTAGAAGCTATCTTTTACGTATTTCAAATGAATGCTTTTCGTTTAACTCACACGCAGGTTAGGCCTACCTAACGCACTTAGGTAGGTACTTATTAATTTAAGTGTCTTGTAGTGCTAGTGAAAATGCTGAAATATTACTACTGGTCCAACTGAAGTTACAGTACTAAAAACCCACTAATCGCATAACACTGTTTTCATACTACTTTTCCATTGTTTTCAAATCATCATCATCAATAGGGTATATGCATGATTTTTTTTATCACATCAGAAATAGCAAAGTGAAATTATGTTTTTAATATCTATAAAAATTTAGTATTTTTATAGATATTAAAAACATAATTTCATAACTCATCCATATTTCATTTTTCTTTTCATAACTTAGTGTTATAAGCATTTGAAACTGCTGATTAGACAGTGAGATCCGATAAAGCGCATGACGTCATTCTCTGCATCGACGTACAAACTCCATACTAAATTCAGTTTATCTAGAAAGAGATAGAAACAAAAGTTTAAATGGTTATAACTTTTGTGTTGTTTGGCCGATTTATGTATGTTTATAACTTTTGTGTTGTTTGGCCGATTTATGTCTTGTTTTCGCTTTTTGTCATTATTTTATAGTACTTTAACAATCCGTATCGAAATAAAAAAGGAAAATGTATGCATATTCCTTATTCTTGAATGCGAGAATCTATTCAAGAGTTCGTCTTAAAATTAAGACATTACTTTTTCCTACGACAACTGACGTGTTCATTCTGCCTATACAGTAAATAGTTGGTGATTTTATCATTGTGTTATCGATAACATCAACTGCTTGTATAGACTACGATGACATGATTAAATACGATTAATTATGATGTTCTACCTTTCTTTCGTCACGGATAAATTGTGTACAAGTGTGCTTACTGTTCACGTTTATGCGATCGCGTTGTATTTATTCAACAATCAGAATTTGAGAACTTTTTGATAGGTTAGGTTTGTTTCGAAAAATAAACGCCGTTTGGACGAAATCTTATTATTGATCGAAGACTGAAATCAAGTGCGTTATAGCAATTAAATCAAAAATTATAGAGATCAAGTTATGAATCGGCAAAATAATTACCAAATTAATTAACTTTCTTGATAATTTTGAACCCTGGTTGTAATCAATGCACATGATTTCAAATAACGGTATGTTAATGCGAATGGTTTCAAGGTCTGTCCTTTGTTGATGTTCTCGAAGGGTGACTGACCTCGGGCTGTTGGCGCCGCGACCCACGCCCTCTTTACATATAAACCTCTAAGAGTGGCTAAAACCGAATCGCAACTTTGTATTAAAAAGAACATTTACATAATGATCGATTCATTTTGTGATCTTTTTCTTCCATTATACGATTCGTTTTTGTCTGTTTAATAAACTGTTCTCCATTAAAACTGTTGGTCAGCTCATTACTGTGCCTATGTTTATTTTTTGTACTAACTGTTGAAGCAAATGTATTTGATGCTCGAGTTAGCAAAGCAAAAAGGTTGTCATGGTGCATGATTTTGTAACACTATGGTAAGCTCTTTGCTTTCCTCTTCATCAAATTGGCGGTAATATTTACTTTGTTGATTAATGTTTTCGAAATTTTTATGTTCACATTTGTGGTTCCAATATTAACGATACTGGCGCCACTTATAACTCTGCTGGCTTCCATAATAATATAAGCGGAGTCAACTACTTACATAGCTTTTTGTAACTTTATATAATATACTAGCGGACGTCCCGCGGTTCCACCCGCGTAGTTCCCGTTCCCGTGGGATTACGGGGATAAAATATAGCCTATGTTACTCGTGGATAATCTAGGTTTCGAATGGTGAAAGATTTTTTTAAATCGGTCCAGTAGTTTTTGAGCCTATTCATTACAAACAAACAAACAAAGTTTTCCTCTTTATAATATTAGTATAGACAAGATGTTATTAGAATATCTGAAAACTTCTTAAGGGGACATTGTATTCATCATTAAGAACAATACAGGTTGTAAAAGACCTCATCACGAAGCCGTCAACCAAGCATTCTATACATCAAACTAAGTTATAACTTTATTATTTACTGGGAAACGATTTTTTTTTGCGGTGAAAAATCATGTTTTGTGGAATTTGTGGTAGAACTCAATGTAACGTACTCAAAACATCGTGCTGATGGATGGATTGAATAGTACGGGGGTCGTGGAGGTGTTAAAAGTAAAAATCTTACATTAAAAACTTGTCAAAAAGTTGGAATTTTGACCCCCAATATCTCCGTAACTGACTAACCAACTGGAGAGGAAAACAAGTGCCTTTCGGCTTCGTTAAGAGGTGTTTTACACCCTTTATTTAGTATGGGATCAACACTGGAATCGCGAAATATTATCAGCTATGCCCCACATTTAGTCGAGTCGTAAGAACACAAAATGTATGGTCAAATGTTTTTTTTTTCACAACTTTTAAGAATTTTTCCCATAATAAAAGTTGTTCATAGTGACGAGTTTGTTAACCCCTTTTCAAATTTTCAGTTATTTCAATTACACCTTGTATGACAACATACAGTACTAAAAACTATGTAACTTAGCTTCTCTCAATTCAATGAAAATAATTGAAGCTAGGCCCCCACTGAGTTTCTTGCCGGTTCTTCTCAGATGTGGGTAGGCTTGCGAACCGGTGTAGATTTTTAAAACAAGAAAATAAATGGTCTACAAATATAGAAATGTTTTTTTATTTATTATTATTGTAAGAATCCCCACTGGTTTTATGATTTAGAAGACGCAATTAATAAGTAACAGAACACAGAAACATAAAATAACACACAGACCTATTTTAATTTTCTAAATCATTTGGATTGTGTTAACAGCAAAGAAATACATGCTACAATAATACAATTAGCTTTTCCTGACTGTATGACACCCCATGACTAGATGCAAAAATAATTTTCTCGTAGTCAATGGTAAAAAGTAGAGTACACAACTCGTGAAAAAATTCATCCCGGTCCTTGTGTCCCTCGTTCCGCTCAGGATTCTAATCTATAATACCTTGCTACGCTCAGGATTCTTCTGTAGAATCCTTTGCTGCTCTCGGGATTAAAATTAGTCTCTCGAATTAAATTCCCTTGTTGTATATTCTTTAATACAATTACGTTACTCATTCAAACAATTATAAGGATTGCCCACAGTCAGCTCACATACACAACAGGCTGGCAGCCTCATACAATATTTTAGCTTACAAGGATCAATGCTTAGAAACGAGGTTACATTAAGAATTTTCACTCGAGTCTTTACTTCACACAACGACATTCCAAATTCTACTAACCAATATAAGCTCCAGTACAGCCGTTACAATCCAAAGTCAACTTACACTGGGAGTTACAGCTTGGTGCGTCGTCGTGTCTACCTCAGCTGAAAATGCCTAAGCACCGTATTCCTGATCATGATCATATATTATGTATGCAACGCCGAAAACAACCAGACAATAAGGAAAAGAAAACTCCACATATTCCCAAAAGATCTTTGCTTCACAAACAACACGAACACAGACTAATTACATTATGCAAGACTGTCTGATAGGAAAATCAAACTGTCTTTTACTGCCTAACATGGATTTTTGGCAGAATTCATCGCGTCATCTTGATTTTACAATACAATTTCTCGAATATTCAAGAACATCGCTCAACGATCGACGTCATTCTAGCTTATAAAAGATCGTTGTGGCTCTTCAACTACTAATCTGGAGCTGTAAGGGAATATCTCATACTGTGGAGAGAACATCAGCTAAGTTTGGGAGCTGACGACCTTGGGTGTGTTAGAGTTCCTAGATCGTATCTTCGGTGCCTCTCCTGAATCCAGCTACTGGAATAAAAGAAGAGGAATGTTGGTAAGGTGGTTTAAACTTAGGAATAGGGGAGACTGACAACCAGTCTCAGCAAGGTATTTCGTGTTACCCGGTAACTGGATCTTGGAGTTCAGATAGAATGAAAATACTGGCAGACTGCAAGCCGATCTGAAGATAGTTAAAATAGCCTAGACAAATGATGTTAGAAAGGTGGTTTTATTGACTTCTGGTTCTTCTTCTTCCACGGTGACTTGATAAGAAGAATAAGAAGTTTTAATATTTTCATCATGATAACTAATCGAATCGGTAATCGTGGTATGGACATGTGATGCTGAGGAATAAGGAAAAGGTAGTGAGGAAAATTTAGAGTATGAATGTGGATGTTTATAAGAGTAGAAGAAGACCAAAGAAACGATGGATGGACTGTTTGAAGGATGATATGGCTAAAAAGGAGGTGACTGCTTAGATGACGAGTAATAGAGAAGTATGGAAGTAGAAGACAGGAGAATGATGATATTAAAAGCAAATCGAGTGCTGACTCAGATTTGCTGTCATGATGAAAATTATCACCTATGAAGAAAAATTTGCCAACCGGCAAAGTAATCTAAAGAGTCAATATAGTCTCATTACCTAAAAATAAACCCGACTGCAATGCAACAAACAATAAATAATCAAACACATAACATATATTTTACATAATTACACCGTGCTATTATAATAAATCGCGGTGGAAGGTTGTTTGTACTCGTAAATAACTCTTTATCTCAATTAATTCCCAGGCTTATGGTAAATTGTGCAGTGTGAGATCACTGCTGGCTACTGGTAGCCCGCCACAAACTGTAATACTTCATGCTTTATATTTACCTGGATTTTCGTTGATTCTTTTGACTTCTGACGCGACCTCATCATCATCATAACCTCCTAGTTGGGAATGTAAATTTTTGATAATTTTCTGAATGAAATGACTGATTCTCCACGTTTAATCATGCCAAAAGGCATTTATTTAAATTAAACCATCAACCTTGAATTCCAGTCAATAAAATTAAGCTAGTTTTGCAAAACGCAGTAAGGTCAGTGTTACAGCCGCGAATCATATTTTAATCAACAAGCAACCTGACATTGGTGTCGATTCTGTTGTGCACAAACTAAACGTTGGTTCTTTTCAAGCAAATCGGATCATAAACAGATTCGTACTCATGAGGTATTCCTCGAAGCGCTCCCGTTTTGAAACGCTCCCATCTAAGCGCTCCTGTTTTGTTCCTCCAAGCGCTCCCAAAAGGAGCGCTTGGAGGAACGATTACAAATATTAAAATTTATTTCCTCGAAGCGCTCCCAACGTTTAAAAATAGGGAAAAGCATGAAGTAAACGTAATGAATTATATCGATAATTTTTAAAATAGTCCCATCTCTATCCGAAAGTTAATCATGGGAGCGCTTCGAGGAAATAAATTTTAATATTTTTAATCGTTCCTCCAAGCGCTCCTTTTGGGAGCGCTTGGAGGAACAAAACAGGAGCGCTTAGATGGGAGCGTTTCAAAACGGGAGCGCTTCGAGGAATACCTCGTACTCATGATGCTGAAAATGAAGCAGCACTATATGTAAATTTTTCATGTGTTAGGCAAATAAATAAAGCATAGTTAAAGAGAACTATGTTTTCTGAGTTTTAATCCTGAAGTAATTTACTCAACGAAGTACTTTGCAAGTGTTTTCTTCAATTCAACTAAAACTATCCAAATAACTTGGGACTTACCTTCCCCGCAACTTGAATAGGTACTTAAAATCCATCTCAAAATTCGATTCTTATGTTCAGTAGAACTAAATACAGGTGTCAGTCAGTATAACTGAATGTTAAGAAGATCAAAGATGACAGTCCAGTAAAGACATTTGAAATGTAAATGAATTTGGTACAAGAGGTACGTACAGAGACATGACAGTGATGTGCAAAGGAGGAAATATTATTTCAGTCTTCACTGGAAAGGTATTAATATCATTGGACGAAGGAATGTAAGGAACAAGTAGAGAGATATATACCGTTAGATGTTCCTTTACTGTACTTAGATCGCGCTTAAAACTGTCCGCACTAATAATAGTGAGCTCACGTCTCACATGGCACGATAGATTTGATTTTCGATGAGTGAGTGAGATAAAAGCATTTAAAAGTCAATGACAAGAAACGTGACCACCGTTTCATGTGGGTAGGGTAAATCTAACGATTTAAATATCTTTGGATATAATTATAGGGATGATGACTGACTAAAAAAAATATGATTCTGTTTAGTCCATCAGTTAGATTATCGAAAAATATTGAATTAAATTCGTGTTTTTATGTTTTATCAAATTAATAAAAATTGACGAAGATAAAACGTGACAAACATGAGTGGGGGGCACTGGGGGCTTGTGACGTCACATTTGACTCAAATGTGACGTCACACGAGTTTTCGATGCACCATGCATGTATGCATGTCATTTGTCTGTCTTCATTTTTTGTTTACGTGAAAAAATAAAAAATATGTGTCCAATATTTTTTGGAAATCTATCTGACGGACTAATTAGATTTTTTTGTCATCTACCCTATTCCTTACTTTCGAACTTAGGTACTTGTCTGTCTGAGAAGAAAAGCTTATGTATCGTAAGTCGTAACTAGTTTATTCGCTCTCTTTATAGGCGTGTATCCCTGATTTGCTGGCCAAACAACATGGTCGTTCTAAAACTCGATGGGTTGACGATATACCTAGACAAAATCGCGGGAAACACCTGGACCACCTTTCGTGGGAGACGAACCGGGAAGTGTGGTAGAAGAAAAGGAAGGCCTATACTCAGCAGTGGGTAATTCCGGGCTGCTAAGATGATGATCCCTGATTTAATACAAATCAAAAATCATATCACATTTTAAATCGTGACCAAATAACAAAATGACGAATGATGTGGCTAAATAATAACAGCCGCTCGGGTCGATCGTTAGGTTAAGCCGTGCTTACCTGGGTTGGTCTGTGGATGGGTGACCGCCCATTACATAC